>CM065386.1:16752500-17502500 GCA_033060915.1 Euryodendron excelsum
AGCTAACTAGACTTGTCCTTGGGTTTGAGGGTGGTAAGATAGGCCAACCTTATGAACCACACCATACTTTTTCAATAGAAATGCAAAGGATTTATTACGAAAGTGTGAGCCACCATCACTAATGATGGCTCAGGGCATGCCATATCTTGAGAAAATGTTCTTCTTTAAAAAGCGGACCACCACTTGGTGGTCATTATTCCGGGAGGCAATGGCCTCCTCCTATTTCGAAACATAGTCCATCGCCACTAAGATGTAAATGTAGCCAAAAGAGTTAGTAAAAGATCCCAAGAAGTCAATTCTCTAACAATCAAAGATTTCCAAAATGGTAATGGGTTGAAGAGGCATCATGTGACGTTTAGTAAGAGTTCCTAAACGTTGACACCTATCACATGCAAGACAAAATGCATGAACATCCTTAAACATGGTTGGCCAATAAAGGCCACATTGAAGAATCTTAGCAGTGGTTTTTTTGGAGGAAAAATTTCCTCTACAAGCTTGGGAGTGGTAAAACTCTATGACTTGTTGGAACTCATGATTGGGCACACAACGCCGGATAATTTGATCCGGGCAATACTTAAAGTGGCGAGGATCATCCCATGAGAAATAACGCACATTTTGAATGAACTTGCGTTTATCAATGGATGACCAATGGGATGGAACCTCACCAGTCATAAGATAGTTTGCAATATCGGCAAACCAAGGGGGAGGAACTTTCTCCAAAGCCTGCAAATGCAAGATTTGTTCATCCGAGAAATGTTCATTGATAGGGTTGGGGTTGGTGGCTCTTCCATCAAGGGAAAGTTGGGACAAATGATCCGCTACTACATTCTCTAACCCTTTTTTATCTCATATTTCAATGTGAAATTCTTGAAGTAATAAGATCCATTGAATGAGGCAGGGTTTTGCATTGGGTTTGGTGAGAAGATACTTAAGGGCCGCATGATTGGTGTAAATGATAACTAGTGACCCTATCAAGTAAGAACAAATTTTATTCAATGCAAAAACCACCACGAGAAGTTCATTTTCAGTTGTAGTGTAATTGATTTGGGCATCATTGAGGGTTTTAGGGGCATAATATATGACATGAGGCTTTTTGTCAATTCTTTGTCCCAAAACAGCCCCCATGGCGTAGTCACTAATGTCACACATAAGTTTAAATGGATGAGACCAATCAGGTGCACACAAAATTGGGGCGGATGCCAAAGACCCTTTTAAAATATCAAAGGCTTGTTGACATGTTGGGGTCCACTCAAATGGCACGTCAAGAGACAAGAGTTGACATATTAGCCTTGCAATTGCACTAAATCCCTCAATAAAACGCCGGTAGAACCCGACATGCCTAAGGAATGATCGCACATCTTTCACATAAGTGGGGGGAGCTGGTTTTTGGATTATTTCAATTTTAGCCTTGTCAACCTCTGTCCCCTTAGAAGACATAATGTAACCTAACACAATTTCATTAGTAACCCCAAAATGACTTTTCTCCCAATTAAGGACAATGTTACTTTTCTCACATCGTTCTAACACCTTCCCTAAATTCTCAAGACATCCCTCAAAAGTGTCTTCGTAAATCGCGAAATCATCCATAAACACTTCTACGATATGCTCCACCATGTCGCTAAAGATACTCATCATATACCTTTGAAATGTGACTGGTGCATTACACAAGCCAAATGGCATACAGCGGTATGCATAAGTACCAAATGGACATGTAAAGGTAGTCATGGATTGATCCTCTAATGCAATCTCAATTTGGTTGTACCCGGAATAGCCATTAAGAAAGAAATAGAAAGCTTTTCTAGATACTCTCTCTAGAACTTGGTCAAGAAATGGCAAGGAAAAGTGGTCCTTTTGGGTCACGGCATTGAGGCGATGGTAGTCGATATACATTCACCATCTGGTTTGGATACGAGTGGGCACCAGCTCATTCTTATCATTTCTAACTACCGTACCACTTGAGTATGATTTACCCACTTAGAGTCGAAAATGGGGTAGATAATACCCGCATTAAGCAATTTTAGCACCTCACCTTTTACCACTTCCTTCATGTTAGGATTTAATCTCTGTTGCATTTGACGCATGGTTTTAGCCCCCTCTTTTAGAAAAATGCGATATATGCACAAAAGAGGACTAATACCAAGGAGATCGGCGATGGTCCACCCTATAGCTTTCCTATGGTGTTTAAGCAAGGCTATCAAGTTCTCCTCTTGGCTCAAAGATAAGGTGGAAGAAATGACAATGGGATAGGACTCACCATCACCCAAAAATACATACTTCAAAGTGGTTGGTAATGGTTTCCTCTTAAGAATGGGAGGCTTAACCTCCGATGAAATTGGCTTTGTATCACTAGGTTGGAGAAGTTCAAAAAAAGGGATCCATTGATCCACATACATACATTGGGCACTCTCATGACCTAGGGAAGACACTTCTCCTAAAGCCTTACCATGACAATCTAAAGCTTCATGACGCTCGCTCCTCAACAAAGCCTTTTCCAAGGAGTCCTTAAAGAACTCATTCTCAAAGTGGTCTTGCACTATGGTCTCAATGATGTCGACCTCCTGAATATCCTCACACTCACCCAGTTGTTTGCCAATCGAAAAGATATTCAATTCAAAAGTGGTGTTGCTAAACGAAAGCTTCGCTAACCCATTCCTACAATGAATGATAGCATTGGAAGTAGTTAGGAAGGGTCGCCCTAGAATGACGGGAATTTGGTTGTGAGCTATACAATTATCCACGGGTTGAGTGTCCAACACTATGAAATCAACGGGAAAATAGAAGTTATCGATTTGGATGAGCACATCCTCAATGATACCCTTAGGAACCTTTATAGACCGATCCGCTAGTTGTAAAGTGACACGGGTAGGTTGCAATTCCCCTAAACCAAGTTCCTTATATACCGAAAACGGGAGAAGATTAACACTAGACCCTAAATCCAATAAGGCTCGCTCTATTCTAGTGTTTCCAATAGTGCAAGAGATGGTAGGACATTCGGGGTCCTTGAATTTTGGAACAGTTTTGTATTGCAATATTGCACTTTGATTCTCATTCATCATAGCCGTCTCCTTGACATGTAACTTCCTCTTAAAAGTACATAAGTCCTTTAAAAACTTGGCATATGAAGAAATTTGCTTAATGACATCGAGAATAGGGATGTTGACCTTAACTTACTTGAGTAGTTCATAAATTTCAGCATTCAAGAGTTCATTATTTGATTTGGTCAACTTTTGAGGAAAATGTGCATGCTTCAAGATATCCTTCCTCTTACCCTTAGTGGTCTCACTTAAGGTCTCGAAAGGAGTGACAACAGACTTCTTTTTCATTTGATGCTTATCACTTTCTCCCTCATCTCTCGATTTTTCTTCTTCCTCAGCCTCCTTTTCTTTTCCTTTCCCCTCTTGGTTAACACACAGTTTAGAAGCTACGTCCTTTAAAGGAATGATTTTTATCAATGACTCTACCACTTCTAAGAGTGGTGATGGCTTGTACTTATTCATGACTTGTTTGAGGGTCCATGCCACCCTCGGTGATGTGTACTTGCCTAACCACCAGATTGGGTTGAGGTTGAGCCGGGAATCTCCTCGAGACATTTTGAGTCAAAGCTTATGTCAATGTAGACATTTGTTTTTGTATGTCCTCAAGCATCCTAGTATGTTGGTCCAACACTTTATCTTGCTTATCTACCCTTGCGTTAACCCCTCTCATGTCATTGGATATTTGATAAAAATTATCTTCCATAGGTTTCCTATGAGGAGGTTGATACATTTTGGGTAGATTTGGAAGTTGTGCCATGGGTTGGGGTTGGTAAACTTGAGGTTGAGGCTCTTGGAATGGAGGAATAGGTGTGGAATAGTGTTGAGAGTTTTGATACCCTCCTTGGTAAGGTTGGGAGTTTGAACTCCCCTCATTCCTCCACCCAAAATTAGGGTGATCCTGCCATCCCGGATTGTAAGTGTTAGAGTAAGGGTTGTGCCTTCCTCTTTAGAATTGGCCAATTGCATTGACTTGACCACGTAAAGCTTCTTTTACCCCTGAAATAATTGGACATGAAGGTGTCATGGTCGGTAGTGTCACACACTATGCAACAAGTCTCTTTCCTCACCTCACTCTCGACCGCTAACACTTTTTTTTTTTTTCCTTCTAAAGCCTCTAGTTTCTTGGTTAAAGTGGCCACTCTCGCATTAACATCATCAACCTCTTTCAATTGGTATTGCCCTACCCCTTATTGAATGGAACGACCCTCGGGATTTTGAGTCCTGGTAAATGCCCAATCCCTAACCTTGTTTGCTAAGGTGTCAAAATATTCATAGGCTTTATGGGGTTGTTTGTCAAGGAATGTCCCAGTACACATTGACTCAATTAAGTGCTTAAGTTGAGGGATTAGGGATGAGTAAAAGGTGTTGATGATGTGCCAATCGGCGAAACCATAATAAGGACAAGTATTCAAGAGGTCATTAAACCTCTCCCAACATTGAAAGAATGTTTCCCCCATCATAGGAAAAAATTGGAAAATTTTACTTCAGATGCTTTTTGTTCTGTTCTGTTCTCGGGAAAGAACTTTTTTAAAAACTCTCATTGGAGTACGACCCATGAATGAATAGACATAGGCCTCAATGAATTGAACCAAAGTTTGGCCTTATCTTTCAAACAAAACTGGAAGAGTTTTAACAAGAAAACCTTTCTTGGGTAAGAATTATCCATGATGAGTGAGCATGCATCCTCAAACTCCTTAATGAAATCATATGGTTGTTCGGAGTGCATTCCATGAAATTGAGGGAGCATTTGCATGCTTCCTGGCCAAATGTTAAGTGAAGTGTAATGTGGCGGGAATATTATGCATGACGTTGGTGCTTGATGTGGAGGATTCAAGTAATCCTGAAAGGTTCTTTGATAAGGGGCCGCCATGGTGGCTCTTTCTTTCCATATCATCATCGCCCTCTACATTAGGATCTACCCCCGGTGGAATGGGTTGAAGATTAGGGTGAAGTTATGGATTAGGTGCATTTGGTGCAGTGTTAAAATTCGGAGGGAAGACGTTTGGTAAACCTTAATCATTAATGTTTGCCATTGGAAGAAATCCTAGGTTCACAACTAATAGAAGTCCCGATGTGAGTGATGATGAACTACTCGCACTCTTAAGCCTCACAAGTCAGTTATGAATGTCCCTAGTGAAATATGACATGCGATGATGAATGCAACAAATAATGGACTGTCGAGGTCTTACAACATGTCATACACAAACATGCATTGTCGGACAACGACTTTTTCTCTCGTTCTCCAACTAATCCTCCAATCTCCTTATGCAAAGCAATATCACCGATTTGCAAGTTAATCACACTATCCTATCTCCACTAAATGTCTCCTGTAAGCACCCCATTTTTGCCCACTACGGCAGTCTCCAGTCCGTCCAGACTTGTATTCAAGTCAATATGGACATATTCCAATCTAAATCAACTTTCCAAGTCTAATCCCATTAATCAATCGCTTCGCGGGCCCAAATAGAGGCAAAATAACCAAAATGCCATTGGGAGCATTGATCGGTCTAATTCCAATAGGCACGTCTTTCCGAAGGCGGTAAGTCCCCTTTCCAATTACAATTCTAATTCCAATTAAATCCGGCACACTCGAGAAAGTTGATTCCTCGAGGCGGTAAGTCCATCCTATCTAGCACGTTTTCGAAGAAACTCTTCGGAACAGTAAGTCCCTTCAAACTCGTTGACCGAGACGAGACCCTAAGTCCCTGAGATAGTAGAACGGTCTACCTTTGGGGCTTGCTAGCCCGCCAATAAAGAAATGTCCGTTTCAACACGCCTTTCGAGAAAGTTGATTCCTCAGGCGCTAAGTCCATCTAGCAGCTTCCAGAGATTAGGCAATCTTTGGAATGATTGCGACCCGTTAGAGTAATAGAAATACTTGTAAACATCGCAACCATCAGAGTGACGGAAACACTCACAAATAGGTCGATATGGGGAATTGCTAACAAACCCCTATATCACGGGACCGCCGTTAGAGTGACAGAAACACTCTAAAACCCAGGTCAACACCGGTGCCTGCTAGCCCACTTCAGTAAAAAATAACCAAACTGCCCCTAGGGCCATTTCTGGCACGTTTCTCGAGAAAGTACCTAAGTCCTCAGAACGGTAAGTCCAGCCTTCTAAGATTGTCTTAAAGACAATGCGGCATGATTAGGTGCCTTCTAGTCAGTCTCGGGCAAATTCCGAGACATTCTGGTCAAGATGACTATTTTGCCCCTAGGCATCCGAGTGCCCCAGGAACCACACCGGCTTTGGGTATCAAACCAGTAACCTTCCGAGAATGCTTCCCTTATCTTTTTGAGTCATTTTGAGTCAGTTATGGCTAACCCGGTATAAAATGACCGTTTTGCCCCTAGTGGGCCGGTCGCCCCTTCTAACCACACCAGCTCTAGGTAACAAACCGGTAACCTCCTGGGACATTCTAAGTAATGTTTCTAAGTCTTGAGTCTTCTTCCAGGATATTCTGAGTACATCCTGGTAGCTTTCTGGTTCGATTAATCGTTTTGTCCCTAATTGCCCGGTTAACTCTTCTAACAAATCTCGTCATCATTTTTCAAGACTAATACCTCCGGGACTCTATTCTAAGGGTTCTTGTTCCTTTCCGGCCTTTTGGGCTATTCCCGATCCTCTAAATCCTTTCCGGACTTTCTAGTGTCACTCCTAGTGAAGCCAGGCTAAAAATTGCATGGTAGTCACTAGTACAAGCGCCCAAATCTTCTGAAGATACGTTGCTTGCTGACCTTAAAACTTTCCTAAGTGGCTGGCGCCACTAATAATGGCACCAAGCCAAATTTTAGCCTAGCGCCACTCCTAATGGGGCTAGAAGGATTTTCCACTGTAACAGGCGCCAGGTCATTCCTTTGTCTATAAATAAAGAGCCTCTTCCAGCGTGAAAAGGGTCCGCAAACTCAGTCTAAAAACTTCCCTCTTCGATATACAGAGCTTGTAACCTCCTTAGTCTTCTTTAGGTTTTCCCAAACCCTAGCCTCCATATACAAACCCTAGCTCCTTTACACTCATGTACACTTCTATACTAGCCTCCAAAACCTTCATTAAAGACTTGGAGTGCTGCAACTCGAAGCTCCCAAAAATCAAGACAAGCATTTGAAGACTGACGCAAAGCGAAGCGAGGACCAAAGCAAACAAGCAAATAAAACCAAGCAAAATAACGCGAATAAAACAAGGGACTCCCCCTTCTCTCTTCTCTCTCCGAACTCACTTGGATTTTTTTCTATTTTAATTCCCCATCTTCTTTCCCCCCCCCTCTCCCCTTCTTGCATGCTTGAAACAAGGGACTTTCCGGTCCATGTGTAGGATTAGGCTATGGAAGGTCACCGTATCGGGGCTTTCTATTAGTTTAACCAGAAATCACGTGGGTTCGACCCCCTTGATTATGTGGTGAAGCCTTAATCTTGTATATTCATGACCCCAACTTGCATTATGCATATCATAATCTTGCAATCCTCCAAAATTCGTTTTCAAACTTGTTTTTCAAAACTTGCATTAAAATTGTTTTCAAACTAGCACCAAAATCTTCTTTTTCCAAACTTGTTTTCAAAATCACAATCCTAAGGTGATTGTAGCATTTTCATGATTAGGGTTGTTTTAGAAAAATATTATATTTAAAGTGACCAATATGGTCCATATTTTCAAAACATTGTCGTTTTCAAAACCACTACCATAGAGTGGTTCTAGCCTTCTTATGGTTAGAATCGTTTTAAGAAAGTGAGGTATTTTATATACTTTCTAAAAACTATTTTTTCAAATCTATCCTTTTAAAATTCTCTTTTCTAACATACTTTCTAAAAACTCTCTTTAATCTCCTTTCCAAAATTGTTTTCAAAAACTCCATTCAAAAATCTATTTTCTAAAACTCTTTTCCAAAAAAGCTCCCTTTAACATTTGCTTTCTAGAAACATTCTCTAAAATCTCTTTCCTAAAAACTCATTTCCAAAATGCTCTCTGAGTTTCCTTCCTAAAAACTCTTTCCGAGATCCTTTTCTAACAACTCTATCAAAGTTTTACTTTCCAAAGTCCATTTTGAAAAACTCTCTTTTCAAGTTTACTTTTAAAAACTCCTCTCTAGGATTTCCTTTCAACCCTTTTGAAAAACTCACTTTCAAAAATCTCTTTTCTTAGAGTCTAAGTTAAACCCTAGAGCTAACAATTAGGAAACTCTACTTTTCTTTCCTAAAACATGGTTTCTAATCTTGCCTCAAAACCTAGGTTTCTAAAATCTCCTTTTTTTTTCCATCTAAATCTTAAGTTTCCAAAACCTATTTTCTACATTAAAACTATAGATTTCTAAATCTAGGATTTCCCAAAACTTCCCTTCCAAATCCATGCCAAATCCAATCTTCCCTTTAGGAAACCAAATCCAATCTCCCCATTTAAGAAACTAGATCCAATCCTCCGTTTTTGAAAATGAAATCAAATCATCTCTTTTTAGAAACAAAATCCAATCTTTTGTTTTAGAAAATAGGAATACCAATCCTTCATAATCTAAATCTTTCCTAATCCAATCACTTCTAATCTCATACTTTTCTAAACCTTAAGTTTCCCAAACTTAAACTTTCAAATCTTTCCTTAAACTTTAAACTTTCAAATCTTTCATAATTCTAACCTTTTCTAATCCCAACCTTGCTCAAATTTCAACTTTCCAAATCTAAAACTTTCTAAATTCAATTCTTTCTTAAAGTTAAACCTTTCCTAACTTAAAGAATTTCTAAAACTCAAACATTTTCTATATTCTAAACTTTCTTAAACTTCAAATCTTTCCAAATCTAAAACTTTCTAAATTCAAAACTTTCTTACTTTTAAAACTTCCCTATTTTGAAACATTCCAAATTCAAAACTTTCTAATTTCAATTCTTTCTTAAAATGGAACTTTCCTATTTTGAAACTTTTCTAATTTGATCCTTTCCTAAATCTAATCTTTCTTAAATTCCAAATTCCCTAATCTTTCAAGTCCAACATTTGAATCAAATTTTTCTTAATCTCAAGTCTTTCCTAAATTCTATTTCCCTAAGTCTAGGTTTCCTAAAACCAATCTTTTCAAATCTTTCAATCTAAATTCCATTATTCTATTCTAAGTTCAAATCAAACTCCTTTTTCCAATCAAACTCTTTTTTCAAATCAAAATCTTCTATTTTTTATCAGACTCTTGTCCGAATTACGAATGACCTGATTCCTCAAAAAGGATACGTAGACAACCCTCATGGGTGCGGTCATAACTTTTTTCAAATCTCCAATTTGACAATCTTCTTCAAGTTTTCAATTTCCTAACCTCTTCCAAGCTTCCAATTCCATGATCTATTTCAAATTTCTATTTCTAAATCTCCATTTCACATCTCTAAAACTTTCTTTCAAAATCAAATCTATCATTTCAAATCTCTTTCAAATCAAATCAAGTTCTTTTCAAATCTATTTCCAAATCAAATCTTATTTTTGCACTTGCATATCATCCATCATGATAGTTTTATTTTAAAATTCTTTTCTAAAGTGGATAGTTTTGGACATTTATTAATTGAAGGCTTTATTACGTAAATCTAGGGTGAATAGACATGTAGGTACTGCAAGGGTGGAGTAGAGTGATGGCTTAGTGGGTCTACTCTACACGTAACCAACCTCTGAACCTAGATTACTGTTTTCGGGAGACCAAATGGAGTTATTTTCAAAAAAGGGCTCGCATTGTGCAAAGGTTGCCAAACAACCTATTTTCTTAAAAACCCTCTCTTGGGGAAGTATTTTAAAAAATCGTTTCCAAAAACCCTAAGTGTAATCTTCGAATTGTGCTTAGTTTTAGGTGACCTAACTCACCTTAATCAAGTTAGGTGGCGATTCCAAATGTTTTCTTAAAGCCCTTTATTCAAATCAATTTTCAATTCAAATCTAGTCGCACTTATTCTTCTGGGAGGATGTGTTCTAACGAGAGAGTACAGTATTTTTTCCGCTTGTGCATGTATTCCTCGAATGCGAAAAATCTGGGCGCGACGTCTCCTCACAAAGAGTCCTAATAAAATGCAATGCAACTAAACCTAAGTCAAATAAAACAAACTAAACAAAAAAAAATAAAAAATCTAAGCACATTAAGGGAGAAAGAGATTACCAAGGCTCGAAATCGTTGATGCTTCCATTGAGGGTGAGTGATCAAATCCCACCCATTTGCAATTTTGCTGTTCTGTTTAGTTTTCTTTTTCTCCTTTATTTGCTATTTCTTTTCTTTTTATATACAATTTGTCAAGTGCTTCTCCAATCCGCAGCATGTTAGTGTTCGCCTTATGCTTTTCATTCCCGGTAACAGCGTCAAAACTTGAATCGCTCCCAAAAAGTGATATGGATTTGAGCATCACGCAAGAGCACGGGTGTCACGATGGCAATTACTGGTATTGTTCTCCTGAAGAATCAAACCCAATATAGGCAACATATAAAAGCAAAACAACCAACCAATTGAGTCGAATTAGAATGTTACTTAGCAAATTGAAATTAACTACAAATAAGACCAAAAATTGTTTTAATGGTGAGAGTGTGTAGACTACCAAACTAAACTAATTACACTACGTATTTAAAACACTTCTAACTAAAGTTAAGAACAATTAATGGAAAGCTTGGATTCAATTTATCTAATCTACCAATTCTCTACAAGTGTCTCAATGGAGGATTTGATTACTCAAATCAAGAAATCACTCTGCGGATCCTTGATTCGGAAGATTTAGACCATAAGAACTGGAATTCATACTCAATTTGATGTAAATTTGTGTTTAATTGTTAAGAATCATAGAAGCGAATCATCAATTGTGCAATATCTATACCAATTAAGGAATTGTGCATAGAGATTACCAAAAGTGATTATGAATCTAAGTTTTCTATAGATTTACAATACAATTGAGATGAATATGAAGAGATCATGAGATAATTCATTGTAGTGTATATATCTCTATTGAAGATCTTGAAGATCCTTGGTGGATCTTCACAATTACATCCAAGGATGAGTTTAGCTACTTGATTCCATGAAGTAGAATGTGAAGAATTGCAAATTTCTCATTAATTGAAGAATAAATTGGTGTTTGTTTACAAAGAAAGTATAAGAAAATGAAGAAAAATACAATATAAACCCACTTTCTCTCTCTATAATTTATACTAACTGAAAATCTAATCTAAAATGGAGATAGATACAGAGAATCTTGTCATTTTCTGGAGATATAGCAGCAAAATACGCACAGGACTGGCTGACATCGTTCACCGTACGTATGGTGGACATCTCGTACGTACGGTCAATACATTTTTCAGCTCCTTTTGCTCTAAATTCACCCATTCTTCACTCGAAACATGCAAAATACCCACAAACACTTATTAAAACAATTATTATACTAAAATGAGGCATATATACACCCTAGTTGGACTAACAATAGCTATTTAGGAACTTTAGATTACACTTTTTGGAGTGTAATCACATTACAGAAAAAACTCTCTCAAATGATGCAGTTATAACCAGTAAGATCAATGCCAACTTTACAAGCAAATAAACTAATGACTAAACACTATCTTTCTTCGTCTGAACTAACTTTTGAGCAAGCTCACCAATTCCGATCACTTTTAGAAATTAATCATTAGAGCTTACTTTTAGAATGTAACTCTCAAGTTAATTATTGATTACCATAAGCTTTAGTTTAGAAAAATCATTGGGATAAAACTCAGTAAACCGAAGCAACTTGCTCTTATCAAAATCAGAGAATGAATTGCTTAGATTAAGAGATTCCATACGCAATAACAGCTCTATATTTACCTCATTAAAACAGTATTCAACTCTTGAAATTACATATCTATCACCGTGTAAAATAACTCAAAATGATAATGGTGCAAATGTGTAGTTTTTTTACAAATAATCTGCAAGCTTGTTTTTTGGGTGCTGTGAAAAGTACCGAGACCAGTAACTAGGGACTGGTTTGGTTTATTTTTATGTTCTTAGTTAGATGGTTGAAGAAACAATAGATTAGGGTTGTAAATTAGGTTAAACAGGGAAAAAATACAGAGAAGAAGGAGGAGGTTTACGCATCACACCTGACGCCACCTAGGTTTATAAACTAGAATTGCGTGGCACAATTCACAAAAACACTTAAAAGCTTCACAAAATTTTTAGAAACATGTACTAAATTGAATTAGACAGAAAATAATTCAGAATTTCAAATCCAAATAAAACTTAACAAAACATAATTGAAAAGACGCAACAAGTTCACATGGAGAGAGAGAGAGAGAGAGAGAGAGAGAGAGAGAGAGAGAGAGAGAGACAACGATATGTACTTCTTGAGTTCTTGGACTTCGATTCGTCGCCATTGTTATTGCTGTTGTCTCCTTCGCAACTAAACTGCGGCGATCTTCACACTGGGTGAGGGGAGAAAATTAGGGATTAAATTTTAAAACAAGGAAACCTGAGTTCGGTCTAGTCGGGGTCTACGGATCAAGTCAAAATATAAAATGAGTCTGGTTGAAATTTATTTATTTATTTCAGATTTCAGGTCCGCCTTGGCGCTTGGTTTGTTCCCCGCTGAGAGGAGCCTCAAGGTTGCATGATTATTATCATCAACTATCTAACGGATTATTTTGTACTACTCGTATATTTTAATATTATTTTTGGATCTTAAATTTGTCAAGAGAAATAAAAAAAAGACGAAAAAAATATTACTCACACATTCATTTTTTGGATAATCAAACAAAAATGAATATTTCAATAAATATCTATACATTTTCTTCTATTTTCCTAATCCAACAAAAAGGTAAAGAAATTTAACTTTTTTTTTACTTCATTTTCTTTTCCTATCTTTTTATTTTTATCCACAAATCTGCGTTCCAAACATAAAATAATGGGCTTGATTCTGGGAAGCACACTGTGCCATGTGAAATGCAGATTCAGCTTTCAATACTAATTGACATATAAGTGAACTCTTCTTCTTCATTATTTTTTTGCTGATAATTTTTCTTTATAATAATTAAGATAACAAGAGGAATTGAACCTCCAAGTGGTTGCCAAAGTAATCGGATTGAAATCTGATAAGAGTCAAAATCATACATTTCCACCACTCGTGTCAATTCAATTCCTACTATTCAATGAAGGAGGGGGATGTGAATCCACTAGATGAATAAATACCTTAGCAGAAAGATATTGTTCGACTGTTGGTTGAACTCTCGTGTGTATGCTGTGAATTTTTTTTTTTGTTAAAAGATGGATTTGGGAGAGCTCAAAGGTTACTCTTAAAAAAGAGTGTTATTTGCATTCGCGACTGTCTAATACAATCAATGGGCAAGTGCGGCTGCCCAACACAGTCAATGGGTGTCCATTAACTGTGTTGAGTAGCCATGAGTGTAAATAGCACTCCTCACTTTTAAATAGTTAGAAGCTTCTACAGAAATTAAAGGAATGGGGAGGAACATTCTCAATCCAAACTCTTAAAGCATGCCAGCTGGCTAAACAATAAGTAACCCCAATCCTTTTCCATGAAATGTGACAGACACTGAAGAACATTGATAATTCACCAGCCACTTGGCTGATATGACCGAAAGAACATCCCCGGCTTATATGACATATACCTATCCACGCGTTGGATTGTAGAAAAACAACTCAAACAAGCAGACAAAATTTATTTATTTTTATTGAAAAACAACTTCTTTTCAAACATATGTTTACCTTATTTAAAATTTGGAGATTGATAAAAATTGTATTATGCGCTCACACAAATGTTAGAGTTAACTAATTACAAATTAACAAATTTTGAATCAATTTATTTGAAAGGGAATGATTTCATTCACACAACTAAACGGACCAAGCTCTCCAATTATTTATTTATTTATGAATTGTTGGGTTTTGACATGAAATAGTTTGACGCGCTACAACATGGCTTGGCAATGGATGAGCAGGACCGCTAGTAATGAATTACGACAAACTTGAGCCGTCTTCCTCCCAGAATATCTCGCCTTAATTTCAGGGGATTTAGATATGTACTCATACATTTGGTATGAATTAATTAACTTGTGATATTACGTTAATAAATAAAAAGACGTGATATTATCGTTTTATTAAATATTTTCTCGTCATTAAGGGAGCTACAGCTAGGGCATCTAAATCCCTGAATTGTCTTCTTAACAGCCTACTAAGGACTTAACAGGAAGGAAAACTAAGGAAGGATAAGGTTAAAGAACGAATCCCAGTATGAATCACTCTATCCTTTCTTCTATAATCTCTCTGACTTAGGCATACTCTTTAGCCAACGCCACACTGATGCAAAGATTTTTCTTTGCCTTGTTCAGCGCAGGGCTCTATCTCTCGTCAGGAGTGACCATCTTTTTGCTTGAAGGGGTTCGAGAAAACGGATGTAAATAAGTACACACTCAACTGTGCTAATTTTTATCTTTTATTTTTTAAAAAGTCCGAACTCATCCCTCTAAGAACCTTTTTTTTATTTTTGTTAATTAGGTGTTTGGGTTAACTTGTGCACTCTTTAACTAATTTTAAAATCTATGTAATATTTTTGTCTCACACAAACTTAATAATTATCTGATAAAAAACTTTAAAAATGACTCCAAAAAATTAATAATACAAACATGAGACTTTGACACCAGACCAACCAGTGCCACTCATAATCATGTGTCGTGTGAACTGGGCCTCACGTGAATAATTGGCCGGCAATCTTGTTGGTTCCAGGCTATATGGCCGTATCAGCAGATTGGATGGGACTAGCTTGAACCCAAAACTCATAAAAACTATTGAATGCTCTTGGAGTTGGAGTGACACGTTAGCTTTGTTCATTCTGTATAATATAGTGAGCCATCAGCCATCCTCCTTTGTGTGGGTTCTGAAGTGATTCTGATAGGTGTGTTCAGAATCCATTTACCAGAGGGTGCATTATGAGAGAAAGAGCAAAAGTGACGTTACACTCTAAAAGTATTGGATAATTTTTTGAAAAGCTAGTCACTTGTCCCTCTGCTTGGGTCGGTCGGCATCTGGGTTGACTTAGGTTTTATACAATACAAAACAAAATAAGAAAAAAAAAATTCCACAGGGTTAGATTGTTGGTCAAGACTCGGGGACTGAGAGTTTACTCTATTCAAGGTATCAGGTTCGAAATTTCTTAGTTATTATCAACTCCTTAGGACCACGCCAGTGTCTTTATTTCTGTAATTATCTAGTTTGTGTAAAAAGTACGATTGCACAAGCTCTAAGATTAGTTGAGGTACAAACAAGCTGGTCTTGACACCCGGTTAGCAAAAAAAAAATAATAATAATAAAAGAATAACCAAATTCTTGGACAATAAGTCTAACCCATTAAAATAATGGGGCCTAGCACAGAGTTATCAAAATGAAAAGTGGAAGCAGAAAACGTTAGGAATAACAAAAGCAGGAAACGCAACAAATAAATTGAGAGGGAAGCAGGAAATGACTGAAAAACTTAATAAGCTTATTAGGAAACTTTTTCGAAACTCAAAGGAGACTTTTAAGAAACTTAATGGAGACTTTTGAAAAACTTAGTAGAAACCTACATGAATAATTTTATAGATACTTAGTTAAACTTAAGAAAAAAAATGTATAAAAATTAATATTTTAAGTTTCCAAAGCATTTCTCCTAAGTTTCTTAAGAGTTTCCATTAAGTATTTTAAGAGTTTCTCAAGAATTTTCAAAACGTTTTCTCTACATTTCTTGAACGTTTTTCAAAAATTTTTAAATGAGTTTCATATCACTATTGGTAATTATGGCTTAGCATTAGTTTTTCTTTTCTTTTTTTTTTTTTCTTCTCTTTTTCCTGTTGAAAATGAACTTCATTCTTCAAGTTAGTAGTGAATTCGAACCTATACTTCTCATCAAGGAAGGAAAAGCTCGACTTGAGGGAGTGAAGCCCCAACTCTCCAGCTCCATAGTGGATGGAGACTATTATTAGCATGGATTGATTTACATTCTCTTCATTTCATAGTTGAAATAAAAATCACCATTACATTAACTGGGAATTTATATATATTTTTGATAATCAATACCATAAAAGCAAAAGACATTATAGATCAAGCAAATTATCATAAACAATTGATGTTATGGAAGGGGACTTTCTCCATCCAAGCCATCATCTGACCCGTCTTCGAAGCTAATCGTGCCAAGAAATGAGCCACCTTATTTTCATTGCAAAACACACTAATTGAAAAGTTGACACATAATTTGAATAAAAATAAAATGAACACCAACTCAATTAGAACACGAAATTTTCTTAGAATTAAAAAAAACACACACACACACAAAAGCCAAAAAAAAAAAAACACTAAAGTGAAAAAAAAAAAAAAAAACCAAAAGCCACAATATTATGCTTCAAGCTCTCTCTTGCTTTGAAGTGTGGTTGAAGTACGTAATGCCCTTGGAGTCTAGGTTTTGTTTCTATGGCCGAAAACAAAACCACGATTCTTGTGAATAACAAGAATCCAACATATATTAAAAACTGCATCCAAGCATTTTCCGGCTGCTAAAAATATTCCAACAATTATTAAAAGGAGCATCGTGAAATTTTAGAGAAGAGTTATGCATTCGTGCTGCTAAGTTCTACGTTGGCACCTTCTATTACAGTTCCTCTAAATTTACTTCATGTAATTATAATCTAATGAAGGTTGTATAAGTATGATGTTTGTCGTAAAAGTACTGTTTGTTTACTTCTCAACTAGTACTAAATAACGACAAAATGATAGATCTAATTTGATTTTTTGAATCGACGTTTAGGTGAAAACTACTATGCTTGTTTTGCTTATTGTATAATAGAAAATGAAGTGATCATGGACCTATAATTATCGCACGTGACATATGTATATGCTGTCATTATCTAGTTGAATCGTCTTTGAAGGTAAATGCATATATAATATTACAGAAGATATATATATATATATATATGTATATGATGGTTTCTCCCTTCACATTTGTCCTCAAATCACCACAAGACAAAACAAAAGAGGGTTCAAACGGTGTTGGGTGTTGTTTCTATTGTCCTTCCTATCTATTTGGAATAAAGCATCGTAGAACACTTCATATTTAAGCTGCAATGACTCCAATTTATGGTGAATCTTCCAAGTATTTTCAGTAGTTGTTAGTGCTATAAATAGAAGACTTCGAGCCAAATATCTGTTTATTAATTGATAGTCCTCATATATATTAACGAAAAAAAGAAAGATACTATCAGAACTGTTACTGGCATCATCAATCGGTACTCGATTTTCAGCAAGGAGCAGTGACCATAGTTGAGTTTATTTCTTCTCTTCTTTTCTCTTCATCATTCGGACGAAAAACTGTAATAATAAAAAGAATTTTTGGCCAATTGAAGATTGCATATCAAAATAATCTGATACAAAATTTTCTTTCACTCCCTTCTAGTAATTCATACACTTAAGCATGCTACGCGTTCTAACCAATTGTGAGAGGCTATTTTGCTCTTATTGCTGTGTCATTCGGCACATTATCAGTGAATGTTCTTTGTCCTACTTCTTCTAACGAAATTGATTAACCAAAAAGTTCAAACTATGACCGGCATGTTGTTGCTAAGGTTGAGGAGAGAGTTTGATGTATTTTTCACCTAATGATATAAATTTAGATGGTAAGGGCTTTGAGCTTGATCAATAATTTCTTTAGTTCAGCCAGCTTTGAATGACTTTGGTGTTGGACTGGAGCATGGTATGTCAAACCAAGCCATAGAATGCTATTAACCGTTTTCTTTTACGGTTAAAGGTAATAATGTTCTTCACTTTTCCTGGTACGCTAAATTAACTGGGACTAGCACTTACGATTTCATTATATGTATTTTATCATTGAGCAAGATAACCCATTTCGGCCTTTCTGTTGTTTTCTTTCTTCTTTTGTTTTTGTTTTCTGTTTTGCAAACATATTGACTTATTAAATTTCAAATTTTATATTTTTGAGTTCTACATAAGAGTAGCCCTATTGCAAAGTAATATATAGTGGTATTTTCCAAGATAATATACCACTTTGTAGTTCTTTAGACAATGTGATGCAGACGTCATAGCATTAGACTAAATGGATCATTTGGACCTATCTAAGTGCAAATTAGGCATCCAACAGAGGTATCTCAAAATTGTGCAAAATTTGGCGTGTTAATGGAAGACACAATTCTGAGTATAACTCGTCATGACCTCGGTGAATGGTGAAATTTTGGCATATTCCATCATTTAGGGCCTCGAGTAAGGATTTTTTCCATTTATGGTATGTTTAGATCTTTCATATTTTTTTTCTGTAGATGTTGAGAAATTATTCAGTAGGTTTGGAACACCATATTAATATGATGATGTGGTGTGCTAAATTTATTAAAAATAAACTCATGTAGAATAATAAAAATAATAACTTTCCTAATATGTTCATATTTATTACTCATATAGTTGAGTTGACAAAAAAACATGATATGTTTATTTTTAATAAGTTGGGCACATCACATCATCAAGCTGACGTGGTGTTCCGGACCTACTGAATAATTTCTCATAAATGTCAGAATTTGACCCCGTCAGTTCTAACTAGATTATAATATCCTAAATTAGTGGTTACCGGTTTTAGTTTGATTTTGCTATTTTTGGTAATTTTCTATAATTTCTTAATTTTTGCACAATTAGAGTATTGTTAGGGTTTTGATTCTATCCCTATATGAAGGGCTTCGCCCCAAGGTCGCTTTTGACGAATAAAGAATATTTATTTAAGAAAATTTGTCTTTCTTTGTCTTATGTTTTGTTTGGAGCAACAACTCACTTGTTTACACCTATCCCTGCATCGCAATATACACTATTCTAGCTTAAACCAAAGTAGTTTTGGCCATAGCTTTAACCTTTACGCAAGCCTAGTTTGTTACCTCCATCTTGGTATAACTTTTCCCAATTCCCTCCTCCATTTACCAATGAATCGTAGAGCGGGAAGAGCTTTAATGAGAAGGAAATAAAATTTGGAAAGTTTGTGCAAATATTCTATAGTCTTTAACCAGTGATTTTGTTAAATTTTTTGTGCAATAACCTTATTTGTCCTCATGTGGAGATGTCCATTTGTCTTTTGCTATGGCAGTATATAGCACAAGCAACCAAGTTGATCTCTTATATATCATGTATGTGGAAGGATGGGAATGAAGGGTAGCCATCAATCAACAAACTCAAAGAGAAAACCAAGTTAGCTAAACTAATAATATTGGATTTGTCTTAAATGGCATTCCATGAGCTAAATTCGACAAAAAGGTGGCCGGCTGAGACAGCTTCCTTAACCTATTCTTTACCCTCTGTTCATAGAAGGAACCATAATCAGTCCTCTAAAGAAGATAAGACGAGCGGTAAAGGCAAATAGGCCAAATTAGCTTAGGAAAGCTGTATGTGTTGCCAAAGTAATTAGGAGTTATGGTTTCCCAATAATGGTACAGGACCAAAGGAAAATAGCATTGTGAAAACATTGTTCTGAGTCTGATATTTAGTTTGGCTTGATTGAGTCAATAATGACTAGCTATTATCCCATAGTTTCGATTACAAGTAGTGACAAGAATATACAGATAGCTCATTCATAGATAAGAAAGGCTAATCAACTCATCCGGACCAATCATATCCCTCAACGAACCCTAATTATGAGACTAATGCTGTATCCAGATAGCTATGTCATTGGTGATCAATCCAATAATTGAACTGAAAAATAAGTAAGCGAACCCTAACAAAAGTATAGAGTCCTATTTGTCTTCTAAGAAAAACTAAGAAAAAGAGATGGCCAATAATGGGAACCCCAAGTACTGTTGTCATTTTAGCAACAAAGTCATGATTCAGTTGACTATACAATTTTGGGCTCTAAAGCATCTTGATAATTATTCAATAGAACCTTTTTTTAGTCTATATATATGGCCTTAGCTAGTAGATGATAAACTAGCTTTCAACTCTCTCTCTCTCTCTCTCAAGCACACCCTTAAGCCACTAGAGCCATGTGCAGATCTCCAACACTCAAGACCTCATATTTGTTCATCCTGCAAATTCTCCTCTACCATCAGATAAAACACTAGCTTTTCAATCCAACATACCAATACCCATCAGATGCGTGTCGAAGAAAAAGCACAAGTGGCAGGCCTGATCTCCTTTCTTTCTTCTCTGGATATATCAGACCTTCCATGCACGTTGACGGGAAGAAACCCTAGCTAGTTTTCTTCTAGTCATATAATAGTTTCAGTTTTATCAGCAAGCTATGAAAACAGAACTGAGAGGAAGCGCTACGCCCATTTCTTTGCAGAACCCTAGTCTCTTCAGTAACCCTCAGAGCTCTCTATCAGGTGCACTCACAGGGTGTCTTGGCAGCCTCGACGGAGCGTGCATAGAGAAGCTTCTACTCCACTGTGCAAGTGCCCTAGAGAGCAATGATGTGACCTTGGCTCAACAAGTCATGTGGGTACTCAACAACGTGGCTTCGGGTGTAGGTGATCCCAACCAGAGGCTCACCTCCTGGTTTTTAAGGGCACTCATTTCAAGGGCGTCTAGGGTTTACCCTACAGCGGTGAATTTTAACAGCAGCAGTACCCTTCAGAGGAGGTTGATGTCGGTGACTGAGCTTGCCGGGTATGTTGACCTAATCCCTTGGCACAGGTTTGGCTTTTGTGCATCAAATAGTGCCATTTTTAAGGCAATTGAAGGGTGTCAAAGAGTTCACATCTTAGATTTTAGCATCACTCACTGTATGCAGTGGCCTACTCTCATAGATGCATTGGGTAAGAGGCCGGAAGGGCCTCCTTCGCTTCGAATTTCAGTGCCCTCTTGGAGGCCACCTGTTCCTCCATTGCTTAATGTATCGAGTGAAGAAGTTGGCCTACGCTTGGCGAATTTCGCCAAATCTAGGGATGTTCTCTTTGAACTCAAAGTGATTGAAAACTCACCCTCATCTACTGCTGGTGCAGCTATTTCTGACGAATCCTCTAGCTTTCACTACGATTCGCTCTTAAGTAAGTTGAATCCTTCAATGTTAAATCTTAGGGATGATGAAGTTTTGGTCATCAATTGCCAAAATTGGCTCCGTTTTTTGCCTGATGAGAAAAAAGGGAGTGCTCAAGAAGCATCATGGCGAGACACTTTCCTCGAAATAATTAGCAGCCTTAACCCTCGGATTATCATTATGGTTGATGAGGACTCTGATTTGGGTGCATCAACTCTCTCTTCAAGGATTACCACTTGCTTCAATTATCTATGGATCCCTTTTGATGCCTTGGAAACTTTCTTGCCCAAGGATAGCAGCCAAAGAATAGAGTATGAAGCTGATATTGGTCATAAAATTGAAAACATTATCGGTTTTGAAGGGATTCAGAGGATAGAGAGGTTAGAATCCGGAATTAAGCTCTCTCAACGAATGAAAAACTCCGGTTTTTTCAGTGTTCCGTTTGATGAAGAGACTGTTAGGGAAGTTAAGCTCTTGCTAGATGAACATGCTAGTGGCTGGGGGATGAAGAAAGAGGATGATATGTTGGTGCTCACATGGAAAGGTCACAACTCAGTGTACGCTACAGCCTGGGTCCCATGTGGGTTTGGGGATTAAGTTTTTTTTTTTTTTTTTTCATTACAGGAAGTTCAGATTTTTGACCGAATATTTTTAAGTGCTCGTCTAAGGCCACCATCCACACGAATTATATAAATTGTCCTAAGGTATGTGTGGACTCACAGTGTCCTAAAGTGAACATTTACAAGTAGCTCTACTTGGGCCTACCAATGCCATTCATGAGAGGGTTTCTAATCTTTGCAGTGGTCCAGGTGAAGGGCAGTGACAAAACAGTGTTTCCTTTTTGGCTTTGTCAAAAAGGCTGCAATCGCCACATGACAAAGAGGGAAAGGGCTGGGGACTCTTGAGAATAAATTCATGGCACCTTTGTATTCGAGCTCGCTAGCTATGGGGTCACATGAAAGGGAAAGAGAGAAATGTACATATTGTCTTTGTATAAAGACAATAGTTATCGCTTTGTGTGTTTCTTATCTTTGCAGGCTTTGTTTTCAGGACGCTCTTGAAAGTAACAATTGACTAGCTAGCTAGCTTAGCTCTTTCTAAAATCACAGTTTTGTTATCAGAATGATTTTTTTTTTCATTAATTTGTTCTATCATAAGAGCCTTCTAGTTTTAGTTAATTGTAAGATGCCAAAGATAAACCTCGAAGTGAAGAAAAAGAGGAAATTTCCAAGGCATGAATGTCCAACTTTGGTCAAGTACCTCTGCCATGTGAGTTCTCAAATTTGAAGTCTCAGCACTAATTCGTTTTATCCTTTTGGCTAAGAACCAATGAAATTATTGTATGTTTGAATTAGTTGAAACCTACATTTGGATCTTGGATTTGTTAAGAGAAATGATAAGGGAAGGAAAAAAAAAAAAAGAAACAAAATGAAGTGAAAGAAACTAAATTTCTTAACTTCTATTTTGTGAGTTAAGAAAATGAGAGGAAAATAAATTTCATTTTCCTTTTCTTTGATAAATACAAGGTCTAAACATATCAACTTTGTGACCATGAGGTTGAGTACAAGGAAAATAATGGTTATTTTCTCATATACGCCAGAAATTATGGCTTAGAGAATAACTAAACTTTGAAAATCAGAATGTACTAATAAAATTTGAACTTCAGAAAGTAACTAGGACCACATTACCTCTCTCTTTATGAACAGTCACCTTCATGCCCAAGATTTACAGCTAATCGAATGTGGCAACACGAGGGTACAATGTGATATATTTGTTTCCTGTCATATCAGATGAAAGTTAAAACATGAAGCATAGTAAGCGGTAGGAGAATTTGGATTCTATGTGGTGAAATATGTCTTTATTTAAATTTAATGACCTGAATTCACCTTATTATTTGTTTTGTGACATTTGATGGAGGTTTATTGAACTGGATCTCTCCATTTCTCCTACGAAATGGCAAGAACCAAAGTCAAACTCAGTTATACTTGGAGAGGAAAAATACTTCAAAGAGAAGTAGACAGAAATGGTAGAGGGTTGGGATATTTAGGCCCTACTTGATTACTCAATTAAGTATTTAAACTAATCACATTCAGTGATTTGGTAATAATCAAGTGTGTTTGATAACACATTGATTCGCTCTCAAATATATACTGAACTTGAGCTTTCCGCAAGGTTTACGGGTGTCGATTGAAGTAAAATTTGGTAAGCACTGGTATCGTTCTCCGAGGGATCAAACCCAATATAGACAATACACAAGGACAAAACAGCTAACCAAATGAGGTGAATTAGCGAATTAATTAACAAATTGAAATGAAAAGTAAGACCGAAAATGCTTGTATGGTGAGAGGTTGAAGACTACTAAAGTAAGCTAATTACACTTGAAATTGAAAGCAATTATACTAAATTTGAAACAATTAATGAAAGGCTTGAATGCAATTGTTTCAATCTACCAATTCTCTACAAGGTCTTCAATGAAGATTTGTTTAACTCAAGTTAAGATTCACTTCATAGATCCTTGACCCGGTGGATTTCGACCATAAAAGCTTGAATTCAAGTTTAATTGAGTGTAGATTATTGTTTCATTGTAGGAATCTTGGAGACAAACCATCAATTGTGCAATTCTTATACCAATTAAAATATTATAGATAGCAATTGCCAACTTAGATTATGAATCTAAGTATTCTATGGGTCTACAACTCATTTGAAACAAAATTGAA
Organism: Euryodendron excelsum; assembly: GCA_033060915.1. Classification (NCBI taxonomy): domain Eukaryota; kingdom Viridiplantae; phylum Streptophyta; class Magnoliopsida; order Ericales; family Pentaphylacaceae; genus Euryodendron; species Euryodendron excelsum. Next base: position 16,776,210 of record CM065386.1, read on the forward strand.
GAAAACATAGGATAAATCGTTGAAATTCATATACCTCCATTGAAGCCCTTGAAGATCTTTAGTAGATCTTCACAATTACATCCAAGAGATGCTTAGCTACTTGATTCCATAGGAGAAAGCATGAAGAATTGAAGATTGTTCATTGATTAATGAAGAAAAATAGTATTTGATTACAAAGAAAGTGTAAAAAAATGCAAGAAAATACAAAACAAACCCACTTTCTCTCTTTACAATATGTCCTAATAGAAAATCTAGTCTATAACTGAAGATAGATACAAAATTTGCGTCATTTTTTGAAGATATAGGCTAAAAAATACGCACAGAACTGTCGATATCGTACGTACAGTACTATTCACCATAGGTACGGTAGACATACCGTACGTACGATTAGATTGACGCTAAATCGAGTTTTCTGAAGTTTGAATTTCTACTATAGGCGTACGTACGATGGAAGTTACCGTACGTACGATTATGCACATTTTTGCTTCTTTTGCTTCGAATTTGTTTTTTCTCTACTCCTACGAGATACCCACAAACACTTATTAAAACAACTATTATACTAAAATGAAGCATATATATATCATAATTAGACTAACAATAGCTATTTAGGGATTTTAAATTGCACTTTTTAGAGTGTAATCATGTGTAAAAAAAAAATTCTAGTACTCAATTCAAGTTTGTCAAACATGCCCTTAATTTCTAATCGTCCTAGTTAATTCATATGAATAACTACATTCCAGCTTCCTTTGGAAAGATTCGTTAAATTAGCCTAAGAAGTTTTTCTTTTAAAAGAAAAAAAATCAAATTAATTTGTATAGGAAGTAGCTGCTCTCAGACTTACTCTTGAGAAAAATTATGACGGCCGGGATTGGTTAATTTTTCGAACGTTTGTTCGAGTACGGACACAAGTTTTGGCATAAAGTGACTGCTTACTGATCTGACACTTGGCAACTTCGAATTTATTGTTGCAGAAAGTAATGGTACCTTGTGGCTACATAATTTTTTTTTTTATTATTCGCCCTTTTTTTTTTTTTTTTGACTCCACACCGTCCGTTTAAATTTGCAGTGTTCTTCTTAAGTCTTTGAATTGCAAGCCAATTAAGCTATTGTAACTTAGAGAAATGATTTTTATTGTATTTTTATGGCTTACAAAAACTCAAGGGTTATAAGTGTAAATAAACCCAAGACAAAGAAGTGTAATTCTTTTCGTCAATAGTCCTAAATTTATTTAGAGCTGACCTCTTAAGTTATATTTGAATTAAAAATTTGGTTATAAAAAAAAGATTAGAGAAAAAAGAACAAAATTTTTTTTTTTGGTTTTCTTTTCATTCATCTTTTTATTTTTTATTTTTGTTTTTTTCTTTGATAAATTTAAACTCCAAACATAATATTAATAACAAATAATGAGACAGCTTTCTAACTGTTATTGAAACAAGATGACCACCTCGTATGCTGCATGCTCTACTATGCCCTTTTTGGTGGCCCAATTTCACATTTCTGCAAAAACATAGCACTATTTTTGTTGATTCTACTTCATGAAAGGGTGTCGAAAAGGCTTAACTATGTCAAATAACATCAATTTCTTTTCTTTCTTTGTTCTTGTAGACTTGCTAAATCACATTTGTGTTTTGAGTGAAACGTGAAATCAATATTGCAATGAGGCAACAAAGTGAGGTTCACATTAGACCATCCAAAGCGCAGCCACGTGAAAAATATTCATACTAGTGACATAAACAAGTTGATCCATGCCATGTATATTTGAGACGATAAAGCTCAACATGCCTTGAGCCAAGCACCAAAGCTCAGCTTGCTCAATCTAAAGCTTAGTTCTTGGGGATTTAGCCCGCTTTGAACTTGTTCGCAGGCTGGACCAAAGCTTGTTTTAATGGTCTAGTCAATAATTCTCAGTACTTTTTTAGTACTGTAAATTCTTTTCTGAGGTTCAGAACCCAGAATCTCTCGAGTTTGAACACATTGGTTTTTACATTGCTACGATTAATTGTCTATCATTGCTGGGCAATTTTAGTTACAGATGTGCTTAGGAACTTCATGACCAGGACCAAGCTGAAAATGGAGCTTGGTACTTAAGCTAGAAAACGGCTCCTGAATGAGCTCTTCTCATGATTATGGAACAACTTTGAAAAAGCTAGAATCTAGTATAATCTGTAGCTCTTTCCAAAGAATACAAGCATAGAGATGTATGGCAAGAGGCTGAGCTAAATAGTTTCAAAAGGTGAAAGCTCTTTTGAACCTGGGCCCCAAGAGAACCTGGCTCTGATGCTATGTTGGAAAACTTATGGGCTAACTCAACATTAAAAATCAGCTTGTATGGTGAGAATTGTCCAAAGACATATATAGAGGTGATGACATTCGTATTCGAGCGATGTAAGACTTTACTCATACAATCCTTCATTCAGAAGGTGGAGATGTGAGACTTCACTTATATATATATATATATATATATAATGTCTATTTTTTTTTTGCTGATGAAGTGAGCAATACTAGGTCAGGAAGGAGAATGAGGCGCGATAGAACAAAATCAACGACTAAGGGATCAGGGCTCCCTGAACCCCTGCAGAATGGCCTACTTAAAGGAAACAAAAGATTTAGACAAGGTACACAATTAATTCCATTTCAATTCTCTCACTCTTGATACCAGAAATTATCTGACTTAACTTATCGGAGATTCTTTGGCTAATATCACACCAGTGAATAACTATTTTTTGTGTTTCGTTCTTTTTTTTGGAACTGTGATCTTTTCTGCTTCATCAATTAATGTTCAAGTTTTTTATAATTTGTCACCAAATTTTGTTTTTTTTTTAAATAAACATAAAGATATTTTTAGATAAGTTTAAGTAGAAAAGCCTAAAAATATGGGTTTTTCTAGTTTTTAGCTTTTTAAGCGAATTCAAATACTCTCTATTACATAAATAAAATCCATTTCTTTTAATAGGATGGTGATACATCACCTAAATAGCAAAAAGTAATTAGTTAAATACAAAATATATAGAGTTTAATTTTAATGCACTGTCAGTGCAAAAATTTTTACACAAGCATTCATTAAAATATGACACGTGTTCATAGACATTGCATATTTAAGTTGTACTTAAATTCTGAAGAACACATATTGTTTTTTTTTTTATTGTATGCTTGTATAAAATTTTTTTTACACTGACAATATATCAAAATTAAACTCTTTATTTATTTTGTTACGAATAGCTTGTGTCAACTGACTATATCTATTGTTTTGGTAAGTATATATATTTAAGTTTAATTTTGATGCATTGTTAATGTAAAAATTTTTTTACACAAGCATACAATAAAAAGGCGACATGTGTCCTTTAGAATTTAGTACAACATAAATATGCAATGTCCATGGACATGTGTCATATTTTAATGAATACTTGTGTAAAAATTTATACACTGACAATACATTAAAATTAAATTCATAAATAAATAAAATAAAAAAAGAAAACTCAAGTTGGTCTGATTCTTTTGACCACCAGCCACAAGGATGCATGCATGGTGGTTCCATATATTATATCATTGTCCATGGTGAGATCAGAGATGAGATCTACAAAGTTGCAGACGAACGCAAAGTTGGGGTGGACGTGAAATAATATTTAACAAATGTGATGACGAGAATGGGAGATTCTCTCTCTACCTGTTTTATGGCCACCACATGATTTGCCTGCCATTTCTTGACATCAGATTTGGATTCAAAGTAAAAGTACATGAAAAACTTGGTCAATCAATCTACAACCTCCTCCCATTCTATATATGATTTAACACCAAAAACAAAAAAAAAAGAACATGTACCTCCGTGGTCCTCCTTATCTTCTTCCCAAACTTCATCAGGCCACATCATGTAGAGAGGGCAATTTTGACATTTCACTGGATATTCTAGACAATTTTGATAAGGATTTAATCAAAAGTTACACCCATGTTTAGGGGTTTATGCCAAACAAGAACAAGTTTATTTCGTAGCACTTTTTTAGCTTCTGTTTTTATTATTATTATTTTGGAATTTCTCCCCAAATAGGATTGTATTATGTAGAATTGTTATTATCAAGCTACTTTATGTCTCAATACACATGCTCTAATGAAAAATTATGTTAAAACTAGCGGAAAATAATAACCAATCATGTGCATTGAATTAAAAATCATACGATTAAGAGAAGCATATGATTTATTTTCGAGTAAAAATAGGTTAACAATCTAGCACAAGATCTTCACGAAAACAAGTGATTATCTACAGCATCATTGCAGTAACTTCAGCCTAGCTAGGCCAAAAATTATGTCTATGACATTAATTATGAGGTTATGACAAACGATATGAGAATTTTTTAAGAATTTTTTAAATGTGTAGAAGTACCGTCCTTTGTGACTCAAAATAATAGTGCAAATCTCCAATAATAAAATTATGTAATATTTTAATGCATTCAAAAGTGGAGGAGCTCAATTGTAATTAGCGTCAATCGATCGAACTCGTTTTTTAAAAGATCTTTCTACGTCACTGCACCCAATTGAAGTCCCTATAACTTTGCTTTTGTATAGGGAAAACGTAACACCATGATCCCACAAATATAATTTTCATATACCTGTGTATTCAATATGATCGAAGTACTTGATAAAATTAAAATACATAGAGATTGAGAAATCTCTTGAATAATAGAAAATGCATAAAATAATTTGGGTACGCAATGTAAAATGCTACTCATATTTCCAAATTTGCGTGCTATTGAATGATAGAAAATGCAGAAAATAATTTCTAAGTAACATTTTATATTGAAATAGACTGAGTGTAAATTCAAGTACAAAGTTTTAACCAAATTGTCGAGAATAGGTTCGTTTTCTTTGACTACTTTTAATTGTGCAAACTCAAGCCACCCTTAACCGTCTCTCTGTTTTTTTTTTCAATTAAAGTTAAAAAAATGAAAAAAAATAGCAAGAAAACAAGACTTGTTTATGAAGAAATTATTTAGCACACTTGAAACTAGTGTGGCTTTGCTTCAATTTTTACATGGAATGGATCCCCCACCTACAAGGTAGAGTATTTGATTCATTTAATAGAAGACTCCACTATATAAAGAATAGAATAATAATGACATGATGCTTACGAGCAATGAAGAATTTTTCCATTTATGGGCCTTAGTGTATTCATGGGTTTTCAATTAATTAGGGGAAAAGAAAATGGCAAAGAAAAAAAAAAAGGCAAGTAAGAGAGTACGACGTCGTTAGTGCTTGATGAAAGGCTTTTCCACTTCATTTCCTTTTCTTTTTTTTTTTTTCTTTTTCACTCTGCTATGAAAATTGAAGAGATTATTGGCTAATGATTATGAGGACCACATCTTTTGGTGCATCACGAGGTCAGAAAGTGCCCTTACCATTCTAAATAATATTAAGCCTGCCATTTATTATGCTAAAGATTGTTTGCAGTGTCATAAATCAAAAGTAAAGTATCCCAAAAAGAGTGCAGGGGCCGCAGGACAAGCAGGGTCCCCCACTCGGGGCGTTCCAATTGTACTTGCCAGAAGAGCAAACCCGTAAATAAGAATGCTATCCAGGGGCATTAACGTCATTCAAACAACCAATCACGTGACTCCCGCCTCACCTTTCCAACAGTTCCTGAACGGAACAGTTGTACCGTTCCAGTTCCCCATATTACCTTGAGACCCTGAAGAATATCTCATGTGTTTCATTGGCAGATGATACACAACACACCAGTCCTTTTTGTACGTCCACGTGGGAGAATCTGGAACCGCAACTCAGTGGGCTCTTCCAAGAGGGTATATTCGGTTGTTCCATCTACGTGACAGAGGATACACTTGTTTTTGTTATTACTAGAAAATGAACTAATTATTTGAACTTAAACATATTTTAAAATTGATTAAAGTTTATGATCTCGGCTAAACTAAGCTCGGTTAACTTATATATAGTAAAATATTCCAGCAAAGTTACTTGAACTTAAACATATTTTAAAATTGATTAAGTTTATAATCTCAGTTCGAACTCGACTCGATTAATTTATATATACATATTAAAAGATTCAAGCGAGCTCGGCTCGTGTTTGGTTCAATTTTAATCATTTAAGATTGATTTAAAAATTAAATAAATTAAATTTGAACACAATTTTAAAATTGTTAAGATTTTCAAATTTGAAAACCTCACTATGTGACTCGAGTAAACTTATTTACAACCCTAGTTTTAATAAATATTTAATAGGAGAAATAAATAAAAATGATATTTCAAAATCGGGGAAAAAATATTGACATCAAAAAATAAAAAAATTATCAATTGTATAACAAAAATGAAAAATATCATAAAGTATTGACAAAAAGAGTGACTATACATTAACTGTTAAAGTATCATATATTACGTTCAATATATTAGAAAATGAGAATATTTAACATTGCAAAAATACTCAACATATTAAAATGTGCCGAAAGACTAAAACAGGAAAAATTTTTTAGGAATGAACAACACAACTGGTGAGACTCAGTCGATGTGACGCACATTAGCCGGTATCTAACACTTTCAAGAAATTTTTATTTAAAACCTTGCTCATAAACTCACTCAAAGTAGAGACTCGAGCGATCATGGCTAAGGAGCTGAATCCTATGGTGGCATCTCACAGGCCAACCAACTTGCTGATCATAACTGTTCATCAACTATGGGGTGTTTGGACTTCGATTATTTAGTAACTTATGACTTATATTTATGACTTTTTTAAATTGTGTTTGATAAAATAACTTAAAAAAATTACTTATATTTAATTATATTTTTTTAAAAAAATTATTTTTAAAAATAATTTTTTAAAAATTAAATTATAATTTATAACTTATAACTTATAAATAACTTACCCAAACACCCTATAACCAACTTACCCAAACACCCTATGAACGGTTCAAAATTGGTCGTGCATTAAGAAAATCTCTAGTACGATCCACAGAAATTAAAATGGGGAACAAACGGGTAAATCTCCCAACATCATTTATTATTGAGAATGGTAACTTTTAGTGGGGCCTACTAAGGTGTGGGGTCCAAATCTGCGCTAATTGAAAAGTCCAAAATGGGCAATTCCGTCGTTGAGTTTTGTACCATTGTAAATTCTACATTGTAGAGATAGAGATAGAGAGAGAGAGAGAGAGAGAGAGAGAAACAAATGGGGGTGGTGGGGATGGTGGGTGACTTCAGAAACTTGCAGAGATGAAGGTGGAGAGAGAGAGAGAGAGAGAGTAAAGCCAGCAAAGAAGCTTGAGTTCTAAGCTTAAGGTTTTCACATATTTTCGTAAATACACTATCTTCAGAGAAATTTTTTTGCACGAATTTCAGAGAGAGACTAGTGGGCAATCATCAACTCCTGGTTTTTCTTTGTCTGTCTACACTTGCTGAGTTCTGTTCTAGTTCTGTTCTCTCTTTGTTTTTATACTCATTATATGTATGTGTCTGTGTGTGTTCTCTGTCCTCATACAACTTGTTTGCTTCACACACACTCTTGTCGCTCTACACCAGTTGATAACCAGGTAGCTTCTGCACCAATTGACTAAGCATTTGCAGAGCCAAAGACAACCTCTTTCTGTTTGTCTTATTGCCCATCTCAGAATATCGCATGCTTCTCACTTGGTCTCACCACATCTCTGTCTCTATTTGGTTGTTGATCTTTCTATATTATCTTGATACAATTTCCCATAAAAGACTCTGGATTTGAGGTGGGTTTTGGGTTTTCTTTGTTTGGGTCATGGATGTCTCTTGTGATCTTGAAGTGGATGTCAATGGGCAAGAGATTTTTATTGTGGACAAGGTAAATTCTCTCTGCCTCTTGGCTTCTGTTTTCTTCTGCTTTGTCTTTGTGAAGAAACAGTATTTGCTTAGTTTCTGCGTCCAAAAGGTAATCTTCTACATTAATTTGTTCATTATTGGTTTGGTTTTTGTCTGCATTTACTAGGGATAAACTTCTAGCATGTGTAATTAATTCTTCTATTCTGCTTTGTTTGGTTGCTGCGAAGACGTCGGAAAAGCAAAGATTGATTTTTTTTGGTCCCTAGAAAACACTGACCTTTCCTCAACTGAGCCTAATTCGGTTTAGTTGGAACAACCTTCTCATCTTTTTACCGCATGTTCTCAGCTAACCAATGTATTAATTAGCAATTATTTTCAATATAATTACTTCTTCTCATAGGTTCTGATTTTTTTTTTTCCCTTTCTTCATTGAGATGCTGATGGTTTTATATCTTTACTTTGAATAAGTTTACCCTATTTTTACCTCTACATTCATTTATTGCTGTAGTTATGGGGCTTAAATTCTCATACCGTCTATTTACTTCTCTCACTCCTTTTAAAGAGTGACATAGGACGGTTGAGATTCTCAGCAGACATCTTTCCTTCCACGATTTATTGTCTATAACCTCTCAGCACTCTTGCAGGAATTGGTACAGATTCCCCTTTTCATCCCCTTTTTTGGTTTGATAAACTCAATTCCTTTGGTGGGCTTTTAAGCACCGAAAGGTTCTATTTTGAAAGTGATTGAGGGTTATATTGTATAATATTTTCTTGATTACTAGTTATTTAGCTTCAGCTTGTATTCCTTGGATTTCCATATTTCACTTGCTTACTTAATGGTGTATTAGCTTACAATTTCTGTTTTTCTTTAGTTCTTGAAGACTTGGTGGGCATTAGTTTTTATTTGTTATTGCCTTTGGTTCTATATATATACCTGTATATTTGTGGCTCCATGCATTTCTTTTTTCATATTTTGACATTTTTTCATCATCTAATACTGCTTTGTTGTGAACCTTTTCAGAAAATAATTTCTTCTTATTCTGGCAAAATACATAAATTACTGGGTAAATCAACGGGTGGGACGAAGAATCTGAAGGTGATATTCCATGATTTCCCAGGAGGGGCAGAGAGTTTTGAGCTCATGACAAGGTTCTGCTACAACAATGGCAAAATTGAGATAAATCCCTTAAATCTTTCTATCTTATATTGCATTGCACATTTCATGGAAATGAACAAATTTGTCTCTGGAAGGGTCAATTTAGTTGAGCAAACTGAGAAATCTCTTGAAGAGATCAGGTACTGGACATGGTCTGAGCTTTCGGTAGCTTTGAAACAGTGTCAAGATGTACTTCCTGTTGCAAATTCTTCAGGTATCCTTCAAAAATGCTTGGATTCTCTGGTTGGAAGGCTTGCATTGGCCAGTGAAACAAGTCCATGTCCATCTACTTCTTCACCTGAAAGCTCTGGGATTCGGTTTTCTTGCGACACCAGAAGTACTGAGAGCTTGAAAAATAGCTCCTTTCGAGCAACATGGTGGTTTGAAGATCTTGTGGTCTTGAATCCTAATTTGGTTGAAATGGTAATAAAATCAATGGTTTCCCGGAAAATTGACCATGTTGTCATAAGTAGGTTCCTCTTCTACTACCAGAAGTCGAGGTTTATTCTTTCTACATCTGATGAGAAGCGGAAAATCACTGAGACTGTAGTCAATATGCTTTACTCTCTAGATCAGAGATCTATTTCTTGCAAGAGTTTATTTGGGATTCTTAGAATTGCTCTGAGTTTAGACATAAACAAATGCTGCAGGAACAAGTTAGAGAGCATGATAGGTTCACAGATGGATCAAGCAACCCTAGACAATCTGCTCGTTCCGTCTCCAATTGGAACAAATTTTCTGTATGATGTGAATTTGGTTCTAAGGTTTTTGAAGTCATTCCTTGGCAAAGGAAAATGTAGTGTAACCTTGGTTAAATTGAAGAAAGTTGCTAGCTTGATGGACTTGTATATAGCAGAAGTAGCACCAGATCCGTGTTTAAGACCATCGAAATTTTTTGCTCTAGTTAGGGCCCTGCCAGATTCTGCCAGAGACTTTTACGATGGAATCTACAGTGCCATGGACATGTATCTAGAGGTATTACTCTAGCTTATTGATTTGCAATTTCTGACCTTGAATTGTTTGTGTAAAATTTTCTTGTGATCCTCTTGAATCTGTTATGGAATTGTTGTTGGTTTTAGTACAGGTCCATGCTGGGTTGTCTGAAGAGGAAAAATTAAATGTCTGTTGTGGACTGAATTATGAGAAGCTCTCATCAGAAGCTTGGAACCACCTTGCTCAGAACAAAAAATTCCCATCAAAATCGGCTGTCCAAGCTCTCATCTCTCGACAGTGCAAGCTCAAAAGCTTGTTCCAAGAGACAGACCGAACAAAACCCTCCATCGACTCACCATGTAGCTTCGAGGGCATTGATGTCAAGGGAAAGAAAGATGAAGCCTGCGAGCAAATCCTGCTTTATGCCGGTAAGCTTGATCTTTCATCTGAGAATGAGAAGCTCAGGGCACAACTGCAAGGCATGCAATGGAGGGTGCTTGAGTTGGAGAAAGTTTGTAGGAAAATGCAAACCCAAATGACCAAGATCATGAAATCAAGATTGTCAAGCCACAACAATGCTAAATCCTTACCCAAGCTCTGCTCATGATAGATAATTTTCATTTATTTTTGTCATCCAAAATTATTTCCCTTCATGTGTATGTACATAGCATGAGAAATTTGCATTCTGTGATTATAACAGTTTTTTTTGTTTTTTTTTTAATTTTTATTTTGTTCTTTCTTTTCTGCAAAGAGATGAAGTCTTGGCTGTATATAAACAGAGAGAAAAAACTGTTATATTCTCTTTTGGTTTGGGGAAGAGGGATTCTGCTGAGGTTAAGTCTCTTTCCATGTCACTCTCATGTTTAGGAAATCAATAGGGGCAAGTTGGCATGAAATGGAAATCACATGAAGCTGATGGTGATTGATCAAGGCCTCTCAATTTTGCTAGATTGGTTCTTGATCCTTTCCCAAATTCATGTTCACTGCATCATCACCGTCTGATCCATGTCTAATTTCCTAACTTCATTTTCATAATTAGATCTTGTTAACATGAATGCTTACCCCCAAGTTGCTTTGTTAACCATCGTCCTCGGATCGTAGTTCTCTTGTCCAAATCTAGTTTTATTTGTAATTTATTACTGGTATAAACTATGTTTTGGGTTGGACTGTAATCATGTTGCAGAGCAAAAAATATATGAATCACCCATTTGACAATAAAGTCAACTAGGTAGCTAACTTACCCTATAAACTATGATAGAATCAGAGTTAATAATTAAAGGGGCCAATTGTAATATCTTTAGTTATAGGCATTAGGTATCTAGTGATCAGGATATCATGATTTTGATGTTTTCCCAGCAACGAAATGAGCTGGCCCATAGTAGCTGAGCCGTTAGATCCTTGGAAAAGTGCTGAGCCAAACCCAGCCCAACTAAGAGTGCAAGTCGGCCGAATAGCCTACACAAGTTTCGAACACCAAAATTTCGTGGGAGGCTACTTGGTTAATCTGTACCCTCGGGGGCTTGGTACAGTTACGGCTCAAACCAAGTCAGCCTGCCTCCCATCCTATGCCCTTTTAGCCTAGCAAAAAAAAAAAAAAAAAAAATTATAGTTCGTTGGAAATAAACCTTCTCGTTGTGTGCTTATTTTGTGGTGTAAGGTTGTAAAATTAATATTCAAGACTAGTATTATCGTGTTTGGCCATTTTATCACGTTTGGTTGTGACAAAAAAGGTTAAGACAAATAATTCTATGTTATAAACTAAATAAATTTACAGCAAGCAAAACACAGTATACAATAAAACGAGTTCTTCTGAAACTATCAAATAATAATTAAATAGTTATTCTGAAATTATAGGGATAGATCTTCTTAATCACCCAAGCATGTCTTACTTTCATAAGATAAAATAAATAATAAAATAGTTTTTCTGGAACTGGGGATAGATCCTTTTGATCATCCAAGCATATATTGCTTTCATAAAACAAAAGATAAAGACAATAGAAATGTAAATAATTTACTTACACTCTTTGCCTTTTCCTTCATTCTCTTTTCCTCTTCTTCTTTCTCTTCTTTTCTTTTCTCTCTCTCTCTCTCTCTCTCTCTCTCTCTCTCTCTCTCTCTCTCTCTCTCGCTTTTCTATCTTTCTTCTCTCTCTTTTCTGTCTCTCTCTCTCTCTCCTTCATTCTCTTTGTTTCTCTTTTTCTTGGTTTCTCACAACATGCCACTGCTATATATAGACATTTGAGGCGGTTCATCCACCATGAGGTGAGGTGAGCCATGACCTCATAACACTCCCCCTTGGATGACTGCAATACATATTAGAATATGTTACAACTACTTGATTAAAACCTTGCTAGGAAAACCCAAGGGGAAAAAACCTTAGCGAAGGAAAAAGAGTACAGTGATATTATGTAACATAACTTAGTATGGGTGCGTTAACACTGTCTCGTTAAAACCTTGCCAAGAAAAACCCTGTGGGAAAAACCATTGGCGAAGGGAAAAGAGTACAGTACGCGACTCCCCCTCATTCATACATCTGGTATGAAGTTGAAGTTGATAGCTTTAATTGTTTACAGCTTCAAGACGACGCATGCGAAAGTTGTGTACCAATTTCTCAAATGTTGCAGTTGGGAGTGTTTTAGTAAATAAGTCTGCCAAGTTGTCATCTGTTGGACATCAATATCACCGTTTTTCTGGAGTTCATGTGCATAAAAGAATTTTGCCGATATATGTTTGGTTCTGTCACCTTTGATGTAGCCTCCCTTGATTTGTGCAATACACGCTGCATTATCTTCATATAATATTGTTGAGATATCTTTGATCGAAGATAGTCCGCAACTATCTTGAATATGTTGGATCATTGCTTTCAATCAAATGCATTCTCGACTTGCTTCATGAATTGTGATGATCTCAGAATGATTTGAAGAAGTTGCAGTTAGTGTCTGCTTCACAGATTGCCAAGATATAGCAGTGTTACCATAGGTAAATACATACCCGGTTTGTGATCGTGCTTTATATGGATCAGAGAGGTAACCAGCATCTGCATAGCCAACTAACTTTGATTCTAGTCCCTTTGAATAAAACAAACCCAGATCTGTTGTTCCTCGAAAGTAATGGAATATGTGCTTCACCTCTTTCTAATGTCTCTGAGTTGGTGCAGAACTATATCTTGCCAATAAATTTACAGAAAATGCAATATCGGGTCTTGTGCAATTTGCAAGATACATAAGAGCCCTAATAGCACTGGGGTATGGTACTTCAGGACCAATGAGTTCTTCACCATCTTCTTGAGGGCGAAAAATATCCTTTTGTACATCTAGTGATCGAACAATCATGGGAGAACTCAATAGATGAGTTTTATCCATATAAAATCGATTCAGAACTTTTTCTGTATATGTAGATTGATGGATGAGAATTTCATTTGATAAATGCTCAATTTGTAATCCAAGACAAAACTTAGTTTTTCCAAGATCTTTCATTTCAAACTCTTCCTTTAAATAACGAGCAAATGTTGTCAGTTCTTCAAAAGTTCCAACAAGATTCAGATCATCGACATAGGCTGCAATAATAGCAAATCCATATTCTGATTTCTTAATAAAAACGCATGGGCAAATTGTATTATTCACATATCCATTTTTCAATAGATATTCACTAAGACGATTGTACCACGTGCGTCCAAATTGTTTTAACCCATACAGAGATCTTTGAAGCTTGATAAAATATAAGCTTCGAGATTTTGAACTAGTTGCTTCAGCCATTTTAAATCCTTCATGAATTTTCATATATATATATATATATATATCATCATTTAATTCACCATACAAGTAGGTTGTCACGACGTCCATCAAATGCATATCCAGTCCTTCTGAGACCGACAAACTAATTAAGAATCTGAACGTAATGGCATCCATTACAGGAGAGTATGTCTCATCATAATCAATACTAGGTCTCTACGAGAAACCTTGTGCTACTAGTCACGCTTTATATCTCACGATTTCATTTTTCTCATTTCATTTTCGCACGAATACCCATTTGTATCCAATCGGTTTACATCTTTTGGTATTTGGACTACAGGTCTGAATACTTTGCGTTGTGCTAATGAGCTTAATTCTGTCTCAATAACTTCTCTCCATTTTGGCCAATCACTTTTATGTTGACATTCGTCAATTGTCTGTGGTTCATTCTCTGCATTACTTCTTATAATTGCAAGAGCCACTTTAAATGAAAATATGTTGTCGACAACAATTTTATTTCTATTCCATTTTTCTCCTGTATTCACATAACTTATTGAGATCTCATTACTGTCCTCTACAGGGGATATCTCTTCAGGAGGTTTCTCTTTTGGAAATTCTTTTACAGGAGTTCCTTGTTCTGGAGGTTTAGATACTGTGGTTTCTTTAGGAATACTGACTTGCTTATGCATTTGTACCTTTCTCTTTCTAGAAACTGTCTTTGGCACCAATAGGTCTCCCACGCTTCAGGCGTGCTTGAGATTCATTTGCTGCTATATTAGCAGATTATCCTACAGGGACATTAATACGTGCTGGGGTATTAGCAGCTGGTATATATGATTTTGTTATCTTCTTGGTGTCAGTAAACACATTAGGTAATTGATTTGCAATCGTCTGTAAATAAATAATCTTGTGAACTTCTGATTCACATTGATTTCTTCGAGGATCAAGATAGATATCGTGGAAGCATTCCAAATAATCTTATGTTGTTTTTCCAGTTGCGTTTTATCTCCCCCTAATGGTGGAAAAAGTGTTTCATCAAAATGATAATCCACAAAACGTGCAGTGAATACATCTCCTGTTAAAGGTTCAAGATATCTAATAATAGATGGAGAATCAAAACTAATATGAATCCCAAGTCGATGTTGGGGACCCATCTTAGTACGTTGTGGTGGAGCAATTGGTACATAGATAGCATAACCAAAAATCCTTAAATATGAAATATTTGGTTGTTAACCCAAAACAAGTTGTAATGGTGAATATTTGTGGTAAGCAGTGGGTCAGACAAGGACTAATGATGCAACATGCAATATGGCATGTCCCCAAGCAGACCCGGATGACGTTTGATAAAAGATTCTCATAAGTAAAGGTCGAGCTATAAGCTGAAGGCGTTTGATAAAAGATTCAGCTAGACCATTTTGTGTGTGTGTGTGTATGTGCAATGGGATATTCAACATCAATTCCTATGGACATGCAATAATCATCAAAAACTTGAGATGTAAACTTACTAGCATTATCTAGTCGTATTGACTTAATCGAATAATCTGAAAACTATACTCGTAATCTGATAATTTGAGTAAGAAGCCTAGCAAATGCAACATTATGAGTAGAAAGCAAACAAAGATGTGACCATCGAGTGGATGCATCTATTAAAATCATAAAATAACGAAATGGTCCACATGGTGGGTATATCGGCCCACATATATCCCCCTGAATTCTTTGTAAAAAAGTTGGAGATTCAACTATTACTTTTGACGAGGATGGTCTCATAATTAATTTTTCTTGTGAACAACCGAGACATGTATAATCACTTGACAAAAGAATCTTCTGGTTCTTTAGCGGATGCCCATGAGAGTTCTCAATTATTCGACGCATCATTGTTGATCCCGGATGACCAAGACGATCATGACAAAGTGTAAAATTCTTTGGGTCAAAACACTTCTAGTACATAATTTCAGGTGATCCCAAAATTTTTATAGTTGTGTAATATAATCCAGAAGAGAAGGTAGCAAATTTTTCTAATATATGCTTCTAGCATGAAACAATAGAAGTAATGTAAAGATATTCTTTATTATCTTTATTTATTGTCTCTATATGATATCCATTACTACGTATATCTTTAAAGCTAAGCAAATTCCTTGTAGCTCTAGTTGAATCCATAACATTATCCATATAAAGTTTTATTCCTTTTGGCAACAATATATTGGCTCTTCCGGAACCTTCAATTAACTTTGTATTGCCAGATATTGTCTTAACGTTATTTTTAGCTAACGTTAAGCGAACAAAATATTTTTTTCTTCTGAAGAATTGTATGAGTTGTTGCACTGTCTACTAAACATATATCTCCATCATTCATCTTGGAAGCTATTAATGCTTTGGTAAATTCCATGTTTCTATACAAAATATGAAATTACTTATTTGATAAGAAAACGAAAACATTCATATAACAGAAACATGTTTAGAAAAATATTACATAAGATGATAATAAACTTAAAATATAAACTAGTTGGTATGGATATTTCCATTACTAATTAAGTGATCTATTTTTCCATCAGGCTCATATCTCTCCTTTAAATTTTGCCATAATGCCAGTGGGTCTTTTACTGTGAGGTATTCAGTTTTTAATTCTTCGTGAATTTGATGATAAAGAAATATCATCGCTTTTGCACGATCCTGCTGGGATTCGTCATTTTCTTAATTTATAGTGTTTCTAAGGGCCTTTGCACACAAATGGATCTCTGCATCCATTACCCAAGATAAACAGTTCTTGCCTGAAATGTCAAGAGCTGTAAATTCTAGATTCGCGAGATTTGACATTTTCAGAATACTACACTCACAAGATAACAAAGTTTTAGAATCACGATATACTACAAATCCCACACATACAATCTAATAAATTTAATTTGTTAACACTATGCACAAATGGTAAAATCACTATTATTGCATAGTACTATATATAATACGTATATATAAATATATATATATATATATATATTATTTGTCCATATTATAACTTTCTATCTATATATCAAAATATAGTCAAGTCACATGTCTATGGAAAGGTATTGAAATAAGGATTCCAAATCTATAAATATCATAGGCCAAATATTTACAATCTGGGAGAAATAAACAAATAAAGTTTTAAAAAATTACTATTCATCAACTATGCATCACTATTCACTAACTATATAATAAATATAAATTTTGCAAAGCGTGAACAATAAAGAACCCAAAATAAAGATAAATGAACTGAAATATTAATAAAGTACCTTAACTAATATAATGAAGTATCTTTCCAATATATAAGTATTTAGAGCATCGTGTTGACAACGTGTTATAAACTAAATAAATTTGCAGCAAGCAAAACACAGCATATAATAAAACGAGTTCTTTTGGAACTGTCAAATAATAATTAAATAGTTCTTCTGGAATTATGGGAATAGATGTTCTTGATCACCCAAGCATGTCTTGCTTTCATAAGACAAAATAACTAATAAAATAGTTCTTCTGAAACTGGGAATAGATCTTCTTGATCATCCAAGCATATATTGCTTTCATAAAACAAAAGATAAAGACAATAAAAATGTAAATAATTTACCTATACTCTTTGCCTTTTCCTTCCTTCTTTTTTCCTCTTCTTCTTTCTCTTCTTTTCTTTCTCTCTCTTTTCTCTCTCTCTCTCTCTCTCTCTTTTCTGTCTCTCTCGCTTTTCTATCTTTCTTCTCTCTCTCTCTTTCTTTCTCTTTGTTTATCTTTTTCTTAGTTTCTCACAACATGTCACTGCTATATATAGGCATTTGAGGCGGCTCATCCACCATAAGATGAGGTGAACTATGACCTCATAACATTCTATTATTACTTTTTATTTTGTATTTACTTTAGGCCATTTTACGGATATTTGTAAATGGAATTTAAGGCCATTTAATCGCATTGATCTCCATTCCCCACGACCCAAGTTCTAAGTTCTGTTTGATGAATTCTTTTTGCATTGATGGATTATATAGCATGAATCTTGTTTCTGCATTGACAAACATAAAAGCAAATTAAAAAAATCTCTCCTTGGTAAACAATTTTGTTTTTGCAAAAATGGGAAGCATGTTGACGGCGTCGTTTTGGGAGAAGTGCCTCGTTTAGTGTAAAGTAAAACATAGCTTTGAGTGCCATTAACGAATATTCGTACCGATTACCGGAACTTCCTGTCAGGCTGTCAGTATTCCCAAGTAAAAAGCAGTTTGGGCCCTCATGAATCATCGTCACCAGCAAGCGAACAAACAGCAACTGTAGCACACGCGATGTGGGGCCAAGCGAATTCAAGATGTATTCAATGCCCTGGGCCCCAGGCGTAAACTACATTGAGAAACAATCTTTGGATAGAAAAATCCATAAGCTGAGCTGATGGAGAACGACATTCAACCAATGGATTAAGAAGAAAAGTTAAACTTGACTGGATTAAAATCCTGGCATCAATTCCATAATAGCTGGATTAAAATTCAATTAAAAATCTTGGACCAGCAGGCTTTGGAGGTCTATTTCGAGGCAGGTGGTTGCATGAGTCCTTCGGAAAGCTTGATGACTGCATCAGCATCGAAGTAGAGTTATGGAACATGTATCGAGAGTTAACCATCATGTTCGAAAAATGTTTATTTTAAGTTGAAGTGTAGACAGATTATGGACAAGTCATAAAACTCATCCAAAATGGTGATATCCAAAGGTTTCCTCAAGATCGCTGATTAAGGATTCTAGATTTTTTTTGAACAGCTGTAGGAGTTCCTTCAAACAGATTTTGAAAGAAGAAAACAACGGTGCCGACAAACACGCAAAAAATGGAGAACGACCAAAATAAAAGACTTCTCGTTCATGAGGATCCCCTAGAAGCTCTAAGATCCTTTGTAGTGAGAGATATGGTAGGCGTTATTATTACTAAACTTTAGTTTCATTTGTTGTTTTGTCTTTCTGAAGCATAAAAAAAAAAATAAAAAAAAATTTAGCTCCTTAGTTCTGTTTGGGCAAGGATATCAATTTGGTGGGCATCGGTTAAAAAGTTAAAAGTGGTAATTATAATTTACCTAATTATGTTTTGATCGAAAATCAAAATACTATTTACAAGTAAATACATAATTCTTCTGTGATCTGGACTTATCTGTCAAATGAATAAAATTATGACAAATTTAATAAAATGACAAAAATAACCTTGTGAAAAACAATCCTTTATTTTGATATAAATGGACAAAATCGTCTTTTTATGTTTCATTTTAGAAAGATAAAATTACAAAAATACCCATTGTGACAAAATTTTCGTTAATTCTAATGGTTTCTATTCATTTTATAACTAAGTCCAATTCATAAGAGGATTATGTGTTCACTTTTAAACTACAGGTGGGTTATTTGATATTCACTCAAATCATATAGGGTAAAATGTAATTAGCTCAAAATAAAAGTATAAACTAAAAAGGCAAAAGAAATGCTAAAAAAATATTTTTTTTTAATTTCAGTCTAATAAAAGGCCAAAAAAGAGAGTTTAAAAGCTAGTAAATAAATAAGCTAATTGAAACAAAGCAACGCCTTCTAGCATATATACTCTTTATGGTGCCGAGTGTCATTAGACTCATTACACCAACTCCCTTTCTCAAACCCCCCAACCCCAAACTAAAGAGACAGAAAGGAAAAACCAGCTAGACTCCGACTAATCTATTAACGGAATTCAAATTCCTTTTCGTTTATTGACGAGCGAAACGGGGTCAATTGGCAGTTTCAAGACTCTTTTCCTTGAGGTATTATCTGGAGCTCCATGCGCATCTCCGTACAGGTATGTGCAATGAGCAGTCCTGGCCAGGTTAAGAATTATGTCAATCAAAGGCCTAGGACAAAAAGGAGCATTGCAAGCTGCTTGACCTTTGCTCATCTTCTTCCAGGTCTCATCAATCGAGTTTCTTATGTGTTCACGAGCAAATTCCTCTGGAAGCCCGGTTTCACGCATGTAACATGGGATTGACTTCACATGTTCATCTCCCTTCGAGTCAGCCTGCATCGTAAAGAAAGAAGCCAATTATATCATGAATCCAGTTGGTTAAATTACCACCCTCCATCCACCAGCAATAGGAGTGACACATGGACGGGTTGATTTATGTTTAAATGGATTGTCTATTAAATATGATTAACTTACCCCGCCAATTTAGCAAGTGGGTTGAATATGAGTGGGTAATTGTCGGATCAATTTAAATCCAAAGTTGACGGTGTTTATCTTAAGCACGATGGGTGGCGGCAAGGGGCGTTGGAGGCAGATGGTGGTGGGGTGGGCAGCGGCAGCGGCGGGGTAGTGGAGGCACCAGTGGGCAGTGGAGGTAGTGCTAGTGAGTGTTGGAGGGAGGAAAAGAAAGGGAGTATTGTTTTAAAAATAAATAGACAAAGTGAATACATTTCTTTTTGTGGGTGGCTGCATCTTTACAATTTTTTTTACTAATCACCCATTCAACCCCATTTCCCTAATTATAACTCATTTATGAAATTAAACAGGCTTAAATACGTTTTTGGAATTGGGCGAGTTGACAGACATAGGTTGAGTTTGTCTGCCCTATCCAATTGCTCCAGTGTGAGTGGATTGGGTGGGGGTTAATTAAATTCCATACCGCTGAAGATGCCAAATCGTTGCAAAGTCGGAAAATCATGGATGGGTGGCACAAGAGGTCATTGGGTTCGTCCAAGCAATCTAGTGCATCCTTCGTGATGTTTTCACTTATTAAGCAGTAGGCATGAACCAGCAGAACAACCCCTGAAGTCGAAAGCCATGCATTGTCCAGATAAACTTTTAAGGTTGGTGTGTACTTCGTGTGGCGCCACTTTGCTCCTAACAGGAAAGCTTTGCATAAGTCTGCCCACTGGAATAAAATGGAGAAAACAAGACAATAGGTAAAAAATAAGAATTGAAAATTTCACATAACAGATATCGAGTAGAAGTGTTGATATTCGATGCACATACTGCTTTTTTTAGGCGTGATCTGGTGTTCACCGCCTGTTTTACAAAACTGACGTATGCCATTTCATTTACAGTAGTACTATAGAGAACTTGGAAGCAAAGTTTCAGGCAGTTTGGAAGTTTTTCCACAGCATCCATACTCTACCTAACAACATTATAAAAGTTTGGAAATATAATTAAATTTACATTTTGAATTTGCTTTGTGACCTAAAAAAAGAAAAAAAGTTAATTACACTTAGCAACCTTTCACTTGACATTGAATCTCATTTTGCTCTCTCTTTTCAATTGAAACAGTCAACCCTTTACACTTACATTTAAATTACAATATAAACCTTCTGTTAACTACTGTGTTTAATAGACAAAAAATGCTCATGAGGGGTCTAAGGGAAATTCGGTGAAAAGTGTCATGGTGGTAAGTGTAATGGTCCTATTTTTTTAACTAATGATTGTTTCATGTGCAAAAATGGTAATTAACTGCTCATGTGAGTGTCACTTGAGCATTTTTTTATCAGCTGCCCAAACGGCAAGTAACGGAAGATTCACATTGTGTATAACGTTAATTGTTACAATTAACAAATAAGGACTGAAGTGAGATTTTGAGTAAAGGACTAGGATGCTAAGCATAATTAATCCCAAAAACATGTACTAAAAATCTATATGGTCATGGTAATCGACTCTTTTACTGTTGAAAACGAACCTCTCAACCGCTTCTGTAAAATGCTTGGAGTTCTTCCAATGAACCATATATGTCGTAGATGTCATCAATAATAGTTATCATTGCAGTCACTTTTGCCAACCCCTTGCGGCAATTACTGAACTGTGGTTCGTAGACCAATCCAACAGAACAAAAGCAGGTTTCTGTGATCCTGTCCCTTATAAAGCTCAACTTGTTTGCTAGTCCCATATCCCTCCAGCACCTACAGGAACAGAGAAGGGGAAAAAAAAAAAAAACTCATTTCAGAACATTGCAATCGAAGCTCAATTAAGAATGCATTATCAAGTAACAAATCTACTATGGTGTTTGCAGCAATACATAATCATATATATTTCACCATCATGGTTAATAGTTTTTAAGGTTGTGTTGATAAACCTGTTTTTCATTGGCTTACCTTGACATGTCTTGAAGTTCCCTTGGATAGTCGATTGCACCATGTTGAAATCTAACACTGTAAGTTCAAGCAGCACGGGATTTGCGTCTTCCCTTCTACCGTATGCCTCAATATACTCCCTAGCTTCTAGCCTCGGCATTCTACGCTGCAATGGGAGCTCCAAAGCATGACTCACTTGCTCGGCTAGGCCAGGATCGATCTTCCCCAGATGGTGTTTGAGATGCATGCTGGTAAATCCTTTAACCTCATCCAAAATGTTTTCTCCTTCAAAAGCAAGATATGAAGCTTCGTACAAACCCAGCATTCCCTTGACATCATTGCAAAGGCATGTTTTAAAATTGCCGTTGTGGTCCTTGAAAGGATTGAAAACATCTGTCTCACATAAACACAAACATATCAAGCCATAGCTCCAATAAAAAATTTGGAAGGTACATTAAGAACAGATTAAAGTAAAGAACTTGGGCGTTCGCGGAAGCTTGGGTATTGGGAGGAGATGTGTGTACCCAGCAGTAAAAAAATCAATTCCAGTCAAATGTAAGATCAATTCCATTGGTAAGTTGTTTTTTTTTTTTTTTTTTTTTTTTTTTGCTGTTTTGCGAAATCTTCATTTCCTAGAATCGAAGTAAAAAATTCAGGTACCATCAAGATTGATCTTACTTAACACTGGAACTGTCATACATACTACTAATTGTGCGGGCATAAGTTTTAGGATGATCCACAGCTAACTGTCATGATAAAGATTTCCCGCAACCTATTTAAAAAGGTTGATTTGAGTTAGAAAGCGAATACCTTGAGAGACTTCATAGCCATGCTGTCTAAGGAGCCTAAAGCTTAGAGCAGTGGCATGCAAACTCTTCTCCTCTCTCTCATTAGCTTCGAAAGATTTTATCCTATAGAGGGCTCTCTTTATATCCTTCTCGAAGCGGTACCCCAAGCATTGGATGTTGTCCACCAATTCAAGCAGAGCCAGTTGTTCCACATCTTCATCATCAATCATTTTTCTCACCTCCTCCTCGAGTTTTTTTCGCCTCTCCTTGTGTCTCTCCTCCTACAACAATACCCACAAAGCGAGATGGTAAGAACCATGCTGACTTTTTTTTTTTTTCAAAACAGAGAAAAGATAATATCATTAAAACTAAAAGACAAAATACATCAACGAATAGGTTCCGGTAGCAGAGGAGAGAAAACCGAGCTGCTTACAACCACACCAAGGCAAAAAGAAACACCAAACACTAAAGGAAACTTCCAAGCTGATGAGATACTAGCAAGAAAAAAACAAACAAAAACTCATCTGAAACCACCAATTCACCAGCTCCCTGTATTAACCTTTGATCATTCTCACCCCCTCTAATGAATACAGAACAACTTTTACTGAGAAAGGAGCCCTTGGCATACTTATTTTTAACTATAGAGCAGCATGGACCTTTGAGTTATCGACTACCTCACCCCACTTGACGGTAACATACTTGAAAATAGATGCATTCCTGGCCTCTCAGATGTGCCATAAGATTGATATAAACAAAGCCTCCCATAGCATCATTTCCACATTCTTGAAATTCAAACTCAGCCACCACTGTGCATGATCAATCAACTTTTCTGAACTTACCCACTCGAACCCCCACCACTTCATAATAGAACTCCAAATTCTCGAAGCTACCTTACATGTAAGAAGTAGATGATTGGAGTCCTCATCAAAATCTTTACACAGAACACACAGGGTGTCACTACCAGGAGGTAGAAAATTTCTCTTAGAAAGCATGACCTTAGACTTAATCTTCTCCTATAAGGTAATCCACCCAAATATTCTACATTTCAAGGGAGATTTCACTTTCCACAACTTGCAAAATATAGCATAGCCCTGACCACACAACCCTCCTGCTTGTTTGCAAACAGACTTTACAGTAAAAACACCATCCTTCTCCAATTCCCATCCAATTGAATCCTCCTCAAACAATTCTAATTGCAGGACTCAATCATTTCCAAAAGCTTGTTATAATCATCTTCCTCCCATGCAAAAAGGTTTCTTCTATAAACTATGCTCCATGTTCCCCCTTCATCCTTCATTCCTGCAATAAGACTAGATTTCTGCAAAGATAATGAAAACAATCTAGGGTAAACACAACACAGAGGTTTTTCCCCAATTTATGCATCCTTCCAGAATTGGGTGCTTTTACCATCACCCACCCTTATTTTCAGATTATTAAAAGGATATCTTTTAAAACACTTGGCTCAACACCCACTTTCAGTATGTCAAACTAGATATTCGAGCTAACTCTGCTCTCAACTTCACCAGGAAGCCAACCTCCATCATCATACTTATATTTGTGGCACATTACCTATTGGAAATATCAGGTCAAAACATCTATTAGTCATCTCATGAAATTCAATACATAAAATATGGAATTCATATTACAATACAAACAAAGTAGTCAGAAAACTTGTCGACAAAGACGTATAGTCATTGTCTTTAAGAATAGATTGCGCCCCTCTGAGTACATGATCCGGTGCAACAAATTATGACGGCTTACCCTCTAGGATTCAACTGTCACTTCCCCGTAAGGGTGCACTCCCAAATGCGGAGGTGTGAAGAACAGCTTCTTGATTGTCCCAAAGATCGAATAAAATACTAACATGATTGAAAAAAATCTGGCAAAGAACTTTGGACACCAATACGGTATAGAGTAATAGATTTTGTGAAACTTATAGGAGAAACCCATGAAGAATCTATAGAGCCAGATTTCACTTAAGAATCTTCATCTTTTTTAAAATGCCCATCACCCAATAACTCATATCCTCAAATGTAAAAGGATCCAATGGTTGTATCATATAATGAACATTAAAGCTCACCCAAATAAATGATGAATAACGGTTTTATAATATTAAAAAATTGAAACCAATAGATTAAATGTAATTAATTAAATATTAAAATACAATTTTATATTTTGAAATGTTAATATAATACCAACAATCCCCCACTATTTCAAAATATAAAATATGACAAAAATATATAGATCCGATCAAGGGACACGAGCATTTCATGCATTATGGCAGTGTCTTTTAGACTACGAACCGGTACTTAGGATAAGCAAGTCAGGACCACAAAAAACTAGTGAAGTATAAAACTTTTATGAACTAGAGTTTTTTGGTGTAACACGACTGAACTTGTCATCCACATTAGACTCTCTAATCTGCGTTTGTTCAACGCAGATTGACGCTATAAGCCCTATGCCTACCTGGATATTTCTGAGTGCTCTAGAGAATCTGCCTAAGCTCCTATAGGAAGTTGCCCTTTCCACACCCATATAGGTGAATCCATCAAGTATGCACTACAATTAAACACAACACTCACATTTTGGGCTATGGTATTCAATGCCCAATACTATCCACTTTTGAAAAGAATGTTTAAAAGAAAAAGACATGATGCATGATATGAAATGCAATAAAAAGATTTGATTTAGAAATAGATTTTGAGGAAAAGATCTGAAGTTTGAGAATAGACTTGAAAAGAAAATTTGATCTTGAAAATAGATTTGAAAAGACTTGATTTAATTTTAAAAATAGACTTGAAAAGATAGATTTGATTTTGAAAGAAAAATTTTAGAAATTGGAAACAGAGATTTGAAAAAAAGTTATGACCGCATCCGTGAGGGTTGCCTACGTATCCCTTTTGAGGAATCAAGTCAGCCGTAGTTCGGACTAGAGTCCGATTGAAAATAGAAGATTTTGATTAGAAAAAAAAAACTGAGTTGGAATTTGAATTAGAAGATTTGAAAAGATTGGTTTTGGAAAGCTTGGTTTTAAGAAACCTAGATTTAGGAAAGATGGAACTTAGGAAAGACTTGAGATTTAAGAAATATTGAACTTGACTTTGAAGGGTTTTAGAAAAGATTTGACTCGAATTTTAGACTTAGAAGATTAGGAAAAAATTGGAATTAGGAAAGGTTCGAATTAGGAAAGTTTCAAAATAAGAAAGTTTCGTTTTAAGAAAGTTTCATTCTAGGAAAGATTTCGAATTAGAAAAGTTTTATTTTAAGAAAGGTTTTGAAGTAGGAAAGGTTGCGTTTTAGGGAAGTTTTGAATTAGGGAAGTTTTGAATTAGGAAAGTGGTGAATTAGGAAAGTTTTAAGATTGGAATGTTTTGAATTAAGAAAAGTTTTGAGATTGGAATGTTTTGAATTAAGTAAGTTTTAATTTAAGAAAGTTTCAAATTTAGAAATTTTTGACTTAAGAAAGAGTTGAGTTTTGGAAAGATTTGACTTAAAAAAGTTTTGAATTTAGAAAGTTTTGGATTTGAAAGATTTAAAATTTAAAAAGTTTAAAATTTTAGAAAAGATTCGAAGTTTGATTTTAAGAAATACTTGAAATTAGGAAAGGTTTGAGTATAAGAAAGATTGAAAAATTTAGATGTGGAAAGGTATGAAATTAGAAAAATTAAGAAGCTTAAAGTTTAAGGAAAGATTTGAAACTTTAAGTTTTAGAAATTTAAGGTTTAGGAAGGTATGAGATTAGAAAGGATTGGAATTAGGAAAGATTTGGTTTTATTTCTAAAATAAAAGATTGAATTTTTTTTCTAAAAAGAAATAATTTAATTCTTTTTTTTTCCAAAAACGGAGGATTTGATTTAGTTTTCTAAATGTGGAGATTAGATTTGGTTTCCTAAAGCGGAGGATTTGATTTGATATGGAATTGGAAGTTTTGGAAATCCTAGATTTTGGGGTAGAAAATAGGATTTGAAAAACTAAAGTTTGAGGCCAAAATAGAAAATTAGAAATTATTTTTTTGGAAAGAAAATTAAGGTTTCCTAACCATGGCTCCAAGGTTTAACTTAGACTATAAGAAAAAGGGATTTTGTATAGTGAATTTTTGAAAAGGAAGATTTTTTGAATGAGATCTAAAAAAAGTTCTTAGAAAGTACGCTTAAAAATAGAGTTTTTAAAAAGGGATTTTTGGAAAGAGTTTTTTAGGAAAGAGACTTAGGGAGTGTTTTTGGAAAGAGTTGTTAGAAAGGAAACTTAGGGAGTGTTTTTGAAAAGTGAATTTTGAATAGAGCTTTTTGGAAAGGAGTTTGAAAAGAGTTATTAGAAAAGTAAGTTTTTGAAGGGACTTTTTAGAAAACAAATTTTAGGAAGCAATTTTGGAAAGAAGATTGGAGAAAATTTTTCAAAAGTATGTTGGAGAATAGATTTTAGACAATAGACGTGAAAAGAGATTTTGGAGAGGATTTAAAAAAGGGGTTTTGGAAAGTAAGTTTGAAAAGTAATTTGGAAAAGAATGGTTTTTCACATTTGAAAACAACAATGACTTAAAAATATGGACCATATTGGTCACTTTAAACGTAACACTTTTCTAAAGTAACCCTAACCATGAAAAGGCTAGAATCACCTTAGGATTGTGATTTTGAAAATAAGTTTTTGAAGAGGAAAACTTTAACGCAAGTTTTGAAAACGGTTTTGATGCAAGTTTTGAAAATAAGTTTGAAAACGGATTTTGGAGAGATGCATGATCATGATATGCACAGTGTAATTTGGGATTGTAAATATACAAGGTTAAAGGCTTCACCACATAATCAAGGGGGCCGAACCCACGTGGTCTCCGGTTAGACTAAGAGAAAGCCCACAACACGGTGACTTTCAATAGCCTAATCCTACACATGAACCGGGGAGTCCCTTGTTTCAAGCATGCAAGAAAGGGGATGAGAAGATGGGAGACTAAAATAGAAGAAGACCCAAGTGGGCGAGGAGAGAGAAGAGAGAAGTGGGGAATTGCGTAAGCATAAATAGGAAGCTTACCTTATGTCTTCTTTTATTTGCTTTGCTTTGCTCGTTTTCTTTACTTCGATCTTTGCTTGGCTTTGCATCGGTCTTCAAGAGCTTGCTTTGATCTTCAGGAGCTTCGGAGTTGCAGCACTTCAAGTCTTCAATGGAGGCTTTGGAGGCTAATATATGAGCGTATATGAGTGTATGGGGGCTAGGGTTTGGTGTATAGAGGCTAGGGTTTGGAAAACCTAAAGAGAACTAGGGTTTGGAGAGGCTTCGAGCTCTGTGTATCAAAGAAGAGAGTTTTTAGACTGAGTTTACGGACCCTTTTCACGCTGAAGGAGGCTTTGTATTTATAGACAGAGGATTGACTTGACACTTGTTGCAGTGGCGCTGAGCAAAATTTCCTTCTAGCGCTACTAAGAGTGGTGCTAGGCCAAATTTGGGCTTGGTGCCACACTTAAGAAAGCTTTAAGATTGGCAAGTAACGTATCTTTAGAAGATTTGAGTACCTATACTAGTGACTACCATACAATTTTTAGCCTGACTTCACTAAGAGTGACTCCAGAAGGTTTGAGAATGATTTAAGGGGCCAAGAATGGCCCGAAGGGCTGAAAAGGGATAGGAACCTTTAGAATAGTGTCTCGGGGGGTAGTAGATGTGAAGAATGATGACAAGATGTGTTCAGAGGTTGACCGGGCCATTAGAGGCAAAACGGTCAATCGGGCTAGAAAGCTGCCGGGATGGACTCGGAATATCCCGGAAAAAGACTTGAGGATTGGAAACATTACCTAGAACGTTTCAGGAGGTTACCGGTTTGATACCCAGAGCCAGTGTGGTTGGAAGTGGCGATCGGCCCACCAGTGGCAAAACAGTCATTTTGCATCAGGTTTGCCGAAACTGACTCGGAATGATCTGGAAGAGTAATGGAAAGCCGGGGATACTATCAGAAACATCCGCAGAAGGTTACTGATTTGATACCCAGAGTCGGTGTGGTTCTCGGGGCGCTCAGATGCCTAGGGACAAAATAGTCATTTTGACCGGAGAGTCTCGAAATTGGCCCGAAATTGACTGGGAGGCACTTAAACATGCCAGATCATCCTTAGGACAATCCTGGAAGGGTGAAATTATCGTTTTGAGGACTTAGGTACTTTATCAAGAAATGTGCCAAAAATGGCCCTAGGGTAGTTTGGTCATTTTTCACCAGAGTTGGCTAGCAGGCACTGGTGTTGACCTGAGTTTTGAGTGTTTACGTCAATCTGACGGCGGTCCCGTGACACAGGGGTTTGTTGGCAATTCCGTATATCTACCTATTTACAAGTGTTTCTGCTACTTTGACGGTTGCGATGTTTACGAGTACTTCCGTTACTCTAACTGTTTGCGATCATTCCAGAAACTGCCTGATCTCGGGAAGCTGCTAGGTGGACTTATTGCCTGAGAAATCAAATTTCTTGAAAGGCGTGCTGAAACGGACATTCTTCATTGGTGGGCTAGTAGGCGCCAAAGGTGAACCGTTCTACCATCTCGGAGATTTGAGGTCTCATCCTGGTCGGCGGGTTTGAAAGGACTTACTGTTTCGAAAAGCTTTCTTGGAAACGTGCCAGACAGGATGGACTTACCACCTTGAGAAATCAACTTTCTCGAAAGGTGTGCCCGATCTAATTGGAATTGGAATTGTAATTGAAATTGGACTAAATAATACCCCAAGGGCACTTTGGTCATTTTGCCTCTATTTGGGCCCAACGGGCCCGCGAAGCGATCAATTGATGGGATTATATCTAGAAAATGGGATTGAACTAGGATATGTCTATATCGACTTGCATACAAGTCTGGACAGACTGGAGACTGCCGAGCAGGCAAAAATGGGGTACTTACAACGGTTAGGTGCCCTTCAGTAGGGTGCTGGCTTGCTATTGGTGGGCTTGAATGCCATAGGTCAGCGGCGTTTGTGTTCTCGGACCAGCACGTGTGTTATCTGGTGCGTCGTTATGTGTTTTTTTTGCTTCAACTTGCTTTGGACTAATTACTGTTGGATTAGTGCGTCTGGCTTTGTTTTGTCTTGTGTTCGTGCTTCTTCTTGCATCATGATTCCTACTACTTGGAAACAAAAGGGGCCTGATACCCCACCGTCTCACTATACCTCTAGATCATCGAGCAAAAGGCAGGCCATTGGCACGCCTAGTAAGTGACCTTGTTCTGGCACTCCAGGCAAATGTTCTTTGTCTAGTGCTTTGGGTTCTCGTTGAGGGGCAAATTCCCCTCCTCTTGAGGTTTCTAGGTTTAGACCTAACTTTGATGCCGAGGCTCAGTTCAATAGGTCTTTTCATTCTAGACCTGTCTTTGTGTCTCGTGGGATCATTCTTGATCAATTCGGTAAGACTTCATTTTTTCCTATTTTATTAAGTGGGGTTGGTTTGAACTTGCTATCTGTTCTGGGTTTGCTTGCCAAGAACTAGTAAGGGAGTTTTATGTTAATATCCATGCCTCTGCCAAGGATGCTGGGACTCTAAAGTCCTTTGTTCGTGGGGTATCTCTTGAGTTCTCTATCTCTGTCATTTGCATCTTTCACAACATAAATCATCCCCTTCTTCTTAAGTTTCTCTATCCTCCTACTCGGATTAGTCCCCCCTTGAATTCTCTAGCTTAGCTCTTGTTGATTACTAGAGGTGACTAACCCCCTGGTCCTTCAAGTCTCTTAAAACAAAAAGGGCTAAAAGACTTTTTTAATGTCTTCAATCATATAGTGTGTGATCTTTTTTGTGTACCTCTCATGTGAGAGAGATTGATAAGTACCGTGCGCAACTCATATATGCTATTGCCATAGACATGTCTGTAGATGTGGGTTGCCTCATGTTTAATCTCATCATTGAGGCTTCGGTTGATAACTCTTCTTAAGCCTACCTTCCCTTTAGGCTTATGATCTAAGCATTTTTGACTCGTCATAAGGTGAGGCCGCTCCCCATGAGATTCGTACTCTTATTGGCAAACCTATATCTCGTCACCCCCTTAAGATGAGCAATGTGCATCTGGGCATAGCTCCTCATTCAGAGTTAGCACACCCTGCTGTGGACATTTTAGATGATGAAGTTGTTCTGGTTGATCCAATTGATTCGTCTACACCTTCTGTTACTCCTAGTGCTCCTGCTCCTTCGGGACCCTCTACTCCAACTCCTGTCTTTGCCGCAACCACTACTGTTGCTATTGCTCTCTCTACCCAATTGACTATTATTCACATTGATTTGGTGGAGCGCATTGGACATATGTATGCGCACATTGATCTCATTGTGGAGCACCAAGAGCGAGACATTGTATGGATTCGTGACACCCTGACCACTCTTTTGAAGGTGCATACTGGGTTCATTAGCGACGTGAATGACTTCATTCATAGCATTCGCCGCCGTTAGGTTGTGGATGGTTGCCTTGTCGATTTTTATTGTTTTTGTTGGACTTGTGGATAGTTTGTTTCCTGTTTTTTTTTAGATGTTCTTGACTTGTTAGCTGCCTTTTTTGCTCGTTGAGGTATTAGTCTGTGGATTTTGGACATCTTTTTCTATTTATATATATATATATATATATATATCTATTTTTACATTTTTCCCTTTGGCATGGTTTAGCTCTTGGCATGGTTTGTCTCTTGTGCTTCATTTATCAATTTGTTCCCGGGGGGGGAGACACTATGTCTCCTTATTTATGATATATCTCTTACACTTGATGGGTTGTTGCTTGCTAGTGTTTAACGTGCAGGGATGATACTTGCTGTTGTGTAGTAGAAGCACTCTATATGCCTATGATTGAGATTTTATTGTAATTTTATTTTTTTTCCTTGTAATCTGTCTTGTAGCATAGGGTTTTTGTTCACGAAATTGCCAAATGGGGAGATTGTAAGTTTATGTAATTGGCAAAATTTCGTGACAAGTCACGTTTGATATAATTTGGAGAATTGGGATATCAATCACAAGCATTCAAAAAGAATTTGAAGCTTATTCATGCAAGCTTTTGCTAAGAGAGACTTGTATGATACATATTGGGCAGATAAATAGATTTCAAGGGATCTCGATGGCAAAAAGGTGTGCTGAATGAAGGACAGGACCTCGCGGGATCCTCATGGGATGTCAAAGGTAAAAACAGTAAGTATGCTAAATAGGCAAGACTTTACGGGATCCTTATGGGATATTGTAGGACGTCGATGGAAAAAAACAGTGAGCATGCAAAATTTGGAGATTAAACTCGCGAGATCGTCGCTGGATCTTGTGGTTACGAAACGTACGAAATCAGGAATCTCAGGATTCATGCTGGTAGGGTTTTTGCACCTCTTTAAGTACCATCACACTTTCTCAGAAGGTAAATCAATGCTGCCACATTTAAAACTCTTCAAGAGAATATTTTTTCACTTTCCAAAAGCCAAAAAACAAGTCTTAGCAACAATCTTCTTCAACTCAATTGAAGAGATTGAAAGTCTTGAAGGAGTTTAAGGCGTGAAATCCGTTCTATGGGAATCTGAACGGTGGTCAAATACGAAGATAGTGAATCATGGATATGAGCAAGATCCAGACAATCATTAGATCAAGGAGTTGATAGGTTTTGATTGTAAAGAGTCTTGTAACCCTCTGAACTACAAGTTATAGAGCATGATCTTTGTCTGGTAAAAGGGACACGTGATTTTTTTTCCCATTTAGGATTTTCACGACAAAAAGCTAGTGTGTTCTTAGTTGAATGGTTTGTTCCATCTTCTATCTTGGATTGTACAATATTATTCATAACTATTACGCCTTGACCTAATATTGTAGAAATAAGTCCTTTTGACAAAACATAAACAAAGGTTAGGTTTTTCAATGACCCATATGAACTTACGTCCTGGGATCTCCATTTATGTACGTTGGGTTTCCATCACTTGTGGCTCTTGTATAGGCATAAGTCTCATCCCCCTCGATGTTTGATAACTTAGTCAGAGATTTAACATAATCATTTATATCTCTTTGACTAATGTCACATATGTACCAAATAATATTTTTAGGCATTTTGCCTATCTTCTCAAATTTATAGTCCAACGCAAGCATTTCTCAAAAAATCACAAATTCACAAATTGAAATTTATTAAGAAATCATGGTTTCTTTAGCTTCACATTACCTTTTAAAGGTATTATCTCCACGTTCTAATATGAACTCAAATATCAACTTTGATATTTCATCACAAAATCATCTTAAATGCTTTCATGGATCACATAAACCATCATGGTCAAACCAAGGATTCACAGAATTAATATAGAACAATCACATGTATCATCTTGAAATAAATCAAGGTATAGCATATCCATTCTATGACGGATTCCTGAATGGATTCTAATCACATTTGAGTACTGTCATTTTCAAAAAGTAATTAATGACTTCAAGAAAAATAACTACCCAACAATAACAAATTCTTTTTCTACTCAATTAACTGGTTGATAATGTTGTCCTTAACAAGAATAACAAATTTTTGCAATGAAGCAATTCATAGCTTTTGATATAGCCTCTTTAGAGCCTTTCATAATTTCCTGAAACACAATCAATTATTCTGAATGAGCCCAACCATATACATCACTATAATTTTATTTATTCCAATGGAATATCTCAAAAACTAATAAACCTCTACATGTCTAAAAATAAAATCTATGGAAAAAGATCAGAATAACTCATACTCAACATGCATGTTCGAGAAACAATATTTCTTCTCTAAAAGGAAATGAGATAAATTTAATTGCTCCTTTCAAGAGGAAGTTAGCTCGCGTTCTCTCAATTCTACATACCAAATACCCCCACAAATCGCTATGAATGATGAATATAAAATATTCCTCTAAGACACAAATAATCATAAAACTAGATTAGTTCATACAAGAAATGACCAGAGTAATTAAGCATTCACAAAGAATGAGTAGCCCACTCGCTGTGGCAGAAGGAATAACGAAATAAAATATTATTGTCAAGTGAACTTTAAATCTTCTCATTCATGTGTAACTAAATCAAGCACATGTGAATGTGATTATAAATACCGAGACATAAAATGATAAATTGCATAGTAGAGTTACTTAATCAGAATGATCTAACCATCAAATCAAAAGCCTCACAACACCCAATCCATGTCAGCACAATTAGTGAGTGATTACTCTTAGAAATAATAATATTTAGGCTTAAATTGTTAGTTGATTAGTTGAATTTCAGTGTTAATTTAGTATTCTAACTCTCAAAATGTATTGAAACTCCTTTTGTGCACTCTTTACAGGAATTGAAACTTAAACTAAGGCAAATGGGCAATCTTAAGGATGACCAATCGATCGGCCGGAATGTTCGATCGGCCGATCGAACGGTCCACGGAACGTTCGATCGGCCGATAGATCGGTGATCCTGCGATCGATCGGTGATGCTCTGTTCGACCTTCTGCAGCAAACTTCAGAGAGGGCGTTTTTCCAATCGATCGGGCGTTCGATTGGTGACGTCGGAATTCCCTCAACAGACTACACAGAAGCAAACTTCAGAGGGGTCGGTTTTGCGATCGATCGAGTGTTCGATCGCCTGAACCGATCGATCGGGCGATCGATCGGTGTGTACAGACTCTGTTTTTTCTGCAGAGTATAAAAGTTTTTGTTCGAGACAAAAAGAGATATAGGTCATTTTCTGCAGAATCTGGACGGGAAAGAGGCTCCAAAAAGTGAATTTTTGTTATCTTGTAAGGTTTTTAGTTAGATCTACTCTTAATGCTTTGTATTCAATGTCATTTATTGCTTTTGGATCATTGTAAATAAATGCTTGATTTATATATATATGAAGTGAATGATTTTCTCTTATTTTCTTGCCACTTTCCCTCATTTTCTTAGTAACCAAACACTAGTTCTATATAGTTTAATGGTAGATTTGTCTTATTTTATACTCTTTGACATGGATTCTAGTAGCTAAATACCTCTTGGATGTGGTTGTGAAGATCCACCAAGGATCTTCAAAGGGTTGAAAATGGGTTGTATGAACTTTAGAGTCATATCCTCAAAATTATATAGTTTCATTTGATTTAGCATGAGATTCATTAGAAAAACTTAGATTCATAACCCTTTGGCAATATTTATGCACAAATCAATATTTGGTATAGGTATTGCACATATTTAAGGTTTGATTCTAGGGTACCAATTATAGATTCCCTCTTTATGCTCAATCAAACAAAACTCACATTTTTATAGTCGACATTTTCCGAATCAAGAATCCAAGGTGTGATTCTTGATTTGAGTTATAAACCTCTCATTGGAAACCCTTGTTGTGAATTGGTGGATCAAAACAACCATGTCCAAGCTTTTCTCCTTAATTACATAAAATTAGCTTTTGTTGTCTTTATTAGTCACTAAATTATTGCATGAAACATAGAACCACCATCATCTCAAAACTAACATATTTTCGGTCTTTTTTATGTTAAGAAAAGATAAGAATTTTCATTTGCAATCCATTAAGATAAGTACCCGTGCTAGTTGAGCTTTGTTGCTATATTTGCAGAATTCCTTTGGGAGAGAACGACACCGGATCCTCCGGTTTTACTACAAGCGCGACCTCTGTACCCTTGCGGAGTGACTCCAGTTGAAGCACATCTGAAGGCGTGTCAGTGAGGTGGTAAATATAATCCAGGCATTGGAAGTATGATAAAATTAAGTGCAGACCTTCGTCATACAAAGGCTTATAGCTAGACAGTCAAAGAATCTCGAGTACCTCATTTTCCGTCATCACACTTGACACTGGCCACACGTATAAGGATAGTAAACTGTATCGAGAACTCATTTACTCTAGAGACTATAGAGCACTTCCTCCATTTAAAACAATTTTAGCTTATGTAGTGGAAAGCTACTTCCTTCACATTACATTCAAGGCAAATACCATCATAATTGTCAATAATAAAAAAATGCCTACTAAAGATTCATATGCATGCAGCTTATCAAACTAACATATTCATACCATTTAGTTATATAACAAGTGTTAATTGGTAATCATGATCTCTTTTTTTAATCGGCATCTATTCTTAAGATTATTAGAAATATCGGGTCAAAACATATTATTCATCTCATGAATTCAACACATAAAATATGAAATTTATATTATAATGCTTCACAAACCAAATCAGAAAACTTATCAATAGAGGCGTGTAGTCACTGTTCTTAAGAATAAATCATGCCCTTTTGAGTGTATGACCCGGTGCAATAGGTTATGGTGGCCTACCATCCAAGATTCAATTGTTGCTTCCCCACAAGGGTGCACTCCTAAGTACAGAGGTGTAAAGAACAGCTTCTTGATTGTCCCAGATATTGAATAAAATACTAACATGATTGAAAAATATCTTGCAAAGAACTTTGGACAGCAATACGGTATAGAGTAACAGATTTTGTGAAACTTGCACGAGAAACCCATGAAGAATCTATAGAGCCAGATTTCACTTAAGAATCTTCATTTTTTTAAAACGTCCATCACCCAATAATTCATATACTCCAATGTAAAAGCATCCAAAGGTTGTATCATATAATGAACACTAAAGCTCACCCAAATAAATGATGAATAATAGTTTTATAATATTAAACAATTGAAAATTGACAATTAAAACCAATAGATTAAATGTAATTAATTAAATATTAAAATACAATTTGATATTTTGAAATATTAATACAATACCAACATTACCTTCCTCCAAAGTGATCCTTTCTCCCTTGCAAACCTCCACCATCACTTGGCCAACAGAGCCTTGTTCATAACTGAGATAGGCATTACACCAAGGCCACCCCTGTTCTTGCTTCTAGTCACTTTACATGTCTTGGTTAGCATTCATTGAAAGCCCCAAATAATTCATAGGCAAGTTTTGAACTTTGCACTTGAATATTCGAGATGCCTTATTAAGAAAACCTTCATCAAGCCCTATACCACATATTGCACCCTTTTGAAAATTAATCCTTACTCCTGAAAGCAATTCAAAATATGTAAATATTCTCTTTATATGTACTAGCTCAACCTTGTCTGCTTCACAAAATAATATTATGTCATCAATAAATTGGAGGTGGGATAGAGAAGGACCATTGACCCCAATTCTGGTTCCCTTGGTCAGTTTTAAAGCAGAAGCTCCAAATAATAATTCATTTAGACCTTCAACTACTATGTTGAATAAGAAAGGAGATAGAGAGTCACCTTATCTAAGACCTGCTTGTATTGAGAACTCCTTGGTAACAGATCCATTAATTAGGATTGCCACCTTTCTAGAAGATAGACACTCACCAATCTAGTTAATCTATTTCTCACCAAACCTCAACTTTTTTATCATCTGTAGTAGAAAAGACCAATTAACAGTGTCATAAGCTTTCTGGAAATCAAGTTTTAACACAATACCTTTCCTTTTGTTCCTCTTCTAATAATAGATAATTTCATTCGCAATTAATACCCCATTTAAACTTTGTGTCCCCATTATAAAAGCTGTCTGATTCTCACTAATGATTTCCTTCATAACTATTTTCAATCTGTTTGCCAAAGTTTTGGATAGAATTTTGTAGATAGATGTGACTAAGCTAATGGGCCTATAATTTAACAAGCTATTAGGGAATTCCTCTTTTGAAATGAGAACCATGAAAGAAGAGTTGATCCCTTTCACCAGCTTAGCATTGACAAAGAAGTCATTCATGAACCTTATGACATCATTTTTTATAAACTTCCAATATTTTTTCATGAAGCTTAGCTTGAAACTATCTGGTCCAGGTACCTTATTTCCATTGTATGATGTAATTGCTTCCTATATTTCTTTTTCATC
The DNA here is from genome assembly GCA_033060915.1 of Euryodendron excelsum. Classification (NCBI taxonomy): domain Eukaryota; kingdom Viridiplantae; phylum Streptophyta; class Magnoliopsida; order Ericales; family Pentaphylacaceae; genus Euryodendron; species Euryodendron excelsum. The sequence goes on from CM065386.1 coordinate 16,813,439, forward strand.
AAAAACTGCCTCCAAGGCATTTCTACTTTCAAGGCTAAGTGGTTGTCTAAGACTGCCTTCCAACACAGGCCTGCTAATCATAGGTTCTTTGAAATTGCCTTCAAAGAAACTAAAAGCCTTCTTTTTAATCTAGTTTGGATCAACAATCACTGAACCATCCTTAAACAGTTGTCTAATAATTTTTTTCTTTGCCTTATCTTTAATGCTGTATGAAAAAAACCATAATTACAGTCCCCTTTTTGTAGTCATAGCATTCTTGATCTCTGCCATGTATCTGCTTCCTCCTTGAGGTACATTTTTCCCAACTTGCATTTTAAGTCTCTTAGCTGCTGATATTGACCCTGATGGGATCTTGAATTCTCTCCTTGAATGTCCATCCTTTGTAATTCTAACTCCAATAGCTTGATCTTTTCCTTCCAATTTATGTAACCTATTTGCTCCCATTCTTTAATCTTGGATTTAAGCTCTTGCATTTTCTTTAAAAGAACAAACCCCCCAACCATGAATCTTTGACTCCTTCCAGTGCTTTTCCACTAATGTAGAAAATGCTTTTGACTGAAACCATGGCTCGAAGATCTTAAATGGTTTTGGATAATACAACACAATGATAAGAGAAAAGCCTTTGTACACCCCATTGTGAAAAATTAAATTTGGCATTCCAAACTGGATAGAACAAAAATCTATCCAATCTGCTCCAGATCTCATTATATTACATGTTTGACCACATAAATCTTCTACCTTGAAGAGGAATATCAAGTAGTTCCATACAATTAGCCAAATCTCCGAAGCATCTCATACCTGCAGAGACTTTAGGGTAAGAAGATCTCTCAGCTGATCTCAGTATTTCATTGAAATCACCTCCTAAACAAATAGAAAAATTAGATGCTTCCTTTAAGACTATCAATTTCTACCACATCTGCTTGCGAGCCTTGTCTAATTTCAGGCTATACACATTCACTAAAGCATAGTGAAATCCTCCTTGTATCTTTATTTCCAAGTAAACAAAATTTCTATCAATCACCTTTTGTGATAAGGGAAAAAACTGATTATTCCAAATTGTGATTAAACCCCCAAATGGCCCAACAGAGTTAACTTCCACCCATTCTGCATTATTCTTTCCCCACAAAGATTTTACCTTCCAACAATTGCATTGTTCCCACTTAGTTTCTTGTAACATTATCATACCAATTCACCTCCCCTTGACAATTTTTCTAAGCATACTTCTCTTATCCTCTCTCCAAGAACCCTAACATTCCAAATTAAGATTTTTATAGAAACACAACAACAAACACCCCATCTACCTCTCTAAAAGGACATTGAGATTGCTTCCCCTTAGACACGCCCTTCCTTTTTCTTTATCCCTTTTCAATATCATTCCACTCCATTTCCTTTATTCTTTCTTTGATGCATGACTCAACATTTTGAAATTGGATTCCCAACATCTTCCCCACCACTATAGTATTCTCAGCTTCCCCTATAACTTGATTTTCCATTTGGCGAATTAAAATGCAATTCCTATTCCTAATAGTTTGAGAGGGTGGTGAAGATTCCAACAAAGTGATCTCTGCTCTGGGAATCTTAATCTTTACCACTACACTTTTATTCTTTCTTTTCATTGAATTCATACTCCTGATTTTCTGGTTAAGATCCTTTGGGTTTTTCTTCGACCTTTCTCTTTTACCTAACTAACTATCAATGTCATCGGAACTGGCCTCATAACCTTGGACTATATCTCCAATGCCTCCATCTGTTATCATTTGTGAGTCATGGGCTGGAACAAATTTGTTGATAAAAGGCCTAGGTCTATCCTTTGATCTTAAAGCCGCCCCTTCATACACAAGCCCACCCTCATGGCCCAACAGACTTCCATTCCCTTCCTCATTTAAATTAGATGCAGCTGGCTCCACATTAATATCCTCTTCATTCTCGAACCTATCCTTCTCTTCTTCCAATATAATTGTTTTCAAAGCCTCATTACTAACTTGAACATTCTCGTTACACACCTGTAAATTTAATGATGTATACTTTTCCAACATATCCATCTCTTTTCTTGACACCCCTTTTGTATCTATCGATTGATTGATGATTTCCATTTCAGCATCCGCCAATTCGGCCACTTGGCTAATTAATGCTAACTCAGATTCTATCTCAGCGTCTTCCTCCGAGTTATGGTTTTGATTTTGATTCAAAAAACCTTCATCCTCATCTTTCCCTCTATTAGTTGTTTTTGGGATTGAATTACTGGTGGAATATTCAGATAGTATACTTGCAAATCTTGTAACCTTTGGAGGGAGATTATAACATTCCTAAATATTATTTCCATCCCACTTGCATTCTTGTTGGACATAAACTTCAAGAATGTAGATATCATATAGCCATTTTCCCACCTTTACTTTACATGTACCTTGAATTTTCCAGAACAATTCCGTTGGAATGAGAATTCTACTACTATCTAATTTAACCTTTGATGCGGTTTTGTGATTGACAACCAATACATTGTCCGAGAGACTTCCAATTTTTGGAAATAAATCTTCATTCCAGGCATGTAGTGGTACTCCTTTTACAGATACCCAACAATTTCTTATGTGATTAAATTTCCTATAAGAGCAGTTGTAAACGATAGAAAACCATTGATCCAACCACTCTTTAGCTCCTTCCAAAAAAGCAATTTTGTCACCTTCATCTTCAATTTGTAATAGAAATCTACTGCCTCCTAAAGGTGTAATATGAATGCAACCTAACCCATCACATCTCATTGCCTCCTCTACTGAGTAGATCAAGTTGTAATCCTTCACCATTGCTATCGCACAACTCCTTAGCCATTGTTCATCAATCACCTTATAGGCGTGAGTTGGTTTCTCCATGTCATTATCAGAACTAGGAGGTCCCTTCACAACTTCTTTATATAATCTGCCATCTCTAACGGATTCACTGGTTATTTGTTGCCTTCATGATGTATTGTCCTTGGAGACGTTATAAGGGATTCTTCCATTTCTTTTCCTTCGTGGCCATTGTCGACGATACTATGATTATCTGTTCATGATACTTTATTGTCCTTCCAAAACTTCCTGTTGTTAGAAACATACATAGCATATTTCACATTTAGTTGATTATGTATTAACCACACCCCATTATACATTCATATTGCTTTATCAGCTTCCTGTTTGTTTAGAAAATGTACAAAGCCAAATCTTATCTTTGTCTTCCTAGTTTTTCTAAGGGTAAAACAGTTTGTAACTTTCCCACATTTAGCGAAAATCCTCTTCTAGACATTGAACATATTAAAGGCATGGTTGTCCATGAACAATGTGAAGTCGTCTAAGGTCTTGTTGTTTTCAAGAGGAACCATTGTCATTACCTCCCAATACCCGACTAGGTAGAATGTGAGGAGAAAGCAGGGATGAAAAAACTTTACACTATAATCCGAGAAGGGATCCAAAGATCAAGGAGAAACAGAAAAATAGAGATCAATGAAAAAAAAACTTAGAGCAGTTTCCAGTCAGACTTTTATCCACAGACTTTTACCGTTACTAACGATAAAGGTCCAAGTTGGTTGAAGCAGCACCGAGCTTCATATGAACAGTGAGATTACATTGTTGATGGACTATCCTTTTAATTACCTCAGTTCTTGACATGTTAAAGGAAGCTTTGATATTGATAAAGCAATAAAGCAACAGGTTCTTCTCTAGATCTAAGCAAGTTCCATAGATGGTTTCTCATGCACAACAGGCATGTAAGGACCTTGGACTGGGGGGTTGTTCCAAATCTCAGGAATAGAATCACTAGTAGAAGAGAGAGAAAAATAAGAGAGGATTTATTTGAGGTTCATAGGCACAATGTTAGAAAAAAGAGATAAGTCCTCGTGAGTGTGCAATCATACCAGCACTAATGCATTGGATCTCATCAGAACTCCGCACTTAAGTGTGCTTGGGCAAGAGTAGTGCTATGATAGGTGATCCCTTAGGAAGTTCTCGTGTTGCACCATGCTGACTTAACAATGGGTTAATGGCTGGAACATAGTTCTAAAAACTGTACTTACCTTGTGATTACTCTTTAAGGACTCCACGAACTCGCGAATCTAAGTGCTCGACTGGTAACTGGCTGAACTTTTGCTGTTAGCCAATTGATGGCTATTTTGCAAGCTCGGCAAGTACTAAAACTGTAAACATGAAAAGACCTTGCATGGTTGTCTGTCGGGGATGTCGGTGTTGAAAATGTGAAAGATGAACCAACTTTTCAAGAAGCTTAGATGAAGGAGTATTGTCACACCGTTGCTAGAACCTTCGCCATTTTTTGTGATTCACATAAGTAATAATATGGACCTATATCGAGAGAGATGTGCAATGGATAGTATAGTAGTTCTTGTCCAGAATTTTTTTTACAGTATTTTATCGTTAGAATTGAGATTTCCATTCTATTGATTGATACATGAAATAAACTAAAGAGATCAAATAAGATCAACCTAAGACTTTCTTCAAAAGCAAATTGGTTTCTTTACTTGGCAATTTGTCGCGAATATTTGTATAAGGAGAAAGGGATGATTTGGATGGGTCTACCATGGGCACAAATTATTCAATTTGTGGCCCATAAGGAGACTTAAGTCTTCCCCTTGTTTGTTGTTGGATTACTTTTGTCATTATAACCATCGATCCAAACCAATTAAACGTGGCACTTCCATTTACAACCATCATAGGTCACCCCATAAATGGGAGAAATTGTTCAGTGCTCCTGGAGCACTAGTTGTTCCTGTTCCTTAGCTCACATGGGGTGAATTCCTAACCTATTAGGTAGGGGTGAACATTAGGCTGGCCAGGCTGGGCCTACACAAATTTTTTTTCATTGGGCCCAAAACCAAATTTCAAGCACGCTCAATTAAAAAAATTACATTCCTAAGCCCATCTACGCCCGTTCATTTAATGTAAAATTTATTTAATATATAATTTTTTTCCTTTATAATAATATTGAATAGCATAAAACTTAATTACATATACATATATATATAGATATATAATATTAAAATATAAAAATATATTATTTCCTATGTGTATTTTGGGCTAGACTGAACTTCAGACAATTCTTAAGCCCGTTCATTAAATTATAAAAAGTTTTCAAGCCTTATAATTTATGAGCAGACTTAGGCTGTCCTATTGAGCTCCCGAGCCCATAGCTACCCTACTATTAAGTGGAGTAAACTATCTCACCTAACAGGATGGTACTCCAATAGAATTGAATAATTTATCTCATAAACGGGGCTCCCATCTGTATCCAGAGCCACAAAAGCTTCACGTGGATACTCTTCTATCCTTTGGATTTAAAGGTCGTAACCCAACCAATTCATTTTTTGAAAAAGTCAAGAAAATATATTAACTGTTGTAGGCAATCAAACAACCGCACTCAGCTTCTTTGATTCCATAACAAGAAAGAAAAGACAGAAAGGTAAATACTCTTCAAAAATAGTTTTCCTTTCTCTTTTAATTTCTTTTAGTGATGGTAAGATTTGAGGGTTGTGTTGAAACATGGACTGGTGTTGACAATTTAAGGCTTAAAATAGTTATTTTAAATAAGATTTTATATATATTTTTAAATATTATTAGAAATTTATTCATTTCAATTCTTTTCTTTTTATTTTTATAAAACGGTGTTTTTTTTTCTTTCATAGTTAACTAGTGTGAAGTTGTTGGGCCTTCTTTACTAACAAGTCTTTTTGTTTTATTTTTTATTTGGAACTAGACATTTATGTTTCAAAAAATTTTAGAAAAATTCTTGAAAGGCGCAAAAATTTTAAATCTTCACAGGCTATTAATGCTCTATATGGTTTTTATATAGAAGACCTCTTGCTTCTTAAAAATATTTTATAGTTGAAATAAAGGTCTTCGTCCTATTAATTGACGGATTGACATGTTATATAAAATGAAACCGCAGGGATTAGATAAGGTCAACCTAAGAGTTTCTACAAAGTCAATGAGTTGGGTATTAAGGAAGTTCAAAGTCAATGAGTTTGGTATTAAGGAAGTAAATTTTACTGTAAAACAACGAAGTTTTGGTATCACATTCGCTAGGCCTCATTTGATCCATTAATTGATGGAATGGATGAAATGCAGATCTTCCTAGAATCTACATCCCTCACGTCCCGCCTAGCTTCCAATAATATGAACCTCTACTGTCCATCTTTTTTTCATTTCAAACAAACTTGGCATTAGGTATTGATTGTGATGGTGATTCCATTAGGGGTAGGCCAGAAGCGCTTCTGAAAGCGATGAGCTTAAAACAGAAGGTAGGAAAATCAATTCGTTGTAGTTAATTTTCTAGAAATTAGTCTTTTTGATGTTTCAGTTCTCCATCTTCAGTCACTTGTCTCCACCATTTTCACATATTGAACATCAATGATTCAATGGGTTTCTGAATTCTGACCAAAAAAAAAAAAAAAAAAAAGGAGAAAATCAATGGGTACCTCAACACTCATTTATTGCTACTGGTATGGGGCTTAAAGTCTCATACAGTTATTTACTTTTTTCACTCCTTTTAAAGAGTGACAAAGGAGGGTTGGGATTCTCGGCAGACATCTTTCCTTCCACAATTTATTGTCTACAACGACCTCTCTCCATTCTTTTGCAGGAATTGGTCCAGATTCCCCTTTCCATCCCATTTTTTGGTTTGCTAAATTCAATGACTTTGGTGGGCTTTGAAACTCTGAAAGGTTCCATCTTGAAAGTGATTTGAGGGTTGTATTATTTAATATTTTCTTGATTACTAGTTCTTTTGCTTCAACCTGTATTCCTTAGATTTCCATATTTCCCTTGCTTCCTTAATGGTGTATTAGCTTCTAATTTCTATTTTTCATTAGTTGTTGAAGACATTGTGGGTGGTATTTTTTGTTTGCTATTGCTTCTGGTTATAGATATACATATACATATATATATATATATATATGGAAAATGCTATTTTTCCAAAAAAATCATATAGAAAAATTAAGCAGATTAATGTGGCACTGATTTGGCTAACAACAATTCAGAGAGTAGTAATTTCAAATTTAAAGCTACGCAAACTAGACAGTGAGATGCAGTTTTGTGCATATTCAATTGTAGTTTTCCTCTTGCCGATTCATCTTCGTATCTCATCAAACCTGACCCATTAACGACCAAATTCACTTGTGAGAAGCAGTTTGAACACAACAAAAATTAACTTATTTTTTCTTGGTCCTTTTGTTTTGTTGATATAAATACTACCAAATGTATACTATATTGAAAGATTTTGTTATTTTTATAACAATGAAGCCCTATAATTTACACAAGAAACTAAATGACTTTACTAGAAATGAATTGTAGATACAACGACAATGGTTGTCTCAATGGTTGACCTCCTCACAGATTTTTTTTTTCTTCGGGTCTTGAAAGTGTCACTGTTAAGGTTGAAGGTTTACCATCTTTTTTGTATGTTTGGATAAAATTGGCATGACTCTTGATCATTCAATGAAATGTAAAAGACACTGTACAAAATATGAAAGCAACCTGTATCCTATCTTTCAGTTTTTTGAGAAGTGAAGAAGAATACAGATATTAAACATCAAAATCCAAAACAAAAGCAACAAAAGAGCTAAAGTCTTTGAGCTATTGCCTTAGCTCTGTCATAGGCAGGCTCAATGGTAATTTTACTAGTTTTACAAAAACACCACCTTATTCAATAACGTACTGGTGTGCTAATCAGTAAAGCATCCTCAAACATTCTGAAACTTCATAAACTAACCACTTTCCTTGTACATCATTATTAACTAAATAGTCAAGTTTTAGCAAGTGGTGAACAAAGCAAAATATCTTCAGCAAGCGGTCTACAAAATTAAGAGCTTTAAGGTAAAATGGAAAAAATGACAGAATGTTAATAACATATAGTTGATATAACCACAAGAACTTAAAGATAAGATCTTCATTAAAATATACCTTATGTAACTAAGATTTAGGGTCTACCTTAACTGAGTCACTAAAAGGACCACCATAAATGGAAGTGTTGGATCCAATTTTTGTGTAAGCCTGTGATTATATTTAAGTACGTTGAAAATGAATTGATTAGAAAATCATAAATTGAAAAATATTCGATTTATAAATAGTATTAAAAATAAAAATTCATACCTGTGAATGATGCAAAAAGGTAATTTGTTGGTCAGAGTAGTTGTCTTTTACTATGTAAGGAACTTGATGAACCTGTCATAAAATTTCTTATGTCAGAGAAGGTTATAGGAAAACCAATTGTGAAATAGCAATTGAAATTTGAAAAGAAAGCTAGTAAAATTGTGGAACCATTTCATTCATGCTTTCTTGTGTTCCAATGTCATTAACCCCTTGGGACAAAGTCAAATAGACTGCTTGATGGGGCATCACTTTAATTCTCACTACTTGTCCTCATTAGACAAACTTATGATCCAATATTTTCCAATGAGGATAATTAGAATATAATGAAACAAAAAGAATATCTAAAAAAAAATTAAGTGCTTTGAGATCACCTTATTTCTTTTTCGCCTTTGCAAGCACTCCTCTCCATCTACTTGTTTAAGTATTTTTACTCGGGAAGCCTTTGTACAATATTTGAAAAACAATTTTTTTCATAAATAATCACTTTTGGTATAGGAAAACATAAATAAAAAATGTAATGAATGAGACTTTTTTTTTTTACTTCTCAAAATTTGTTCTACCTTAGACTCTTTCCTTTTAGATGGCGGGTGTCCTTTTGTGCACACTTGAAACAGACTATGTAGCTTCTACTCAATTGATTCATCCGATTACCATTCTTAGCCCTTAACAAAACTCTTGATTAGATTGGTTTCTTCCCCAGTGTGAGTTTCTTTCAAGCAATGTCTCCTCCCTATCATCTAAAATCTTCATCAAAATATGAGAGGTATCATTTGTCAAACTTGTGGTGTCAAATGTAATATCTTCCCCACAAGACTCATATGTTGCCTGAGACCTCACATCAGCCCAGAATACATTCCTTATATGACTTTCTTCGTTTACATCTGGCACATAAAAAAATTTAGTGTTTTGGTTTTGCATGCAAACAAAATAATTATAAAAGAGATTCAACATTACCTACACCAAAGCTTAATCTTCTAGCATGGACAATATAGTTCCTAAACTCTTTTTCTCCAAAACTTAAATTTTCATAACCCCTTGCTTCAACAACCATTGAGTGAAAATTCTCACTCAATGGTGTACGAGCTTGAACATTCAAATCAAGTCTTCTTTTTGCCCAAGAATCCAACTGCTTATTGCAAATAAGGTGCCTTGATTTTTCTAGACTCAATCCATGGCTATGTTCAAGGACAACCCCAGACAAACAAAGTCTTCCTTCAGGTTCTCACATTTATCCTAGCCTTATAATCAATTTTGGTTGATGGAAGTGGTAACAAAGGATTTTTTTTTTTTTTTCTAGTATACTTGGTTTTTCCAGCTCTAGCATATGCAATTGTGTAATATTTTATCTTTCCATCGTCACCAGTCTTTGTGCTTCTTGTTAGTATACCAAAACCATGATCGTAAGCATATTTCTTGTAGACCTCACGAACTTCATCTTTAGAGTCAAACAACATACAAACATGTGGAGTTCTTACTTTTTCCTTCCCATCTACTATTGTTTCTGACTTTTGTCCCCTTGTTTCCTCTCCAATAGATGTCTCTAATCAAAGCATACCTTTTAATCTTCATATCCTGCAAATAAAAAATGGAATCAAACGCATAATTTAAAAACATACATACATGACTTCCTTCTATGGACTTCATCCTCTATGCTTCATCTTTAAGGCTTAAATTTGATTTATCACTTGAAGTAAATACATGGACCATCTGTTTCTAGAGATTGTGAAACAAGTCTAATGGATATGTATAACAAGTGTGGGGCCATGAATACTATGAGAATAACAAAGAAGAGGGAGAAAGGAGGGGAAGGTTTCATATATGTGTAGAACAATAAGGAACCCTAGATACAAAAGAGTACCCTACCAACAAAGATAATAAATTACTACTCCACCCTTATTGCTAATGACAAGACAAATAAGTAAAGAGAACAAATATAATTGTAACATCCCCCTCAAGCTCACGATGGAGTGGCAACAAACATCGAGAGTTTGGCAACCAAAAAATAAAAACATGGAAGTGGATGTGACTTGGTAAACAAATTGGCAAGCTGCATAAAAGAAGAGACAAAAGGCAAACTAATGGTCCCATGCTACAAATGATGACGAGTAAGATGACAATGAATCTCAATATGCTTGGTTTGCTCATGAAAAATAGAATTATGGGCAATCTGAATAGCACTCTTATTGTCTCAAAACATAGGATTGGGATGAGAAGCAGAAACACCTATAGCAGCCAGTAACCATCATAACCAAACTATCTCTGTTGTAGTAGATGCCATAGCACGATACTCAGCTTTTGTGAAAGATTTCGAAACAACAAACTGCTTCTTACTCTTCCAAGAAATAAGAGAATCACCCAAAAAGATATAGAAACCAGTGGTAGACTTACTATCGTCGGGATCAGTAGCCCATTCAGCATTAGAATATGCACACAATTCTAAGATGAAGTGGAAGGTAAACAAAAACTTTGAAATTGAGTACCATATAGATACCTCAAAATACGAAGAACTACAACCCATTGAATAGTAGAAAGAGATGTAACAAATTACTAACAATATGAATAGCATATGCAATGTCTAGGCGAGTAATAGTACGATATACCAAACTGCCAACAATAGTATAATATAAGGTAGGGTATGGTAAAAGAGTACCATTTGTCGGAGAATACTGACCATTAAGCTCAAGAAGGGTATTGACAGTCCTAGTATCAGTAAGATGAGCACGCTTAAGAATGTCTGTTGTGTACTTAGACTATGAAAGTAGATAAACCTTGGGAGAAAAGGCTACTTCTATGCCTAACAAATAGCATTAAATACCCAAATCCTTCATTTCAAATTGAGAAGCCAATTCTAAGTTCAACTCATCAATTCCAACAACATCATCACCTGTAATCACCATATCATCAACATATAATGAAAGAAGAATATGCCCAGTATCAGTACCTTTTATGAAAATAGCAGAATCAAGATTGCTGGACCAAAAACCAAGAGAGGTAATCATACTAGAGAATTTTTCAAACCAAGCACGGGGTGCCTATTTGAGACCATATAAAGCCTTTTTGAGCTTACAAACTTCTCTAGGATTATGGGAAACACCAGGTGGGGAGTCATATATACTTCTTCTTGAAGATCACCATTCAAGAAGGCATTCTGAACATCCATATGAGAAATGTGCCCCTAACAAATAGATGTAACTGTAATAAGAGTATGAATACTTGTCATTTTGGCAACTAAAGCAAAAGTCTCTTCACAATCCATACCATACTGTTGGAAAAACCCTTTGGCAACCAAACGAGCTTTATATCATTCAATAGAGCCATCATTCTTGGTTTTGATTTTGTAGAGCCACCGAGAAACAATTGTACTCTTGCCAGATGGTAAAGGTACCAAATTCCAAGTATCAGTGTTATGCAAAGCAAAAAGTTTCTCAACCATAGTCTACTGCCAAAGGGGATTAAGAATGGCCTCTCTATATGATAGAGGCTCATAAAGATTATGAATGGAGGCTAAGAAAGAAACAAAGGATCTAGAATAACAAGAATAGAAAAAATCTAGCAAGCTAGTCGACTTATAGATGCGAGTAAGATAGCGAGGAGGAGGATCCACAATCTCAAAAGTTGTTTAGGGAGCCATAGGCTGCAAGAATGTGTCAGGAGCATTAGAGGCTGAAATACCAATGTCTGTAGTGGACGGAGAATGGGAGAACACTGTATCTTAATCCTAAAAAAAAAGGGTCAATGCGAATGAGATTAGATTTAGTCATGTTATGAGAACTATCAGGAATAGAGAAGAAAGGTATATGCTCAAGGAATACAACGTGAAGTGACACATATAATTTCTGAGTAATAGGATCAAAATAACGATATCCTTTTTGACCCTCACCATATCTAAGAAAAACGCAAAGTACAGAATGAAAAGACAACTTACTACGTTCTACATGAGGGTGAAGCACAAAACAAGCACAACCGAAAACTCTCGAGGAAGAATAATCCAGAGCATAGCCATGTAATTTTTCAAAAGGAGACAAACCTAAAATATGAGATGATGGGATCATATTAATGACACGAGCAGCAGTGAGAACTACTTCTCCCCAAAAGACACTAGGAACAAAGGCAGACAGTAAGAGAGAATGGGCAGTTTTAACAATATGCTGATATTTCCTCTTTGCAACTCCATTCTGCTCTGGATTATCAGTACAAGAGGATTGGTGAATAGTTCCATCTAAAGTGAGCAACTCAAAAAATTCATTAGAAGTATATTCACCACCCAAATCTCATCGAAAACATTTGATAATAGCAGAATGTTATGTTTTGGCAAGAGCACGAAAGGATTTATAAATACCTAAAAAGTTAAAACGATTTTTCATAAGATAAACCCAACAATAACTAGTATAATCATTAATAAAGGAAACATAATAATGAGACCCGCCTTTTGTAGTAATGGGAAAACGTCCCCACACATTAGAATGAACTAAATCAAAAGGTGCAAGAAGAGAAGAAATACTTCTATTAAAAGGTAGGCAGAAAATTTTGCCAATTTACAACCACTGCAAGTAGAAATATCATGTGTTGGCAAATTTCCTAATGCCCCGATGGAGGCTAAGTACTTTAAATGAAAAGATGATACATGATCAAGATGAGAATGCTATAAATGAAAGTTAAAAGAAGAAGGACTTGAACTAAAAGAAGACAAATTGACAACAGAAGCAGTAACTGCAGGGACACTCAGCTTGTTCAAGACATAAAATCCTCCTTGCCTATGGCCTATCCCAACCAGCTTCTGGGTTTGCGAATCCTGCACATGACAAGAAGTAGAAGAAAAAGAAATAGAGTAACCGGAGTCACACAATTGACTAACAGAAACAAGATTCAAGGAAAGACTAGGTGTCGCGCCCAGAAGAATGATTGTACTCACGCGTGAGAACTCACCCTCCTAGAAGAATGAGTGCGACTAGATTTGAATTGAAAATTGGATTGAATTAAGGGCTTTTGGAAAAAGTTTGGAGTCACCACCTAACTTGATTAAGGTGAGTTAGGTCACTTAAAAACTAAGCATAATCTGAGGATCACACTTAGGGTTTTTGAAAACGATTTTGGAAATATCTCCTAAAGAGAGGGTTTTTAAGAAAACAGGTTGTTTGGCAATCTTTGGAAAACATTTAAGCCCTTTTTAGAAAAATAACTCCGTTTTGGTCTATCGAAAACAGTGATCCTAGGTTCAAAGGTTGGTTACGTGTAGGGAAGACGCACTACGCCATCACCCTACCACGCCCTTGCGGTACCTACATGTCTATTTACTTAAATTCACCTATGAGAGTCTTCAACTAACAAATGTTCAATCCTATCCACTTTAGAAAAATAATGTTTAAAAAGAAACTAACATGATGCATGATTTATAAATACAAGAAAAGAGAATTGGAAAATAGATTTGGAATGGATTTGAAAAGAACTTGATTTGATTTAAAAGAGATTTGAAAGATAGAATTGATTTTTGAAAGAATAGTTTTAGAGATTGGAAATAGAGGCTTGGAAATAGAAATTGGAAGTAGAGATTTGAAAATAGATTTTTGGAATTGAAAATTTGGAAATAGATTAGGGAATTTGAGATTTGAGAAAAGTTGTGGAATTGGAAATATGAAAAATGTTGTGGAATTTAAAATTTGAAAAATGTGGTGATCGCACCCATGAGGGTTGCCTACGTATCCTTTTTGAGGAATCAGGTCAGTCGTAGTTCGGACAAGAGTTCGATTGAAAATAGAAAAGTTGATTTGGAAAAGAGTTGGAGTTGGAAATCGAATTGGCATTGGAAGAGTAGGAAATTTGGACTTTGATTAGAAGATTTGAAAAGATTGGTTTTGAAAGACTTGGTTTTAGGAAACTTAGACTTAGGAAAAATAGGATTTAGGAAAGACTTGACTCGGAAGAGTTTTGAGAAAAGATTTGACTCGAATGTTGGACTTAGAAGATTAGAAAAGCTTGGATTAGGAAGGGTTCGAATTTAGGAAATGTTCGAATTAGGAAAGTGTCATTTTAGGAAAATTTTGAAATTAGGAAAGTTTCAACTTAGGAAAGTTTTGAATTAAGAAAGTTTAATTTTAAGAAAAGTTTTGAAATAGGAAAGGTTTCGTTTTAAGAAAGTTTTGAAATTGGAAAGTTTTGAAATAGGGAAGTTTCGAAAGTAAGAAAGTTTTGAGTTTAGAAAGTTTTAGATTTGGAAATATTTAAAGTTTTAGGAAAGTTTAGAATTTAGAAAGTTTGGAAGTTTAGAAAGATTTATCTTAAGAAAGTTTTGAATTTAGAAAGCTTTGGATTTGGAAAGATTTGAAATTTAGAAAGTTTTAGAGTTTGAGTTTTAGAAAATCTTGAGATTAGGAAAGGTTTGAGTTTATGAAAGATTGGAAAACCTAGATTTGGAAAGTTAAGATTTGAAAAGGGGTAGAGTTAGGTAAGGGTTGAATTAGGAAAGATTTGAAAGTTGAGTTTTAAAATTTAGGAAAGATTTTTATGTTCAAGTTTTGGAAACTTAAGACTTAGGAAAATAGAAGATTAGAAAGGATTTGAATTACGAAAGATTTAGACTAGGAATGGTTAAGATTCCTATTTCCTAAAACAAGAGATTGGATTTTGTTTCTAAAAGAGAAGGTTTGATTTTGTTTCTAAAAACGGAGGATTGGATCTAGTTTCCTAAATGGGGAGATTGGATTTAGTTTCCTAAAGGGAATATTGGATTTGGGCAAGGATTTAGAAAGATGGAGTTTTAGAAACCCTAGATTTGAAAGACTATAGTTTTGATGTAGAAAATAGGTTTTGGAAATATATAGTTTTGATGTAGAAAATAAGAGGTTTTGGAAACTTAGGTTTTAAGGCAAGTTCGAAAACCGTATTTTTAGAAAGAAAAATTAGAGTTTCCTAATCGTGGGTTCTAGGGCTTGACTTGGGGTCTAAGAAAAGAGATTTTAGGAAGTGAGTTTTTGGAAAAGGGAGTTTTTGAAAGGAAATCCTAGAGAGGAGTTTTTAGAAAGTGAACTTTGATAAGAATTTTAGGAATGAAGTTTTTGGAAATTAAAACTTTGAGAGATTTTTAAAAATAAGATTTTGGAAGGAAATTGTTAAAAAGAGTTTTTAGGAAAGAGATTTAGGAATTGTTTTCTAAGAAAGAAACCTAGTGTTGACCTGGGTTTTAAGTGTTTCCGCCACTCTGACGGCGGTTCTGTGATACAGGGGTTTGTTGGCAATTCCCTATATCGACCTGTTTACGAGTATTTTCGCTACTCTGACGGCTGTGATGTTTGCGAGTATTTTCGCAACTTTGACGGTTTGCGATCATTTTTTAGACTACCTGATCTCGGGAAGCTACTAAAGGGGCTTAGCGCCTAAGAATCAACTTTCTCAAAAGGCGTGCCAAAATAGATATTTTTGTATTGGTGGGCTAGCAGGTGCCAAAGGTGGACCGTTTTACCATCTAGGGGACTTGGGGTCTCGTCCCGATCGACAAGTTTGAAGGGACTTACCGTTCCAAAGAGGTTTTCTTCAGAAAATGTGCCGGATTGGATAAACTTACCGTCTCGAGGAATCAACTGTCTCGAGAGAGGGATTGGAATTGGAAAAAGGAAACTTACCGTCTTTGGAAAGAAGTGCCTATTAGAATTGGAAAGGGGACTTACCGTCTTCGGAAAGACATGCCTAATTTGGAATTGGACCGAACGATGCCCCCAGGGACATTTTGGTCATTTTGCCTCTATTTGGGCCTAACAAGGCCCACGAAGCGATGAATAGACAGGATTGGACTTGGAAAGTTGATTTGACTCAAAATATTTCCACATTGACTTGAATACAAGTTTGGACGGACTGAAGACCGCCGAGCGATAAAAAATGGAGTGCTTACAGCTGCTCCTCTTTTTCTGTCTTTACTTGCCAAAGACAAAAAACAATAGAGTAAGAGTCTCATATTGACCATGAGGTGGTCGGAGGGACGGACTTTGAAAATTTTGAAAAACGGGGGTTTGAAAATGGATATTGGGCCCAAGAGGCCTTTGAAAATGAGTTTTGGCTGGAAAAAAGGCAAAATTGCCCAAAATTTGGAAACTAGTGCCACTAGCAGTGGCGCCTTTGGCCAAGTCAGCTTGGCGCCTCTGCTAGTGGCGCCTGGCTTGGGATCAGAACTAGAAAAATTTCTGGTTCGAACACTTGCAGGATTTTGGAAGATTTTCGCAAATCCGAGAAACATTACGACGAAACTGACTTGGACATTAAAGGAGCATCTCATGGAGACCACAGGTGATTGCCAGAAGGAGACCACGTCACCAGAAAAGTTGCCGGAAGAGAAGATTTCGCTGGAGAGCTTCAAAAAGTGAGTTTTCTACCCTTATGTTGATTTTGATGTGTAGAACTTCGTTTGGGTTGTGTGAATAGTGAAAATTAATGTTTTGATATATTTTGAACACTATGGTGATGCTGTTTTTGGATTTTGGTGGTTGTTTGATTGAATTTGAATGATTTTATGCGATTATGTGAAGGGGTTTTCTGCAGGAATTGGAGATTTGTTCCTTCAGGCTTGGGTGTTAGGTTTTTTGGCTAGATTTTTATAGCATGTGCCTTAGAAAACTGTTTTTATCAACCGTATGAAGTTTCGTGATTTTTTAAAAACTTGATGAATTTTTGATTTTTTGAAAAATAGAAAAATACTTGAAAAATTAAGAAAATTAAGAAATTGATGAAATTTTTAGAGTTTAAAATTTTGAAAAATATTGGAATATTTTAGAAAACATTTGAAACGATCTTGAGGAATTTTAGAACATTTTTTAAAATCATTAATTTATTGAAAAAATAAAACATGTGTTTTGAAAATTTTGAAAGTTTAAAAAGTGTGTGCAAGTGCTGCTGTTACGAGTTTTTGTTCTGTATTGATATTGTGGGTGTTGTAGGGACCATTGTTTAACAAAAATCTATCAAAATTTTTAGAAAGTAGGGAAAGAGTTGGAAAAGGTTTAAAAATAAAATCTTTTTGAAAGAAAAAGACAGAAAAACCCTTGAGATTTGACTTGAAGTTGGAAAATAAAAAGCTGTAGGAAATTTGTTTTGACTTATCATTTGAAATCTTTTTATTATTATTTATCTGTTTGTATGTTAACACCTCTTACCTTGGCTTACCTTTCTAAGATGGCAGATGCGGGTGATGATGGTTCTGAGAGGAGATGTCGCTCGGGGAAGTTAGCTCGGACAGATTCCACTAGTGGCTCCAGTCAATCTAGGGATAGCCGATGGTCTACTGGGCAGGCAGCGTCTAGTCAGAGTGGTCGGGGGAGTAGGCCATTTGTCGACCCATTTCCTCCAGTTGAACAGGCCTTTGTAGAGGAGATTGGCGTAGAGGAGGAGGTACCGGGTCTGGGCGATCGGGTCACCGGTTACGGGAGAGCCTCCTCCAGACACAGGCAGACGGATGCTGACTTAGGAGATTTGTAGATATCGGATATTCCCCCACTCGGGGACCTTGCTTACCACCCCAGTGTGTACTCTAAACAGCATTTGCCCCCTCCACAGGTACACACAACTTTTAGAGGGACTGTTCATCAGGTCTTCTTGACTATGCAGCAGGCTGCTTCGTCATATCGTGCATTCCTAGCTGAGATCGAATTCGG
This sequence comes from Euryodendron excelsum, assembly GCA_033060915.1. Classification (NCBI taxonomy): domain Eukaryota; kingdom Viridiplantae; phylum Streptophyta; class Magnoliopsida; order Ericales; family Pentaphylacaceae; genus Euryodendron; species Euryodendron excelsum. Next base: position 16,831,197 of record CM065386.1, read on the forward strand.
CGCCTTCATGGGATTATAGGCTAACCGCCTGAATCGACACCTAGTGCTGGCACTGATTGAGCGGTGGTTTGGAGAGATAGGAACTTTTCATTTTGTCGACTTTGAGTTAGGTCCCACCCCCTTGGATTGGGCGATCATCACATGGCTTTTCTTTGTTAGTCGATAGATCACCCTGCAATCAGTCAGTAGAGACGAGGCCTGCCTTCTGCTGGACTTGCCCCCTCTTGAGCGTTCTGCCTTCCCAGTCTCTTGGATCAGTCATGATGATCGTACCTTTACTGTTGAGCCATCGCCTGCCAGGCAGGACATTATGAGACGGCGACTTGTTTTGTACATCATCTTTAGTTGCTTCTGCAACAACAAGAAGTCGCTCGTGTCTTTTCAGTTGGTGAGTATAGTAGCTGATCTTGGGGCTCTGTTTGAGCTGGATTGGGGGTCCTTCTCCTTTGGCTGCTTCCTTCGGTCGATGCGGGTTCAGACTTCCTCCCGTTGGGGCAGCATGACTAGTTTCTGGCCCTTTCTTGTCTGGTGGAGCTACGAGTACCTTCCTGTTCGTCGCCCTGTGGTTGTTGAGGATGACCTTTATCCTTGTGCTTTGAGGTGGGCTTGTAACCGGGTAGCTCAGCGATCAGAGATTACTGATTTTGTGACGCTCCGGGCTAACCTGAAGCTGATTGAGGTGAGGGATGTGACTTGGCGGCCTTTCATTGGATAAGTTCATTATGAGACAGTCCGGTACTTAGTCCCGTTGTCCCTGTCGAGGGCTGCTTTTCTCAGTGATGATACTTTGGAGTCCTATATCGGAAAGCGACACTGGAGGCAGTTTCATGAGGAGTTCCGATCAGTAGGAGCTCCACCAGAGTATATGTTCAGGGCCTTGGTGGCGGGAGTGCCTATCCCCTATTAAGAGCATTAGCCGGGTGCCAAGTTCTAGCTTCCTCTAGATGCGGATTACGCCGTGCACTTTAGGACTCATTTTGTCGATGCCTTCACCCGGTTTGAGGTAGTAGTCGGCGGGTACGCTGTAGGCCAGGAGGTGGTTAACTTATGGCACCGTGCCGGAGGATATATGCCCCAGGCCGAGTTTACTGCTATGAGGGATCAGAGAGATCAGTACCAGATGGAGTGGGATCAGTACCAGGCCGAGGTAGCTTCCCTGACGGCTCGGTTATCTCAGCTAGGCGGTGGCAGGGTATGTTGTTCTTTCTCTGCTTCTTCTGTTCACTCTGCTGTTGTCTAGTTTTTTTTTTTTTTTTTTTTTTTATGTGGCTAATTTCGGTTCTGTCTTCTCTACAAGACGTTGGTGCTTTGAGTAGTTATCTGCCTCCTTCGATACCGAGTTTCGGGAATTTCGATCCAGATGACATCGACTTTGACCTGTGACAGATGCCCCTTGTGGAGACTCCGATCTTCTTTTGCCCCTTATCCTTGAGATGTATTTATGTTAGACATTTTTAAGTTTTGTACAAAGATGGATATTTATGGTATTTAGATGCATGGATAAGCAGAGACATTTATGATTGATTTTTTTCTTTCAGCTAAATATATGATCAGATACATGTGTAGAAATGATGATGATATATGTTTATTTCAGGGGTTGACATTAAGTTGTGCTGGTGACTTTTGTTTCTACAGGGAGTTATATCCTATGTATGCAACACTCATGCCGTTTTTATTTTTATTTTTTTATAAACGTATGCACATGTTAGAAATCCATTAACAGAATGACAAGGGGGTGCTGTTAAACTTGTAGTCTTTGGAATGGTAACTTCTTCCTTTTCGGCAGGGCCTGGCCTCCCTTCTGGCTCAACCTTACCTTGATTAGATGATAGCACTTCGCAACTTTCTCAACCTTCTGACCCCTTCTGATTCTCTGTTTCAGGGTTAGTGTATATGATTATTGGGCTGAAACTCTCAACTCTCGGGGTTTTAGCAACAGCTTACCTGACCTTTAGCAGAGCGATAAGTGGCCAATCCTTTCAATCCGGGGAGACTTTGTTTAAGACCGTAATGTAGGTTAGGTTATGGGGTTTTCAAAACAACAGGATATGTAGGCTCAATTTGATGTTGTTCTCAGCAGGGTTTAGATCCATACCGTCCTTAACTATTTTCTCAGTAGGGCTAGCATCCCTCTTGGCTTTGGCAGCATGTATAGCTCATTTAGATCAAGCAATCCGTTTTCAATTAGAGGGGACTTTAGTAAGGTCGTAATATAGGCCATGGTTTTGGGGTTTTGTAAAAAAGGGTAAAGGCTCAAACCTATTATTTCTATTGAGTTTCTTTGTAATCGAGAATCACCTTTGAATTTCCTTCTTGCTTTTTACATGACTTCTCTGGGTGAAAATGACCCTTTTCTTTCACCCTTTCTATATGCTTTTCGAGATAAACATGACTTTCTTTTCTTCTTATTGTGGCACAATCATGGACTTTTTCAGGCCTTCCCTTAGATTTTTTTTTTTTTTTTTTGCCTTTTGCCCCTTGGCAGCTTTTTTTTTCCTTCGCTTTTTTCTTTTTATCCCTTTTCTCTATGAAACGAATAATTCTACCATTCCTTTTCCTTTAGACCTTTTCCTTAGTGGTTCAACCTAACCCAATGTGGGCAGTGATCCCTACATTGGGGTTTTCTCGAAAAAGATAAATGGCTCAAAAGGTTTGGCAAGGGGTTGCTTTTGATTGTATGGAAAATAAAATGAGGGTCTCTCTTCACTTTGAACCAGATTGCTTGATCCATAAAGCCTCCTGCACTGCCCTAACATGATAGAAGATGGATACCATTCCTAGAGTTCTCAACTATTGTCTGCCCCAGTGTGGGGAGGACAGTCTTGGATCGAGGTTGACAAGGAAAATTTTTGCTTTCCACAAGGCACTAGGGGTTAAGCAAAAGGGAATATAAGCACATTTGTTTATTTATTTAGTTATTTATTCTTTTATTTATATGTGGGGAAGTGGAAGATGGCTCCTCTTCATTTTGATAAACTGACCACACATCGATTAGCTTCAGTGTCTTGTAAGTGTTGCCTTTAGGTAGTATCTTCACTCATCCTTATCCTCTCTCTCTGTGGAAAGCTGATCATTTGGTGAGTGGTTAACTCATGCTATCATCCCTTCAAGTCAAATCATTCTAAGAGACAGACCATGCCCCTTGCGGAAGAAGTAGTTACCATTCACAAGAGACATATAAGATAACATCAGTGAATGAAAAGACTTAATAATTTTATCTTATCAACAAAAAGCATAGAGTTTTGTTTTAAAGAAACAAAAATGTAGATATTATTTTAAGGACAAAATATAGAAGGGATAGAAAGAAAGTGGTGTAAGCACCCCATTTTTGACTGTTCGGCAGTCCACGGTCCGTCTAGACTTGTCCTCAAGTCTTTGTGGACTTATTTTAATCGAAACCAACTTTCCAAGTCTAAATCCCATCTATCCATCGCTTTGCGGGCCCACCAGGCCCAAATAGAGGCAAAATGACCGAAATGCCCTTAGGGGCATTATCCTTTCCATATTTCACTAGGCGCGTCTTTCCGAAGGCGGTAAGTCCCCTTTCCAATCCCAAATTAGGCCTGTCTTTTCGAAGACGATAAGACCCCTTTCCAATTCCAATAAGCATGTCTTTCTGAAGACGGTAAGTCCTCTTTCCAAATCCAACAGGCTCGTCTTTTCGAAGACGGTACGTCTCTTTTCCAATTCCAATAGGCGCGTCTTTCCAAAGGCGGTAAGTTCCCTTTCCGTATTCCAATAGGCACATCTTTCCGAAGATGGTAAGCCCCCTTTCGAATTCCAATTCCAATCCCTCTCTCGAGACAGTTGATTCTTCGAGACGCTAATTCTATCCAATTCGACACGTTTTTCAAAAAAAACCTCTTCGGGATGGTAAGTCCCTTTAAACCTGCCAATCGGAATAAGACCCTAAGTTCCCTAGATGGTAGAACGGTCCAGCTTTGGCGCCTATTAGCCCACCAATGCAGAAATGTTCGTTTTAGGCACGCCTTCCAAGAAAGTTAACTTTTCAAGTGCTAAGTCCCTTTCGGGAATGATCGCGAACCGTCAGAGTAGCGAAAATACTCACAAACAGGTCGATATGGGGAATTGCCAACAAACCCCTATATCACGAGACCACCGTCAGAGTGGCGGAAACACTCAAAACCCAGGTCAACACTAGTGCCTGCTAGCCCACTTTGGTGAAAAATGACCAAACTGCCCATAGGGCCATTTTCTAGCACGTTTCTCGAGAACACACCTGAGTCCTCAGAATGATAAGTCCACCATTCCTAGATTGTCCCAGAGATGATTTGGCATGATTAGGTGCCCTTCATTCCGTTTCAGGTCAATTCTGAGACTTTTCAATCAAGATGACCATTTTGCCCCTAGGCGTCCGAACGCCCCGGGAACTACACTGGCCCTGGGTATCAAACCGGTAACTTCCCGAGAATGCCTCCTACAGTATTCTCAACCTTTCTTTACCTTTCTGGATCATTCCAAGTCAGTTCCGACAAACCTGATGCAAAATGACCGTTTTGCCCCTAGTGGGCCGGTCGTCTTTTCCGACCACATTAGCTTTGGGAATCAAACTGGTAACCTTTGGTAACATTCTAAATAATGTTTCCAAATTTTGAGTCCTCTTCCAAGACGTTCCGAGTCCATCTCGGCAGCTTTCCGGCCCGGTTGACTGTTTTGCCCCTAATGGCCCGGTCAACCCTTTCGACACATCCTTTCTTTATTTTTCAAATCAAATACCTCTGGGACACTGTTCTAAGTGTTCCTGCCCTTTTTCTGGCCTTCTGGGCCATTCCCAGTCGCTTAAATCATTCCCGGACTTTTCGGAGTCACTCCTAGTGAAGCCAGGATAGAAATTGCATGGTAGTCATTAGTACAGAGGCCCATATCTTCCCAAGATACGTTGCTTACCGACCTTAAAACTTTCCTAACTGACTGGCACCACTCCTAGTGGAACCAAGAGGAAATTTGGCCTGGCGTCACTGTAACAGGCGCCAAGTCTATCCCTTTTCTATAAATACAGAGCTTCTTCCAGTGTGAAAAAGGTCTGCAAACTCAGTCTAAAAACCCTAATATTCGATATACAGAGATCGTAGCCTCCCTAAAACCCTAGCTTCTCTAGGTTTTCCAAACCCTAGCCACCATACACCAAACCCTAGCCTCCTGTACATTCACACACACTCCTATACACTTATACACTAGCCTCTAACCCTCCCTCGAAGACTTGGATTGCTGCAACTCGAAGCTCTCAAAGATCAAGACAAAGCCCTTGAAGACTAAAGTGAAGCGAAGACCGAAGAAAAGCAAGGCACGCAAAGCCAAACGAAATAAACAAGACATACGGTAGGTTTTCTCTTTAAGTTTCTGCACTTCCCCCTCTCTCTTCTCCCTCCTAACCCACTTGGGTTTTCTCTATTTTAATCCCCAATCTTCTTCCTCCCTTTCTTTGCACGTTTGAAATAAGGGGATTCCCGGTCCATGTGTAGGATTAGACTATTGAAGGGTCACCGTGTTGGGGGCTTTCTTTTAGTCTAACTGGAGACCACGTGGGTTCGGCCCCTTTGATTATATGGTGAAGCCTTAACCTTGTATGTTCACAACCCCAATTTGCATTGTGCATATCATTATTTTGCATTCTTCCAAAAAATCGTTTTCAAACTCGTTTTCAAAGCTTGTATTAAACTTGTTTTCAAAATTGCATCAAAATCTCCTCTTTTCAAAACTTGTTTTTAAAATTACAATCCTAGGGTGATTCTAGCTTTTCCATGGCTAGGATAGCTTTAGGAAAGTATTACATTTAAAGTGACCGATATGGTCTATACATCCAAACTATACATATTTTCACAACCTATTTTCTACGTCAAAACTATAGTCATCCAAATCTAGGGTTTCTAAAACTTCCTTTTCCAAATTCTTGTTAAATCCAATCTTCCCTTTAGGAAACCAAATCCTTGTCAAATCCAATCTTCCCGTTTAGGAAACTGGATCCTATCCTCCTTTTCTGGAAACAAAATCTAACCTACTCTTTTAGAAATAAAATCCAATCCCTTGTTTTAGGAAATAGGTGTCTTAACCCTTCCTAATCTAAATCTTTCCTAATTCAACTCCTTCCTAACTTTCTACTTTCCTAAATCCTAAGTTTTCAAAACTTGAACATAAAAATCTTTCTTAAATTTTAAAACTCAACTTCCACATCTTTCCTAATTCTATCCCTTTCCAAATCTTAACTTTCCAAACCTAAGTTTTCAAATCTTCCTGAAACTCAAACCTTTCTTAATTTCAAGATTTTCTAAAATTCAAACTCTAAAACTTTCTAAATCTTAAACTTTCTAAATTTCAAATCTTTCCAAATTCAAAGTTTTCTAAATTCAAAACTTTCTTAAGTTAAATCTTTCTAAACTTTCAAACTTTCTAAATTCTAAACTTTTCTAAAACCTTAAATCTTTCCAAATCTAAAACTTTCCAAACTCAAAACTTCCTTATTTTCAAAACCTTTAATATTTCAAAACCTTTCTTAAAATGAAACTTTCTTAATTCAAAACTTTCCTAAGTTGAAACTTTCCTAAGTCAAAACTTTCCTCAGTTGAAACTTTCCTAAGTCAAAGCTTTCCTAAACCAAAACTTTCCTAAAATGAAACTTTTCTAAAATGACACTTTCCTAATTTGAACATTTCTTAAATCCAATTTTTCCAAATCTTCCAAGTCCAACATTCGAGTCAAATCTTTTCTAAAATCTTTCCATGTGAAATCCAATCCTTATTTTCTAAGTTCCTAAGTCTAGGTTTTCTAAAACCAAGTCTTTCAAAACCAATCTTTTCAAATCTTTCAATCAAAGTCCAAATTTCCTATTCTTCCAATTCCAATTCGAATTCCAACTCCAAGTCTTTTCCAAATCAACTCTTCTATTTTCAATCGGACTCTTGTCCGAACTACGATTGACCTGATTCCTCAAAAAGGATACGTAGGCAACCCTCAGGAGTGCGGTCACAATGTTTTTTCAAGTTTCTATTTCCACAAAATCTTTCCAAATCTCCAATCTATTTTCAAACTTCCAATTCCAAATTTCTATTTCCAAATCCCTATTCTAATCTCCAAAACTTTTCAATTTCAAATTTGTCTTTTCAAATTTCTTTTTAAATCAAATCAACGTCTTTCCAAATCTATTTTTCAATTCTCTTTTCTTGCACTTGTATATCATGCATCATGTTAAATTTCTTTTTAAACATTCTTTTTCAAAGTGAATAAGATTGGTCATTAGTTAGTTGAAGACTCTCATAGGTGAATTTAGGGTAAATAGACATGTAGGTACCGCAAGGGTGGGGTAGGGTGATGGCTTAGTGTGTCTTCCCTACACGTAACCAACCTCTGAACCTAGATTGCTGTTTTTGAAAGACCAAAAGGAGTTATTTTTCTAAAAAGGGCTTAATATTTTCTAAAGGTTGCCAAACAACCTATTTTTCTAAAAACCCTCTCTTGAGGAGATATTTTCAAAATCGTTTTCCAAAACCCTAAGTTTAGTTTTCGGATTATGCTTTGTTTTTAGGTGACCTAACTCACCTTAATCAAGTTAGGTGGCGACTCCAAATTGTTTTCAAAAGCCCTTTATTCAAATCAATTTTCAATTCAAATATAGTCGCACTCATTCTTCTAGGAGGGTGAGTTCTAACAAGAGAGTACAGTATTTTTCCCGCTTGTGTGTGTATTCCTCGAATGTGAAAAATCTAGGCGTGACAACTGGCGACTCCACTGGGGACACTTAGAGGGTTAGGCCGTAGTCATGTCTTTTTACCCTTCACCCATGTAGAGACTTCAATTAACTTGTTCAATCCTATTCACCTTAAATTTTTAAAACCAAATTTTCAAAATTATTTTCAAAACACATGCATTTATTTATATTATCTTGTATTAAGTTTGCCATCCACGTACTAACTTTTGCATCTTTGTTTTGTAGGTACACATTTTGTTTAAATTTTATTAACTGACATGTATGAATGTGATGAACAGGATGAATGGGAGTTGTTGGACTCTTTCCTCCGCTTTTAAAAATCACACACACTGCATGTGCACCTGCATTCTGCATACTTGTATTATTACCTTGATGTGACCTTTTTAGTTAGAAAAGGGGAACGGTATATTGGTTGTGGGCAAGATACTATGTCAGTTTCTTCGCCTACGGCCTCTTGATGGTTCTCACGCTCAGATCACCAACCGATCATGGCACCACCTCAGGGAGTGGGCCTAGGTTTGAAGATCCGGGGACCAAGCCTTTTTAGGACGCATCAGTCAACCATCAACCTCATACTCATATAGAGACCATGCATAGCCTAACCTCTGCCAGATTTAAGACACGCGCACTGTTTTCCAAAACCATGGAGGAAAAGGCAACTGCTCTTACTTTCATTTATACCTGCTTATTCATGTTGTTATAATGCCTGTATTCTTACTGTTATAATGACTGTCTAACTACTTATGCATGCACGTTTACCTTGTTATTGCATTCTTTCTCCTTATACTCTTTGCATATCCATGTTCATGCATTCAATATCCCATGTCAAGACAAGAGTTCCAAGTAACTCAAGTCATTGCATCCTTATGCATATGATCAACCCATTGAGAGTGACACCAAAATCACTCTCTCTTGCATTAAACCTACCTAAATGCTAAGGGTTCCCACGTAACCCTAAGGACTCATAGCATTCATACCAATCCATTCCATAAGAGGGGCCCCAATCCCTCTATGCTCACGGAGATAAGATTGCCAAGAAGACAAGGGGCAATCAGTCAACAAGGTCTTTCAGCGACCTCCTCGACATCAAATCCAACGAAGGCAAATCCGAAGACTTAAGAGTAGTTTAGGTTTTTCCTTTGTAAAGCTATATAGGTGGAAGTCCAAAGGAAAATGTTCTCTTCCCCCTGTTAAAATGTATTTCAATTATTTTGTATTTTAAATCCCAAAATTTAATGTACTTCTTTTGTAAATGAATGCATGGATGGCTGAAGGTTCCCACTTGACGGTAAGGTATCTATATATAGGGGCAAATCTCCTATCTCCAAAAGTGAGCCAATTCACTATCTTTAGTTTCCCTCCTAAAGAGGGGCACCCTAGAGCATGCATTGCATAAAGACTTTGTTAAGATAAAACATTGACTCTTTCTCTTTGTTGGTTTTTGGTACCTCCCCTCATTCTCCCTATCCTAGCAGGCCAAAAGCTAAAAAACGCTCATGGAGTCACTCACACTCGACACCTTAACTTTAATACTAGCAGAAGCAAAAGGAGTCAGACACAAGATGACTAAAATGGAAGGCATACTCTCTTCACTCTTACCCTATGCAACCCATCAGCAAGCAGAATCCTCGCAGGCTCAGGTCTACGAGGACCCAAAAAGGATGAGGAGGGAAGTCCAAGACCACACCCATACCATTGCTCATCAATAACATCCCCAAGCCATTTGCCGTATTCCAACATCTCTCAGACCAACCTTTAACCACACCCCTGAATCCTATAATCTATCCTATGATTGCTAGTCCTATCCGCTTAGCCTTGACACCGAAAATTGTCCCACTTTGAAACATAAACCCCTTCAATTTCCAAACCACCGACCTAATAGCCATCACATCGGAACTTGATCCCCGACCTGTCAGGTCATCTAGGGCACTTAGGTGAGCGAGACCAAAAGATCGATTTTTCACTAAACTCGCTTGCACCCAAACTGCAACTTCCTTTGATCTTCTCGCTGTAGGATATTTGAAACCGATACCCCCTCGACCGCGACCTAACCCTCTGCCACCCTATTTTAACCCAAATGCGTACTGTGAGTACCATTTAGGCGGCCAAGGACATGATACCAAAGAATGCTGGACCCTCAAGCATAAGATTCAGGACCTGATAGATAACAAGACTATTGGCTTACGATCAGCGAGTCCTTCACCAGACCCCACTGTCAATCCCATTACAAAATTTGGTAACGATAAGGTTTGGTTCGCTATATGCCAGGAGATAATTATAAGGATGGGGAGGAAGTGGAATGCAAAGACATGGAACAGAGTCATACCCAATTACGGGGCAACCCCGATAAAATACCGACCCTCGAAGATGAACTCACATATGAATCTGTGAAGAAAATTGACCAGGAGCTGTCCAGACTCAGTAATAAGAATCTCCCATTGTGTACACCTGAGGAACACCGAGCCATGACTGGAAACCAGAGAAGAAAACTCCGGGCTCGACCTATCAAGCTAGAAGAAAACGAGTCTCCCGACTGGTTTGTTAGAGGAACCATAAAGCAAACAAATGAAGGCAAGGCGGCCAAGAAAGCTGACAATTATGTCATCGCCACCAACTCACTTGAAACTCCAGGAGAAGCATCCACTTGTCCCGCCTTGGCTGAGAATCCTAACCATGGATGGATCGAAGATGGGGGCATTGTTCCAAGGCCTTATTGAAATGGGTTCCCTTTAAAAGCGTGCAAGAGAGGGGTGTTTTCACCCACTTTCTTTCTATCCTTTTACCTTCTTGTCTTAAATTGATATCTGCATTTCTTTCTCTTTCAAACAAGAACCATATGATTTTCACTAATATTATAGAATGATTAAGCCTTTTTATTCTCTACTGTTATCTTGTATGTCTCTTGGGAATGATAGCTACTTTCTACACAAGGGGCATGGTGTATCTTATGGAATGATCCGACTTGATGGGATGATTGCATGAGTTAACCACTCACCAAAGGATCAGCTTTCCAAAGAGAGAGAGGATAAGGATGAGTGAGGATACTACCCAAAGGTAACACTTACAAGACACTGACGCTAAGCGATGTGTGGTTAGATTATCAAAATGAAGAGGAGTCATCTTTCACTTCCTCACATATAAATAAAAGACTAAATAAATAAACAAATGTGCTCATAGTCCCTTTGTTTAACCCCTAGTGTCTCGTGGAAATCAAGAATTTTCTTTGTCAACCCCAATCCAAGACTGTCCTCCCGACACTGGGGCAGACAATATTTGAAAACTCTAGGAATGGTATCTACCCCCACTGTGCTAAAGTAGCGCAGGAAGCTCTATAGATCAAGCAATCTAGTTCAAAGTGAAGAGAGGCCCTTATTTTATTTTCCATACAGTCAAAAGCAACCCCTTGCCAAACCCGTTGAGCCATATATCTTTTCTTAACAAAATCCCAACCTAAGGATCACCGCCCACACTAGGTAGATTGAACTGCCAAGGATAAAGTCTAAGGAAAAAGGTCGAAGAATTATTCGAAAAAAAAGGACAAAGCAAAGGAAAGAAGTTGCCAAGGGGCAAGAGGCCAAAAAAAAAAAAAAAAATCATGATTGAGTCATCTTCGAAAGCATAATAAGAAGAAAGTCATGTCTTAAAAAGCATATAGAAAGGGTGAAAAAAAAAAGGGGGGGTCATTTTCACCCTGAGAAGTGTATTTTAAAGGTGATCTTAGGTTACAAAGAAACCTCAATAGAAACAATAGGTTTGAGCCTTTATCCTTCCTTGCAAAACCCCAAAACCATGGCTTACATTACAACCCTACTAAAGTCCCCTCTGATTGAAAATGGATTGCTTGATCTAAATGAACTGAACACGCTACCAAAGCCAAGAAGGATGCTAGCCCTATTGAAAAAGTCAAGGACGGTATGGATCTAAACCTTGCTGAAAACAACATCGAATTTGGGCCTATATATCCTGTTGTTTTGAAAACCCCATAACCTAGCCTACATTACGGTCCTAAACAAAGTCTACTCGGATTGATGGGACTGGCCACTTAGTGCTCTGCTAAAGGTTAGAAAAGCTGTTGCTAAAACCCCGAAAGTCGAGAGTTTCAGCCCAGTAGCCCCATACACTAACCCTGAAACAGAGAATTAGAGAGGGTCAAAAGGTTGAGAAAGGTTCGAAGTGCTATCATTTAATCAAGGCAAGGTTGAGCTAGAAGAGAGGTTAGACCCTTGAAAAGGAATGAGTTACTATTCTAAAGATGCCAGGCCTAACAGCTCCCCTCGTCATTCTGTTAATATATTTCTAACATGTGCATACATTTGAAAAAAAAAAAAAGGATCAGCATGAGCTTTGAACACATAGGACATAACTCCATGTGAAAACAGAAGTCACCATTATTGACTCAGTAGTAGATACATAACATTATCATCCATCACATGCATCAAATCATATACATAGCTAAAAAAAAAAAATAAATCATGAATGTCTCCGCCTATCCATGCATCTAAAAGCCATAAATATCCATCTTTGTACAAAACTTACAAAATAAAACTGTCTAACATAAATACATCTCAGGAATAGGGGCAAAGGAAAATCAGAGTCTCCACAAGGGGCAGCCATCAAAGGTCAAATTCAATATCATCTGGATTGAAATCCCCAAAACTCGGCATCGGAGGAGGCGGATAACTACTCGAAGCACCGCCATCCTGCAGGGAAGATAGAATCGAAATCAGCCGCATGAAAGAAGAACTAAACAATAGCAGAGTGAACATAAGAAGCAGAGAAAGAACAACATACCCCCGCCTACCACCCAGCTGAGATAATTGAGCCGTCAGGGAAGCTACCTTGGCCTGGTACTGATCCCGCTTCATCTGGTACTGATCCCTCTGGTCTCTCACAGTAGTAAACTCAGCCTAAGGCACATATCCTCTAGCTAGGCACCATAAGTCAACTACCTTCTAGCCCACAGCGTACCCACTAACTACTACCTTAAACCTAGTGAAGGCACCGACAGAATGAGCCCCAAAGTGCGCTGCATAATCTGTATCCGGAGGAAGCAAGAACTCGGCACCCGGATGACGCTCCTGATAGGGGATAGGCACTCCCGCCACCAAGGCTCCAAACATATACTTCGGCGAAGCTCCTACTGATCAGAACTCCTCATGAAACTGCCGCCAGTGTTGCTCTCTGAGATAGGACTCCCAAGCGTCATCACAGAGAAAAGCAGCTCTCGACAAGGACAACGAGACCAAGAACCGGACTGTCTCATAATGAACTGATCCAACGAAGGGCCGTCAAGTCACATCCCTCGCCTCAATCAGCTCCAGGTTAGCCCGGAGCGTCACAAAATCAATAATCTCCGATAGCTGGGCTACCCGGTCACAAGCCCACCTCAAAGCACGAGGATAGAGTTCATCCTTAACAACTGCAGGGTGACGAATAGGGTACTCGTAGCTCCACCATACGAGAAAAGGCCAAAAACTAGTCATGTTCGCCTAACAGGAAGAAGTCCGGATCCGCATCGACTGAAGGAAGCAGCCAAAGGAGAAGGACCCCCAGTCTAGCTTAGATAAAGCTTCAAGATCAGCTACTATACTCACCAACCGACATGGCACGAGCAACTTATTGTTGTTGCAAAAGTAGCTAAAAATGATGTACAAAACAATTCGCCGTCTCAAAATGTCCCGCCTGGTAGGCGATGGCTTAGCAGCAAAGGTACGGTCATCCTGACTGATCCAAGAGACTAGGAAGGCAGAACGCTCAAGAGGAGGCTAGTCCAGCAGAATGTATGCCTCGTCTCTACTGATTGACTGTAGAGTGATCCGCCGGCCAACGAAAGAAAGCCCCGTGATGATTGCCCAATCCAAGGGAGTGGGGCCTAACTCAAACCTGACAAAATGGAAGGTCCCGGTCTCTCCAAACCACCGCTCAACTAGCGCCAGTACTAAATGCCGGTTCAGGCGGTTAGCTTGTAATCCCATGAAGGCTCTGAAGCCGATCTCAGCCAAGAAGGTATGATATGATCGGGCAGCTCGCTGCATAGTCACAAAGACCTGATGAACAGCCCCTCTACAAGCGCAGAGGGGGCAGATGCTGTCTGGAGTATACATTGGGGTGATAAGCAAGATCCCCGAGTGCTGGAACATCCGGTACCTGCAGATCTTCCAAGTCAGCATCCGTCTGCCTGTGTCTGGAAGGAAGCTCTCCCATACACGGTCACCTGATCCCCAAGGCTCGGTACCTCCTCCTCAACACCAATCTCTTCCGCATAGGCTTGCTCAGCTAGAGGAAAAGGGTCGACACATGGCCTACTCCCTCGACCACTCTGACTAGACGCTGCCTACCCAGTAGACCGTCAGCTACCCCTAGACCGATTGGAGCCACTGGTGGAATCTGTCCGAGCCGCCTTCCCCGAGCGGCGTCTCCTCTCAGAACCATCATCACCTGCATCTGCTATCTTGAAAAGGTAAGCCAAGGTAAGAGGTGTTAATGTACCGCACATGCAGATACCTAATAACATAATAAAGTAAAACAAAATAAACAACAAACAATAAAAAATAATAAAAAGATTTCAAATGATAAGTCAAAATGAAATTTCTACACATTTTGATTTTCCAAGTTCGAATCATATCTCAAGGGTTTTTTGTCTTTTTCCTTAAAAAAAATTTTATTTCTAAAACTTTTTCTAACTCTTTCCTTGATTTCTAAAAGTTTTGGCAGAGTCTCGTTTAAAAATGGTCCCTACAACGCCCATGAAATCAATGCAAAACACAAAACGTGTACTTCACCACGCTACAATCACGTAACATCAGCACCCGTGCACACTCTTCAATTTTTTAAAATTTTCAAAACACATGTTTTATCTTTTCAATAAATCAATGGTTTTCAAAGTTGTCCTAAAATTTTTCAAAATCACCTTAAATGTTATGTAAAATATTCCAGTATTTTTTCAAATTTCAAACTCTAAAAAGTTCATCAATCTCTCAAATTTTCTTAATTTTCCTAATTTTCTAAATATTTTTCTATTTTTCAAAAAATCAAAAAATACCAAGTTTTCAAAAAATCATGAAACTTCACACGGTTGTTTAAAACATTTTTTCAAGGCACATTAAGCAAAAATTTAGCCAGAAAACCCAATGCCCAAGCCTGTAGGAACAAATACTCAATTCTTGCAGAAAACTCTCTTCACATAATCATGTAAAATCACTCAAATTCAATCAAACAAGCACCAAAATGCAAAAATAACATCACCATAATGTTCAAAACATATCAAAACATCAATTTCTATTATTCACATGATTCAAACGAAATTCTACACATCAAAATTAACAAAAATTTGAAAACTCACTTTTTTAGAGTTTTCCGGCGAAATCTTCTCTTCCGGCAACTTTTTTGGTAACGTGGTCTCCTTCCGGCAATCACCCGTGGTCTCCAAGAAGTGCTCCTTCAAGGTCCAAGTCAGTTTCCCCACAAACACTCTCAATCTTTCACAA
This sequence comes from Euryodendron excelsum, assembly GCA_033060915.1. Taxonomy (NCBI): domain Eukaryota; kingdom Viridiplantae; phylum Streptophyta; class Magnoliopsida; order Ericales; family Pentaphylacaceae; genus Euryodendron; species Euryodendron excelsum. The sequence continues at coordinate 16,846,407 of CM065386.1, forward strand.
ACTCTTCAAAATACCGCAAGTGTTCGAACCAGAATTTTTCTAGTTTAAATCCCTAAGCCTGGGGCCACTAGCAGAGGCGCCAAGTTAACTTTGCCAAAGGCACTGCTCTTAGTGGCGCCAGTTTTCAAATTCTGGGCATGTTTGTCCTTTTTCCTGCCAAAACTTGTTTTCGAAGGCCTTTTGGGCCCAATATTTATTTTTGACCCCCGTTGTCAAAAAATTCCCAAAATTCGTCCCTTCGATTGCCTCGCGGTCAACATAGGACTCTTACTTTAGTATTTTCTGTCTTTGACAAGCAAAGACAGAAAAGAGGGGCATCTGTAAACACCCCATTTTTTACCGCTCGACAATCTACGGTCCGTCCAGACTTGTCCTCAAGTCAGTATGGACGTATTCCAATCGAAATCAATTTTCCAAGTCTAAATCCTGTCTATCCATCGCTTCGCGGGCTCACAAGGCCCAAATAGAGGCAAAATGATTAAAATGCCCTTAGGGGTGTTATCCTTTTCATATTTCACTAGGCACGTCTCTTCGAAGACGGTAAGTCCCCTTTCCAATCCCAAATCAGGTCTGTCTTTCCGAAAACGATAAGACCCCTTTCCAATTCCAATGGGCACGTCTTTCTGAAGACAGTAAGTCCCCTTTCCAATTCCAATAGGAGCGTCTTTCCGAAGGCGGTAAGTCTCCTTTCCGTATTCCAACAGGCACGTCTTTCCGAAGATGGTAAGCCCCCTTTCCAATTCCAATTCCAATCCCTCTCTTGAGACAGTTGATTCCTCGAGATGGTAAATCTATCCAATCCGACACATTTTTCGAAGAAAACCTCTTCAGGACGGTAAGTCCCCTTAAACCTATCGACTAGGACGAGATCCCAAGTCCTCTAGATGGTAGAACGGTCCACCTTTGGCGCCTGCTAGCCCGCCAATGTAGAAATGTCCATTTCAAGCACGCCTTCCAAGAAAGTTGACTTCTCAGGCGCTAAGTCCCTTGAGCAGCTTCCCGAGATCAGGCAGTTTCGGGAATGATCGCGAACCGTCAGAGTAGTGGAAATACTCACAAGCAGGTCGATATAGGGAATTGTCAACAAACCCCTGTATCACAAGACCACCGTCAGAGTGGCGGAAACACTTAAAACCCAGGTCAACACCAGTGCCTGCTAGCCCACTTCGGTGAAAAATGTCCAAACTGCCGCTAAGGCCATTTTTTGGCACGTTTCTTAATAACACACATGAGTCCTCAGAATGATAAGTCCACCCTTCCTAGATCATCCCAGAGATGATTCGGCATGATTAGGTGCCCTCCATTCCGTTTCGGGTCAATTCCGAGACTTTTCGGTCAAGATGACCATTTTGCCCTTAAGCGTCTGAACGCCCTGGGAACCACACTGGCCTTGGGTATCAAACTGGTGACTTTCCAAGAATGCCTCCTATAGTATTCTCAACCTTTCTTTACCTTTCCGGATCATTCTGAGTCAGTTTCGGCAAACCCGGTGCAAAATAACCGTTTTGCCCCTAGTGGGTTGGTCGCCTTTTCCGATCACACCAACTCTGAGAATCAAACTGGTAACCTTTGGGAACATTCTAAATAATGTTTCCAAATTTTGAGTCTTCTTCCAAGACGTTCCGAGTCCATTTTGGTAGCTTTCCGGCCTGGTTGACCGTTTTACTCCTAATAGCCCGGTCAACCCTTCCGACACATCATATCTTTATTTTTCAAGTCAAATACCACCGGGACACTGTTCTAAGTGTTCTTGCCCTTTTTCTGGCCTTCTGGGCCATTCTCGGTCTCTTAAATCATTCTCGGACTTTTCGAAGTCACTCCTAGTGAAGCCAGGCTAGAAATTGCATAGTAGTCACTAGTACAGGCACACAAATCTTCCCAAGAGGAAATTTGGCATGGCGCCATTACAACAGGCGCCAGGTCTATCCCTTCTCTATAAACACAGAGTCTCTTCCAACGTGAAAAAGGTCCGTAAACTCAGTCTAAAAACCATAATATTCGATATACAGAGCTCGTAGCCTCCCTAAAACCCTAGCTTCACTAGGTTTTCCAAACCCTAGCCTCCTATACATTCATACACACTCCAATACACTTATACACTAGCCTCCAACTCCTCCTCGAAGACTTGGATTGTTGCAACTCGAAGCTCTCAAAGACCAAGACAAAGTCCTCGAAGACTGAAGTGAAGCGAAGACTGAAGAAAAACAAGGCGCGCAAAGCCAAGCGAAATAAACAAGACATACGGTAAGTTTTCTCTTTAAGTTTCTGCACTTTCCCCTCTCTCTTCTCCCTTTCAACCCACTTCGGTTTTCTCTATTTTAATCCCCCATCTTCTTCCCCCTTTTCTTTGCATGCTTGAAACAAGGGGATTCCCGGTCCATGTGTAGGATTAGACTGTTGGAGGGTCACCGTGTTGGGGGCTTTCTTTTAGTCTAACAGGAGACCACATGGGTTCGGCCCCCTTGATTATGTGGTGAAGCCTTAACCTTGTATGTTCACAATCCCAATTTGCATTGTGCATATCATTATCTTGCATTCTTCCAAAAAATCGTTTTCAAACACGTTTTCAAAGCTTGCATTAAACTTGATTTTCAAATTGCATCAAAATCTCCTCTTTTCAATACTTGTTTTCAAAATTACAATCTTGGGGTGATTCTAGCCTTTCCATGGCTAGGATTGCTTTAGGAAAGTATTTCATTTAAAGTGACCGATATGGTCTATATTTCTAACTCCTTGTTGTTTTTAAAACCACTTTCTTAAAGCGGTTCTAACCTTCTTATGGTTAGGATTGCTTTAGGAAAGTGAAACGTTTTTATACTTTCCGAAAAAACTCTCTTTTCAAAAGTCTCTCTTTTTAAAACCCTCCTTTTCAACATACTTTCCTAAAATTCTTCTTTCCAAAATTATTTTCTAGAAGCTTCCTCCAAAAATCTATTTTTTAAAAACTCCTTTCCAAAACACTCTCCTCAAAATTTCTTTCTTAAAAACACTCCCTAAGTTTTCTTCTTAGAAAACACTCCCTAAATCTCTTTCCTAAAAACTCTTTCTAACAATCTCTTTCCAAAATCTTGTTTCCAAAACTCTCTCAAAAGTTTTACTTTCCAAAAACTTCATTCCTAAAATTCTTTCCAAAATACGCTTTCTAAAAAACTCCTCTCTAGGATTTCCTTCCAAAAGTTTTCATTTTCAAAAACTCACTTTCCAAAAATTCCTTTTCTATGTGCTCAAGTCAAGCCCTAGAACTCACAATTAGGAAACTCTAGTTTCTTTCCAAAAACATGGTTTTCAAACTTGCCTTAAAACTTAGGTTTCCAAAATCTCCCTTTTCACATCCAAACAATGCATATTTTCAAAACCTATTTTTTACGTCAAAACTATAGTCATCCAAATCTAGGGTTTCTAAAACTTCTTCTTCCAAATCCTTGTCAAATCCAATCTTCCCCTTTAGAAAACTAGATTCTATCCTCCGTTTTTGGAAACAAAATCAAACCTTCTCTTTTAGAAACAAAATCCAATCCCTTGTTTTAGGAAATAGGTGTCTTGACCCTTCTTAGTTTAAATCTTTCCTAATTCAACTCCTTCCTAGCCTTCTACTTTCCTAAATCCTAAGTTTACAAAACTTGAACATAAAAATCTTTCCTAAATTTTAAAACTCAACTTCCACATCTTTCCTAATTCTATCCCTTTCCAAATCTTAACTTTTCAAACCTAAGTTTTCAAATCTTTCTTAAACTCAAACATTTCCTAATCTCAAGATTTTCTAAAATTCAAACTCTAAAATTTCTAAATCTTAAACTTTCTAAATTTCAAAATTTTCCAAATTCAAAGTTTTCTAAATTCAAAACTTTCTTAAGTTATATCTTTCTAAACTTACAAACTTTCTAAATTCTAAACTTTCCTAAAACTTCAAATCTTTCCAGATCTAAAACTTTCTAAACTCAAAACTTTCTTATTTTCAAAACCTTTCATATTTCAAAACCTTTTTCTAAAATGAAACTTTCTTAATTCAAAACTTTCCTAAGTTGAAACTTTCCTAAACCAAAACTTTCTTAAAATGAAACTTTCCTAAAATGACAATTTCCTAATTTGAAACTTTCCTAATTTGAACATTTCTTAAATCCAATTTTTTCAAATCTTTCAAGTCCAACATTCGAGTCAAATCTTTTCTAAAACCTTTCCAAGTGAAGTCCAATCATTCTTTTCTAAGTTTTTAAGTCTAGGTTTTCTAAAACCAAGTCTTTCAAAATTAATCTTTTCAAATCTTCCAATCAAAGTCCAAATTTCCTATTCTTCCAATTCCAATTCGAATTCCAACTCCAAATCTTTTTCAAATCAACTCTTCTATTTTCAATCGGACTCTTGTCCGAACTACGACTGACCTAATTCCTCCAAAAGGATACATAGGCAACCCTCATGGGTACAATCACAATGTTTTTTCAAGTTTCTATTTCCATAAAATCTTTCCAAATCTCCAATCTATTTTCAAACTTCCAATTCCAAATTTCTATTTCCAAATCCCTATTTCTAATCTCCAAAACTTTTCAATTTCAAATCTGTCTTTTCAAATTTCTTTTTAAATCAAATCAACTTCTTTCCAAATCTATTTTTCAATTCTCTTTTCTTGCACTTACATATCATGCATCATGTTAAATTTCTTTTTAACATTCTTTTTCAAAGTGAATAAGATTGGTTATTAGTTAGTTGAAGACTCTCATAAGTGAATCTAGGGTAAATAGACATGTAGGTACCGCAAGGGCAGGGCAGGGTAGGGTGATGGCTTAGTGCGTCTTTCCTACATGTAACCAACCTTCGAACCTAGATTGCTGTTTTCGAAAGACCAAAAGGAGTTATTTTTCTAAAAAAGGCTTAATATTTTCTATAGGTTGCCAAATAACCTGTTTTCCTAAAAACCATCTCTTGAGGAGATATTTTCAAAATCGTTTTTCAAAACCCTAAGTGTAGTTTTCGGATTATGCTTAGTTTTTAGGTGACCTAACTCATCTTAATCAAGTTAGGTGGCGACTCCAAATTATTTTCAAAAGCCCTTTATTCAAATTAATTTTCAATTCAAACATAGTCGCACTCATTCTTCTTGGAGGGTGAGTTCTAACGAGAGAGTATAATATTTTTTCTGCTTGTGTGTGTATTCCTCAAGTGCAAAAAATCTAGGCGCGACAAGTGGGTGAAAACACCCCTCTCTTGTACGCTTTTGAAGGGAATCCTGTATTTTTCAATAGGGCTTTGGGACGATGCCCATGTCAACATTCCATCGATGGTTGAGATCTTCAGCCAAGGCAGGACAGGTAGATACTTCTCCCGGAGCTCCGAGTGAGTTGGTGGTGATGATGTAATTGTCAACTTTCTTGACCATCTTGCCTTCATTTGTTTGCTCTGTAGTTTCTCTAACAAACTAGTCAGGCGACTCGTCTTCTTCCAGCTTGATAGGTCAAGCTTGGGTTATTATGCTTTGGCGTCCAACCGTGGCTCGGTGTTTCTCAGGTGTACACAATGGGGGATTCTTATTACTGAGTTTAGACAGCTCCTAGTCAATTTTCTTCACAGATTCATATGCGAGTTCTTCTTTGGGGGTCGGCATTCTATCGGGGTTACACAGTAACCGGGGATGACTCTGTTTCATATCTCCACATTCCATTTCTCCTCGTCCTTGTAATATATCTTATGGCATGTAGCGAACCAAATCTTGTCGTTACCAAATAGTTTTGTTATCTATCGGGTCTTGAATCTTATGCTTGAGGGTCCAGCATTCTTCAGTATCATGTCCTTGGCTGCCTGAATGATACTCACAGTGCGTCTTTGGGTTAAAATAGGGTGGCAGAGGATTGGTCGCGGTCAAGGGGGTATAGGTTTCAAATATCCCGCGGCGAGAAGATCAAAGTAAGCTGCGGTTTGAGTGCAAGCGAGTTTAGTGAAAACTCAATCTTTTGGACTCACTCGCCGAGGTGCCCTAGATGACTTGACAGGTTAGGATCAAGTTCCGGTGTGATGGCTATTGGGTCGGTGGTTTGGAAATTGAAGAGGTTTCGGGCTTTATGTTTCAAAATGGAATAATTTTTGGTGTCAAGGCTAAGCGGATGGGACAGGTAATCATAGGATAGATTATAGGATTCAGGGGTGTGGTTAAAGGTTGGTCTGAGAGATGCTGAAATACGGCAGACGGCTTAGGAATGTTGTTGATGAACAATGGTATGGGTGTGGTCTGGGACTTCCCTCCTCATCCTTTTTCGTTTCTCGTGGGTCTGAGCCTGCGAGGATTCTGCCTGCTGATGGGTTGCATAAGGTAAGAGTGAAGAGAGTATGCCTTCCATTTTAGTCATCCTGTGCTTGACTCCTTTCGCTTCTACTAGTAGTAGAGTTAAGGTGTCGAGTGTGAGTGTGAGTGTGAGTGACTCCATGAGCGTTTCTGAGCTTTTGGCCTATAATGACAAAGGGAACGAGGGGAGGTACCTAAAACCAACAAAGGAAAATGGTTAGTGTTTTATCTTGACAAAGTCTTTATGCAATGCATGCTCTAGGGTGCCCTTCTTTAGGAGGGAAACTAAACATGGTGAACTGGTTCAGTTTTGGAGATATGGAATTTGACCCTGTATGCAGATACCTTACCGTCAAGTGGGAACCTTCAGCCATTCACATATTCATCCATTCCATTTACTAAAGAAATACATTTAGCTTTGGGTTTTAGATACAAAAGAATTAAAATACATTTTAACAGGGGGAAGGGAACATTTTCTTTGGGACTTCCACCTATTTAGTTTTACAAAGGAAAAACCTAAACTACTCTTGAGTCTTTGGATTCGCCTTCATTAGATTTGATGGTGAGGAGGTCACTGAGAGACTTTGTTGACTAATTGCCCCTTATCTTCTTGGCAACCCTATCTCCGTGAGCATAGAGGGATTGGGGCCCCTCTTATGAGATGACTTAGAATGCATGCAATGATTCCTTAGGGTTACGTGAGAACCCTTAGGGTTTAGGTAGGTTTAATGCAAGGGAGAGTGACCTTGGTATCACTCTCAATGGATTGATCATATACATGAGAATGCAGTGACTTGAGTTACTTGGAACTCTTGTCTTGACATGGGATATTGAATGCATGAACATGGACATATAAAGAGTATAAGGCGAGAGAATGCAATAGGAAGGTAAACGTGCATGCATGAGCAGTTAAACAGGCATTATAACAGTAAGAATACAGTCATTATAACAACAGGAATAAGCAGGTATAAATGAAAGTAAGAGCAGTCGCCCTTTCCTCCATGGTTTTGAAAAATAGTGCGCGTGTCTTAATTCCAACAGAGGTTCGGCTATGCAGGGTGTCTATATGAGTATGAGGTTGAGGGTTGATTAATGCGTCCTAAAAATGCTCGGTCCCCGGATTTTCAAACCTAGGCCCACTCCCCGAGGTGGTGCCATGATCGGTTGGTGATTCGAGTGGGGGAACCATCAAGAGGTCGTAGGCGAAGAAACTAACACAACATCTTGCCCACATCCAATATACCGTTCCCCCTTTCTAACTAGAAAGGTCATATCTGAGTAATAATGCAAGTATGCAGAATGCAAGTACACGTGCAATGTATATGTGATTTTTAAAAGTGGAGGAAAGAACCCAACAACTCCCATTCATCCTGTTCATTACATTCAATGCATGGCAGTTAATAAAATAAAATTACAAACAAAAGCGCACCTACAAAACAAAGATGCAAGAGTTAGTATGTGGATGGCAAACTTAATACAAGATAATATGAATAAATGCAATTTTTTTTTAAAACAATTTTTAAAATTTGGTTTTGAAAATTTAAAGTGGATAGGACTGAACAAGTTAATTGAAAACTCTACATGGGTGAAGGGTAAAAAGACATGACTACGGCCTAACCCTCTAAGTGTCTCTAGTGGAGTCGCCAGCTGTCGCGGCCAGATTTTTCGTACTCGAGGAATATACACATAAGCGGAAAAAATACTGTACTCTCTCGTTAGAACTCACCCTCCTAGATGAATGAGTGTGACTAGGTTTGAATTGAAAATTGGTTTGAATTAAGGGCTTTTGGAAAAAGTTTGAAATCGCCACCTAACTTGATTAATGTGAGTTAGGTCACCTAAAAACTAATAACAATCTGAGGATCACACTTAGGGTTTTTGAAAATGATTTTGGAAATACCTCCTCAAGAAAGAGTTTTTAAGAAAACAGGTTGTTTGGCAACCTTCGGAAAACATTTAAGCCCTTTTTAGAAAAATAACTCTATTTTGGTCTATCAAAAACAGTGATCCTAGGTTCAGAGGTTGGTTACGCATAGGGAAGACACACTAAGCCATCACCCTACCCCGCCCTTGCGGTACCTACATGTCTATTTACCCTAGATTCACCTATGAGAGTCTTTAACTAACAAATGTTCAATCATATCCACTTTAGAAAAATAATGTTTAAAAAGAAACTAACATGATGCATGATATGTAAATGCAAGAAAAGAGAATTGGAAAATAGATTTGGAATGGATTTGAAAAGAACTTGATTTGATTTAAAAGAGATTTGAAAAGATAGAATTGATTTTTGAAAGAAGAGTTTTAGAGATTAGAAATAGAGGCTTGGAAATAGAAATTGGAAGTAGAGATTTGAAAATAGATTTTTGGAATTGAAAATTTGGAAATAGATTAGGGAATTTGAGATTTGAGAAAAGTTGTGGAATTGAAAATTTGAAAAATGTTGTGGAATTTGAAATTTGAAAAATGTGGTGACCGCATCCATGAGGGTTGCCTACGTATCCTTTTTGAGGAATCAGATTAGTCGTAGTTCGGACAAGAGTCCGATTGAAAATAGAAGAGTTGATTTGGAAAAGAGTTGGAGTTGGAATTCGAATTGGCATTGGAAGAGTAGGAAATTTGGACTTTGATTGGAAAATTTGAAAATATTGGTTTTGAAAGACTTGGTTTTAGGAAATCTAGACTTAGTAACTTAGAAAAAAAGGATTGGGCTTCACTTGGAAAGATTTTAGAAAAGATTTAACTCGAATGTTAGACTTGGAAGATTTGAAAAAATTGGATTTACGAAATGTTCAAATTACGAAAGTTTCATTTTAGGAAAGTTTTAGTTTAGGAAAGCTTTGACTTCAGAAAGTTTCAACTTAGGAAAGTGTCATTTTAGGAAAGTTTCGGAATTAGGAAAGTTTCAACATTGGAAAGTTTTGAATTAAAAAAGTTTCATTTTAAGAAAGGTTTTGAAATAGGAAACGTTTCGTTTTAAGAAAGTTTTGAAATTGGAAAGTTTTGAAATAGGGAAGTTTCGAAAGTAAGAAAGTTTTGAGTTTCAAAAGTTTTAGATTTGGAAAGATTTAAAATTTTAGGAAAGTTTAGAATTTAGAAAGTTTGGAAGTTTATAAAGATTTAACTTAAGAAAGTTTTGGATTTGGAAAGATTTGAAATTTAGAAAGTTTAAGATTTAGAAAGTTTTAGAGTTTGAGTTTTAGAAAATCTTAAGATTAGGAAAGGTTTGAGTTTAAGAAAGATTGGAAAACCTAGATTTGGAAAGTTAAGATTTGAAAATGGGTAGAGTTAGAAAAGGGTTAAATTAGGAAAGATTTGAAAGTTGAGTTTTAAAACTTAGGAAAGATTTTTATATTTAAGTTTTGGAAACTTAAGATTTAGAAAAGTAGAAGATTAGAAAGGATTTGAATTACGAATGATTTAGACTAGGAAGGATTAAGATTCCTATTTCCTAAAATAAGGGATTGGATTTTGTTTCTAAAAGAGAAGGTTTGATTTTGTTTTAAAAAACGGAGGATTGGATCTAGTTTCTTAAACGGGGATATTAGATTAGGTTTCCTAAAGGGAATATTGGATTTGGGCAAGGATTTAGAAAGATGGAGTTTTAGAAACCTTAGATTTGGAAGACGATAGTTTTGACGTAGAAAATAGGTTTTGGAAATATATAGTTTTGATATAGAAAATAAGAGGTTTTGGAAACCTAGGTTTTAAGGCAAGTTCGAAAATCATATTTTTGAAAAGAAAAATTAGGGTTTCCTAATCGTGGGTTCGAGGGCTTGACTTAGGGTCTAAGAAAAGAGATTTTAGAAAGTGAGTTTTTGGAAAAAGGAGTTTTTGGAAGGAAATCCTAGAGAAGAGTTTTTAGAAAGTGAACTTTGAAAAGAATTTTAGGAAGGAAGTTTTTGGAAATTAAAACTTAGAGAAAGTTTTAGAAATAATATTTTGGAAGGAGACTGTTAGAAAGAGTTTTTAGGAAAGAGATTTAGGAAGTGTTTTCTAAGATGGAAACCTAGGGAGTGTTTTTAGGAAAGAAATTTTGAGGAGAGAGTTTTGGGAAAGGAGTTTAAAAATGGAGTTTGAAAAATAAATTTTTGGAGGAAGTTTTTATAAAACAATTTTGGAAAGGAAGTTTTAAAAAGCATGTTGAAAAAGAGGGTTTTAGAAAGAAAGACTTCTGAAAAAAAAAATTTTAGAAAGTATAAAAATGTCTCACTTTCCTAAAACGATTCTAACCATAAGAAGGCTATAACCACTTTAAGAAAACAGTTTTGAAAACAACAAGGATTTGAAAATATGGATAATATTGGTTACTTTAAATGTAACACTTTTCTAAAGCAACCCTAGCCATGGAAAGATTAGAATCACCCTAAGATTGTGATTTTGAAAACAAGTTTTGAAAAAGAAGATTTTGATGCAATGCAAGTTTTGAAAATGAGTTTGAAAATGATTTTGAAAACAATTTTTGGAAGAATGCAAGATAATGATATGCACAATGCAAATTTAGGGCCGTGAACATACAAGATTAAGGCTTCATCATATAATCAAGGAGGCCGAACCCATGTGGTTTTCGGTTAGACTAAAAGAAAGCTCCCGACACGGTGACCCTCCAATAGTTTAATCCTACACATGGATCGGGAATCCCCTTATTTCAAGTATGCAAAGGAAGGGGGGAAGAAGATGGGGGATTAAAATAGAAGAAAACCCAAGTGGGTTAGGAGAGAGAAGAGAGAGGGGAAAGTGCAGAAACTTAAAGAGAAAGCCTACCGTATGTCTTGTTTACTTCGCTTTTCTTTGCGCGCCTTGCTTTTCTTACTATTCTTCGGTCTTCGCTTCAGTCTTCGAGGGTTTGTCTTTGATCTTCAAAGCATTGTAGTTGCAGCAACCCAAGTCTTCAATGGAAGGTTGGAGGCTAGTGTATAAGTGTATCGGAGTGTATGAGTGTATAGGAGGCTAGGGTTTGGTGTATGGTGGCTAGGGTTTGAAAAACCTAGGGAAGCTAAGGTTTAGGGAGGCTACGAGCTCTGTATATCAAAAATTAAGGTTTTCAAACTGAGTTTGCGGACCTCTTTCATGCTAGAGGAGGCTCTGTATTTATAAACAAAGGAATGACCTAGGGCCTGTTGTAGTGGCGCTAGGCTAAAAATGCTTCTGGCTCCACTCCAGGCCAAATATTGGCTTAGTGCCACTGCTAGTGGCACTAGCCAGTTAGGAAAGTTTTAAGGTTGGCAAGCAACGTATCTTGAGAAGATTTGGGCCTCTGTACTAGTGACTATCATGCAATTTTTAGCCTGGCTTCACTAGAAATAACTTCGAAAAGTCCGGGAAGGATTTAAGGGACCGGGAATGGCCCGCAAGGCCGGGAAAAGGCAGGAACACTTAGAACAGTGTTCCGGAGGTATTTGACTTCAAAAATGAGGATAGGATGTGTCGGAAGGATTGACTGGGCCATTAGATGCAAAACGGTCAATCAAGCCGGAAAGCTGTCGGGATGGACTCGGAATGTCCTGGAAAAAGACTCGAGATTTGGAAACATTATTAGAATATTCTCGAAAGGTTGCCAATTTGATACCCACAGCCGGTGTGGTCAGAAAAGGCGACCGGCCCACCATGGGCAAAACAGTCATTTTGCACCGGGTTTGACAAAACTGACTCGGAATGATCCGAGAAGATAAAGAAAGGTTGAGAATACTATAGGAAGCATTCTCGGGAGGTTACCGGTTTGATACCCAAGGCCGGTGTGATTCCCGGGGCATTTGGATGCGTAGGGCAAAAAGGTCATCTTAACCGAAAAGTCTCGGAATTAACCCGAAACTGACTGGAGGGCACCTAATCATGCCGGATTGACTTTAAGACAATCTTGGAAGGTTGGATTTACCATTCTGAGAACTTAGGTATTTTCTCGTGAAACGTGCCAAAAAATGGCCCGAGGCACAGTTTGGTCATTTTTCACCGAAGTGGGCTAGCAGCCACTAGTGTTGACCTGGGTTTTGAGTGTTTCTGCCACTCTGACGGTGGTCCCGTGATACAGGGGCTTGTTGGCAATTCCCTATATTGACCTGTTTGCGAGTATTCTGCTATTCTGACGGTTGTGATGTTTGCGAGTATTTTCGCTACTTTGACAATTTGCGATCATTCCTGAGACTACTTGATCTCGAGAAGTTGCTAAAGGGACTTAGCGCCTGAGAATCAACTTTCTCGGAAGGCGTGTCAAAACGAACATTTTTGCATCGGCGGGCTAGCAGGCGCCAAAGGTGGACTGTTCTACCATTTAGGGGACTTGGGGTCTCGTCCTGATCAACAGGTTTGAAGGGACTTACCGTTCCGAAGAGGCTTTCTTTAGAAAACGTGTTGAATTGGATAAACTTACCCTCTCGAGGAATCAACTGTCTCGAGAGAGGGATTGGAATTGGAAAAAGGGAATTCACCGTCTTCGGAAAGACGTGCCTGTTTGTCGCGCCCAGATTTTTCGCACTCGAGGAATACTCACCCAAGCGGGAAAAATGCTGTACTCTCTCGTAAAAACTCACTCTCTTAAAAGAATGAGTGCGACTAGGTTTGAATTGAAAATTTGATTTGAATAAAGGGCTTTTGAAAAAGATTCGGAGTAGCCACCTAACTTAATTAAGGTGAGTTAGGTCACCTAAAAACTAAGAATAATCCGAAGACTACACTTAGGGTTTTGGAAAACGATTTGAAAATATCTTCTCAAGAGAAGGTTTTTAAGAAAACAGGTTGTTTGGCAACCTTTGGAAAACATTTAGCCCTTTTTAGAAAAATAACTCCTTTTGGTCTATGAAATCAGTGATCTAGGTTCGGAGGTTGGTTACATGTAGGGAAGACGCACTAAGCTATCACCCTACCCCGCCCTTTCGGTACCTACATGTCAATCTACCCTAGATTCACCTATGAGAGTCTTCGACTAACTATAGTTCAACCCTATTCACTTTAGAAAAACAATGTTTATAAACTAATTTAGCATGATGCATGATATGCAAGCAATAGAAAAGAATTGAAAAATAGATTTAAAAAGAGATTGCTTTGATTTGAAAATAGATTTAAAAAGATGGAATTGAAACTGGAAATTTTGAAAATTTGAAAATAGAAATTTTGGAATTGGAATTTTGAAAATAGATTGAAATTTGAGATTTGGAAAGAATTTTGAAACCACACCCATGAGGGTGGAATTGAAAGTTTGAAAAGTATTGTGACCGTACCTATGAAGGTTGCCTACGTATCCCTTTAGGGGAATCAGGTCAATCGTAATTCGGACCGGAGTCTGATTGAAAATAGAAGAGTGGATTGAAGAAGGAAATTGAATTTGATATTGGATTTGATTTGAGATTAGAGGAGGAGATCGGAAATTGAAATCGAGAAGAAGATTGGACTTTGATTTGAAAAGATTGATTTTGGAAAGACTTGGTTTTGGAAAGATGGAGGTTTAGGAAACCTAGACTTAGGAAAGGTAGGAGACCTAGGAAAGGCTTGAGAGTTTAAGAAAGATTGGATTTAGGAAAGGTTTGAATTAGGAAAAGTCCGATTTAGGAAAGTTTCAACTTAGGAAAGTTCCATTTTTGGAAAGTGTTCAAATTGTGAATTAGGAAAGTTTTGGTTTAGGAAAGTTTCAACTTAAGAAAGTTTTAAATTAGGAAAGTTTTCAAATTAGGAGAGTTTCAAAATTAAGAAAGTTTTGAAATTAGGAAAGTTTTGAATTAAGAAAATTTTGAATTTAGAAATGTTTGAAAAGGGGAAGTTTTGATTTTGGAAAGTTTTGAAAATACGAAAGTTTCGTTTTGGAAAAGTTTGAAAAAGGAAAGTTTTCAGTTTAGGAAATGTTTGAATTAAGAAAGTTTTCAACTTAAGAAAGTCTTAAATTAAGAAAGTTTTGAGTTTAGAAAAGTCTTAGATTTGGAAAGATTTGAAGTTTAAGAGAGTTTAGAATTTAGAAAGTTTTAGGTTTAGAAAAATTCAACTTAAGAAAGTTTCAAATTTAGAAAGTTTTGAATTTGGAAAGATTTGAAATTTAAAAAGTTTAAGATTTAGAAAGTTTTAGAGTTTGAATTTTAGAAAGTCTTGAAATTAGGAAAGGCTTGAGTTTAGGAAAGGTTTGAAAACTTAGATTTGAAAAAGATTTTGGAAAAGGGTAGAATTAGGAAATGGTTGAACTAAGAAAGATTTGAAAGTTAAGTTTTAAAGTTTAGGAAAGATTTATATGTTCAAGTTTTTAGAAACTTAAGGTTTAAGAAAGTGGAAGTTTAGGAAGGATTTGAATTAGGAAAGAGTTGGATTTTGAAACTTAAGGAAAGGTTTAAAGTTTAGGTTTAGGAAACTTATGGTTTAGGAATTGAATTAGGAAAGGCTTGGTTTCTAAAAGAGAAAGGTTTGATTTTTGTTTCCAAAAACAGAGGATAGGATCTAGTTTCCTAAACGGGGAGATTTGATTTGGTTTCCTAAAGGGAAGATAGGATTTGGAAAGGGAGATTCTAGAAACCCTAGATTTGGAAAATTGTTGTTTTGACGTAGAAAAGAGATTTTAAAAACATGTATAGTTTTGATATAGAAAACAAAAGATTTTGGAAACCTAGGTTTGGGGCAAAGTTTGAAAATCATGTTTTTGAAAAGAAAATTAGGGTTTCGTAATTGTGGGTTCTAGGGCTTGACTTGGGCTCTAAGGAAAGAGTTTTTAGAAAGTGCGTTTTTGAAAACGAAGGTTTTTCTAGAAGGGAATCCTAGGGAGGAATTTTCGGAAAGTGAATTTGAAGAGGGAGTTTTTGGAAAAAGATTTTAAAGAGAAGGAGTTTTGGAAAGTATGTTTTTGGAAACATAGATTTTGGAAGGTAGATCCTAGGGGGGAATTTCTAGAAGGGAGATTTTGGAAAAGAGAGTTTTTGGAAAGATTTTTAGAGAGCGTTTTTAAAAAGTGGATTTTGGGAAGAGGATTTTGCAAAGGAGTTGAAAAAGGGAGTTTGAAAAATAGATTCTGGAAGGAGTTTTTGAAAACAATTTTGAAGAGGAAAGTTTTAGGAAAGATTTTTGAAAAAGAGATTTTTTAGGAAGAGATTTTTAAAGAGAGGGAGAGTTTAGAAGGATTAAAAACATCTCACTTTCCTCCAGCAATCCTAGCCATAAGAGGACTAGAACCACTTTAGGAAAGTGGTTTTGAAAACAAGGTTTGAAAATATAGACCAAAAGGTCACTTTTTATATAACACTTTCCTAAAGCAACCCCAGCCATGGAAAGGCTAGAATCACCCTAGGATTGTGATTTTGAAAACATGTTTTTGAAAAAGAGCTTTTGATGCAATTTTGAAAACAAGTTTGAAAACGATTTTTGAAAACAACTTTTTGAAAACGAATTTTGGAAGATGCAAGACTATGATATGCACAATGCAATTTAGGGTCGTGAACATACAAGGTTAAGGCTTCACCACATAATCAAGGGGGCCGGACCCACGTGGTCTTTGGTTAGACTAGAAGAAAGCCCCCGACACGGTGACTCTCCAATAGTCCAATCCTACACATGGACCGGGAATCCCCTTATTTCAAGCATGCAAAGAAAGGGGGGGAAAGAGATGGGGGATTAAAATAGAGAAAACCCAAGTGGGTTGGAGAGAGAAGAGAGAGGGGGAAAGTGTAGAAAATTAAATAGGGAGCCTAACTTGTATCTTCTTTAATTTGCGCGCCTTGCTTGTCTTTGGTCTTCGGTCTTCGGTCTTAATCTTCACCTTCAGTCTTCAAGAGTTGTCTTCAAGCTTTGGATGGCAGCTCTTCAAGTCTTCAAAGGATGGTTAAAGGCTAGTGTATGAGTGTATGGGGGTATGTATGAGTGTATAGGAGGCTAGGGTTTGTTTAGGGTGGCTAGGGTTTGGAGAAACCTAAGGAGGCTAGGGTTTAGGAGATGCTCGAGCTCTGTATATCGAAATATAGGATTCTTAGGTTAAGTTTACAGACTCTTTTCACGTTGAACGAGGCTCTGTATTTATAGAGGGAAAACAAACCTGGTGCCTGTTGCAGTGGCGCCAGGCCAAATTATACACTGGCGCCACTAGGAGTGGCGCCAGGCCATTTTTTGGCTTAGCGCCACTACTAGTGGCGCCAGCCATTTAGGAAACAATTAAGGTCAGCAAGCAACGTATCTTTGACTAGATTTGGGCCCTTATACTAGTGACTACCATGTAAACTTTAGCCTGGCTTCACTAGGAGTGACTCCGGAAAGTCCGGGAATGATTTGAAGAAGCCGGGGATAACCCGGAAGGCCGGAAGGGAGCAAGAACACTTAAAATAGTGTCCTGGAGGTATTTGACTTGAAAAGTGAGGACAAGATGTGTCGGAAAGGTTGACCGGGCCTTTAGGGGCAAAAAGGTCAATCGGATCGAAAAATTGCCGGGGCGAACCCGGATTGTCCCGGAAAAAGACTTGGGATCTGGAAACATTATTTAGAATGTTCCCAGAGGTTGCCGGTTTGATTCCCAGATCGGGCGTGGTCGGAAAAGGAGACTGGCCCACCAGGGGCAAAACGGTCATTTTGTACCGGGTTTGCCGGAACTGACTCGGAATGGTCCGGAAAGGTGAAGGAAGGTCGAGAACACTATAAAAAGTATTCTCGGGACATTACCGGTTTGATACCCAGAGCCGGTGTGGTCGAAAAAGGAGACCGGCCCTCCAGGGGCAAAACAGTCATTTTGTACCGGGTTTGCCGGAACTGACTCGGAATGGTCCGGAAAGGTAAAGGAAGGTCGAGAACACTATAAAAAGTATTCTCGGGACATTACCGGTTTGATACCCAGAGCCGGTGTGGTTCCCGGGGCATCCGGATGCCTAGGGGTAAGATGGTCATCTTGACCGAAAAGTCTCGAAAAAGGTCCTAAGGGTAGTCTAGTCATTTTTCACCGAAGTGAGCTAACAAACATGGGTATTGACCTAGGTTTTGAGTGTTTCCGCCACTTGGACGGGGTTGAGTATTTTCGCTACTCGGACGGGGTTGAGTATTTCTGCTACTCGGACGGGGTTGATGATTTGAGAGTATTTCCGCTACTCTAACGGCTCTGTGAGTATTTCCGCTACTCTAACGGTTCTGTGAGTATTTTCGCTACTCAGACGGCTCTGTGAGTATTTCCGCTACTCAGACGGCTCTGTGAGTATTTCCGCTACTCGGACGGCTCTGTGAGTATTTCCGCTACTCTAACGGTTGTGTGAGTAGTTTTGCTACTCGGACCGTCTCGAGGAATAAACTGTCTCGAGAGAGGGACTGGAATTGAAATAAGAAAGGACAATGCCCCCTACGGGCATTTTGGTCATTTTGCCTCTATTTGGGCCTGACAGGCCCGCGAAACGATGGAAAGACAGAATTTGAACCTAGTGAATTGGCTTCGATAGGAATATGCCCAAAATGACTTGAAAACAAGTCTGGACGAAGTGTAGACTGCTGAGCGGTCAAAAATGGGGTGCTTACACTGTTGAAATTGGAAAGGAGACTTACCGTCTTCGGAAAGACGTGCCTAATTTGGAATTGGACCGAACGATGCCCCCAGGGGCATTTTGGTCATTTTGCCTCTATTTGGGCCTAGCAGGGCCCGCGAAGCGATGAATAGACAAGATTAGACTTGAAAAGTTGATTTGACTCAAAATATGTCCACATTGACTTGAATACAAGTCTGGACGGACTAGAGACCGCCGAGCTGTCAAAAATGGGGTGCTTACAGCTGTCCCTCTTTTTCTGTCATTGCTTGTCAAAGACAGAAGACGATAGAATAAAAGTCTCATGTTGACCGTGAGGCGGTCGGAGGGACGGACTTTGAAAATTTTAGAAAATGGGGGTTTGAAAATGGATATTAGGCCCAAAAGGCCTTTAAACAAGAGTTTTGGCGGGAAAAAAGGCAAAATTGCCTAGAATTTACACTAGCCGTGGCGCTTTTGGCCAAGTCGGCTTGGCGCCTCCGCTAGTGGCGCCAGGCTTGAGAACAAAACTAGAAAATTTTCTGGTTCGAACACTTGTAGGATTTTGAAAGATTTTCGCAAATCCGAGAAACATTGCGAGGAAACCGACTTGGACATTAAAGGAGCATCTCTTGGAGACCAAAGGTGATTGCCGGAATGAGACCACGTCACTGGAAAAGTCACCGGAAGAGAAGATTTCGCCGTAGAGCTCCAAAAAGTGAGTTTTCTACCCTTATGTTGATCTTGACGTGTAGAACTTCGTTTGGGTTGTGTGAATAGTGAAAATTAATGTTTTGATATGTTTTGAACACTATGGTGATGTTGTTTATGGATTTTGGTGGTTGTTTGATCAAATTTGAATGATTTTATATAATTATGTGAAGGGGTTTTCTGCAGGAATTGGGAATTTGTTCTACAGGCTTGGGTGTTAGGTTTTTCAGCTAGATTTTTATAGCATGTGCCTTAGAAAAATGTTTTTATCAACCGTATGAAGTTTAATGATTTTTTGAAAACTTGATGAATTTTTGATTTTTTGAAAAATAGAAAAATACTTGAAAAATTAAAAAAAAATTAAGAAAACTTAAGAAATTGATGAAATTTTTAGAGTTTAAAATTTGAAAAAATATTGGAATATTTTGAAAAAAATTTGAAACAATCTTGAGGAATTTTAGAACATTTTTTAAAACCATTGATTTATTGAAAAAATGAAACATGTGTTTTGAAAATTTTGAAAGTTTAAAAAGTGTGTGCGGGTGCTAATATTATGTGAATGTGACATTGTGAAGTGCACGATTTTTGGTTATGTGTTGATATTGTGGGTGTTGTAGGGATCATTTTTAAACGAAACTCTATCAAAATTTTTAGAAATCAAGGGAAGAGTTAGAAAAGGTTTAAAAATAAAATCTTTTTTAAGGAAAAAGACAGCAAAACCCTTGATATTTGACTTGAAGTTGAAAAATAAAAAGGTGTGGGAAATTCGTTTTGACTTATCATTTGAAATCTTTTTATTATTATTTATCTGTTTGTATATTAACACCTCTTACCTTGGCTTACGTTTCCAGGATGGCAGATGCGGGTGATGATGGTTCTGACAGGAGACGCCACGCGGGGAAGGCAGCTCGAACAGATTCCACCAGTGGCTCCAGTCGATCTAGGGGTAGCCGACGGTCTACTAGGCAGGCAGCGTCTACTCAGAGTGGTCAGGGGAGTAGGCCACCTGTCGACCCCTTTCCTCCAGTTGAGCAGGCTTTTGTAGAGGAGATTGGCGCAGAGGAGGAGGTACTGGGTCTAAGTGCAATGGTCACCGGTTACAGGAGAGCCTCCTCCAGACATAGGTAGACGGATGCTGACTTGGGAGATTTGCAAATACAGGATATTCCCCCACTCGGGGACCTTGCTTAGCACCCCAGTGTGTACTTTAGACAGCATTTGCCCCCTCCACATGTACACACAGCTTTTAGAGGGGCTGTTCATCAGGTCTTCTTGACTATACAGTGTGGCATAATCATGGACTTTTTCAGGCCTTCCCTTAGATTTTTTTTTTTTTTTTTTTTTTGCCTTTTGCCCCTTGGCAAATTTTTTTTTTCCTTCGCTTTTTTATTTTTATCCCTTTTCTCTATGAAACGAATAATTCTACCATCCCTTTTCCTTTAGACCTTTTTCTTAGCGGTTCAACCTAACCCAATGTGGGCAGTGATCCCTACGTTGGGGTTTTCTCGAAAAAGATAAATGGCTCAAAGGGTTTGGCAAGGGGTTGCTTCTAACTATATGAGAAATAAAATGAGGGTCTCTCTTCACTTTGAACCAGATTGCTTGATCCATAAAGCCTCCTGCGCTGCCCTAACATGATAGAAGATGGATACCATTCCTAGAGTTCTCAACTATTGTCTGTCCGAGTGTGGGGATGACAGTCTTGGATCGAGGTTGACATGAAAATTTTTGCTTTCCACGAGGCACTAGGGGTTAAGCAAAAGGGAATATAAGCACATTTGTTTATTTATTTAGTTATTTATTCTTTTATTTATATGTGGGGAAGTGGAAGATGGCTCCTCTTCATTTTGATAAACTGACCACACATCGCTTAGCTTCAGTGTCTTGTAAGTGTTGCCTTTGGGTAGCATTTTCACTTATCATTATCCTCTCTCTCTCTGGAAAGCTGATCATTTCGTGAGTGGTTAACTCATGCTATCATCCCTTTAAGTCAAATCATTCTATGAGACAGACCATGCCCCTTACGGAGGAAGTAGTTACCATTCATAAGAGACATATAAGATAACATCAGTGAATGAAAAGACTTAATCATTTTATCTTATCAACGAAAAGCATAGAGTTTTGTTTTAAAGAAACAAAAATGCAGATATTATTTTAAGGAACAAAAAAAGAAGGGATAGAAAGAAAGTGGGTGAAAACACCCCTCTTTTGTACGCTGTTGAAGGGAATCATGCATTCTTCAATAGGGCTTTGGGACGATGCCCATGTCAGCATTCCATCGATGGTTGAGATCTTCAGCCACGGCAGGATAGGTAGATACTTCTCCCGGAGTTCCGAGTGAGTTGACGGTGATGATGTAATTGTCAGCTTTCTTGGTCGTCTTGCATTCATTTGTTTGCTCCGTAGTTTCTCTAACAAACCAGTCGGGCGACTCGTCTTCTTCCAGTTTGATAGGTCGAGCCTGGGGTTTTCTACTCTGGCGTCCAACTGTGGCTCGGTGTTCCTCAGGTGTACGCAATGGGAGATTCTTATTACTGAGTTTGGACAGCTCCTGGTCAATTTTCTTCACAGATTCATATGCGAGTTCATCTTCGGGGGTCGGCATTCTCTCGGGGTTGCACCGTAACCGGGTATGACTCTGTTCCATATCTCCGCATTCTATTTCCACTGCGTCCTTGTAATATATCTCCTAGCATGTAGCGAACCAAACCTTGTCATTACCAAATTTTGTAATGGGATTGACAGTGGGGTCTGGTGAAGAATTCGCTGATCGTAAGCCAATAGTTTTATTATTTATTAGGTCCTGAATCTTATGCTTGGGGGTCCATCATTTTTCGGTATCATGTCCTTGGCCGCCTGAATGGTACTCACAGTATGCCTTTGGGTTAAAATAGGGTGGTAAAGGGTTAGGTCGCGGTCGAGGGGGTATTGGTTTCAAATATCCCACGGCAAGAAGATCAAAGTAAGCTGCGGTTTGAGTGCAAGCAAGTTTAGTGAAAACTCGATCTTTTGGTCTCACTCGCCTAGGTGCCCTAGATGACTTGACAAGTCGGGGATCAAGTTTTGGTGTGATGGCTATTGGGTCGGTGGTTTGAAAATTAAAGGGGTTTTGGGCTTTATGTTTCAAAATGGGACAATTTTCGGTGTCAAAGCCAAGCGAATGGGACTGGTAATCATAGGATAGATTATAGGATTCAGGGGTGTGGTTAAATGTTGGCCTGAGAGATGCAAAAATATGGCAGACGGCTTGGGGATGTTGTTGATGAGCAATAGTATGGGTGTGGTCTGGGACTTCCCTCCTCATCCTTTTTCGTTTCTCGTGGGTCTGAGCCTGCGAGGATTCTGCTTGCTGATGGGTTGCATAAGGTAAGAGTGAAGAGAGTATGCCTTCCATTTTAGTCATCCTGTGTTTAACTCCTTTCGCTTCTGCTAGTAGTAGAGTTAAGGTGTCGAGTGTGAGTGACTCCATGGCAGTTAATAAAATAAAATTGCAAACAAAAGCGCACCTACAAAACAAATATGTAAGAGTTAGTATGTGGATGGCAAACTTAATACAAGATAATATGAATAAATGCAATTTTTTTTTAAAACAATTTTTAAAATTTGGTTTTGAAAATTTAAAGTGGATAGGACTAAACAAGTTAATTGAAAACTCTACGTGGGTGAAGGGTAAAGAGACATGACTACGGCCTAACCCTCTAAGTGTCTCCAGTGGAATTGCCAGCTGTCACGGCCAGATTTTTCGCACTCGAGGAATACACACACAAGCGAAAAAAATATTTTACTCTCTCGTTAGAACTCACCCTCCTAGAAGAATGAGTGCGACTAGGTTTAAATTGAAAATTTGTTTGAATTAAAGGCTTTTGGAAAAAGTTTGGAGTCGCCACCTAACTTAATTAAGGTGAGTTAGGTAACCTAAACACTAAGTATAATCTGAGGATCACACTTAGGGTTATTAAAAACGATTTTGGAAATACCTCCTCAAGAGAGGGTTTTTAAGAAAACATGTTGTTTGACAACCTTGGGAACACATTTAAGCCCTTTTTAGAAAAAATAACTCCGTTTTGGTCTATCGAAAACAGTGATCCTAGATTCGGAGGTTGGTTACGTATAGGAAAGACGCACTAAGCCATCACCCTAACCTTCCCTTGCAGTACCTACATGTCTATTTACCCTAGATTCACCTATGAGAGTCTTTAACTAACAAGTGTTCAATCCTATCCACTTTAGAAAAAGAATGTTTAAAAAGAAACTAACATGATACATGATATGTAAATGCAAGAAAAGAGAATTGGAAAATAGATTTGGAATGGATTTGAAAAGAACTTGATTTGATTTAAAAGAGATTTAAAACGATAGAATTGATTTTTGAAAGAAGGTTTTAGAGATGGGAAATAGAGGCTTGGAAATAGAAATTGGAAGTAGAGATTTGAAAATAGATTTTTGGAATTGAAAATTTGGAAATAGATTAGGGAATTTGAGCTTTGAGAAAAGTTGTCGAATTAAAAATTTGAAAAATGTTGTGGAATTTGAAATTTGAAAAATGTGGTGACCACACCCATGAGGTTTGCCTACGTATTCTTTTTTAGGAATCAGGTCAGTCGTAGTTCGGACAAGAGTCCGATTGAAAATAGAAGAGTTGATTTGGAAAAGAGTTGGAGTTGGAATTCGAATTGGCATTGGAAGAGTAGGAAATTTAGACTTTGATTGGAAGATTTGAAAAGATTGGTTTTGAAAGACTTGATTTTAGGAAACTTAGACTTAGAAAAAATAGGATTTAGGAAAGACTTGAGATTTAAGAAAGACTTGACTTGGAAGAGTTTTGAGAAAATATTTGACTCGAACATTGGACTTGGAAGATTAGGAAAGCTTGGATTAGGAAGGGTTCGAATTTTGGAAATGTTTGTATTAGGAAAGTTTCATTTTAGAAAAGTTTTGGAATTAGGAAAGTTTCAACTTTGAAAAGTTTTGAATTAAAAAATTTTCATTTTAAGAAATGTTTTGAAATAGGAAATGTTTCATTTTAAGAAAGTTTTGAAATTGGAAAGTTTTGAAATAGGAAAGTTTCGAAAGTAAGAAAGTTTTTAGTTTAGAAAGTTTTAGATTTGGAAAGATTTGAAGTTTTAGGAAAGTTTAAAATTTAGAAAGTTTGGAAGTTTATAAAGATTTAACTTAAGAAAGTTTTGGATTTGGAAAGATTTGAAATTTAGAAAGTTTAAGATTTAGAAAGTTTTAGAGTTTGAGTTTTAAAAAATCTTGAGATTTGGGAAGGTTTAAGTTTAAGAATGATTGGAAAACCTAGATTTGAAAAGAGGTAAAGTTAGGAAAGGGTTGAATTAGGAAAGATTTGAAAATTGAGTTTTAAAATTTAGGAAAGATTTTTATGTTCAAGTTTTGGAAACTTAAGATTTAGGAAAGTAGAAGATTAGAAATGATTTGAATTACGAAAGATTTAGACAAGGAAGGGTTAAGATTCTTATTTCCTAAAATAAGGGATTGGATTTTGTTTCTAAAAGAGAAAGTTTGATTTTGTTTCCAAAAACTGAGGATTGGATCTAGTTTCCTAAACGGGAGGATTAGATTTAGTTTCCTAAAGGGAATATTGGATTTGGGCAAGGATTTAGAAAGATGGAGTTTTAGAAACCCTAGATTTGGAAGACTATAGTTTTGAGGTAGAAAATAGGTTTCGGAAATATATTGTTTTGATGTAGAAAATAAGAGATTTTAGAAACCTAGGTTTTAAGGCAAGTTCGAAAACCATATTTTTGGAAAGAAAAATTAGATTTTCCTAATCGTGGGTTCTAGGGCTTGACTTGGGGTCTAAGAAAAGAGATTTTAGAAAGTGAGTTTTTAGAAAGAGGAGTTTTTGGAAGGAAATCCTAGAGAAGAGTTTTTATAAAGTGAACTTTGAAAAGAATTTTAGGAAGAAAGTTTTTGGAAATTAAAACTTTGAGAGAGTTTTAGAAATAAGATTTTGGAAGGAGACTGTTAGAAAGAGTTTTTAGGAAAGAGATTTAGGAAGTGTTTTCTAAGAAGGAAACCTAGGGAGTTTTTTTTGGGAAAGGAATTTTAAGGAGAGTGTTTTGGGAAAGGAGTTTAAATAGGGAGTTTGAAAAATAGATTTTTGGAGGAAGTTTTTAGAAAACAATTTTGGAAAGGAAGTTTTGAAAAGCAGGTTGAAAAAGAGGGTTTTAGAAAGAGAGACTTCTGAAAAAAAAGTTTTTAGAAAGTATAAAAATGTCTCACTTTTCTAAATCGATTCTAACCATAAGAAGGCTAAAACCACTTTAAGAAAGCAGTTTTGAAAATAACAAAGATTTGAAAATATGAACCATATTTGTCACTTTAAATGTAACACTTTCCTAAAGCAACCCTAGCCATAGAAAGGCTAAAATCACCCTAAGATTGTGATTTTGAAAACAAGTTTTGGAAAAGAAGATTTTGATGCAAAGCAAGTTTTGAAAACGAGTTTGAAAACGATTTTGAAAATGATTTTTGGAAGAATGCAAGATAATGATATGCACAATGCAAATTTAGGGTCATGAATATACATGGTTAAGGCTTCACCACATAATCAAGGGGGCCGAACTCACGTGGTCTCCGGTTAGACTAAAAGAAAGCCCCCGACACGGTGACCCTCTGATAGCCTAATCCTACACATGGACCGGGAATCCCCTTGTTTCAAGCATGCAAAGAAAGGGGAGAAGAAGATGGGGGATTAAAATAGAAAAAAAACCCAAGTGGGTTAGGAAAGAGAAGAGATAGGGGGAAGTGTAGAAACTTAAAGAGAAAGCCTACCGTATGTCTTGTTTACTTCGCTTTGCTTTACGCGCCTTACTTTTCTTACTTTTCTTCGGTCCTCGCTTCGGTCTTTGAGGGTTTGTCTTTGATCTTCAAAGGTTCGTAGTTGCAGCAACCTAAGTCTTCAATGGAGGATTGGAGGCTAGTGTGTAAGTGTATAGGAGTGTATGAGTGTATAGGAGGCTAGGGTTTGAAAAACCTAGGGATGCTGGGGTTTAGGGAGGCTACGAGCTCTGTACATCAAAAATTAGGTTTTTTAGATTGAGTTTACAGACATCTTTCACGCTGCAGAAGACTCTGTGTTTATAGACAAAGGAATGACTTGGCACCTGTTATAGTGGCGCCAGGCCAAAAATGCTTCTGGCGCCACTGCTAGTGGTGCTAGCTAGTTAGGAAAATTTTAAAGTCGGCAAACAACTTATCTTGAGAAGATTTGGGCGCCTGTACTAGTGACTATTATGCAATTTTTAGCTTGGCTTCACTAGGCGTTACTTTGGAAAGTCCGGGAAGGATTTAAAGGACCGGGAATGGCCCGCAAGGCCGGGAAAAGGGTAGGAACACTTAGAACAGTGGCCCGGAGGTATTTGACTTCAAAAATGAGGATAAGATGTGTCAGAAGGATTGACTGGGCCATTAGGGGCAAAACGGTCAATCAGGCCGGAAAGCTGCCGGGATGGACTCAGAATATCCTGAAAAAAGACTTGAGATTTGAAAACATTATTAGAATGTTCCCGAAAGGTTGCCGATTTGATACCTAGAGCCGGTGTGGTCGGAAAAGGTGACCGACCCACTAGGGGCAAAACGGTCATTTTGCATCGGGTTCGGCGGAACTGACTCGGAATGATCCGACAAGATAAAGAAATGTTGAGAATAGTATAGGAAGCATTCTCGGGAGGTTACCGGTTTGATACCTAGGGCTGGTGTGGTTCCCGGGGCATTCGGATACCTTGGGGCAAAATGGTCATCTTGAACGAAAAGTCTCAGAATTGACCCGAAACTGACTGGAGGGCACCTAATCATGCCGGATTGACTTTAAGACAATTTTGAAAGGGTGGACTTACCATTCTGAGAACTTAGGTATTTTTTCAAGAAACGTGCCGAAAATAGCTCTAGGGGCAGTTTGGTCATTTTTCATCGAAGTGGGCTAGCAGGCACTGGTGTTGACCTGAATTTTGAGTGTTTTCGCCACTCTAACGGCGGTCCCGTGATACAGGGGTTTGTTGGAAATTCCCTATATTGACCTGTTTGCGAGTATTTTCGCTATTCTGATGGTTGTGATGTTTGCGAGTATTTCCGTTGCTCTAACAATTCGCGATCATTTCCGAGATTACCTGATCTCGAGAAGTTGCTAAAGGGACTTAGCGCCTAAGAATCAACTTTCTCGGAAGGCGTGCCGAAACGAACATTTTTACATTGGCTGGCTAGTAGGCGCCAAAGGTGGACCGTTCTACCATCTAGGGGACTTGTGGTCTCGTCCCGGTCGACGTGTTTGAAGGGACTTACCGTTCCCAAGAAACTTTCTTCAAAAACGTGCCAGATTGGATAGACTTACCATCTCGAGGAATCAACTATCTTGAGAGAGGGATTGGAATTGGAAAAAGGAGACTTATTGTCTTCGGAAAGACATGCCTATTAGAATTGAAAAGGGGACTTACCGTCTTCGGAAAGACGTGCCTGATTTGGAATTGGACTGAATGATGCCCTTAGGGGCATTTTGGTCATTTTGCCTCTATTTGGGCCTGACGAGGCCCACAAAGTGATTAATAGACAGGATTAGACTTGAAAAGTTGATTTGAATCAAAATATGTCCACATTGACTTAAGTACAAGTCTGGACGGACTAGAGACCGCCGAGCAGTCAAAAATGGGGTACTTACACTAGAGATGTGATACACATCAAAAGAGATAGATTAGGTGTAACTATAGAACTAACACCTGCTAACGGCATAGGTGTGTCATTAGCAGTCATGACAAATATAAGTGATGTAGAAGACAAGGAAGTAAAAGAAGACGAATCTGGTGACATGTGATGAGAGACTCCAGAATCTAAAACCTACAAAAAGAAAAACATACTTAAGGAACTAGGAGTAGACAAACCGAAAGGAGAGAAGACAAAAATAGTAGATGGCTAAGTGTGCAAGAACTTCTGAAACTGCTCAATAAGAATAGCTATTGTGGGACTGGAAGACGGTGGAGCTCCAAAACTAGATGAGTTTGATGGTGGGACAGCTGCCATAGTATTAAACTAATAAGGCATGTATGCTTGTTGTTGAGATTGGTTGCCTGAACTCCTTTGTTGAGACGGATTCTTAGCTTTGTTGTGTAACATGGGACATTGCCCTTCCAATGACCTTTGTGCTGATAGAAACTACATTCATCAAATGCAACATTTGTCCTCAATTGAGAATTGGAAGGTGGTTGGTGAGGCATTGCAAAAATAAATTGATTTGGTGTCAGAAGAATGCCCTTGCTTGATGACTGAGACTTAAGTCAAATTTCCTCTGCCAAAAGCTCATTAACCACTAAATCGATTGAAGGAAGTGGGGTACAATGCAAAATTGAACCACGAAGACCCTCAAAATCATCACGAAGAGCCATCAAAAACTGCACAAGTCGTTATGCCTCTCTACGAGCAATGTATGGTGCAAATGCTAATAGTTCAACAGATTCTATTAGAGTCAGTTGGTCCCAAAGATCAGAAATTGCAAGATAGAATTCTTGAATACCCATATTGTTCTGAACAAGGGCTTGAATATCAAATTCCAATTAATACTGTTTTGCAAAATTAGACTGTGTATACAGTCTCTTCAAGTGTTCCCAAATTTCCTGTGTTGATTCATACTTTGCCAAATGTGTGCCTATTGAGTGCTCAACAGAGTTGTTGATCCAAGTGATGATTTTAGAATTGTTTACTTCCCAAACTTCGAATTTTTTTTACATATTTTTCATCGCTGGGGTTTGTAGGTTTACCTAATGTTCCCATAGCATAAGCCCACATTTTATTTCCTTTCAAAAAATTCTTCATGACATAACTCCAATATGAATAATTCTTACCATCTAATCTCGCGGTGATAGCTTGAAGTGAATCCTTCCTTTCAGCAACCATTGCTAAAATAAAAAAGAAACGATCCCAATCAAATAACAACGATCAAAAGAAAATTGTGCAATAAAAAATAAAACCGATGGTGCGAAGAACAGAAACGATGATGCGGACAACTGCAAGTAATCATAGTGTACAAGATCCATGAGGATCAATGCTCTGATACCATGTGAGAATACCAAAGAAGAGGGAGAAAGGAGGCTAGGGTTTCATATATGTGTAGAACAATACGGAACCCTAAATACAAAATAGTTTAAATAATCCTACCAATAAAGATAATAAATTACTACTCTACCCTTATTGCTAATGACAAGACAAATAAGTAAAGAGAACAAATACAATAGGTTAACTTCAACAAAATGAGCACAATTACTAGTCCTTATTGGAATGCATTAATTTCAAATGGAGCATAAAGGCTTTGAACCTCTTATTTGATTAGTTTAATAAATGGGAATATTTTTTAGGAAAACCAATGGGATTTTGACTTATGCTGATTAATTAAAAGTATTTGGATGAAGGTAAGAGCATCCATAGTTAAATAATTCGAAGTGGACTAAATAATAACATCAGATGCTCTCTCTCTCTCTCTCTCTCTCTCTCTCTCTCTCTCTTATGTTGCATTGCGCATTTCATGGAAATAAACAGAACTGTCTCTGGATCCGTCAAGTTACTTGAACAAACTGAGGAATCTCTTGAAGAGATCAGATACTGGACATGGCGTGAGCTTTTGGTAGCTTTGAAACAGTGTCATGATTTAATTTCTGTCACGAATTCTTCGAGTATACTTAAAAAATGCTTGGATTCTCTAGTTGGAAGGCTTGCATTGGCCAGTGAAACAAGTCCATGTCCATCTACCTCTTCACCTGATAGCTTTGGGATTCGATTTTCTTGTGACACCAGAAGCACTGAGAGCTTGAAAAATAGATGCTTTCGAGCAACATGGTGATTTGAAGATCTTGTGGCCTTGAATCCTAACTTGGTTGAAATGGTAATAAAATCAATCGTTTGCCGGAAAATTGACCATGTTGATTTGCAATATCTGAACTTGAACTGTTAGCAAAAAGTTTACCTGTAATCCTCTTAATTCTGTTATTGAATTGTTATTGGTTTTACTACAGGTCCATGTTGGGTTATCTGAAGAGGAAAAAATAAATGTCTTTTGTGGACTGAATTATGAGAAGCTCTGATCGGAAGCTTGGGACCACCTAGCTCAGAACAAAAAATTCCTATCAAAATCGGCTGTCCAAGCTCTCATCTCGAGAGTGTAAGCTCAAAAGCTTGCTCCAAGAGGAGGCCTGTGAGCAAATTGTGCTTTATGCTGGAAAGGTTGATCTTTCATCTGAGAATGAGAAGCTCAGGGCACAACTGCAAGGCATGCAATGGAGGGTGCTTGAGTTGGAGAAAGTTTGTAGGAAAATGCAAACCCAAATGACAAAGATCATGAAATCAAGATTGTCAAGCCACAACAACGCTAGATCCTTACCCAAGCTCTGTTCATGATAGATAATTTTAATTTATTTTTATCATCCATAATTCTTTTCTTTGATGTGTATGTACATAGTATGAGAAATGTGCATTCTGTGATTGTGACAGTTTTTTTCTTTTCTTTTCTTTTCTGCAACATTAAAGGCGATTGTGTTGAGCATTGTCTTTATAGAGATTGAAATCTTGGCTGTATACAACCAGAAAGAGAAAAAAAAACTGCTGTATTCTGTGTGGTCTGAGGAGTGTCTAAGGTTACGTCTCTTTCCATGCCACTCTCATGTTTAGGAAACCAATAATGGCAAGCTGGCATGAAATGGAAATCACATGAAGCTGATGATGATTGATCAAGGTCTCTCAATTGTGCTAGATTTATTCTCCTGATCCTTTCCCCATCTGATCGTCACTGCATCATCACCGTGTGATCCTCGTCTAACCTTCCAACTTCATTTTCATAATTAGGTCTTATTAACGTAAACGCTTATCCCAAGTTGTTTTATTAATCACCGTCCTTGGATCCTAGTTCTCTTGTCCAAATCTAATTTTTTTAAGGGTAAACAATCATTTAATTCCTCTAGCTTTGCTTTAGATTTTAATATCATCTATAAATTTTGATTTCTTCTATTTAAGGCATATAATTTTTAACAAGAAATCAATGTGATCCAACTTTTTAAAATAAGTAAAGAAATTAAATATTAACTATTTTTGAGCTTTTAAACTATCACTTAATATTATTTTGCTCCCATTCAACTAAAAATAGTTAGATTTTTACCGTAAGAAAATTTAAAGTTAGGAATTTGTTTGGTCAAATTTTGTACTAATATCTAAAACAAAGAGAAAAAATTAATTTCCTGACTATAAAATATTATAAAACATCTCAAAATGCCTAAAAAATTGTCAAAATGATTTAATTATTAGCCCTAACAATATCAAGGAGATTTTTTAAAGTACGCATTTGTTAAATAGGGACAAAAATTTTTATATTGTATCAGATCAAAAATGCTATAAGTTTTTAATGTATATATTTATTTATTTTTGTCAATAGCATTTAATACAAACTCAAATTCTCATAGTTTAGGGTAAAACGTAATAATTTTTAGTTTAATGGATAAAGTGAAATTAAATCGGTCAAAGTGTAATTAATTTTTAAGTTTTTAAACTTATTTCAAAATATTAAACCATATTAACTTATTTTTAAAAATTAAAGAGTCCAAATAAAAGAAATTAAATTTAAAAATAATATTAAAATTTAAAACAAAGTTAAAAAGACAAAATAATTGTTTAACATATTTTATAATTTAGTACTGATATAAACTATGGACTGTAATCATGTTGCAGGACAAAATATACATAAATCACCCATTTGACAAGAAAGTCAACTATGTAGCTGGCTTACCCTATAAACTATGAAAGAATCAGAGTTAAGAATTGAAGGGGCCGTCTGTAATATCTAACAGCATTAGTTCAGGAATTGGAACCTAGTTGTCAGGATATCATTATCTTGATGTTTCCACAGCATCCAAATGGCTCATTATTGGAGACCCTGCTTGAGTGTGACCTAAGCTTGGGACATCGCGAAAGGGTTGAGACATAACTTACCCTAATCTCACCAAGACTTGAGACCTCGCAGAATGGTCAAGACATCACTGAACTTCAGCTCACTAAGAGTGCAAATTAGTCATAGAGCCTACACAAGTCCCGTGAATCAGATATTGTGAGTAGGCTTTTTGGCTAACGTGTATAGTTGGTAGGGCTGAGTTCAGTCGCAGCTCACCTTTTCTGTAGAGTCCCAACGAGTAGGCGACTACTTTGGTCACGCTGAGATAGGATCTATACAGTCCCTCCTCTACTCTTTTGGCCTACCAAGAAAAAAAATATATAACTGGTTTAAAAAAAACCTTCGTTTTTGTTTTTATTTTGTTGTATAAGGTGGCCAACGGGATTAGCAGTCAGGACTATAATTTTCGTGTTCGGTCTTTCTATCACATTCGGTTGTTAAAAAAAAGGTTAAGATATATAGATAAGTCGGTCAAGACTTTTTATTTTGTATATACTGGATTAATTTTAGGCCATTTTAGGGAGATTTGTAAATGGAATTTAAGTTCATCAAACTCTAATCTGGCTTTGATCTCCATTCCCCACGACCCAAGTTCTAACTTCTTTTGATGCATTCTTTTTTGTTTTCTTTTTTTTTAAAAAAAAAAAATCAATGGCGATGGGATTATAAAAGCAAATAAAGAAAACCCCTCATTGGTAAACAAATTTCAGCTGCTAGCATGGGAAGCATGTTAACGGCGTCGTTTTGGGTGTAGTGACTCCTCTAGTGTAAAATAAAACATAGCTTTTGATTGCAATTAATGAATATTTGTACCTAGATTCGATGGCAACGGTATATGTTTGGATTAAGGAACTCCTATTTCATTCTCGCTCCTCCATAACAAACTCTCATAGCAGCCCTGCTTGTTCGGTCTCCTCTATATTAGTGATTTTTTTGTAAAACATATCATAGATAAAGCAAAAAACACAACATAAAAAATAAGAATATAGAAATAAATAGGACGGGTTTAGATTAGAGCGAATTATTACATCTTGTTCCAAATTCGTTCAGTCCTAATTATTATCATTTCATACCCGTCTTAGTAAAAACGGGGCAAAGAGGGGATCCAAAACATCCATTTATTTTGCCAACTCTATTGGTACCGATTATCCGAACTTCGCACTTACTGCTCCAACTAAAAAGCCGTTCGGGCCCATCATCACCAGAAAAAAGAACAGCCACTGTAGCACATGCGTTATGGGCCCCAGCCATATTCATAGATGTAATCAATACCCTGGGCCGCAGGTGCAACTACAGAGTATTAGGCCCGAAATGGGCCAACATATGTACATAAAGATATTCATACAGAGGTTATGACACATGTATCTTAATATCTAGACTGAGCATGGATGAATATAGTTGTATAATATAAAAAATTATAACAAAATGTGGGCTCATATTTTATACAATAATCCTTAAGGTATTACTG
This sequence comes from Euryodendron excelsum, assembly GCA_033060915.1. NCBI lineage: Eukaryota > Viridiplantae > Streptophyta > Magnoliopsida > Ericales > Pentaphylacaceae > Euryodendron > Euryodendron excelsum. The sequence continues at coordinate 16,879,229 of CM065386.1, forward strand.
AAACAAATAATAAATCAAAGTATTATTTATATAAAAGTGAAAAAAGTACAATAAGATCAAAAAGTTTTCAAGGTTAGATCATCCCAACATAAATAATACTTAAGAGACTCAAGCACCCGTACTATGTGTGCATATTATGAGCATCCGGCAACATATTGTTATCACATACTTGACAATTTCGAAAACTGATATACTCCCTTTAGTTAGGTAACTTTTTTTAAATTTTTAATGGGTAAAGTGGGGGATAATACACTCTAATTAATTTACCTTAAATAGCTAAAAACTAAATGATGCATATAGAATTATGAAAACTTTGGGAAGGCCATGGTCCTTGCCCGCCCCAATTTTATGTCTGCCAATGTTTACCGAATAATTTGGTAGGGATTGGTTTATGGTTTTTAGTTTTTAAGGCTGCAATAATTATTCAAAATTTAAAAAATTAGTAATTAGTCTAGGCTTGTTTTGATCGAATGGAATTGGAAGTTTAGATCTGAATACTATTTTTTCGCTACGTTTTGTTCATTATCATCTCATTTGCGGGTCTCTTCGAGAAATACTTGATATTTGATAAGCAAGTGTTGGGAAATACTTGATATTTAAAATTAACACAAAAAGAAACCCAACATCCAATTGTTTTTAGAATTGAATGAAGCCTATCATGGAGGATTAATTAGGATTTAATTTCAGTCTTAGAGAAGGATACTTGGTAATTGTGTGTTTCCTCAACAATTGTATAGTGAAATGCCCTAAATACTCCTATTTTATTACAACAATACAAAATATAATTTTGTATATATAAGTTAATATTAGGGTTTTGATATTACTTCTTAGTATTGGAATTTAGCCTATGTTCTCAATTTTATATTATGTTAATGTTTTTATACTTTGCATTATTTTTATTTTGATATTGTATGCAAGTTTAACTCGTTCTAACCCAAACTCTGATTAACTTAGGTGGAACAAGGACAGGATGGGAAGGGTTAATCCATCATGGGCTCTAGACGAGGTGTAGGTTGAAGTTTTCTTATTAAGAGTGGAATAGTTAAAGTTTTTTTGAACATCTATTGCATACCTAAAACACTAGAGGTTAGACTCCCTCTCCCTTTTTTTTTTCTTGGGTTTTGGGCAGTGGCGGTGGCATGAAAGGACTAGAGGGGCAAGTCCCCCCCCTCCCCTTTCCCCTCAGCTTTTTAAAAATTGTAATTTTACTGTAACTTTGAAAAAAAAATTTAATTTGCCCCCTCTGAAAAATTATAATTGGCCTACTATATTTAAGAGAACTCTTACTTTGACTTAAAATTTTAGAATGTCTCTCAATATGCTCCCTCTAGAAATTTATGAATTCTCCCTTAAAAAATATTAATTTGCTTTAAAAATCCCTTTGTATATTATATAAACTTATAGAAATTATATAGGTATATGGAAGTCAAGTGATCTCTTGTTGATTATTAAATAAAAAAAATTTGTTGGTTATGGTTTCATTTTTTGTTCTCCTTTTAAAATTGTGAGGCAAAGTATTAGGTGTTTTGGTTTAAAATGAGAAGACAATTGATAAGGATGCAAATATCATATTTTTATCCCATAATGTTTAGTCTTTTATACTTATTTGATACCTAAAGATACTCACTACTCTTATATTTTGACAGAGGGTGTTATGGAATGCCCAGAAAGAGGATCCTAGCTGAAAAGGGATGAATTCGAGCAAAAATACACCCAGCATTCGTTCAAACGGTCCCAAGAGGCGTTCGAACGGTAGTAGATGCATTCAAACGCTACGTCAAACGGATACACGTCAAGTTCAGGTTCAAAGAGCGTTCGAAAGATTCAGAGAACATGTTTTACCGTTCGACATACCGTTCAAACAGGAGTCCAATCCGTTCGAACGGTGGCAAGGGTGTTCGAACGGTAGTGCGCAGCTACAGATTTTTAGAAGCCTATAAAAGCTGGGACTGTTTTGGTTTTAGGGTTGTTGACGTTTTTCGTATTATTGAAGGTTATTATTTGAGTTGTTTTCATAGCCCTGCGTGGCTAGACTTTGAACCTTGGTCAAAGGAGACAGAAACCTCGGAATTAATAATAAACTGTGGATCTAATTTGTTTTCATTATTCGATTTATGCTTTGAGTATCGAATGTTGTTCTATTCCTATTTTCATGATTGTCTTGTTTAATCGCTAGGAGGCTTACTAGTTTATTAATCATTGCAATCTACTGCTGAGTTAGATATCAAATCCGTAATTGTTTGATTCTTTTGATTTGTGAAGCAATTGAGATTTAATGATTTACTGCGTTGGGAATTATTATATCTTGGGAAGAGCATTCGACTAAATTAAATGCAAGCGCTTGTGCTTGTATTGTTTAGTTTCATTGATCTCTCTAATTCTTATGGCTACTGCTAAATTAAACTTTGTGTGCTTTTCTTGGGTTGTTTAATAGTTAGGGTAAATCAAATCGCTTGTTTCTGATTAACTACAACTAAGGAGAGATAGGAAAATAATTCTAACGGTGAATATTCAAAGAGTGAATTGATATGCTTGCATCAATGATCAGTTGTAAATTCCGATGGTAGATGTTGACCTAGATCAAGATTTGTTCTTTTGATTGATTTAAATACTTTAATCTGAATTGTTTCGTAGCTGTGATTATTAAAATAGTTTTCATTAAATCCAAAACCTCCCAATCCTTGTTCACATAGTATAAAACTAGGCTAAACATTCTTCGTGAAAACAATCCTTACTTGCACTATTGCATATTTGTTTTTCGGGTATCGATTTTATTTTTGGGTGCCCGCGACAGCACGCCCAACAATAAATAATCAAACCATTTTGTGCAAAAATTGTAATTGTGCGGCATTACATTGAAAAAAATTTTTGAATTGTAATTACTTGTTACCATCCCAAACTAAGTTTTCTGGCTCCGCGGTTGGTTATGAGATGCAAAAACTCGACAGACAAGAAATGGAACTCAACAAATTCACTGAGGAACAATCTTTAGAGACTAGACAGAAAAATCCATAAGCTGAGCTGAATAGCTGATGGACAAGGAAACTCAACGTACAGATTAAGGACACTTAAACGTGCATGATTGGGTTCAAATCCTGGCATCAATTCCACAATAGCTCCTTGGTTACTGTCAGGCCGAAGATATCATTTTGGTGGGCTTCAGTTGAAAAGGAAAATTTTAAATTGAAAGAAAAATACTGCAGTTATCAATTTTCATTACGCAGGGCTTAGCTCGCCCTTAAGGCTAGTGAGACGATCGCCTAAGGCTCTAAGATTTTTAAGGCCTCAAACTTTTAAAACTTAGTAAAGCTCTAAATGTTTTTATCTTATTTTTTTGAAAAAAAAGACTTAATTCAAATGAGAAAAAACTATTAGTTAAAAAAGAAAGTCTAAAATCAACTACACAAGTAAACTTTAGAATAAAAAAAATTATATTTAATAATAAATAAATTGATTGTACAAACAAACTTTTTTGAAGGCCCAAAATTTTTTAAACATTTGATATAGTCAACATCTTATATAGTTTCCACATCTTTTGTTTTTTAAGAGAATTCTCTAATCCAAGTGAAAAAGGAAGTCTTATTAGATATAAAATAAAAAAAGGGCCTAAAATCAAGTCAACTTTAGGAAAAAACATTGGCTTAACAAAAAATTGTAGAAATAAATATTTTTTGAAGGCCCTAAATTTTTTAAAACATTTACATGGTTTTAAGAAGCTATATAGTTTCTACGTTTTCGTTTAAAAGAAGAGGTCTTAGTCCAAATGAAAAAAAAAATGCCTTTTAAAAAAAGGCCAAAATCAGCATAATAGTTAATTTCAAAAGAAAAAACACTAATTTATAAAATAAAAAATTTATAATAACATTAAAAAAACAGGGAGCCTCATAAAATTGCTGCCTTATGTCTCAACTTGTCTTGAGTTGATACTCTCATCACAAATAGATACAAATAAATGAATCTCACATGTATTAAATAATGTGAACCCCAGCACTTTCTCTATCGGTGATAAAAATTCGACGAAAAAAGCGAGTGCATCTAGCATTAGTCAAACTAAAATGCCCATAAAAATGTTTAAAAAAATGAATTTCAGTTGCAAAAAAGGGGTTAAAAGCTGAATAAAAAAAACTAGTAAATAAGCTAATTGGAACAAAGCAAAAGCATTCGGTCTTGCGGACACTTCTGGCATGTATACTCCTCATGGTGCTGAGTGTCACTAGACTCGTTACACCAACACAGACATGGCTCGAGCAAATTTAACATGGCTCTAGTGAACTTAACATGACTCGAGCCATGCGGCAGGTCAGTTTGAGAAAGAATCCAGTCTTTGAAAAAATAGTTGTATTATTGAGGACTCTTAAGCCAAACACAATTCAACCAATCAAGGAGTTTAGGCCTATGTTTTGGATACAGAGATAAGCTATAGAAAGGCCTGAAGTTGTACGTATTATTTGGATCTCTTTTTGGAATAGAAAAATATAGAGAAAGAAATTATAGTGAAGAGAAAGAAACAAAGCAATGAAGCAGATAATATGCGTTCTTGTTATTGATTTGAAGAACAAAGCGGAGAGATCATCTTGGTAGATTCTGAGGATGAGGAAGAATATCGTGGTGATATGGTGTTGAGGTCGAAGTCAGGAAAAATAAAAATTCAAGTAGTCGAGCAAGTAAACTTCAACCAAAGTTCATAAAGATTCGAATAGCATTCGTGGAGTTCGTTTGTTATGGTTGTAAGTTGGACTTGTGTAACATATTCATTCTAGTACTTGACCTACTAGAAGTGGTGTTTTCTCGAAATTGGGTTTTCATAGAAAAATCTTTATATCTTGTTCTTTACTGCTTTTATGTTTATTTACTATATAGAATGCATGAACATATGTTAAGTTAGTAGATGTAGGTTTAAATTGAAATAGATCAAAACTCATCCTAAAAGTTAGTAAATTCAGGAATCAAGAATTTTTACATTCATTTTCAAATAAGTTTAAAGTCAACTCATCTTATCAACTCTATTTCAACCATAAAATAGAGAGTATCCGACTCCGATTTTTTTTCACCTCACCCCCAGTAGGTTGGTGGTCGATTTCTGTTTGCAAAAACAAGGATATCAATTATGATGATGATTCCATTAAGGTTAGGCTAGGCTTTTGAAAGCGATGATCGAGCTTAGTAAATAAGAACAGAAGATAGGAAAATCAATTAAAATTTTGATGGTTCGAGTGTAGTTAGTTTTCTAGAAACTAGTTCACTAGTTTGTATTCATTCATCTTCAGTGAATGCGAAGTTTTTCTGAATGATTGATTGGTAGTGTTTGATAGCTTCTTATATTACATATGCAAATATTTTTTGTCACCCATTTTTCTCTTTTACTAATGATTGGTTGTGTTTAACTTTGAGGACTGGTAGGTAGTCTTTCATTCGGCTTCTTTTTTTTTTTTTCCTATTTTTGAGAATACCCAAGAAAGCATGATGTTAAAGCAACTGAAATACCAAAGACAAACCAGTACCATCACTCTGGCAAGAATAAGATGGTGGTGAGCCTGGCTATTAGTTCTTCTACCTCTCATATTACAAGCAAAATGACATATACCCGAAGCTACATCCAGGCCCCTCTCATCCTTGGAATCCCTATCTCTCTACGCATCATCATTAAGAACCACAATAGCTGCTGTTGAATATAAACACTAGACCCTACTTAAAATGGTGACCTTGTTCTACATATCTTTTTCTTTTTGTTCCTGAAAACTCTGTTATTACAGAATTTTATACAAAAATATCGGCCAAAGTTTGATATGGCATTTTTTTTGAAATTATTGAGCTAAAATGAAATGACAACAGTTGATACACGTGCTCATGGGCGGCACCACATACATCTTATCACATGATATCACATTTATCCTAGCCTTACAATCAATTTTGGTTGATGGAAGTGGTAACAAAGGATTTTTTCTATTAAACTTGGTTTTACCAACTCGAGGATATGCACTTGTGTAATATTATATCATCCCATCTTCATCAGTTTTTGTGCTCCATGTTATTATTTCTTTAAAAATCACGAACTTCACCTATAGGGTCAAGCAACATATCGACATGTAGAGTTCCTATTTTTTCTTCTCACCTACTATTGTTTCTAACTTTTGTACCCTTGTTTTCCTCTTCGATAGATGTCTCTTCATGAAAACATATTTGTTGATATTCCATTTCCTGCAAATTAAAAACGGAATAAACACATAATTTAAAAACATACATGCATGACTTCCTTCTATGAACTTCATCCTCTATGCTTCATCTTTGAGCCTTAAATTTGATTTATCACTCCAAGTAAATACATAGACCATCTATTTCTAGAGTTTGTGAAACAAGTCTAATGGACAAGTATATCAAGTGTGGGGTGATCGCTCCAAAGATGTGCAATATGTTTTTGCAAGAGGACGGTTGTCACGATGTAATTTAAATCCAACAGCGTCAAAACTTGAATCGCTTCTAAAGATGTTCAGAAATTGAGCCCCTACAAGAGAATGGGTGTTGCGATTGAAGTATAAAATCTGGTGAGTACCGGAGTTAATTTTCTCGAGGACCAAGTCAAATATAGGCTACTAACACTTAGAGAACACTAATCTAACTTGAATTGAATTGTAATTAAGTAAATTGAATCTAAGTAAAAAAGACTAAAATATGATTGATGTTGGAAGAGAGGTTGTTTAACTACTAATGCAAATCAATTAAAAATAATTAACAACTAAGCAAGTAATTGAAATTTAGATGTAGAGACAATTAAAAGGGACTTGGATACAATTGATCCAATTAACCAAGTCCAACAGAGTTTCAATAGAAGATTTGATAACTCAAAACAATGATCACTCCATGGATCCTTGATTGGAAGGATTTAGACCATAAAACCTTGGATTTGTACTTAATTGAGAGTAGAATTGTTATCCATTGATAGAATCATAGAAACATATCTTGGATTTGTGTAATCCCTATACCAATTGAAGAATTGTGTATAGCAGTTACCAAATTGTGTTATGAATTTAAGTTTTTTTGTAGATCCAAACTCAATTAAGACGAATTAGAGAAATCATAAGATAGATTATTGAAATCTAGTTACTTCCATTGAAATCCTTGAAGATCCTTGGTGTATCTTCACAATTACATCAAAGTAGAAGATTAGCTACTAGAATTCATAATAGAAAGCAAAGAAAAATGTAGATCTTGCATTGAAGTGAGAAGAAACTAGTGTTTGGTCACAAGAAAAATGAAGGAAAGCTAAGAAAAATGCAAGAAAATAAAGTTTCTATCTCTACAATTCTCCAAAATACAAAGAAATCTAAGCTATCTAAGTACAAAAATGAGAGATATCTCTACAAAAAAACACATAAAATAGCCTTTTATACGCTGGACAAAACAGGGATCTGTCAAGCGAGCGTTGACCGAGCGCTCGGCTAATGCTCGCCTAAGAGACTGATCACTTGACCGATCGCTCGCCCAAGTGACCGATCGCTCGCCCAAGTGACCGATCGCTCGGTCGAGCGCTCGACTAATGCTCCTTATTTACTCGATGAAATATGCTCTCTGAATGTAGCACTTCATGAGTTAGACGATCATTCGGTAATGCACTTTTTGGCCCTTTTCTCTACAATTAAGCTCCATTCCGTACAATTAGATCAACAAGGCATGTTTAGGACAATCTAAAAATAAAATACTAATCTAATACCTAAACCAGAGCTAACAATCCACTAATTAGGGGACTGTGATTACACTTTTAGAGTGTAATTAGTAAGTCAGAGTCAAATTCATCAAGGATCAATCTCAACAAAAGAATAGCACTAGACAAACACTTAACTACCTATAACATTGAATTACAACCACTAAAATTGCGTCAAAACAAAGTGAAACCAAAAATAGGAATGATGTTTGAGATTTAGTTGATCTAACTAATTCAAAGCAATTAAATCTAATTGAAAGGATTAGAGAAAAGTCTTGGATCCAATCACCCCATTTTTTCAACCATTCAATAAGGTTTTATAACTCAAATGAAAGGTCTCGCCATAAACCTTTGATTCGAAAAATTTTTACTATGAAAATGGTAATTCATTATTGAATCGCTCCTTAAGATGTTGTATGGTAAACTCTAGTAAGAGAATAGACATCGTGATTGAAGTATAATTCTAAGAGTATTGGAGTCGATTTCCTCAAGGATCAATCTCAATATAAGAATAGCACTAGACAAACATTAAGCCAACCCAGCTTTGAATTGCAATTACTAGATTGTATCAAAATTAAACCAAAAATCCTTTGATGTTTGAGAGTTTGAAGTTAATCTACTAATGCAATAAATTGAAAACTAGATTTAGAAATAAGAAAAGGGTCTTGGACACAATTAATTTAACTAGCCAAGTCTTTACAAGGCTACAATGGAGGAATTAATAACTTAAATCAATGATCACTCCATGGATCCTTGATTCGGAAGATTTAGACCATACAAACATGGATTCATCCTCAATTAAGTGTAGATTAGTGTTCAAAGTCATGAATCATAGAAATAAATCATGAATTTGTGCAATTCTTATACCAATTTTTGAGGTTGTGCATAGAATTACCAAGTATGATCATGAATCTAAATTTTCTAATGGATCTACACTATAATTAAGATGAATTCAAGAAATCATAAGATAGTTCATTGAAAACCATATACCTCCATTAAATCCTTGAAGATCCATGGTTGATATTCACAATTGTATCCAAGAATGAAATTAGCTACTAGCTTCCATTAGAAGTTCCATTGAATTAACAAGAAATTGCATTTAAATCAATAAAACTAGTGCTTGTTACAAGGAAAAATGAAGGAAAGTAAAAAAAAAATACACTTTTTCTCTCTACAATACTCTCAAATATAAACCTAACCTAGTTACAATCTCTAAAAATGTAAAAGACTCCCTAGTTTTAGCAAAAAACTACTTTATATAGCTGTGTAAAAAAAGGGGTGTTTCCTGAATCTCCCCTCAGCTATCGAACTTGATTCGAATGGTGCATTGAGCTCTTTGATTTCTGATGTCCGTTCCCCCATTTGAACGGTGGATTCTCTGTTCGAACGCTTATTTGCAATTTTACTTAATTTGATATTTTTAAGCTCAATTTTCTGCACAAGGTTCATTAAGGCAATTTAGGGATAAAATAGACTTATTAAAGCAATAAACAACCTAAGATAGAGCTAACAATCAACTAATTAGTGGATTATGATTACACTTTTGGAGTGTAATCAATTATCAATTGATCTTAGAATTGGATTTCTATTGAAGATTCATAGGTTAATACTATTAATTTGTGCAAACACAATACCAATTCAAGGATTGTGCATTGAAATTGTCAAACTTATTCAAGAACCTATGTGTTATTAAGAATCTAGTTTCAATTGATAAGAATTTGATGAATTGGAAGATATAACTTTAAAAACCAATTTCCCTCCATTAAAGACTTGAAGATCTTGAGTGATCTTCTCAATTGAATTCAAGAGAGAGTTTAGCTAATCATCACCATTGCAATATAGTTAAAGAATTGAAGAGATAATGAAGAATTAAAATGCAATTTCTATTGAATCTAGCTATTATAATGGAAGTTGAAGAGTTTATCTCTCTAAAAGTATGTAAAAACTGCAGAAAATCTAAGTACAACTCGTATTCTAAAAGCTTAAATCCCCAATTGAGAAAAAAACAGCCTTTTACAGCAAAGAATCAAATAGAGACTACGTAGGCCATTAGAACGCCATAATGGCTGCTCAAAGCTAACGGATAGCTAACGGCAAAACACCCTCTTTGAATTTCTGCTCTGCTTGTGAACCTGATTCGAACGAGAAATGGGAAATGTGCTCTCTGAATCTCCACCATCGTTCAAATGGTTGAACCACACGTTCGAATGGCCGTTTGAACGGTTAAAAGCCACGTTTGAACGCTTTTCTAGAATTTTGGCTTTGCTCCTTTTAAGCTCATTTCCCTGTATAAAGCACACTAAAACAGTTTAAAGATAAAATATAACTATTAAAGTGATAATAAACCTATACTAAGGCTATCAATCCACTAGTTAAGGCATTATGATTTTACTTTTAGGGTGTAATGATGGGGCCATGAATGTAGTAGGTTCACTTCAGCAAAATGAGCATAATAACTATTCCTTATTGGAATGCATTGTTTTCTAGTCATCTTCAAATGGAGCAGCCATTGAAGGCTTTGAACCTTATTTGATTAGTTTTAACAAAGACCCAAAAGTCCCAAAAAAGTTAGGGGGTATGGACTAGGGTCCGAACCTAGGCATGTGAGGGGAGTCTGGACCCTAGTCCGAACACTCTGAGTAACGTCTACAAGCATCACTTTTTGTGCAAAATCTTATGAGTTGTATGTTATGGAAAAAGATTATGTGTTTATATGAATAAAGTAATATGGATGAATTTGTGTGAGTTTGATTTTGTATGAGTTGGGTTTTTTGAGATTTGTGGTAATGGTTTTTTTTTTTTGGTGTTTTTTTTAGGAAAAGAATGGGATTTTGACTTATGCTGATTAAAAGTATTTGGATGTAAGTAAGAGTATCCATAGTTAAATAATTTGAAGTGGACTTCTTTAGCATTTTCCTAAATAATAACATCATATGCTCTCCCATGTGAATGGTCTACCATGTCAATAGGCTAGCATTTTCTTTAGCTTCTTTAGCATTTTATAGATATAAACATACAATTTTAAAAGGGGCAAAAAGAGGTAAGAAAATCGTAAAATCAATCAAGTGAACTTGGCAATATTTATCCAAAAACAGAAAGAGTTTCATAAAAATAAAAAATAAAAACACCATTATATATGGAACAATTGAAGTTCAGATGGTTCTGTTACCTGAGAGTTTTGCTTGTTTTGGACAATGGAGATAATTCATTTGAAATGTCATTGAAGCAATAGAGTTCAATGACAAATCAGTTTGGAAAAGACTAATTAGTTTGGAAACTGAACAAACAAAAAACTAGTAAGTTTGTATAGCATTTCCACATATATTTTTGTGGCTCCCTACATTTCTTTTTTATTTTATTTTATATTCTGATGTTTCTTCATCATCTAATGCTGCTTTGTTACGAACCTTTGCAGAGAATAATTTTATTCTTTTTCAAGCAAAATACATAAATTAGTGAGTAAATAAATGGGTGGGACAAAGAATCTAAAGATGATATTCCTGTTGGGTGGAGTGGACTTGATGAGGTTATTGGTTGTGATCCTTTGATATGAGAGATTGAGCACTCAAAGTATTAAATTGGATTGAAGACCCAATGAATTACACAAAGGAATAATTTTCTCTCTCTCACTTTGCTCACTACAATTCATGTTTCTACACTTCACACCACACATTGAACACTACACCTACAACCTCTATTTATAGGCATTACATATAGTGTTATTATTTCTTTGGGGGTTTGACTTACTATTCATTTAGAGGCTTGAATCACTATTCCTTTGAAGGCTTGAATCACTATTCCTTTGAAGGCTTGACTCACTATTCCTTTGGAGACTTGAATCCCTATTCCTTTGAGGGCCTGAATCACTATTCCTTTGGAGACTTGAATAACTATTCATTTAGAGGCTTATGGTGCTAAACTTAGAGCATTTTCTACATATGAAGGGACTGTGCTTATGGTGGCTGTGGAAAGGGTCAAGTTTACCTCTTTTTATTTCTTTACTTTTTTTAACATCCCCCCTTAAACTTGACTCTTCTACCTTTGTCATTCCGAGTATCGTCTTCAATCTTACAAAGTTATTATGTTTGAGTGGCTTTGTGAAAATATCAACTATCTGATCATAAATCCTGCAAGAAATCAATTTCACTTCCTTGTTCTTGACATGCTCCCTGATGAACTGATATCGAGTATCAATATGCTTGCTTCTCTCGTGAAAGATTGGATTCTTCACAAGAGCAATTGCTGATCGATTGTTGATGTAGACCTATGTGGGATCATTTTGTGAAAATCCCAAGTACTTCAGAACATTTCTGATCCAAATACCATGACAATCAATTGAGCTGGCAGCAACATACTCAACTTCGCATGATGATAGCGTTACGATGGATTGCTTCTTTGATGACCATGTAAACGATGTATCTCCCATAAAGTATGTGAATCTAGTCATGCTCTTTCTTTCATTAAGATCTCTCCCCCAATTACTATTTGAATAGCCAATAAGTCTACAACCTCTAGTTGATGGATAGAACATACCATCACTGATAATTCCCTTGATATAGTGGAGTATCCTCTTCACTGCATTCAGATGCGACTGGTCAGAAGTCTCCATATACTTGTTGACTAGTCTAACTCCATAGAGTATATCCGGTCTGGTACAAGTCAAGTATCTCAAGCTTCCAACCAGGCTCTTGAAATAGGTAGGATCAACATCTCCTTGCTCATTCTTTATCAACTCCAATCCTATTTACATTGGAGTTTTCACAAAGTTACAGTTTTTCATCTCAAACTTTTTCAGGATCTCTTTCGCATAGTTGATCTGGGAGATGAAGATTCCCTTCTCACTTTGCACAACTTCTATGCCAAGGAAATGAGCCGTTTGGCCTATATCCGTCATCTCCAACTCTTTGACCATGCTCATCTTGAAAGCATCAAACATTGCTGGATTATTATTAGTAAAGATCAAATTATCAACATATAAGCAAGCAATCAGCATACTATTGTCTGTCTCCATCTTTATATATAGGGCATACTAATATGGACACTTCTCAAAACCATTTGCCTAGAAATAATCATCGATCCTCATATTCCATCCACGGGGAGCTTGCTTCAATCCATAGAGTGCCTTATTCAGCTTGTACACTCTATCTTCTTTGTCTTTCTTCACATATCCAGGTAGTTGATCAATATAGATCTCTTCTTCAAGAAAACCATTTAGAAATGTTGATTTCACATCTAGCTGGTAAATCTTGCATTTATTTTGTGCAGCTAGTGAAATCAACAATCTGATGGTCTTAAGTCGGGCAATTGGGGTAAAGACTTTACCGTAGTCGATCCCTTCCTTCTGCTTGTAGCCTTTGGCGACAAGTCTTGCCTTGTATCTCTGGACTTCTCCTTGAGCATTCCTCTTAGTCTTGTTTTCACACCAATAGTCTTTCCGCCTTTCGGGAGAATAGTCAACTCCTAAGTTTTGTTCTTCTCAATGGATTAAATCTTCTCATCCATTGCTCTTCTCCATTTGTCTTCTTTGTTAGCTTCCTCAAAGCTAACTAGATCACTGGTAAGCAATAAACAGTATAGAGTGACATACTCTTCTATTGGTTCTGTATTTTTAGACAAATTAGCTAGGGTACGAGCTCCTTTAGGCTTCATGTCTGAAAATTCACGCTCGATTGGTGATGGAGCTTCATTCCTCCGTGGTGAGTGGAAACCATGTGGAGGTGTCTGCTGATCTCTAGGTACTTGTGGCTCGATAGCCACTTTTCTTGCTTGTGCAGGTTCTTCTTCCTCAAGTGTCAATTACGTATCTCTGAAGGCTTCAATCTGGTCCCAATTCTAGGATTCATTTTCTTCAAACATGTCATCCCGGTTAAAAATAACTTTCTTGGCGGTGGAATTGTACAACGATATCCCATTATTCTATCATCGTATCCAACACTGATATACTTCTGTCCTTTATCATCTATCTTTGTCCTTCTTACCTCTGGGATCTTGGTGTAGGCTATGGAGTCAAAAACTCTTAGATGACTCACGCTAGGCTTAGAAGTACTCCAAGCTTGGTGTGGTGTCTTTGTAGCAAGACTCTTGGTAGGACACCTATTGAGCAGATAAACCGCACACAACACTGCTTCTACGTAAAATCTTTTGGGTATATTTTTATCTTTCATCATACTTTTAGTTAAGAATGGTTACGGTTCTTCCTCTCAGCTACACCGTTCAGCTGGGGAGTATAGACTGGCGTGAACTGATTTTGAATTCCTTGTTGTCTAAGGAATTCTTAGAAAGCTTCTATTGTATACTCTCCTCCTTGATCTGATCGGAGTGACTTGATGTGGTAGTTACTCTGTTTCTCCATAAGAGCTTTGAACTCTTTGAATCTGTCGAATGCCTCCGACTTCCTTTTCATGAAGTAAACCCAAGTCTTCCTACTATAGTCGTCAGTAAAGGTGAGGAAGTATTGATTTTGTCCATTTGAAATTGGGTTCAAAGGACCACATACATTTGTGTGCACTAATTGGAGCAACGTGATTGATCTCTAGTTAGCTTGCTTTCCAAAGTTGTTTTTGTGTAGCTTGTTCAGAACACAGCTCTCACATATCTCATTCGGATGGTAAATGTTAGGTAAACCGTACACCATCTTCTTACTAACCAACTGTTTCAAGCTTTCAAAATTTAGGTGTCCATACCTCAGATGCCATAGCCAGTCTTTATTGTTGATGACCGTACTCGGATACTTTGGTGTGTCGTGATGGATGGCGAGAGAGAACATTCGATTTTTTGCCATAATGACTCGAATGATCAGTTTCCCTCGATTGTTTGAGATCAACATCTGCTTGTTTTAAATGCTAATCTGGTAACCTTTCTCCACGAGTTGTCCTAGGCTCAAGATGTTGGTCTTCATGTTTGGCACATAGTAGACATTGGAGATGAAAACGTGATCTCCACCTTTTCTTTTGATCAGAACATTGCCTCTACCTCGGGCTGGCACTCTAAAAAGATCGCTGAATGATATCTCTCCTTGAACTTTCTCATCAAGTTTAGTGAATAAGTTCTTTCTTCTAGTCATGTGGTTGCTGACTCCATAGTCGAGCTACCAAACATCTTGGTCCTAGGTTAAGCTTTGTGTCATCAATATCAACAATTCTTCAGCAACTAGTTCGGCTTCTGCAAGATTAGCCTCCTCGCTAACCTTCTCTATTGGTGGTCTTGACCAACACTCATTGCTATAGTATCCAAACTTATGGCAGTTATAGCACTCGATGTTGCTCTTGTCAATGTTTTGACAATTATTGTAATTGCCTTTTCTTTCATGTCCTCTTTCTCTGAAGACATTGTTTTGTTGCCCACGTCCTTCTCTAGTGAATCTTTGTCTGCCTCTACCTTCGCCACTGGATTCAAAATATCCAAATCCTATTCCACGAGATCCTCGACCTCGCCCTCGTTCTCAGTGTGACATCCCCCCTTGCTCGTATCTCCCATCGGTCAAAGATAGTTTTGACTGTAGGACCTCCTCCAGTGTTTTATCATTACTTTTCCTATTGACCATCTGCTCCTGGGCTTGTAGTGATCCCACAAGCTCTTCTATCGACATAATCTCCGGATCTTTGGTTTCTTCTAGAGTAATGGCTATGTAGTCAAATTTTGGATCCAAAGATCACAAAATTTCTCATATATTCTCATGTTTGTGAGAATCTCTCCAATCCTCCTCAGCTGGTTTGCAATTACCATTACACGAGTATAGTACTCGATAATGGACTCATCAGACTTCATTTGTAGGGATTCAAACTCACCGCATAGAATTTGGAGGCGAATTCTCTTTACTTTTTCAACACTCTTATATGTTCGGTGGAGGGTCTTTCAGACTTCTTGGACGTTTGAACGGAGGCGATGATTTCAAACGTGGCCTCATCAAGGCCCTGGCAGATGATGGACTTGGCCTTGCAGTCCTTTTTTCGTTCGGCGCGAAGGATTGTTCGCTGAGTATCAGACATGGATGCCTCGACTTGTTTGGATTTGGCTTCGGCTTCCTCATACCCATCTTCCACGATGTCCATGACATCTTGAGCGCCTAGTAGAGCTTTCATTTGGATACACAAGTTGTCGTAGTTCTCCTTTGTGAGCTTCGGAATGAGCGCCTGTGTAGTACCGTTTACCATTTGGTTTTGAATATCTCACACACTATTATGGAGTTTGAAGATTAACGGTGGCTTTGATAGCACTGTTGGGTGGAGTGGACTTGATGAGGTCACTAGTTGTGATCCTCTGATGAGAGAGATTGAACACTCAAAGTACTAATTGAAGACCCAATGAATTACACAAAGGAACAATTTCCTCTCTCTCACTTCACTCACTACAATTCTTGTTTCTGCACTCCACACCACATATTGCACACTATACCTACAACCTCTATTTATAGGTATTATATATGGTGCTACTATTCCTTTGGAGGCTTGACTCATTATTCCTTTAAGGGCTTGAATCACTATTCCTTTGGGGGCTTGAATAACTATTCATTTAGAGGCTTGTGGTGTTGGACTTAGAGCATTTTCTGTACATGAAGGGTTTGTGCTTATGGTGACTATGGAAAGGGCCAAGTTTACCTCTTTTTATTTCTTTACTTTTTTAACAATTCCATGACTTCCCAAGAGCAATTCCATGACTTCCCAGGAGGGGTAAGAGTTTTGAGCTCATGACAAGGTTTTGCTACAACAATGGCAAAGTTTAGATAAATCCCTTAAATCTCTCTCTTTCTATTATACTACATTGCACATTTCATGGAAATGAACAAATCTGTCTCTAAAACCCTTAATTTAATTGAGCAAATTGAGAAGTCTCTTGAAGAGATCAGATACTAGATATGGTCTGAGATTTTGGTAGCTTTAAAGCAGTGTCAAGATTTAATTCTTGTTGCCAATTCTTCGCGTATACTTCAAAAAATGCTTGGACTCTATTGTAAGGCTTTCGTTAGCCAGCGAAACAAAGTCTGTGTCCATCTGCTTCTTTACCTGATATTTCTAGGATTCGATTTTTGTTGGAGTTAGTGACTCACATTATTGACACTAATTTTGACAAACAATGGGCTCAAGAACCCATGAGTCCATGATGAGTAATCTGTTTTGTCCACCTGACTTGGAATAATAGGTTGGAAGTGGAGTGGATCCCAATAAAAATAATTTTTTTCTTTTCATCCAACCTTCGTTTTTAGTTTGCAACCAGTACCAGAGCCATCTTAATTTAGCCAATAGATTAATCTTTTTTTCCCGTAAGTTTGCACCTATATGTTCAATCAGTGAAAATGAATAATAAATACTAAGGTTAGTACATTCTAAGATGATTAGTATCAAAATAATACATACTGTCGTCTGGATGCTTTGGGCAAGCAATTATACTCCTAATGATAGCCCAGTGTCATTAGACTCGTTACACAAATAACCCTTCTCAAACCCCCTCCCCCTCCTAGTTAATGTTGTATTTAGAACCCAGATTTATTATAAAAAAAAAAAACAAAGAAAAAGAAAAATAAAAGATGAGAAAAAATAACAAAATAAAAAAGTATTTTTCTTTTCTTTTCTCTCTCATTTTCTTTTTTCTTTTCTTTTTTATTACCAAATCATTGATTCAAACACAACATAAAAAGAAGAAGAAAGGAAAAATCATCAAGACTCCAACTAATCTATCAAGGGAATTCAAATTCCTTTTTATTTTTTGGCGAGCAAAACAAGCTCAATTAAAAGTTTTAACATTCTTTTTATTGAGGTATCATCTAGAGCTCCAAGCGCATCTCCATACTGATATGTGCAATGAGCAATCCTGGCAAGGTTGAGAATTATGTCCATTAAAGGTCTAGGAAACGGAGTATTGCCTGCTTGACCTTTGTTCATCTTTTTCCAGGTCTCATCAATCAAGTTTCTTATGTGTTCACGAGCAAATTCCTCCGGAAGGCCGGTTTCACGCATGTAACATGGGATTGACTTTACATTTTCATCTCCTTTCGAGTCAGACTGCATCAGAAAGAAGCCTATAGTATCATGATTCCAAATGGTGCACCCTGACTTTTATTTAACCCTTCTGTATCTAGTGATGATGCAACTAACTCGTGGTGGCTTGCCCCCAGGTCCGGGATGAACTCTCCTCTAGCTGGTCGGTGATCCCCTTGCATTAAACCCACTAGTGTGGTGGCAGCCAAAGGCCCTCCGGTGTTCAAGTTAGATTCCAAGAGACGAAGTTGATAGAGAGGAAACAATAGTTTTAGGGTTCTCTTCTGGGTTGTGTGTGTTTTTACGTACCTCTCCAAGGGGTTTTGTCTTTCCCGTGTATGTCTGCATGGGAGTGATAGGTGGCCCCTCCATGTGGCGGCTTCTAGTTGGAGGGTCAGAGAGGTGTCAAAACACTTGAGAGGGCCATCCCCACACTCCATGGTGTCGTGTGTCAGAACGGTGTCAGAGGTAAGGTAATTGTTGCTTGTACACTCCACGCCCATGCCCTAAGTACGTGCCAGGGTGTCCGATGTCAGTCATGGGACCCATCGATGGTTGTCTGTTCGGGACCAAGGGACGATCTGATCGGGGGCTGACTCGCCTGGCGAGGCGCCTAACCCGGTAGGGGGAATACCATGATCAGGCGTTTGAGGGACCTGACCTGGTCAGAAGGAATACCATTACTAGATGCCCCTAATTCCTCAGGCCACCTGCTCAGGGCTAGGGGAATTCCAAGAGTCGAGCCCCTGCGAAACCCGCGACGCATTTATGTGAAGGCCGGTGCAATAATGGTTCCAACTGGTGCATCTTTTCGAGAACCGCCACATGGTGACAACCGATAGGTAGCCGTTGGGTGACGGGACATGTCAAATCCTGGTCGTTGATGTCTCGTCAGGGCAATGCATCCGGGCCGTTGGTTTCAAAGAAGGTAGGGGGATTTGTTTGGCGGTTACCACCTTCGCCTCTTCACTTTCCTCCAGCAGCCTCTTCACAGAAACAAGAAAAAAAGAAAAACAGAGAGAAGAAAGAGATAAGAGACCTCTGATTCAGTCCGACGAGTGACAAGCGGGGTCGATTACTTCTAGCCATTGTTGTCGGTCACCTTCCGAGTGTTCAATTTGCGGCACGCAGTCGTGATAAGTTCTAATTGTATGTATTGGTTGGCAACCCGCTGTGTCTGGGTTTACGAAAAGAGGGCAAAAATCCCTAACCTCCTAGGGTTTGTTGATAGGTAGGAGTTTGTTACGTCGATATTTAAAGAAGTAGCCTTATTGTTCAAACCCGTATTGCTTAAGATCAAAAACGAAAAATGGTTAGGCACTATGGGGAATCTAGAGCACGTGAGCTCGGATTCTGAGAAAAAGGACTCGAACAAGTACGAGGTAGTTAAGCGTAAGGCCGGAGATGAGGCCTCTGTTAGCGGCTCCGGGGAATCTGTGGAGGTTCTTGAGTCAGGGTAGGTAAAGGCCGTCGACTCCGGTGCCAAAGAAGGAAGAGAGTCAGGAGAGTCAGATGAGGAGGGTTATAGGTACAAGGCCGCTGGGGTGTCCTCCATTCTTACCAAGGAGAAGGTCGAGTACCTACGGGCCATATATCAAATCCCACGGGATCGATCCTTCTTACAAGACCTGGGTAGATCATGGAGAACCTGTTGATGTGCGTCAACCAAGTGTACGAAACGATGATGACCAATACGAAGGTGGTGATAATTCAGATATAGTGGAAGGTGACATGCTTTGGGACAATGATCAGTTGCCCAATATGTTGGAAGAAATCTACATGGGTGGAGCCTTCGATGATGGTATGGATAATTTGCCTAACACTTTTGAAAGTCAAGATGCGCAAAAATTTGATAAGTTGTTTAATGGTGCTCATCGTGAAGTATATTCGGGATGTAAAAAGTCAATTTTGTCGTTCATTGTGAAGATGCTTCATATTAAGGTGTATAACAAGATGACCAATGCTGTGTTTGACATGGTGATGGATGCATTTAAGGAGATGCTACCGAGTGTTGATGATACTCTACCATGGAATCTTTATGAATGTAAAAAGTACTTGCGTGATTTGGGTTTGGGTTATGTGTCTATTCATTCGTGCAAGTATGATTGTGCACTATTTTGGGGAAAGACAGCAGATTTGCAGCATTACCCAAAGTGTAAGGAGTCCAGATACAAGGTAAATGACGATAAAGGTAAGAAGATCCCTCATAAGATATTACGTTATTTTTCCCAAATACCGAGGCTTAAAAGATTGTTTATGTCAAAGAAAATAGCGGCTAACATGAGATGGCACAAGGAAAAACGTTTAGATGATGGAGTATTAAGGCATCCGGCTGATGCCAAGGAATGGAAGGATTTTGATAGGCGATATCCATTATTTGCTGAAGACTTGCGAAACGTGAGGTTAGGGTTAGCAACTGATGGTTTTAATCCCTTTGACAATCGGAGCTCATCATATAGTATGTGGCCCGTTATTTTGATGCCTTACAACCTCCCACTATGGATGTGCATGAAAGAGCCCTATTCTATGATGTCATTGCTAATTCCTGTGCCATTGTCCCCTGGAAGAGATATTGATGTTTACTTGCAACCACTTATTAGCGAGCTGAAAGAATTGTGGGTGAATGGGGTTCAAGTATATGATGCTTCGAAAGGGAAAAGGTTTCTAATGCGTGCAGCCGTAATGTGGACGATTAATGACTTCCCTGCATATGGAAACATGTCTGATTGGACTACAAAAGGTTATTTGGCTTGTCCTATATACAATGAGGACAATTTATCGCAGGGTTTGATAAGCAAGATAGGGTACATGGGAGCTCGTCACTTCTTGCCTGAAAATCACAGTTGGCGAAGAAGTAAGCTGTTTAATGGTGAGATGGAGAATTGATCAAGGCCTATGGAGATGTCAGGTGAACAAATTTTGGAGCAAATTGATTCAGGGACTTACAAGGCATTTGGAAAGCATCCAAGTTATAGGAAAAGACGAAGAGATGTGCATTCAATTTTAAATTGGACGAAGAGAAGTATTATGTTTGAGTTGCCATATTGGAAAACCCTCCAACTTCGACACAACCTCGATGTCATGCATATAGAGAAGAATATATGTGATAATTTGCTTGGGACGTTATTGGGCATAGACGGTATGAATAAGGATATGGAAAAGGCACGCTTAGATTTTGAAAACCTGAATATACGAAAGGAGTTACACCTCAAGAAGCGTGATGATGGGTCTTTTGAGAAGCCTCCAGCATTGTACACACTGCCCTCTACTAGGAGACAAGGCTTTTATGATTTTTTAAAGTCAATCAAGTATCCTAATGGTTATGCAGCAAACATCTCTAACTCTGTGAGCACTCAAGGGGGTAAGTTGTGTAGCCTTAAAACTCATGATTGCCATGTCCTTTTGCAGCAACTTCTTCTGATTGGGAAGCGCGGTTATGTTACTAAGGAAATTGGTACCGTGCTATTTGAGTTAGGTAATTTTTTTTCAACAATTGTGCTTAAAGACATTGAGGGTAGATGATGTAGAGAAGCTAGAGGGCCATATCATCCTCGTACTTTGCAAGCTTGAAAAGATATTTCCTCCGGCTTTCTTTGATGTCATGGTGCACTTGGCTGTTCATTTACCTCGTGAAATTAAGCTTGGAGGACCAGTGCAATATCGATGGATGTATCCAATTGAAAGGTAATTATTAAGTCATCGAAAAACATTATACTGTGTGATATCATATTATGTTGTCTAGACTGAGCATGTTCTTGATGATTTGAAAGCTTAATTTCCTCTTGAAAAATTTTCATTATCTCGTCTGTCTACTTGGGATGTTAAAAGGGTTTGTTGCCAATAAAGCTCGTCTAGAAGGTTCGACTGCAGGGGCGTACCTTTCCAAAGAGTGTACTACTTTCTGTTCTAGGTATCTTGATGGAATAGAAACTATTTTCAACCGACAGGAAAGAAACGATGATGGCGGTGAGCACGGTCCTGGGTTAGTAGTATTTTCTCAAACTGCCCGTCCGTTTGGCTTGATTACAAGGGCACCGGATGTGGCCACTACAGAACGTGAAATGGCATACTGGTTTATCTTATTCAATTGTTCACAAGTGGAACCTTATCTACAGTACGTTTTCATTGACGTTCTTAATTTCATTTCTTACATATGATTATATTTAAGTATTCGTAATTAAGAAAGTGTATTAATCGAGTAGGAAATATAGCAGTTTGCTTGGAAATAAAAATGCAGAATACATCAAAAAGCAACAACAAATAGAATTTCTAAATTGGTTCAAACAAGAAGTAAGTCCTAGTTACTTGTGCACGTGAAGATAATGATATACTAAAATTAACATTATTTACGTTATTTGTGTAGATGAATCAATTGAGAAAAGATAAAGCCCCAGAAGCAACAGATGAATTATGGTCATTAGCCAACGGTCCGGGTCCAATAGTAAGGACATATTCAGAGTGTATTTGTAATGGAATGCAATTTCATACCGTCGACCGCGACAGTCGCCATAAAAGTCAAAATAGTGGTGTGGTAGCGAAAGGAAATCACCCAAGCGGCTTAATGAATTTCTACGGTAAATTGATCAAAGTGTGGGAAATGATGTATTTGTTTCAATGTGAATGGTTCAATAGTGGTACCAACAAGACTTGTCAGATGGATTAACATGCCATAAGTATTGATGTCAAAAATAGATGGTACAAGAATAATCCATTTGTGTTACCAAATTAAGTCCATCAAGTTTTCTACGTCAATGATACCAAGTATAAGACGTTAATCAAGGAAGATTGGAAAGTTGTAGAACGATTCCAACATCAAGGAATATGGGATGTGCTAGAGAAAGATGAAATAGATCAAACAGATGATCCCGTTGATGTGTTCCAACAAGAAACGAGCACTGAGATTGCACCAATTATCCTTGAAGATCCCATTACCAATGATTGGCTTAGGACTGATGTTGATCCATAAGTTATTAGCAAGGAGGCAATTTTACAATCCAGGATTTAGCAAGCAAAAGATGGTGAAGAAGAAGCATTCCGTCATGATCAGGAAGATGAACTACCAAAGAATCCAAATGATGAAGAAGAGTTTGATGACTTTGATGTACACCTTGCATAGAACCAACATGATGTAACAATGAATGCATGTGGAAGCCACAATGGATTCTATGATCACCTATATTCAAGATGGTCACATACCTCCTCCACCACCTCCTCTTGCTTCTTACTGACTTTATGCTAAAAATGACGAAATTAGCTTGGTAATTGTTTTTTAAGGTAGTAGCTTGGTTGTGTGGTGGTGATAGTGTGGTTGGTTGTTTTGATATTTTTAGTTTTAGTTATGTTGTTGGACGGATTTGTTTTGAACAATTTGGTTTGGATGATATATATTATGGTTTAAACGATGATTCATGTTTCTTTTGTGCTATATTTTGGGATTGTTAATATGTTATTGAACATATTTGTATTTTGATGGATTGTATTTACTTTATTAACCCATTAAGTAAGGTGGATGTTTAGGGGGAGGAGAGTTTCAATATAGGGGGAGGTAATTTATTATCTTACAAAATAGAGCACGCCATAGCGGGATAATAGCGCGCTAATAGCACAAAGAGTTTAGTGGATGAAATCAATAACCTTGTGATCGCAGGCTAATAGCGCGCTAATAGCACAGAGAGTTTAGTGCAGTTCATTGTGGGAGCGCGTCATTGCTCGGTTGATCTCGCGATCGCGCGCTACTGACAGTTTATGTAAATTGTGAATATGAGCCATCTTTTATTTGTCTTTGTTGAAATTAAATGCCATGTGGGCTTAATTCATCAAATTATAGTATACCAATTGAATACATATGGGATACGTTTGCCTTAAGTTACTCCAAAGTTCCAAGTTACTTCATTTTATTCGATTTCTTATAGTTAGCATGAAACTAAATATATTTGAATTGGTGATTGGGATGAGATTACTTTCCGTAGCGTGCTATAAGAGGCCCAACCTTACCTGAAAACTTATTTATTTGCAACTCACTCATTAATTAATGAGAAAGATATATGTATGGTTAATTGAGAGTTGTCATGTTTTACATTTCATTCAATGGGAGTATTCCTTTGTCACTGTTTTCCCTCACATCACTGCAGAAAATTCAGCTTTCCAATAACCATGCAATTTCGTGGTCAAGTTACTAGATTTTTAAATGAATCATTGCCTCGATCCATTGAATACATTGGATTTGAGTATAGTAACAAACTAGAAAGGCCTATTCACACATCTTTCTTTGAAATTAAAAGGCTAATTATCTTCGTACTTTCTTTCAACAACTTCAGTGGCACCATAGAGCTATAGATGTGATCCTAGGGCTACAAAAGCTTACAACAATCGAGCTTTCATACAACAGCTAAATTGATAGTTAATGCCAGTGCAAGCAAGTCTAGCTTATCTTTCTTTCCCTAGCTGAACACATTAAAAATGGCTTGTTGCAAGCTGTAAAGATTTCCTGACCTACAGAACCAATCGAGAATGATTTATTTGGACAAAATAAATTTTCATCAAATTTTAGATTGCAACCAAACTTTAGTTGCAAATATTAAATATTTGACAACAAAAAAAAACTTAGTCACTTAATGTTCAACTTTTGGTGACAACAAAAAACTTAGTCACCTAATGTTCAACTTTTGGCAACAATGCATCAAGTTAGTCGCCGAAAACTATAACTATTGGCCACTAAAAAGTCATGGTCGCTAAAATGTTAATGATGGTGACCAAATTATTATTTAGTTGCTAGACATGTAACTGTTGGTGACTGCCCACAATATGGTTGCAACAATTAGTCGCAAAATGTGTTTTTTCTTGTAGTGGAGGGTCAAAGAGGTGTCAGAACACTTGAGAGAGTCATCTCCACACTCCATGGTGGTGTGTGTCAGAACGGTGTTAGGTGTAAGGTGATTGTCGCTTGTACACTCCATGCCCACACCCTAAGTGCGTGCCAAAGTGTCCGATGTCAATCGTTGGGCCCATCGATGGTTGTTCGTTCGGGACCGAGAGACGGTCTAATCGAGGGCCGACCAGGCTGGCGAGGCGCCTGACCCGGTCGGGAAATACCATGATCAGGCGGCGTTCGAGGGACCTGACCTGGTCAGAAGGAATGTCATTACCATCTAGTATATGATATGTAATGCCCAAACAAAAATTTATGGTTCTACCCGTTTTTTGTCTAGACAATCAATTTGTCATTTTTTTTTTCTTCAAATTTTGTAGAGGCAAAATAGAAACTATTTTATTTTTCATGTGAAAATTTAGTCTTGCATTCTGATGTCTATCTCATGTTTGAACTTAGAAAAATGCGCCAAAAACTAAAATTTTAATTAATTATATGAATATGTAGAAATTTATATTTCAAGAATTCGAAACAAAATTCTAGTTCC
Organism: Euryodendron excelsum; assembly: GCA_033060915.1. Taxonomy (NCBI): domain Eukaryota; kingdom Viridiplantae; phylum Streptophyta; class Magnoliopsida; order Ericales; family Pentaphylacaceae; genus Euryodendron; species Euryodendron excelsum. Next base: position 16,904,317 of record CM065386.1, read on the forward strand.
GCTATTGAGGTAATTAAATTGCATACCCCTGAAGCTACCAAATCATTGCAAAGTCGGAAAATCATGGATGGGTGGCACAAGAGATCATTGTGTCCGTCCAAGCAATCTAGTACTTCCTTTGTGATGCTTTCACTTATTAAGAATAGGCATGAACCAGTAGAACGACCCCTGAAGGCGAAAGCCAAGCATTGGCTGGATAGTCTTTGAATGTTGGTGTGTATTTTGTATGGTGCCACTGCTTCTAATAGGAAAGATTTGCATAAGTCTGCCCACTGGAATAAAATAGAGAAAACAAGTTCAAGTATGGTCAACAATACGTCAAAAATAAAATAAAAAATTGAAAATTTCACATGACTGATATCGAGTGGAAGTATCGATATTCGATGTACATACTGCTTTTCTTAGGTGTGATCTTGTGTTCACTCCCTGTCCTATAAAATTGTCATAAGCCATTTCATTTACAGTACTATAAAGAGCTTGCAAGCACAGTTTCAGGCAGTCTGGGAGCCCTTCCACAGCATCCATAGTCCACCTGCCAATATTAGAGAAGTTATAAAATACAGCTAGTAAATGGACAATGTGAATTTGCTCATACAACTCAAGAAAATGCACTTTCACACCAAAACAAAACAAACCTCTCAACCGTTTTTGTAAAATGCTCGAGTTCTTCCAATGAACCATATATATCGTAGATGTCATCAACAATAGTTATTAGAGCAATCACTTTTGCTAGGCCCTTGCGGCAATTGCTGAACTGAGGTTCGTAGACCAATCCAACAGAACAAAAGCAGGTTTCTGTGATCCTGTCCCTGATAAAGCTCAACTTATTTGCTAGTCCCATATCCCTCCACCACCTACAGGAACAGATAAACAAAATCAAAGCCCATTTAAGAACGCATTTATCAAGTTACAAATCTGAGATTGTATTAGGAATAGATAAACTTTTTTTCATTGTCTTACCTTGACATGTCTCGAAGTTCCCTTTGATATGTCGATTGCACCATGTTAAAATCCACTGCAGCAAGTTCAATCAGCACGCTATTTGCGTCATACCTTCTACCGTATGCCTCGATATACTCCCTAGCTTCTAGCCTCAGCATTCTACGCTGCAATGGGAGCTCCAACGCATGACTCACTTGTTCGGCTAGGCCGGGATCGATCTTCCCCATATTGTGTTTGAGATGTATGCTAGTAAATGCTTTGGCCTCGTCCAAAAGGTTTTCTCCTTCAAAAGCAAGATATGAAGCTTCGTACAAACTCAACATTCCCTTGACAGCATTGCAAAGGCATGCTTTAAAATTGCCGTTGTGGTCCTTGAAACGATTGAGAACATCTGTTTCACGTAGAACACAAACATATCAAGTCATCAGACTAATACAAAATTTGGAACAAAAGTTAAGAACAGATTAAAGTAGAGAACTTGGACTTTTGCGAATGCTTGGGTAGTTGGAGGATGCGTGCGAAAATGAGGTTTTAGTGTAACATTACATTACAGGTAGAGCGATGGTGACAACCAGAGAAACTGATGGGTTAAATAAGAGCCTGAAAGATAGCATTTTCCTTAAAGAGCAAGAAAACAAAAACTCAACCTCAGCAAAGAGACTAGTTCTATGTAAAAGCTGACAATCCAAGCCTTAACTTGTCAAGGGTAACCATTAGTCCCTCCAAAGGTATCCTGAGAATGTAACTAGTACCTATTTTCTTTGGGACAATTCTCACCACAACGATTGATCGAGTTAGAAGGTGAGTACCTTGACAGACTTTATAGCCATGCTGTCTAAGGAGCCTAAAGCTTAGAGCAGTTTCATGCAAACTCCTCTTCTCTCCCATTAGACTCTTCGAAAGATTTTATCCTATCGAGGGCTCTCTCTATATCCTTCTCGAAGCGGTACACCAGGCCTAACCGTTGGATGATGTCAACCAATTCAAGCAGAGCCAGTTGTTCCACATCTTCATTATCAATCATTTTTCTCACCTCCTCCTCTAGATTCTTTCGCTTCTCCTTGTATATCTCCTCCTACAAAATTACCCACCGAGAGATTTTAAGAATTGTTAGGAATAATAATCAGAAATGTGATTTTGAGTCATATTAATAGACACTATCCTTATCTTTAAATTGATATTTGTCCCCACTATGTTGTTATAGGGTTAGATGATATGAAATCTGCAGACAGTAATATCTAAAGATTTTTCTTAAAACTTCTCTAAAACGAAAGTTATTAGACTGAAAATTTGAAAGAGAGATAGAATGAAAATCAGTATATAATCTGACTAAAGGGATCAGATAAAGGTCAACCTAACACTCATAAAATTACAGAGAGAGATGGACCAATGGTAAGAACCATACAAGGATAAAACACAATGCAAACCATGTTGACACCGAATGCCATCCACAATGTAAACATAATATAGTTCTAAGAGCTTTACTTACTGTGTGATCACTCTTTAAGGACAGCACAAAATGGTGACTCCGAGTGCTCGGCTGGTAACTGACCGAAGGTCTGTTGTTAGCCAATTGATGGCTATTTTGCAAGTTCGGCAAGTGCTGAAACAGCCAAAACACGGAAGGATCTTGCATGGTTGTCTGTCGGGAACGTTGGGGTTGCAAATGTGAAAGACGGACCAACTTTTCAAGAACCTTAGATGATGGAGTACAGTCACACTGTTGCTAGGAACTCGTTTGTTTGTGATTCACATAAGAAAGAATATGGACCTATATATAGAGAGCCCTGCAATGGTTAGTAAAGTAGTTCCTGTGACAAATATATTCTCTATTTCATGGTTTGAATTAAGATGTCCATTCTATTGATTGACAAATCGATACATTATATAAAATAAAACTGAAAGGATTAGATCAGGTTAACTTAAGACTTTTTTATGTTATGATTGGAACTTTAATTTATAAAGAAAAAGCAAAAGAAATATGTTTGGTAAATTTGTTCCATTATCAAATTCTTGATCACAACACAGTCTCAAAGTAAATGTGTTTGGTATTAAGAAAGTAAATTTTAATTTAAAACCCATAATTTTGGTAACATCTTTGATAGAGTATTGTCTGATCTATTAGTTGATGGAATGGATGAAATATAGACCTTCCTAGGATTTAAATCCCTCATGTCCCACCTGGCTTCCAATAATACGAAACTCTACTGTTCATCTTTTTTTTTTTTTTTTTTCATTTCAAACAAACATGGCATTAGGTATGAGTTCCGGAGTCCAATTTAAATGGGTTGGTGCAGGAGCTCCAAAAAGGTTTTGCTGCATCACAACCGGTTCCATATTTTGCCACTTCTGTAAATTTGTGACCATCCAAGGGCCTGTAAGGTAACTTGCAATCCTTGATCCAAAATGAAAAATTATAATTTCACAGTTAAATTATATAAAACAAAATAAAAAGTTTATTAGGATGACAAAGCAGTAATATTTTTATAATTTTGAGTTATTTTAATAAATATTTTATTTTAATGTAAAAAGTCGTAATTTAGGCCAAACATTCTGCATGATTTTTTGAGTTATGCATTTGTCATTGTTATGACGTGGACGCCCACGATATTGTGACAACTGTGACTTTTTTTGGTCTTTTGAGAAATGTCAAGCTAAATTCTTTATTAGCCATTTAAGAATGATACCGGCTTAAGTCGAGCCACTTTGCTTGCCTAAATTATGGAAACACTGTCGAAGGAAAGGCAGGGAGGGACAATCTGAATCTACTTTTTTCAAAGTCCCCGCCCCTTCTTTTCACATTTGGCTAAATATGTCTCCAACTCCATTCAATAGACCTGAATCTCTTATTTTTCTTCCATTATTTGACTGACCCAACAAATGGAGATTATATTAATTAATTAAGGTTTAGCTAACTTGGTATATGTTGTTAATATATTGGTATAAAAATGTAAAGTGTGAGACAAAACTTGTCACATGTTGCTATTGAGTAAGAAATCAAAAGGCCAAAAAGCTGCTGAAAAGACAATAGGTTAGTGAGTGTTTTTGGTGTATTGAATAGGGCAGCACACGAAACCTAATAAACTAAAAAGTAGGCTACGGAAAAAAATATATTCAGTATTGTTGGAGTATTATGTGATTTTTTTTTCTTTTTACAAAAACCTGTGGACCGTTTATTAGTAGCGGTGTTTTAAAAAAAAAAAGATTAGATCGATCGGTTCAACCAAAAACTCTAAGAACAGGCTCAGTAAACGGTCCGAATTTTTAAACTGTTTGAATAAACAACCTGTAAAGAACCGTTCACTGTAGCGGTAAAACCAGCAAAGAAACCGACCGGTTCAACTTCTTTTAGTACTTTTGATCTGACAGTTTTTTTAATTTTTATGGGAAAGTGGTACGGTTGCCTTGTTCTCAAGTGGTCCCGTCTCTTTAATATGACTTTATCTCTGTCTCAATAGTTAATGCGTATATATATTATATATGGGACCCATACTTTATGCCAACCCTAAAGCTTTCAATTTATTACACACTCTCTCCCAACATATACATATATACACACGCAGAGGGGTCACTCTAGTGACTATATTATGATTATCTGTCAATCTATTACCTTTACACTTAGAGTCCGTTTAAAAATATTTTTTTTATTAAATAAGTTATTTAAAAAAGTATAAAAAATAATTTAGTTAAAAAAACTTAGTTAGGGTATTTGGTATTAAGTTAAAGTTTTTTTATTTTGTTATATAAAAATGATCAAACTACCCTTAAAGTAAATTAGATAGCATGTTCGTGATGTTTTACAAAATTAAAAAAAAATTCAACATTAATTATTACAGTTTAGTAATTTATTTTCAAAATTTTCAAACTTAATTATTTTTTAAAATTTTCACTACAACATAATAAGCAAAAAACAAATTCAAAATTTTTTTTTTGACTTATTAGCCTAAAAAATACAAATAAAAAACTAACTTATTATAAGTTAAAAAAGCTTGCTACTCCCAAGTGCTTATTTTAAGTAATAACTAAAAAAGCACTCAAAATAAACCGTTTTCAAGTAGACAATTTAACAGTAGTGTGTGAATTGTCAAAAAAATTCAATTTTTTTGAATTTTAAATATACATGTTGTTTATTCATATAGTTATAATATATTTATTATGCCATAATTTAATTCTAATTAATGTCACAATTAAACTAGTGACATGTAACTAGGTCATTTTTTCGTCCTCAAATGGCTCCCATAAAAATTTATTTTAGCTCTTTCAGAAGGCCATCGAATCAGTGGGTACCATCGATGATACAGAGGGGTGTGCCGTCTGACCGTACACTTTATTTTTCTGTACGACACTACTCACGTGAATTTCTATTAAAAAACAAATAAATGGTCACCTGATCGATCATGAGTTTGTGATGCGGACAACGAGATTTGTGAGCAGAGTCGATGGGGACGCGTGTGGTGTGCAATTGTTTTCGCCCTTTATTTGCTAAAGAATTAGTCATGTGGTCAAGGGTGAGACTTGTACTCTGACTGTTATATGGTGTCATTATATTTATATTTATGTAATGTGATGATATGTAATTTGATGATTTATTTATATAATAAAATACATAGTAAGAATGCTTTTTAAAGCGTTATAATTATTATTTTAATTATATAATAATTTTTAAATTTAAAATTCTTATTATATAAATAATGTCATAATTATTATAATTTAAAATAAAATAACACACCATGTACATGTACTCCATTCTCGATAATTACTCGCCTAAAACAAGTTCTATCTCATAAGCTAAGGCTCATCGAAGAGGTTAAGGTTTAAACAGTAGTTGGCCAGCTTCACCAGCAAACTCCACATGGTGACATTGATGTGTGATTGTGATATATATGATTTTTTTAGATTCTTATTTTATTTTATTGTTTTGCATACCTCTCCTAGTTGGTTGGTGGTCGATTTCTCTTTGCAGAAACAAGGATATCGATTGTGATTGTGATTCCATTCGGGGTAGGCCAGAAGGGCTTCCGAAAGCGACGAACCAACCCGAAGTTAGGCTCTGTACGTTCCATGCATTCGGGTTAAGGTCAAGTTTTGTTAATTCGAATTCATTTTATTGTACAAAACATAATTTGTTTAGTTAAAAACTAAAAGCACAATAGGTTCAACCTTGTACCCTCAATTTTTTAAAAAATTAATAAAACAATATAGAAACACAAATTATTGATAAAAAAAAAGTTAAAATAATCATGATTTAAAAAATATATATAGTATATATATACTTTTATGATATACATGCGATCGGGTTGGTTAGGTTTGGATTGAGAAAATGAGAACTCGAGAACCAAACCAAAGTTATGAGGGTTTTTTAGACTCAAAACCAAACTATACATTGACAGACCTAGACCAAACTTGCTCAAAGAGGTTCGATTGGTTTGGTTTTTAAATTTTTTAGTTCTTTTGTGTACCCCTAAGCTCAAGCCCGTCGAAGAGGTCAAGGTTTAAACCATAGTTGGCCAGCCTCACCAGCACAGGGGCGGACCCAAATAATTTGTTAAGTGAGGGTCAAAGTAAAAAAAAATTAAATTTGAAGGATTAAGGTAAAAAAATTTAAATTTTAGGGAAACTCATACACTATTTTATCTTATAAATACACCAAAATACATGGGACCTAAAAAAAATTTTAAAAACTCAAGGAAACTTGACCTGAGGGTAGGTGCGCCACTGCACCAGCAGACTCCACATGAAGACTGATGATATAGCAAACTCGTGGTGACTTACCCCCGGTGATCTTCTGCACTAAACCCATTGGTGTGATGGGAGCCCAAGGCTCTTCGGTATCCAAGTCAGATTCAAAGAGATCCGAGTGTTGGAGAGGAAAAGATGTCTTAGGGTTTTCTCAAGAGTTGTGTGTTTTCGTACCTAAGAAAGGGTTGAGCTCTTCCCCTTGTATATCTGTATGGGGGTCGTAGGTGGCCTCTTCACATGGCGGCCTCTAGTTGGAGGGTCAAAACGGTGTTAGAATACTCGAGAGGACCATCTCTACACTCCAGGGTGGCATGTGTCAGAGCGGAGAAGGTGATTACCTCCTGCTACACGCGAGGTCCTGAAGCACGTTATCATGATTAGGTTGTCAGGGATGGCCCCCACTAGCGTGGCAAGTGAGGGGGAATGATCGGCACCATCCTACAAGGTCTACTCGGATTATGGCCTACTCGGTCATGCTCGTGCTCGTGCTCAGTATAGCCTGCTCGGTCATGCTCAGCATGGTCGTACTTGGTCGTGCTCAGGCATGGTCTTGCTCGGCCATGGTCGTGGTTGCCCTGTCCTCAATACAATCGCCGGTCAGCCCATTGTTGGGGGTCTTGATCGGTCCCCATCAGTTGCCCCCAATTCCTCTGTGCACCCCAAGTGTGGTCAGGGGAATTTCTAGAATGGCGAGTGTTTCTTCGTAAAGGTGGAATGCATTGTAATCTAACTTTTATGAATGGAAAGGCCCTTTTTGCCTTCGTTGCTATAGTTTTTGGATTGGACCTAAAGCCTCTACCTGCTCGGCCTGGGCCTGAGCAGGGCTTTGCCATGGCCATTAAGGCTGCCTGGATTTGCTCGACACTTGCCCGAGCATATTCAATGCCATTGCCATTAAGGCCGTCTGGCTCTGCTCGACACTTGACTAAGCAGATTCAATGCCATTGCGATTGAGGCCATCTGGCTCTACTCGGCACATTGACCGTGTAGATTTAATTTCTATGCCATTTCCATTTAGGCAGTCTGGCTCTGCTCAGCACGTGACCGAGCAGATTCAATTTCTGTGCCATTGCCATTGAGGCCGTCTGGCTCTGATCGGCACGTGACCGAGCAGATTCAATTTCTGTGTCGTTTCCACGCAAGTAGATAGATTCGATGTCGATTCAAGTAAACAATTGCTGAACAGTCACTTTCATATGTCGAATGGGCATAAAGCCTGCCTGCTTGTCCTGGGCCTGAGCAGGGCTTCTGTCGCTTTCACATGTCGAATGGGCATAAAGCCTCTGCCTGCTCGGCCTAGGCCTGAGCAAGGCTTTTGTCGCTTTCTCACGTCGAATGGGCATAAAGCCTCCGCCTGCTTGGCTTAGGCCTGAATAGGGCTTTGTCGCTTTCACATGTCGAATGGGCATAAAGCCTCTGCCTGCTGGGCCTGGGCTTGAGGAGGGCTTTTGTCGCTTTCTCATGTCGAATGGGCATAAAGCCTCCACCTGCTCAGCCTGGGCCTGAGTAGGGCTTTATCACTTTCACATATCAAATGGGCATAAAGCCTCTGCCTGCTCAGCCTGGGCCTAAGCAGGGCTTTTGTCGCTTTCTCATATCGTATGGGCATAAAGCCTCTCCCTGCTCGGCATGGGCCTGAGTAGGGCTTCTGTCGCTTTCACATGTCGAATGGGCATAAAGCCTCTGCCTGCTCGGCTTGGGCCTGAGCAGGGTTTTTATCGCTTTCTCATGTCCAATGGGTATAAAGCCTCTGCCTGTTCAGCCTGGGCCTGAGCAGGGCTTCTGTCGCTTTCACATGTCGAATGGGCATAAAGCCTTTGCCTGCTCGGCCTGGGCCTGAGCAGGGCTTCTGTCGCTTTCACATGTCAAATGGGCATAAAGCCTTTGCCTGCTCGGCCTAGGCCTGAGCAGGGCTTTTGTCACTTTTTCATGTCGAATGGGCATAAAGCCTTTGCCTACTCGGCCTGGGCCTAAGCAGGGCTTCTGTCGCTTTATTATTATTTTGGTTGATGCCCTTGCAGGGAAGATGTTAGAGAGTTTGCAAATAAAGAGAATTATAGGCAAACTCAAAGTTGTAGATGAACTCCTTATTGTAGATGGACCCACAATTGTAGAAGCGAGTTAGGATAAATATAAACAAACTTCTGTATGATATTAGGTGCTCACTTTTTACAATTGTTGTACATTCAAATAAAAAGAAATCACTTACGCATAATACTTCCTTAGATGCTCAGCTTGTCCTGGGTGGGTGCTCAAGCCCTTCAGTCTGTAGGTTCCCTTTCTAGTGAAGTCCCCTCGTCACGCTCCCTTCGCGCGTTCATTGTATCTTCTGCGTTCATATGCTTCTGGGCTCGAAGCATCAATTCGGCCATATCTTGGGGTGCCCTCTTCGATAAGGAGAAGAGGAGTTTCTCACTTCTTAGGCCACTCATGAACGTCATGACGGCCACCTCGTCGTCCACGTCGTCCACGGCCAGAGTTTCTTGGTTGAACCTCCCCACATACTCCTGTAACGTCTCCTCCTTCTTCTGCCTTACGGTCAGCAAGTACGTCGCGGGCCTCCTTTGTCTCTGGGCCCCAATGTAGTGGCTTACAAAGAGCTTACTGAGTTCCTTGAAAGTGAAGACCGTAGCCGGTTTGATTTTGTTAAACCAGGTCCGTACCGAACCCTTCAACGTGACGGGAAAAGCGCTGCACATGATCTCGTCCGGCACTGCTTGCAGGTGCATGAGCGCCCTGAACGTCTCCAAGTGGTCCACTGGGTCTTTAGATCCGTTAAACGCGTCCAAAGTTGACATTTTGAACTTCGAGGGGAGTGGGTATTCCATCACCTTCTGCATGAATGGGGAAGCCGTTCGGCCAATAAGGGCGTCTACGGTGTTTGGAGCTTTAGCTTCCACCGCGGCTAAAACTCCTGCCATCTGAGCTTACATGGCCTTCAGTTGTTCGTCCCAAGCATGGGAGCTCTCCGGCTTGTCTCCCACCATCTCCGTCCTCGACGGGATGGCGTGGCTCATTTGTGCTTCTTTGATGTGGGGCTCACGGCGGAGGAGAGGGTCCTTAACCCGTCCTCCATTGCCGTTTTCGTTATCGTTGGGGGGAATGGATGGATCCTCGTCGACCTCCTGCTTCTTTTCTTCTTCCGCCAGTGGGTTGGGCCGTGATGGAATCTCTACCGGAGGAGCTGGGTTTTGTTGGAGTAACTCTGCGTTTTGACGAACCAACTGTTGCATGCTGGCTATCATGTCAGCCACCGTCTTCTCCAATGCGGCTATCTTCTCTACACTGGTGTCGGCCATCGAGTTTTCTTTTGGAAGGTTGCTAATCCCAGACCTAGTCAAGACCATGAAATGCCACGAGGATAGTCATTCCCACAGACGGCGTCAGCTGATGATGCAGCAAACTCGTGGTGGCTTGCCCCCAGGTCCGGGATGAACTGCCCTCTAGCCGGCCGGTGATCTCCTGCACTAAACCCACCGGTGTGATAGGAGCCCAAGGCCCTCTGGTATTCAAGTCAGATTCAAAGAGATCTGAGTGTTGGAGAGAAAAAGATGTCTTAAGGTTTTCTCAAGAGTCGTGTGTTTTCGTACCTGAGAAAGGGTTGAGTTCTTCCCCTTGTATGCTTGTATGGGGGTCGTAAGTGGCCTCTCCACGTGGCGGCCTCTAGTTAGAGGGTCAGAGCGGTATCAGAATACTCGAGAGGACCATCTCTACACTACATGGTGGCATGTGTCAGAGCGGAGAAGGTGACTACCTCCTGTTACACGCGAGGTCCTGAAGCACGTTATTATGATTAGGTTGTCAGGGATGGCTCCCACTAGCGTGGCAAGTGAGGGGGAATGATCGGCACCGTCCCACAAGGTCTGCTCGAAGTATGGCCTGCTCGGTCATGCTTGTGCTCGATATGGCCTACTCGGTCATGCTCGACATGGTTGTGCTTGGTCGTGCTCAGCCGTGGTCTTGTTCGGCCATGGTCGTGGTCGGCCATGGTCGGCCATGATTGTAGTCGCCCTATTCTCGATACAACTGCCGGTCAGCTTATTGTTGGGGTCTTGATCAGTCCCATCATAGACATTAATTTCTGATTGTGAATCTGTAATGTGTAGAGCCATTATGATCGTGAGACCCACCCACCCCCGGGGCAGCAGGTTGGTGGTCGATTTCTTTTTGCAGAAATAAGGATGTTGATTGTGGTGGTGATTTCATTGGGGACCGGCCAGAAGTGCTTCTGAAAGCGATGAGCTTAGTAAATGAGAAGAGAAGGTACGAAAATCAATTAATTTCATGGTTTGACTATAGTTAGTTTTCTAGAAAATAGTTCACTGATTTCTATTCATTCCTCTTCAGTGATTGGGAAGCTTTTCTGAATAATCGATGGGTAGTGTTTGAGAGCTTCTTATATTACATATGCAAATAACATTTTGTCACCCATTTGCCTCTTTTGCTAATGGTTGGTAGTGTTTCATGAATGGTAGGAGTCTTGAATTTGGTGATTAATAGTCAAATACCTTATATATAGGTTTAATTAAATAAGTTAAATACCTTATTGATTATTATTACAAGTGTAAGTGTATAGAAGTTAAAATAATTAAATTTAAGTTTAATAATAAATTTACAATTCATAGCGTATTTTCATATAATTAATATTTTATATAAATTTACAATAATTAATTCTTCATAAGTTTAATAATTTTTATAAGTTAACTAATTCTCTTATTTAGTTTAACTATTATTAAATACTGATTACTAATTTATGGATTAAATGCTAATTTAAAACTAAAATTAAACTTAAAAATGTAAAATTATAAAAATAATTGACCAAAGGCCATCAAGCCTACCTAAAGACCCGTGCAACCTCGAGACCGAGCCAAACCCTACGGTTGTGGGTTGAACTTGGGCTTAGCATTCTCAATTTTGGCTTGGGCTGGGCTGATTCAAAATTAAGAGGGAGCTTGCAAAGCCCGACGGGCTACAATCCTGATCGAACCTAGCCCCCAAATTTACATGCCTATATCTACCTCGACTAAGGCTATAGCCGAGCCGAGTAGTAGATTGTTCAAATTTGATTTGAAAATTTTGACGAGCTTGAAATTGTGTTCGACCTTGGCTTGTTTAATTTTCGAGTCAATTTCAAACAAATCTTTAATCGAGCAGATCACGAGTCAAGCTTAAGTAATTTGAAGTTTTTAGTGTATAGAAGCTTATCGAGCAGAGTTTAAGTCGAGCTTAGAAAATTAATGACCTCTAAAATATGTTCAAGTTTAGTTTGTTTATATGACTAACTAATTTTTATTGAGTTTTTAACAAACCGAACTAGAGTTAAACTCGAATAGTTTAGTTCATTTTACTGTCCTAACCTTTACAAGGATAAAGCTTGAGTGCGACGCACGCCCGAATTTCCGTCCTCTACCCCTCTCATCCTTGACCACTCATGAAGCAACTGCTTGGAATCCCTATCTCTCTACGCACCATCAATATGAACCACAACAGCTGCTGTTGAATATAGTTAGACACTAGACCATACTTAACAATGTGACCTTGTTCTACATTTCTTTTTCTTTTTTGTTTTTAGAAAACTATATTATTACAAAATTTTTATAAAAATAAAAGGGCCAAAATTTGATATGGCATATTTTTGAAATTATTGAGCTAGAACGGAATGACCACAAACAGTTGTTCACATCATTGTATATAAAAATTTTGTTAGTGTTGCATTATAATTTTTTTTTTTTTTGGGATAATACTATACAACAAGAAAATTTATGTATAATTTATCACTAAAATAATATGGTTGAATCATAGTCAATTATTTTAAAATAAAACACCTATTATGATGGTTCTTAACTATAAAAATGTCACTAACACATCCTGTAGCGAGATTTTCTATACAAATTTTTTCAAATATAAGCATTTTCCAAATAATTTCCCTCACGATCATTTGGCAACATCCAGGAAGTGATGCACTCCAAACGCAAGGTTGCTAGGAACTAAACTACATTGGTCATTGCCTTGAAGAGACCTCTGGGGCCGCACAAAAAAGATGAAGGACCATTCGTGGCATCTCTAGTTAGGGGTATCCATATATAGTTAGATTACACTGGTTAAGGCGACAAGGCCTGGGTCCGCTCACTCAAAAGTTTTAAGTTTAAAATTTTTTAAGTGTTATCAATTTTTTAGAGTTATTTTTTGAGTCTTTGACCCAGTAATTAATTAGTTTTTGTGAGATGAAAATTATACAGACCTCAAAATTAGTCATAGTATGAGCAAATTAACCCAAACATCAAAAAGAAAACAAAAAAAAAAAAGACCAGTCCATCGATGGTAACACAAATTATTGCCAGAATAGGAAGAGAGTACACAAACTTAGGTGTTTTTTCCCCAAAATGCCACCTTTTAAAAAGGTTATTCCTCAAATGTAAAAAATCCAAACCTTATTTTCAAAATACTTCAAAAAGCACTTTGAAAGTGTGTTCTTAAAGAAAACACAATTTAAAAGTACAGCTTCTTTTTGCCGCTGGACAAGAATAATAACACAAAAGTCAAAACTGCATTTTCTATTAAAAGAGTAGTTTTGAACTGCGTTTTTATATACAGCACAGTTTTGAACTGCGTTTTTATATAAAACTTTTTTTTTTTTTGAAAAATGTTTTCTTATGTTTTCATGTAAAAAAGTTTCATTTCTTGTTTAATTTGTAGTGTGTAAATTTAATAAGCATGGAATTCAATTTCCTCCCATTTTTCTTCAATTCATTTCTCCTTCTTTTTTTTTTCATTTTTCTTCAATTTAAATATATGTATGACACTCCAAGAAAAATGTTCTTCTTAATAAATATTTTTAAATTCATATTTTTATTAATTTTTCATTAATTTTCTCAAGTGACACCAACATATTTTTATTTATTTATTATCTCAGTGATTTAATTATATGCAACTATTATTTTGGTTAATGTCAGGAAAAAAATTTTGAAGTTCAAGCTTAGCGTGTACTTCATACTCATCGAGTGGAAGGAAAGTGAAAAGAAAAGGAGCAATAAATTGAAGAAAAATGAGAGGAAAATTGAGTTCCTTGCTTATTAACTTTACATACTACAAATTAAACAAGGAAATAAAACTTTTTTACATGAAAACATTTTTTTAGATGAGAAAACATCTTTTAAAAAAAAGTCTTATATAAACGCAGTCTAAAACTGCACTTTATATAAAAACACAGTTCAAAACTGCTCTTTTAATACGCAGTTTTTTGAACTGTGTTTCATTATTCTTGTCAAGTGGCAAAAGAAAGAGGCACTTTCAAATTGCGTTTTCCTTAAAAACCCACTTTTAAAGTATTTTTTGAGATATTTTAGGAATAAAGTTTGAATTTTTCAAATTTGAAGAATAACCTTTAAAAAAAAAAAGCATTTTGGGCAAAAAACCCCACAAACTTACCAACAATAAAAAGTTGAGACATGCAATACAAGTGGTTAGTCTACTGTGGGCCTACCTCCATGTTAGTACATCTCATAGTTATTAATCTCGTACCGACTAAAGTATCGTTTTTGTTATTGATACGATACATATAAGTATCGGTGCAATACCAAGTATCACCTCGAATTTATCGCTATAAATATTATATGCTTTAAAAATATATATATTTAAAATGTCAAGAGTTTTAATATAATATAAATGTGTTATTCAACCAAAATATATATTTAAAAATACTTAAAAAACATATTATTGTCTAGTATATGTCTAAAATAAATTTTAATTGACAATTATCATCAAAAGAGAATAAAATTAAATTATTTAAAAATAAATTACACAAAATTGGTACCATCCGATATTCTCAGTACCACCGGTATTGGCCGGTATCACCGATATTGTTCGGTATTAGCTGGTACTTTAGCCGATGTGGTACCACTATTTATTTGTATTATATGGTACCACTATTTATTTGTACCGTATTCCCTGTACCGTTACAAGATTAATTACTATGGTACGTCTAGGACTATTTTGTTTTTGACTCAAAAAAGTGGAGAGACCATAATTTCCAAAATGAGAAGCAAAAGCGGAAACGTTAGGAGAAACGGAAAAGAAAAATGCAATCAGAAAATATAGGAAAAAATGAAAGCGAAAAATGATGGGAAAACTTAATAGGAATCTTTTTAGAAAAATTTTGTAAAACTTGAAGGAGACCTTTAAAAAACTTAGTGGATACCTTTGTAAAACTTAATAGAAACCTATATAAATAATTCTATAGATACTTAGTTAGAACTTAAGAGAAGAAATGTACAAAAATTAATATTTTAAGCTTTCAAAACGTTTCTCTTAAATTTTTCAAGAATTTCCGTTAAATATCTCAAGAGTTTTCTAAATATTTTCCAAAAGTTTCCCAAGAGATTCCCCCGCATTTCCTGAACATTTTTCCAAAATTTTCAAACGAGTTTTATACCAGTATCCGAAACTTGTTTCTCTCTTCAAAATGAGTTTCTCGGTAACTATGAGACAGACTCGACTGACGAAACTAGAAAATGTACTTATACACTATTAATTATTTTTTAAATAATTTTTTTAAATTAAGAATATACTGTATTAAAATAATGCAAAAATATAGGCGACTCAACAATTTGAATTATTTACTATTGTGACAGTCAAACCCCTTGAGCATCATGTTTTATGGCAAAATTTAAGGTTTATCTTGACTTATTTTTCTTTATGCTCGTCTCTCTAAAGCTATTATAGTCGCTATATATCTGTACATTAGAAGGGCACAACTTTACAGAAAAATAAATAAATTTATCATTAATTACTAATGGTATACAAGATTGTAAAAAGCAAAACGATGTACCACTGATTAAGAAGTGGTATACTTAAAATGATAGAGATTACATGTGAAAAAGAAAATTTTTGTATTATGGACTATTATGTTTGAGAGATTTTTTTTATTAAAAGAAATGGATTTGCTTATTTTCTTAGATGGAGAAGAAAGCAAAATAGGATTTATAAAGCTCAATGGTTGTGACAAAGGTTACACACAATGGATGTGACAAAGCTCAATGGTTCTTAAATACATACATGTTAGCCCTTATTTCTTATTAGATAACCATTGTCACAACCATTTCGCTTTCTAAATTCTATTTCGCTTTCTTTTTCATTTAAGAAAATAAGAAAATTTATTTTTTTAATAAAAAAAATCTCTTAAATATAAGGGCCCAACTTTAGGGCACATGTTAAGGATCAATTAATGCAATAGATTTCATACAAAACACAAAGTACAAGAAATACATTCAATTAAGAATTGTGGATGAGATAAATATAACATAATGCACTCATCTTACAATACAACTACCACATTAATGAAAATTTTGAATTTTGAATCTCTTACAATTTGTCCGAACTACCATTGGGATATCATTAATATAAATAAATAACATATTTAAACCAAACTTTGTATGATAAACTTAATAATAATTTCAGACTTATATGAATATAATACTACTCTTTTAGTCTTTATCCTAAAAAGTATAATTACACACTCACACACATATGTATATATTTATTTGACACATTTATTTTACTATATCAATTTAGTTTTTGACGTTTTGATTCCACGTGAAATTTTTAGATATTTGTAGAGTAATTGTGATATGCATTAGTATCAATTTAATTTATTTATTTTAAAATTTCTTTTTTTATATTATGTTTAATTAAAATAATTAAAAATTTATGTAAACTTAATAAGGGTATATCTGAAATTCAAATTATACATGACGATATAAATGCTAAGAAGATACCAACAACCTCAATAATTACATTCTTCAAAAAATCATTAAAGCTTAAGAGTTAATACTTCATTTTTTAAGGAAAGACAAATACATTAAGTCTTTCCTTAACATGTGCCCTTAGGGCAGTTGTTAGTATTTGCCAAAAAAAATATTCTACAAGGGATGGTGCTAGACTAAATGGGATTTATAAGCAATTTTAGAAAATTAGTAAACGGTCCAGGCGTTTTTTTTTTTGTTCAACGGAATTGGAAATTCAAAAGTGAATAAGAATTTTTGGCGTTTTTTGTTTTTTTTTATTATCTCAATTATGCGTCTTCTCTCTAGCAAAGCTGCTATGAAATACAAGCAACAAAATTGGGCAATTCTTGATATTTAATATAACCACATAAAATAAAAAAAAACGCAAAATCCAAATGTTTGTAGAATTAATTGTGATTTAATTTCAGTCTTAGAGTTGTGTGCACGTATAGTCGAGAAGGATACTTGGTGGTTGTGTGTTTTCTCAGCCCCCAAGACCATTGTAGTAGAATGTTCAAACTCCAACCTCAAATTCTCGAGAGAAAGAAAAGAAAAAAAAAAAGAAAAGAAAATGAAGTAAATAACAACAAAGAAAAGAAATAATTGAAGGCAAAACTGCATAGCGTATAGGGGGTAGTCATGGGCTATGACCCACTAGGCCAGACCAAGCTTACCTATTCTCTGTAGAGTCTGAAATTTTTTTTACACCTGATTATGTTAATGAGTAAGTTTAAATATTTGTTCGAAGCCCCACCCAACCAGACATATATTTATAATAATATAATTATCTATTTTAATGTATATATGTAATTAAATTTTATGTTATTTAAGATTATTTAAATAATATATTTATATATTTTAATATATATATATGTAAATAAATTTTATGTTATTTAAAATTATTTTTAGAGAATAAAAATATTTATTAAATAAATCTAAAGTTAAATGGACAGGCTAAGGAATGCAAATTATTAATTGGATGGGCTTTGGATTTTTTTAAAGCCACATAAATATTATTTTAGTGTAGGCTCGGTCTAATCAATGTCTACTGAGAAATTATCCAACACCACATCATCTACGCCACGTGGTGCTCCACGCCAATCACAACAAGACACACCAGCTGCTTGTCAGTAAGATCCGCCACTTAAGCTCAGTCAGTTTTAGGTCCTGTTTGGTACAATTTTTTTTTTAGCTTATTTAGTTTATAGGCAAAAAAAGTTAAATTTTTTTTATTTTTTTATTTTTATAAGTTAAAGATGAGCAAAATCATAAAAAATAAAAAATAAAAAAGCAAAAAAAATTAACTTTTTCTGTTTTTAATTAAAAAAAATTAAACTGAAAACCCCTACTAAACTACCCTTAACCCACATCATCTCACGCACCCAACTCTATGTTAACTTCGGTTTAACTCCGTCTGACCTGCCACTAACAAAATGTCAGCCTTTTTCTCTCTCCTTGGCCATTTTCAAATTCTTCGTTTTACCAGCACCTCTTTCTTGTTGGATTTTTTGCTCCTTGTCCAATCCCACATTAGTTGGGAGTGAGAAGAGGGGTAAGATGCAAGCTTATATAAGGGGAGTGAAGTTTTTTTGGTTCAGTTCATCAGTTAATAGCTTAACTAGTAATTTTTGACTTTAGTAAAATTTCTCTTGAAGAGGTGAAAGTGAAAATTTAGCAAGTGAAAAATCTTACTGAGTGTCTTTGGGGTGAGGAAGAAAAATTATGTGATTGTACTAATTTTTCACATAGTGTATTTTTCTCTAGAGTTGGTGGTTTTTCTCCTATTTTAGGAATTTTTTTACGTAAATCTTTGTGTTATGTTTTTCTTTATGTATTTTGATATTCCTGTCAAAGGGTAAATTTGGGAGGGCCAAATTCCTAACAAGTGGAATCAGAGTCTTTTTTTTTTTGTAATTTTTTTCTAAATTCTGAGTATACTCTGTGGTTACAATTTTGACTGATCTTCCACATCAGAAAATATTTTTTTTAAATTATTAATGGTTATCCTTTTGGTGAGGGGGAGCTTTGGTGTAGTAGTGTGATTGCGTACAGTCTAAGAAGGTTCTATCTAAGAGATTGGGTTTTAAGCATGACTAGTGTGACCCCTCCAATTTTTCCTGGGAATCTTGAAGTTCTGTCTAGAAAATATTTGAATATTTTCTGGAAACTTACGTAGTGAGTACTATTTATTCTACAGTAAAAATTCATCAAGGTAATGTCAGGAAGTAGGGCTTCCAATTCTATCAGATTTGATATGGGGAAATTTGATACACTAATCAATTTTGGCTTGTGGCAAGTGCAAGTTAGGGATGTTTTTATTCAATCAGGATTACACAAGGCATTAAAAGGTAGACTAATCCTTAAAGTTAGTAGTGATACTAGAGCGAGCAGATCTGGAATGAGCGATGAAGATTGGGAGGATCTGGATTTGAGAGCAGTAAATGCAATACGTTTGTGCCTGTCCAAGAATGTTCTTGCAAATATGCATGGAATACCTACGGCAAAGGAACTTTGAAAAAAGCTTGAAGAGTTGTATCAGACGGAGGACGTCTTGAATTGGGTGTATCTTAAGGAGTAGTATCATACATTACGGATGAGTGAAGGTACAACTATCTCAGATCATTTAAGTATTCTCAATGGCATCGTCTGTGAACTCAAATCTATTGGAGTTAAAATTGAAGATGAGGATCAAGTTTTAAGGCTTATCTGGTCTCTTCCATCTTCCTATGAGCATATGAAGCCTATTTTGATTCATGGAAAGGAGAAAATAATTTTTCCAGGGGTTACCAGTAAACTATTTTTTGAAGAGAGAAGATTAGACGGTAAAAGTAATCGTTCACTTGAGAACCAAGCAGTGGCAGCTGGTGATTGGAAGAAGAACTCCATAAAGAAAAAAGTAGTCTGTTGGGTGTGTGGACAATTTGGGCACGTCAAGAAAAATTGTCTAAAAGCTGGAGTGGGTTCGGCAAGATGTTCCAAGTCAGTGAATGGACATATTGATAATGACACTAACACTGTACCTCTTTGCATAAATGATGATATCGTATGATAGATGATGTGTTACTATTAGCAGTTCCATAAGTTTGCACACGGGTATTGGTTTGGCATTGAGGCAGGGTGTGTGGTGGAAATTCATGTCAATGGCTGATGAACTTCTAGGAATGCCAAATATAAGAGTTGCCCCATAATTTTTTAGCAAGGTTGTTTTTTGACATGGGCCAAAGTGAAATGCTTGGAATTGATTTATTCTGAGTGCACATATTTTTTATGGTAGAGCATGATAACAGAAGCTATGAAGATATTCATTAAGGTAGATTGTGGCTGTGGGATCAACCAAAGTCGCAAAGGTGGAGATTATTGGGTTTTTTGCTCCTTTCTCAATCCCACATTGGTTCGAAGTGGGAAGAGGGGCAATGGGCAAAGCTTATATAAAGAGAGTTAAGTCTCCTTGGTTAAGTGCACTAGTCAATAGCTTAGCTAGTAACTTTTGACTTTAAAATTCCTCTTGAAGAGGTGAAAGTTAAAGCTTAGCTAGTGGGAAAACTTAGTGGGTGTCTTTGGGGTGAGAAGACATTGTAACAATTTTTCACATAGTATATTTCTCTCTAGGGCTGGTGGGTTTTCTCCTGTTTTGGGAGTTTTCAGATAAATCCTTGTATTGTGTTTTTCTCTATGTATTTTGATATTCTTATCAAAGGGTAGATCCAAAAGGAGGTAAATTTAGGAGGCCCAAATTCCCAACATCTCTCTCTCCTCTCTCTCATACATTTGCGACGGAGTGATTAGGTGTTGGTGGTCACCTCTGTTATTTGGAGGCTAAGTTTGGGTTCATCATGGTATGAAGTTTCATAGAGGAAGAGGCAATCAAACTCCAAGAATTTCTGCCACAAAAATCTGCAATTTACAAGACCACAAAGCATTAACACTGGAGTTGTTATTCTATTCATTTTGTGTTAACGTTGTTGCATGAACCCTTGTATCCATTTAGTTGAGAAATTGGACTGTCAACCAATAATTTGTTAGGAGCAACTAACAAATTATTAAAGGAGGAGGAGGAGGAGGAGGAGGACATATTTGATAACTGCCATCCTCTCCAGTTGTAGTGATAGTTATGGTCGTTGCTGATACTAGTGGTGCCTGCTAATGCTATTAGCGGTGGTGGTTACTGCTCGACGGAGTTTAGCAAGTGCCTTAGATGTGATGACAGAGATGAAAATTGAGGAGAGAATTTTTACAGTCCTTTGTTTTGGAAGAATTAAGTATTTTGAAAATTGTTTGTAAAAAAACAAGTAGTAATTTGCAAATTCTAAAATTGGGTCAATTACAGTAACCTCCTCTTGAGGTATCTGACATTAATAAACAGTACCCCTAACCTATAAGGTTTTTTAAATGACACTGACCTCCCTTCTGTTTTGATTATCGGTTACAAGTTTTCCCTTTTGTCAAGTCACCGTTAGTAACAGTGACGGAAAAGCTTGAAATTGGCTTATATCATGTTAGTAATACTATAAAATACCAACTCTACCCTTTTCAACAACAGATAATATAAAACATCAAATAAAACATTTTTACACATCAAATTTATATTGCCACCTCATATAGCCTTGTCTTCTCGCCAACACCGAACCACCAAGGTTATCTCCAGCAAACCCTCACTGTACATCTGTTTCTCCGCCATATTGAAAACCACCAAATTGACTAACCTCTTCCACCTCTGCCTAATTAACACACCAATCAGTACTCTTCCTCCTCCTTCTTCTTCCACGATTGTACTGTCTCTCTAACCTATGCCACCCTCATTGTCACCATTACCACCTTACGGCACCAACATCACCACCACCTCTTCCACCACCACTCCAACCAATGCCAACCTCTCTGTAAAATCTTAAATAAATTCATGTAATCTACTTCTCCACACATCAAATTAAAAATCTCAGTTTTTCTACTCTCTAAAAATAAAAAAATCCCAACTTTGCTTTCAATATCTCACAATTAAACACACGATTTTCATTCGAATAGAAGCAAAAACAAAAACTTTGTATGATAAGGCGGCGAGATGTGAAAAAACAATTTATGTATATGTATATGCATATAAATATATACACACATTTGTATATATATACACATTTGTATTCATACATGCATATATATATACATGTATATACCTACATATATATGTATATATTTTGTTGAGAAAATAGTGAAAGGTTGGATTGATTATCAACAAAACTGAGAGAAGGGGTTGTGGTTGGTATTCTGCAGGTAGGTTTTGGTGGTGATTGGCGCTGGCAGGGTGGCCTTAGTGATCAGGATGGTTG
The DNA here is from genome assembly GCA_033060915.1 of Euryodendron excelsum. Classification (NCBI taxonomy): domain Eukaryota; kingdom Viridiplantae; phylum Streptophyta; class Magnoliopsida; order Ericales; family Pentaphylacaceae; genus Euryodendron; species Euryodendron excelsum. The sequence continues at coordinate 16,926,098 of CM065386.1, forward strand.
GTTGAGTGTAGAGGTGGGGGTGTTGTCGATCAGGGTGGATATGGAGGTTGGTTGCAATTTGGAGAAGATGATGGGACAAAAAATGAGGATGAATTCACAGCATTAGGAAATTTGACCCAGTGCTTTCAAAGAAGGCAACATTTTCGGCCATGGTGAATTCATGAGTGGCTGAGAGAGAAAAAGAAAAGAAAAGCTTTCTGCCATGGTAGATTTTGGTGTGGCTTATAGTGAGAGAAAATGTGTGTGTGTATGTGTGTGTGTGTGTGTGTGTGTGTGTGTGTGTGTGTGTGTGTGTGTGAGAGAGAGAGAGAGAGAGAGAGAGAGAGAGAGAGAGAGAGATGCTGACTGAAGGTTGATCCCCATGTTGATTTTGATGATAACGAAACCGTGTGGTTGTTATCTAATGATTTCAATTGAGTGTGCAGGTTACATTATAATCATTTGATAACAAGAAAATAATTGAGCTAATTAGTTGAGTATCCAACAATAAGATTACTTAGGTAATCTTATTCTTAAAGCGATAAAAAGTTTAGGCATGCATATGTTTGGTGACTCCATGGCCAACTTATTCATTATGAATACTCTCGATCCTCATGGTCATATCAATCTACTAAAGCATCCTGCAGCTCAAACACGTTGTCTTCAAAGCATTATGAAGGAAGCTTAAAAGAAAGGTCTATCGAGATTGCTCACAATGTATACAATATTCAAGATAGCAAGATTTCTAAAAATCAAGACGGAGATGGTAATTTTTGAAAAATCATTTTTATACAAATTTTAAAGGAGTGAAACTTTTGTCAGCCTTTATTGAAGGGGTTTGTTTTAAAAAACAACTATGAAGTGAATAAGAACCAACTTTAATGGACTAGGGTTCATATGGTCAAGTTAATGGGAAAACCACTCAAGAGAGGGTTCCAATAGACCATTTCAACCACAAAGTTCAAGAGAGTAAAATTCTTGAAAATCAATATAGAAGAAGAGGGTTTGAAGGTCATTTTAGTGCAATTTTAAAAAGTAATGAAATGTAGGGTTGCAAAACAAAGTTAAGAGACTTAAAGACGGTTTCCTAAGGTATAGAGATTGAGGGTTTAACCTAAGCTCCAAGAAACCAACTATAGAAGCATTTTTAGAGAATCCTTTGAATATAAAGTCATAGAAAAGAGATAGCGAAAGTTTTGGAAAATGGTTGTGAACATGAAAACAAAGCCAAGCATGTAAAACATGGACAAGATAACCATATGCAAAGGGATCATGGAATCATACAAGGCTAGAGGCTTCACCAAATTACAAAGTGCTCTAAGGCTATATCATTTTTAAGTTGGTTTGTGAGAGGTTCCGTACATGGTGGCTTTCACAAACTTTCCTTCAGGCATGAACTTAGAGGTTCTTTATTTCAAACATGCAAGAAAGAGGGAGGGGGGGGGGGGGGGATAGAAGATTGGGGTTAAAATAGAGAATAGCTTAAGTAGGCTAGGAGGGAGAAGAGAGGAGTGCAAATTGCAAAAATGTAAAGAGAAAACTACCTTTTGCCTTCAAACACTTTCAAACCTCCATGAATGCTTCGACTTGAGCTTGAATAGCTTTGAAGAGGCTTGAAGGAGCCGGAATGAGGTCTTTTATGGCATTGAAGGCTATATAGGTGTAGTGTATGGGTTAGAGGGAGATGGAATCTAGCCTAAGTGTTTGAAATGTGAAGTGTATATAAGAATTCAAGGTTTTAGAACAGTTTTTCGAAAGCTTCACTACCAAATTTGATTCTGGAATATGCAAATGGGGAGACCTATATTTATAGGCAAACTTGGAGGGTCCTGGAGCATGTCGCACATGCGCTTGGGCAAAAATTATCCTAGCATATGTGTTACATGTGCCAGTACTGTTCCACTAGCAAAATGCCATGCGGCACACATTGTATTGGCTAAATCTTAAGGGCTAAGTAAAGTTTGATCAATCTGATCAAAATCTAGGCACATGTAGCATATACTCTGCCATCGAAAATAATCGTTTAAACTTTGCCTCGATAATTGTGCAATCCGAGAATGATTCGGGTAAATCGGTTGCGACCATGATGTTTTTCTAGTGTTTCTCAAGAACTTTGAATTTTCAAAAAGCTTGACAGGTGTTCGGAAGAGTGAGATATCATTTTGGGAAGTGTGCACGTAAACACACTTTTGCAGAGTGTTTGTGATACGCTCAGCGGATACTCAATACTAGTCATTTGTGGGCCATGTGAACGGGACCTTCAGGAAGTGATCTCTCTGGTCAGATTGTACCGATAGAAAGTGCTCCAGAAATACCTTGAAAAATTTCCTAATTTACACATTTCTCGAGTTGTTCGATGATGCGTTATAATTAGGGAATTGGAGAAAAAGCCAATCTTGGCAGAGCTTTTGTGAGGCGCTTCAGGGGTTGCTAAAAGTGACAGTTTTTAAGCCATGCGATCGGGGGCTTCGGGAAGTGATCTACTCAATCAAGTCGTATCGATAGAAAGAATTATGGACAAGCTTGTGGGAATTTCCTGATTTGTGCATTTCTCAAGTCATTTGACGGTGCGATATAATTAGGGAATCTGGAGAAAAGACAACCCTAGCATAGCATCTGCGAGACACTCCAGGGGACTTTCATTGAGTTAGGAATGTTTAGCGTCGTGGGGCTCACCTTGGGTTATAGAGGAGCATATGATGAAATCTGTTGTTTGATACCCAAAGCCGGTGTAATTTTGGGACGCGTTTGAGTCACCAGGAGTAAAACGGTCATTTTAACTGGGCTTGGTCGAAAAAAGTTAGGGTGGATTGGAGTGGTATATGGAGTGTGTCGAATCATTTGGGGATGGTCCTAGAATAGTTTTCCATTGTTTGGTGGGATTTGTACTATGCTGGGGTGTCTAGGGGTAAAATCGTTATTTTGACTGGAGTTGACCAAAATTGGACTAGCATTGGACGGGATGGCATGTTAAGTAAGCCTAATTGTCCAGGAATGCTTTGGAAGGGTGGATTTACCGTCTTGAGGAATTTTGAACTTTCTCAAGAAGTGCTTGAAGGCCCAAGGGGCAAGTTTGGTTATTTTTCACCGAGTTTGGCTAGCAGGTGCCGGTGTTGACTTAGATGGTGGTTCCCTAGACTGCCCAATCTAGAAAAGCTACCTGTGCGCTGTTGGTCCTTGATATTGCCTGGTCTCCGAGAGTGACTTGGAGGGTGGTGTTAGTTTCTGAGAACTCCTGATCTCAAAAAGCTACCTGTGAGGGTGGTGTTAGTCCTTGAGAACGTCTGATCTTGGAAAACTACTAGATGACAGACATTTTACATTGGCAGGCTAGCAGGCACCAGAAGTGAACCTTCTGGAATTTGATAAAAGTGTTGGTCCCCGAAATCGCCAGATCTTGAGAAACTACTTGGATGGCGTTGGTTCTCGAGAATGCTCGGTCTTAGAAAGCTGCCTGGATGGTGTTAGTTCCCGAGACCGCCTGGTCTCAGAAAGCTGCTTGGAATGTCTTGGGGTAATATGGTCTTTTTAGCTTCAATTGGGCTTTGTGGTCCCGAGAAGCGACTAGCTAATTGGATTGGAGTTTAAAATAGCCATCTTGGGCTCACATGTGACGTGATGTTTTAAAACTGGATCCGGTCTGGTCAGAGATTGCCGAGCGGGCAAAAATGGGGTGCTTATAGCTACCCCTTTTTTTTTTTTTGTCCTTGCTTGTCGAAGGCAGAAAAATAATAAGGTAAGAATTCCCTTTTTGCTAGCGAGGTGATCGAAGGGTCGACGGCTAGGAAAGTTTTTAGACTACTGAAAAGTCACTCCTTTTGAAAACCTTGAATTTCAAAAAGTCTTTGTTCTTTTGAAATTTTGCTCAGGGTCCGAGTTTTGAAAATACCGGTTTGACAAAGTTCGTCTTGGAACACTTGGTTTTTGAACACTTGATTTTTAGCTTTTGAAAGCCCCAAAAATGATTTTTGGCACTTGGAGTGTTGAAAACTGGCTTTGGCAGGAAGCTGAAAGGTTGGGCATGTGTAGCACACATGCTTGGTAAAAAATAACCCAGCATATGCGTCAGTTGGATTTTTCTTTTTGCGCATCTGCTACATGCGCCAGGCCATGAGTTTTAAAAACAGAGCAGGTCGCGTATTGTGTTAGGGGTTACATAAACTTGAGACAATTTTGAGAGCTTTGACGTGATATCTCAAGGGATACGTCGGGTCTTGCTAGGAAAGTCTTGAGGGACATTGGGTGTTTGCCGGGAGTTGACATTGATGCCAAATTCTTGTCGGAAAGCTCAATTTTTGCCAAAAACCCAAAGGTTGATGTTTTTTGGAATTTTGTCAATTTCGATGTTCGTGTGCCCCTTTTTTGTGTATGATTATTGTAAATCTATGTTTTAGGATGTTTAAAACACAATGGGAGGAATGTTTTTGTGATTTGATGAAGAGTTGAATGTGTTTGGAATGATTTTGCATGTTATACGAAAGGGGTTTCTTGCAAGGTTTAGAAAATTACACGTGTAGGTTTGGGTTTTGCATGCTTATGCTTGATTTTCGTACCGGATGTCTTAGAAAAGTTTATAGAACAACCGTATAAAGTTTCGTAATTTTTTAAAAAATTTCGAATTCTTGAATTTTTGATTAAGAAAAATAAAAAAAAATTAGGAAACTTTATACGGTTGTAGGATATTTTAGAAAATTATGGGGATCTTTTTGAGTGTTTTGGAAATTTTTGAAAATTTTTAGAAAATAAAATGGAACCGAAAACTTTTGGAAAAGCGGAGAAATCGACTTAAAATTTGTTTTTCATTGTGGATCACGTGCCATGGAGAATGGGATAGTGTTGGCTGACGTGGTTGAAGGCTTAGGGAGCCTTGGTGGTGTGTTTGTGAATTGTTGAATTTTAGAATAGTGACATTTTAAAACAAAACTCTGTCAAAATTTTATCAAAAAGTATGGATCCTTTAAAAATTCAACGTTTTGACTCTAAAATTCTTAGAAAAAAGAAGTTACTTTTGAAAACTGGGCTTTTAAAGGAGAGAGCCCCGAGAAATTGAAATTTTAGAAAATTACCTTCGAAATGGGGTTTTTGAAGGTGGAAGCCCGAGAAACTAGTTTGAAATTTTGAAATGACACTTTTGGAGGAAAAGCTCGAAAAACCTTTTGAAACAAGGCTTTTGAAGCAGAAATCCCGAGAAATCGGTTTGAAATAAAACTTTTTAAGGAAAAAGCTCGAAAAATCTTGAGAAAACTTTTTTGAAACAGGGCTTTTGAAGGAGAAAGCGCGGGAAACGGGCCTGATATTTTAGAATGGAACTTTTTGAGGAAAAAGATCAGAAAACCTTAGAAAATCTTTGAAATTAGGCTTTGGAAGGTGAAAGCCCGGAAAACCGGCTTGATATTTTAGAAAATGAAACTTTTTGAGGAAAAAGCATGAAAATCCATTAGAAAGTTTTTTTTTTTAGATTAGGCTTCTGAAGGAGAAAACCAGGGAAACCAGTTTGATATTTTAGAAAATGAAACTTTTTGAGGAAAAAATTTAGAAAACCGTTAGAACACTTCAAAACAGGGCTTTTGAAGGAGAAACCTCGGGAAACCGGTTTGATATTTTAGAAAATGGAACTATTTGAGGAAAAAACTCGGTAAATTGTTGAAAAACTTTGAAATAGGGCTTTTGAAGGAGAAAGCCCAGGAAACCGGTTTGATATTTTAGAAAATAAAACTTTTTGAGAAAAAAGCTCCGAAAACTGTTGGAAAACTTTGGAATAAGGCTTTGAACGAGAAAGCCCGGGAAACCAGTTTGATATTTTAGAAAATGAAACTTTTTGAGGAAAAAACTTGAAAAACCGTTGGAAAACTTTGAAATAGGACTTTTGAAGGTGAAAGCCCGCGAAACCGGTTTGAAATTTTGAAATAGAACTTTTTGAGGAAAAAACTAAAAAAATCATTAAAAAGCTTTCTCTATTTTTTCTTCTTTTTTTTTTTCTTTTCTTTTTCTTTTTCTTGTTGCATATATTCCTTTTTTTCTCTTTTTTTTTTTCTTTTTGCGCATATCCTAGTGCTAATCAACTTTCTACATTTTTTCTTGTTATTGCTTTTCAGGAAGTCAGAGGCAGGCGATGATGGTTTTGATAGGAGGCGTCGCGGGTTGAGCCATGGCAGGGTAGCGCTAGCAGGAGTGGTTCTGCCCGAGGTGGCAGTAGTTGACCCCAGCGATTTACGCGCAAGACAGCTTTGAGCAGTAGTTCTGCTAGGGGACAGTCCTCTACTGTTCCAGATGAGAGGGTTGAGGAGGATATAGATACGACCGTTGATCCGAGGACGGGGTATGGTATGGGGTATCCGTCCACAATAAGGGGAAGGATACTTCTTTTACAGATGACCAGTTAGCGATCCCTAATGTCCCACCGTTGTGAGACTTGGCTTACCATCTGAGCTTATACTTGCATTATGGCCGGATGCTATCGTCCACTCATAGTTCAATTAGAAGGGCCAGCATCTCTGCCTTGAGAGCGATGCAGGCGTCGGCTCCATCCTATCAGGATTTTCTTCATCGGATTAGCTTTGGTGCCTTCATGACACTCTGAACAGACAGGTTGGATCACATGATAGTGATTGGGATGCTGGAGAGGTGGTTTGGAGAGACTGGGACAGTACATTTGGTAGGTTTTGAGCTGGGGCCTACTCCTGTTAACTAGGCAACGATTACTGGCATGCCTTTTGGGGGTATCTCGATTTCCCTGTGGGGTGTGACTATTGCTAAGGCTCGCCTTCTCTTAGGTTTACCAGGGATTATGGGTTCAAATTTTTCGGCCTCGCTTTTATGTCTAGTAGAGACAGCTTTCACTCTTGAGCCTTCCCCAGTTGATTAGGACATCATGAGGCGTTGGCTGGTACTGTATGTCGTCTTTAGTTGCTTTTGCAATAATAATAAGTCAGCAGTTCCTTTACCATTGGTGAGCCTAGTAGCAAATTTGGATGCATTAGACTATGTGGATTAGGGTGCTTTACTTTTACCAGTTTCTTGCAGGGGATGATAGTTAGGATGTCCGGGGCATGGGGGAACTTAACTGGTTTCTAGCCTTTTTTCATATGTTGGAGTTATGAGTATATGCCCGTGCGCTGGCCAGAGGTGCTAGCTGTAGATGCATTTTCATAGGCCACGAGGTGGGCTAGACATCAGGTGGTCCAGTGATCCCTGCTTACTGATTTTGTTGCTCCCCGGGCTAACTTGGAGTTGCTAAGACCCCGGGATGTGACTTGGGTGCCTTACCATCGGTCTCCCTAGTATGCTAGCATGAGAGACCTCATTCTCTTGTCTAAGTCGCGGGTCACCTTTCTAGGCCCCTTTTCATGAGAGACATACTTGGGGGAGTGTAAACACCCCATTTTTTACCACTCGGCAGTCTACGGTCCGTCCAGACCTGTATTCAAGTAAATGTGGACATATTTTGAGTCAAATCAACTTTTTAAGTCTAATCCCCTCTATTCATCGCTTCGGGGGCCCACCAGACCCAAATAGAGGCAAAAGGACTAAAATGCCCTTGGGGGCATTGTTCGGTCTAATTTCAAAACAAGCCCGTCTTTTCGAAGACGGTAAGTCCCCTTTCCAATTCCAATAGGCGCATCTTTTTGAAGATGGTAAGTCCCCTTTTCCAATTCCAAATTATGCACGTCTTTTCGAAGATGGTAAGTCCCCCTTTTCCAATTCCAATCCCTCTCTCGAGACAGTTGATTCCTCGAGATGGTAAGTTTATCCAATCTGGCACGTTTTCTAAAGAAAGCCTCTTCGGAATGGTAAGTCCCTTCAAACCTGTCGACCGGGACGAGACCCTAAGTCCCTTAGATGGTAGAACGGTCTACCATTGGCGCTTACTAGCCCGCCAATGTAGAAATGTCTGTTTCGGCACACCTTTTGAGAAAGTTGATTCTCAGGTGCTAAGTCCTTTTAGCAGCTTTCCGAGATCAGGCAGTCTCGGGAATGATCGCGAACCGTCAGAGTAGCGGAAATACTCGCAAACATCGCAACCGTCAGAGTAGCGAAAATACTTGCAAACAAGTTGATATAGGAAATTGCCAACAAACCCCTGTATCACTGGACCGCCGTCAGAGTGGCTGAAACACTCAAAACCCAAGTCAACACCAGTGCCTACTAGCCCACTTTGGTGAAAAATGACCAAACTACCCCTAGGGCCATTTTCCAACATGTTTCTTGAGAGCACACCTAAGTTCTCGGAATGGTAAGTCCATCCTTTCCAAGATTGTCTTAAAGTCAATTCGGCATGATTAGCTGCCTTTTAGTCAGTTTCGGGTCAATTCTGAGATTTTTCGATCAATATAACCATTTTGCCCCTAGGCATCTAAACGCCTCGGGAACCATACCGACTCTGGGTATCAAACCGATAACTTCTTGAGAATGCTTCCTATAGTATTCTCAACCTTTCTTTACTTTTCCAGATCATTCCGAGTCAATTCCGACAAACTTGGTGCAAAATAACTATTTTGCCCTTGGTGGGTCGGTCGCCTTTTCCAACCACACCGGCTTTGGGTATCAAGCCGGTAGCCTTTGGGAACATTCTAAATAATGTTTCTAAATCTTGAGTCTTCTTCCAGGACATTCTGAGTCCGTCTCGATAACTTTCTGGCCCGATTGACTGTTTTGTCCCTAATGGCCCGGTCAACCCTTTCGACACATCCTATCCTCATTTTTCAAGTCAAATACCTTCGGGACACTGTTCTAAGTGTTCCTTCCCTTTTCTGGCCTTCCGGGCCAATTCCCGACCCTTTAAATCATTCCCAGACTTTTCAGAGTCACTCCTAGTGAAGCCAGACTAAAAATTGCATGGTAGTCACTAGTACAGGCGCCCAAATCTTCTCAAGATACGTTGCTTGCCGACCTTAAAACTTTCCTAACTGGTTAGCACCACAAGTAGTAGTGCCAAGCCAATATTTGGCCTAGTGCCACTAGGAGCATTTTTGGCCTGGCGCCACTACAACAGGCGCTAGGTCATTCCTTTGTTTATAAATACAGAGCCTTCTCCAGAATGAAAGGGGTCTGCAAACTCAGTTTGAAAACCCTACTTTTCAATATACAGAGCTCGTAGCCTCCCTAAACCCTAGCTTCTCTAGGTTTTCCAAACCCTAGCCACCATACACAAACCCTAGCCTCCTATACACTCATACACACTCCTATACACTTATACACTAGTCTCCAACCCTCCATTGAAGACTTAGATTGCTGCGACTACGAAGTTTTGAAGATCAAAGACGAACCCTCGAAGACTGAAGTGAAGACCGAAGAAAAGCAAGAAAGCAAGGCGTGCAAAGGAAAGCAAAGCAAACAAGACGTACGGTAGGCTTTCTCTTTAAGTTTCTGCACTTCCCCCTCTCTCTTGTTTCTCCTAGCCCACTTGAGTTTTCTTCTATTTTAGTCCCCCATCTTCTTCCCCCCTTTCTTTGCATGCTTGAAATAAGGGGATCCCCGGTCCATGTGTAGGATTAGGCTATTGGAGAGTCACCGTGTCGGGAGCTTTCTTTTAGTCTAACCAGAGACCACGTGGGTTTGGCCCCCTTGATTATGTGGTGAAGCCTTAACCTTGTGTGTTCACGACCCCAATTTGCATTGTGCATATCATTATCTTGCATTCTTCCAAAAATCATTTTCAAACTCGTATTCAAAACTTGCATTGCATCAAAATCTTCTTTTTCAAAACTTGTTTTCAAAATCACAATCCTAGGGTGATTCTAGCATTTCCATGGCTAGGATTGCTTTAGGAAAGTGTTACATTTATAGTGACCGATATGGTCTATATTTTCAGCTCCTTGTTGTTTTCAAAACCACTTTCTTAAAGTGGTTCTAACCTTCTTATGGTTAAAATCGCTTTAGGAAAATGAGACATTTTTATACTTTTCAAAAAACTCTCTTTTCAAAAGTCTCTCTTTCTAAAACCCTCTTTTTCAATATACTTTTCAAAAACTCTTCTTTCCAAAATTGTTTTCTAAAAACTTCCTCCAAAAATCTATTTTCCAAAATTTCTCTTTTTAAACTCCTTTTCAAAACACTTTCCTCAAAATTTTTTTCCTAAAAACACTCCCTAGGTTTTCTTCTTAGAAAACACTCCCTTAATCTCTTTCCTAAAAACTCTTTCCAACAATCTCCTTCCAAAAATCTTTTCAAAAACTCTCTCTTCAAACTCACCTTCTAGAAACTGCTCCATAGGATTTCCTTCCAAAAATCTTCCTTTCCAAAAAACTCACTTTTCAAAAATCTCTTTTCTTGGTACCCAAGTAAAGCCCTAGAGCCAGAATTAGGAAACCTTAATTTTCCTTCCCAAAAATATGATTTTCAATCTTGCCTTAAAACCTAGGTTTCCAAAACCTCTTGTTTTCTACATCAAAACTATACATATTTCCAAAACCTATTTTCTACGTCAAAACTATAGTCTTCCAAATCTAAGGTTTCTAAAACTTCCTCTTCCAAATCCTTGTCAAATCAAATCTTCCCTTTAGGAAACCAAATCCAATCTCCCGTTTAGGAAATTATATCCAATCCTTCATTTTTGGAAACAAAATCAAAACACTTCTTCTTAGAAACAAAATCCAAATATTTCCTAATTCAACTCCTTCCTAATCTTCTACTTCATAAATCTTAAGTTTTCAAAGCTTGAACATAAAAATCTTTCTTAAATTTTAAAACTCAACTTCTACATCTTTCCTAATTCAACCCTTTCCTAATTCCACCCTTTCCAAATCTTAACTTTCCAAATCTAACTTTTCAAATCTTTCTAAACTTCCAAACTTTCTAAATTTTAAACTTTCTAAATTTCAAATATTTTCAAATTCAAAACTTTCTTAAGTCGAAACTTTCTAAGTTCTAAACTTTCTAACTTTCAAATCTTTCTTAAATCAAAACTTTCCTATTTCAAAACATTCCCAAATCAAAACTTTTCTATTTCAAAAACTTTCCTAATTCGAAACCTTTTCTAAATTGGAACTTTCCTAATTCGAAATCTTTCCTAAACCAAAATTTTCCTAAAATGAAACTTTCCTAAAACGAAACTTTTCTAAAATGACACTTTCCTATTTCGAAACTTTCCTAATTTGAACCTTTCCTAATTCTAACTTCCCTCATCTTCCAAGTCCAACATTCGAGTCAAATCTTTCCTAAGTCTTATCTTTCTTAAGTCTAGGTTTCCTAAAACCAAGCTTTCCAAAACCAATCTTTTCAAATTTTTCAATCAAAGTTCAGTCTCTCAATCTTCCAATCCAAATTCCAATTCAATTTCTTTTTCCAAATCAAAATCTTCTATCTTCTATCGGACTCTTATCTAAACTATGATTGACCGGATTCCTCCAAAAGGATATGTAGGCAACCCTCATGGGTGGGGTCACAACTTCTTTTAAATTTCAAATTCCACAGTCTTTTCAAGTTTCTATTTCCACAATCTTTTTCCGATTTCTAATTGCACAATCTTTTTCAAACTTTCAATTCTAAAAATCTATTTCCAATCTCCAAAACTTTCTTTCTAAATCAAATCTATTTTTTCAAATCCATTCCAATCTCTTTTCAAATCTCTTTTCAAATCAAATCAAACTCTTTTCAAATTTATTTTTCAACTCTCTTCTATTGCACTTACATATCATGCATCATTCTTTTAAACATTCTTTTTCAAAGTGGATAGGATTTGATAGTTTGTTAGTTGAAGACTCTCATATGTGAATCTAGGGTGAATAGACATGTAGGTACCGCAAGGGCGGGGTTGGATGATAGCTTAGTACATCTTCCCTACACGTAACCAACCTTCGAACCTAAGATTACTGTTTTCGAGAGACCAAAAATGGAGTTATTTTCAAAAAGGGGCTAAATATTTTTTAAAGGTTGCCAAACAACCTATTTTCTTAAAAACCCTCTCTTGAAGAGATGTTTTCAAAATCGTTATCCAAAACCCTAAGTGTAGTTTTCGGATTATGCTTAGTTTTTAGGTGATCTAACTCACCTTAATCAAGTTAGGTGGCGACTCCAAATCTTTTCCAAAAAGCCCTTTATTCAAATCAATTTTCAATTCAATCCTAGTTGCACTCATTCTTCTAGGAGGGTGAGTTCTAATGAGAGAGTACAATATTTTTTCCGTTTGTGTGTGTATTTTTCTAGTACGAAAAATCTAAGCGCGACAACTGGCGACTTCACTGGGGACACTTAGAGGGTTAGGCCGTAGTCATGTCTCTTTACCCTTCACCCATGTAGAGTCTTTAATTAACTTGTTCAATCCTATTCACTTTAAATTTTCAAAATCAAATTTTTAAAGTTATTTCAAAAAACATGCATTTATTCATATTATCTTGTATTAAGTTTGCCATCCACATACTAACTCTTGCGTCTTTGTTTTGTAAGTGCACTTTATGTTTAAACATTATTAATTGTTATGCATGAATGTGATGAACATGATGGATGGGAGTTGTTGGGTTCTTTCCTTCGCTTTCAAAAATCACACACACATTGCACGTGCATTTGCATTCTGCATACTTGCATTATTACCCTGATATGACCTTTCTAGTTAGAAAGGGGGAACGGTATATTGGTTGTGGGCAAGATGCTATGCAGTTTCTTCGCCTACAGCCTCTTGATGGTTCCCCTGCTCGGATCACCAACTGATCATGGCACCACTTCGGGGAGTGGGCCTAGGTTTGAAGATCCAAGGACCGAGCCTTTTTAGGACACATTAGTCAACCCTCAACCTCATGCTCATATAGATACCATGTATAGCCGAACCTCTGCCGGATTTAAAACACGCGCACCATTTTCAAAACCATGGAGGAAAAGGCAACTGCTCTTACTTTCATTTATACCTATTTATTCCTGTTGTTATAATGACTGTATTCTTACAGTTATAATGCCTGTCTAACTGCTTATACATGCATATGTACTTAATTGTATTCTCTCTCCTTGTACTTTATGCTTCCATTTTCATGCATTCCATATTCCATGTCAAGATGAGAGTTCCAAGTAACTCAAGTCACTGCATTCTCATGCATATGATCAACCCAAACAGGGTAACACCTAGTTCACTCTCCCGTGCATTAAACCTACCCAAACCTTAATGGTTCCCATGTAACCCTAAAGACTCATGATATGCACATCAATTCATTCCATAAGAGGGGCCCCAATCCCTCTATGCTCACGGAGATAGGGTTGCCAAGAAGACAAGGGGTAACCGATCAACAAGATCTCACAACGACCTCCTCAACATCAAATCCAACGAAGGTGAATCCGAAGACTCAAGAGTAGTTTAGGTTTTTCCTTTGTAAAACTAGATAGGTGGAAGTCCAAAAGAAAATGTTCTCTTCCCCCTGTTAAAATGTATTTAAATTCTTTTGTATCTTAAACCCAAAATTTAATGTACTTCTTTACTTTTGCGAATGAATGCACGGATGACTGAATTTTCCCACTTGACGGTAAGGTATCTGCATACAGGGGCAAATCCCCTATCTCCGAAAGTGAGCCAATACACCATGTGTAGTTTTCTCCCTAAAGAGGAGCACACTAGGGCATGCATTGTATAGAACTCTCCAAGAACCGAACTCTAATTTGTAACTGTTGTCTTTGTTGTTATAGGCAAAGGAAATGAATACTAGTTCAACATCTGCTGTAATAGTGAAGACCATGGTTCACAAGCTTCAGGAGAACATACCATTGGAAAGCAAGAATGTTAGCAGAGACACCCTGCGCAAGCTACTTGCTGTAATTCCAGAAGGGATAACTCATACCCTAGAGGAACCTGAATACCAAGACCATTTCTTCCTAACCATGCAATCTCACCAACCCGACATGAACTTAACTGTAGAAACCTCACCTAACCCTCCTCATCATTACCTTATTCTTACTCCATTGGTTGAACCTGAACCTATGATCGCCGTGGCTAGGCCTGAACCTCAAACCAACATCCAAGGAGTCGTACGACCTAAGCTACCTTTAGCCTTGCCAAAGAAGCCAATTGTGCCCACCACCTTACCCGTTCTCACCAACCCCTCACCTATGGTAATCCCTTTGTCCATAAACCCAAGGATAACTCTTCCCATTGTAACCCAACCGCCAATACCCAGTCTTCATAGTGTCCCATGAAATTACCCACCTGATAGGGGCACCGGAGAGTCCGTAACAGAAATAGGAGGGATGACTCGGTCAGGGCGCCTCTACACCTCTGCTGAAGTGGAAAGAAAAAGAAAAGGGAAGGATAAAGAGGGAGAATGCTCCAACCAACCGACAAAACAAGAGATGTCAGAATTCACCAAAGCTCTAGGAAAGGTCGACTACAATATCATGGAACAACTCAGAAAAGCTCCAGCCCATATTTCAATGTTAGGCTTGTTGCTCACTTCTTAAGTGCACCGGGATACTTTGGTGAAAATCCTCAAAGATGCTTATGTGCCTGAGAGTTTCACGCCAGATAACCTACATAATATGGTGAGCCTCACATCATGGCCCCAAATATCATTACCTTATTCGATGACGAGATTCCTGCTGACGGAACAAGCCACACCCGGGCTTTGCATATCGCTACAAGAACAAGAGGAAAAATGGTGGCCAAAGTACAAATAGATAATGGGTCGGCTTTGAATGTGTGCCCATATTATACCCTAGAAAGGCTTGGAATGGACCAAACTTATTTGAAGAACAGTAGTATGATCATTCGTGCCTTCGATGGTGCTCGGAGGGAAGCTATAGGGGGAATTGAAATGTCTGTCGAGATAGGACCAGTAACCTTCACAATCAAGTTCCAAGTCTTGCACATTCCGGCTGTCTATAATTTGCTGTTATGATGACCTTAGATTCATTCAACGGGTGCACTTCCTTCCAGCCTTCATCAGAAAGTCAAATTCATCATCGGCTCTAAGCTAATTTCTATTTTCGCTGAAAAGGAATTCACTGTATACAAAACTGATATCATTGCATCTGACACTGAAGTGCCCTCTTGCTTTCAGTCATTCGAATATATCACTGTTGTGCAGAAAGAAGATCAAGTGGAGCCAAAATATTCCCGAAACTCTCAGATGATAGTGCAGTACTTTAAAGCAAATGGTTTTCATCCAGGGAAAGGCTTAGGCAGATATTTACAAGGAAGGCTTGAGGTCGTAGAAATACCGTCGGCTGAACCCACCTTTAGGCTGGGGTACGAACCCACGAGAAAGGAGAAAAGAGAAACAACGCAGAAGAAGAGGGTTGATAGGAAAGCTATCATGAAACTCTCAGATCGATTCAAGCAATTGGACATGGGGAAAGGAACGTCTAGGAAGAGGAAAGTCCAAGAAGAAGCACCCGTCATGACAACTGACACTTGAATAACTCAAGACGGGTCTATTCGAGCGATGCTGCTATGCGAAAATTTGTATAATTGGGCCAGCGAGGACATCATCCGTGCTTGCAAGTTTAGGTACAAAGCTCACTAGAGCAAGATCCCGGAGCAGCTGATTTACCATAAACAAACTTTGTCTTTTTAATTTGCTTGTCTTAGCTCTTAAATAAAGTTATTAATGGAAAAATACTCCTTTTTTTTGTTTGATTCATTGCACACTATTTTTCATGCCAGGGACCTTTGCATCCAACGTCTTACTTAACTAATCCAAAGAATGCCAATCCTGACAAATGATGACTTAAACACCGAGTTTGATTACCAACAACTGGGAATTGCAGAAGACGTAAATTATTCAGAGGAGATGCCAGAGGAAATTCGGGAACAAATAGAAAGACATGAGAACCGCAATACCCCAAACATTGAGGAAACGAAAATCGTTAATTTGGGGAATGGAGGGGATCTAAAAGAGCTTAGAATCGGTACAGGCCTAGATCAATGGCAGCGCAGAGAATTATTAGAACTATTGCGTGCATACTTGGATGTTTTCGCTTGGTCCTATCAAGACATGCCCGTGCTGGATAAATCCATTGTTGAACATAGATTACCCCTAAACCCGCAGATGAAACCCTTTAAGCAGAAGTTGAGAAGATTAAAGCCCAAATGGAGCCTGAAGATCAAGGAAGAAGTGATTAAATAGCTCCAGGCAGGATTTCTGCAAGTAGTAGAGTATCCCCAATGGCTGGCTAATATTGTCCCGGTACCCAAGAAAGATGGTAAGGTGTGGATGTGTATTGACTTTCGGGATCTCAACAAGGCTAGTCCAAAAGATGACTTTCCTCTCCCACACATTGACTTGCTTGTTGATAACACGGCTGGTCACGAAATGTTTTCCTTCAGGGATGGTTTTTCGAGATGCAATCAGATCAAGCTGGTTGAAGAGGATCGAGAGAAGACTACTTTCATCAACCCCTGGGGAGTATACTGTTATAAAGTTATGCCATTCGAACTTCGCAATGCTGTGGTAACGTACCAAAAAGCCATGATAACTTTATTCCATGACATGATGCATCAGGAAGTAGAAATTTATGTGGATGATATGATCGTCAAGTCCAAACAGCGGAAAGACCACCTGTTCAACCTGCGGAAGGTGTTTGACCGTCTCCGTAAGTATCAGCTTAAGCTAAATCCTGCTAAGTGCACCTTTGGAGTATCTTTAGGGAAGTTGCTGGGGTTTATAGTCAATGAAAAGGGGATAGAGGTTGATCCCGCCAAAGTTAAGTCTATTGTCAAAATGCCGGCACTAAAGGGGGACAAGGAGGCCCGCTCTTTTCTAAGAAAATTAAACTTTATCAACAGATTCATCGCCCAAATGACCTATCTGTGCGAACGTATTTTCAAGTTCCTTAAGAAAGACGTTCCAAAAGAGTGGGATGATAACTGTCAAATAGTTTTTGAGAAAATCAAAGAATATCTGCGGAATCCTCCTACCCTAGTGGCACCAACCCCGGGGCGTCCTTTGTTGATGTACATGTCAGTGTTAGATACTTCCATGGGATGTGTTTTGGGACAACATGATGAAATGGGAAGAAAAGAGCAAGCCATTTACTACCTCAGTAAGAAATTCCTACCGTATGAAGCAAAGTATTCGAATCTCGAGAAAACCTGTTACGCATTAGCCTGGGCCGCTCATAGGCTTCGGCACTACATGCTTTATCATACCATCTTCCTCATCTCCCAAATGGGTCCCCTCAAGTATATATTTGAGAAACCAACCCTGTCCAGCAGAATTGCCCAATGGCATATGATCCTGTTAGAATTCGGCATCGTGTTCACTACCCGTAAAACAGTCAAGGGGCAAGTGATAGTTGATTATCTGGCTGAGAATCCTATTGATGATTATCAATCCATGGAACCCCAATTTCCCGATGAAAATATACTATGCGTTGATGATGCATCTGAATAGCAAGCAGGAGCTAGGTGAAAGATGTATTTCAACGGGGCTGCTAACAAAAAAGGAGCTGGCATTAGGGCAGTGGTAGTGTCAAGAACAGGTAGTCACTATCCTATTGTGGTTAAGCTACAACTCGAACTATGCACCAATACCATCGCCGAATATGAGGCTTGCATCCTGGGATTAAGATTGGCATTAGAAATGAAGATTGACGAACTAGTTGTTTTCAGCGATTCAGATCTGGTTATTCAGCAATCTAAGGACGTATACCAAACTTGGGATGCCAAACTTTCCCCGTATCATCAATAGGTCAAAGATTTGTGTCAGCTATTCAGAAGCGTGGATTTTCATCATGTACCCAGAGTAGAGAACAATTTTGCTGATGCCTTAGCTACGTTAGCTGCAGCAATCAAGGTCGTCAGGGGCACCGAGATACCCCTTCTACAGATCTTTACCAGGGATATCCCCTCCTATTGCCTGCACACAACTGTTGAACCCGACGAGCAACCATGGTTTTATGACATCCAAAGGTATATCCAAGCCAAGACATTCCTCGATGTAGCATCACAACGGGATAGGAAGATCATTTGTCGTTTGGCAAGACATTATTTCATGGTTGGAAATGAGCTTTTCAGGAGATTATGGTTCGGACCTCTAAGATGCGTCAATGCCATCAAAGCCAAAGTTATCATGGAAGAAGTGCCCGAAGGAGTTTGTGGTCCCCACATGAATGGCCACACGCTTGCAAAGAAGATTCTTCGGACAGGGTATTACTGGTCAACAATGGAGTCAGATTGTATTAGATACGTTCTTTGGTGTCATAAGTGCCAGATATATGGAGATAAGATTAAAGCACCGCCTACTGAGCTCCATTCCATGTCATCCCCGTGGCATTTTTCTATGTGAGGGATAGATATGATTGGCCCTATTACTCCTAAAGCTTCTAACGGCCACCGCTTCATCCTTGTCGCCATTGATTATTTCACTAAATGGGCAGAAGCCGTTTCCTATGTTCATGTTACCAAGAGGGTCGTGGAAAGGTTCATAAAAAATCATATCATTTGCCAATATAGGATTCCTGAGTCACTCATTACTGACAATGCTTCCAATCTGAATAATGAGTTGATATCAAAGCTATGCCAAACATTTCACATTACACACCGAAATTCGATCACCTACTGGCCCCAGATGAACGGAGCAGTGGAAGCAGCCAACAAGAACATTAAGAGAATACTCCAAAAGATGATTGACAACTACAAAGATTGGCATGAGAAACTTTTTTTTACATTGATGGCTTATCGAACCACTATGAGGGTTTCCACCGGAAGTACTCCCTTCGAGCTAGTATACAGCACTGAGGCAGTCATCCCCGTCGAGATAAAGATTCCTTCTCTAAGGATCTTAACAGAAACCAAACTGGATGAAGCAGAATGGATCAAAGATCGGTATGCCCAACTCTGCCTGCTAGATGAGAAGCGGCTAGTTGCGGTTTATCATGCTCAATGCTACAGAAGATGAATGGCCAGGGCGTTTGATAAGAAGGTGCGGCCTCGATCATTCCAACTGGGAGATTTGGTGCTAAAAAAGGTGCTCCCTCATCAGGAGGCAGCATAAGGAAAATTTTCTCCAAACTATGAAGGGTCATTCATGATAAAAAATAAAAATAAAAAAGGTCCTGTTTGGAGGAGCTCTCATTTTGGAAGAAATGGATGGTCAAGAATTTCCTAGTCCGCTGAATTCAGATGCTGTCAAACACTACTACATATGATTCCGAAAGCTAGACCTTTGGTTTATGTGCAGAAGCAATAAAATTTACTTTCCTTAATCTCCACTAATCAATAGGGTAGGGTTTCAGTGGTAAAACTCTATGGACTAAGTAATTTAATTCTGAGATGACGAGAGGCCCTCGTTTCATTTCCTATAAAATTAAAAAATGACCTTTGTCAAACCCTTAGAGCCGGTTACTTTCCTTCAAGAACATTTCCCAACAAAGTGATCACGTTAGGTCAAAAATAAAAGTGTTAACAATATGCATTACCAAAAAAAAAAAAAAATGGGGAAATCATTGAAGTATTATTGTCAACATCGTGATTTCACAAAAAAAAAAAAAAAAAAGAAAAAGAAAAACGCACAAAGAGTGCTATTGGACCAAAAGTCATTGACAGTAATCATTGGTAGAATGATAGGTTTGAGCCTTTTCCTTCTTTTTCAAAAGTAAAAACCCACACCACAAACTCTAAAAGTCCTCTCAGATCAGAGTTAAATTGTTTAATCCAAATGAGCTTACTGAAATATGCTACCAATAAGGGAAGCTGGGGATGGCAGTATTTAAAAGCTTCTCAACAGAAACCAAAGACCAAGCTAAGGAAAGAGAGAGAAAGAAGAGAGAAAATAAGCACGTTCCCGAGGATGCGGTGAAAACCCGAAAGGGCGCCGCAGGTAAAAAAGTAAGGATGTGGTAAGATACAAAACTTCTGACCCTGGTGAAAACCTACAAAGGTTCCTTGGTGCAAAAATGACAGAGCTGGAACTAGTGAAAACCCTCACGAGCACTAGTAGTAAAGAAAAGCAAAAAAAAAAAAAAAAAGGGGTTAGGATGGGGTTTAGATGTAAGAAATAACCCAAGCTGTAGCATTCCCCAGAAGTTATGCGTATGAAGGCAGCAGTGTGAAAGTCAGAAGGTGTCTCGAAAGGCATTCTCCGGCTTAGCCCAGTTAAGGTTAAAGGAAGCAAGGGTTTCTTTCGCGGGATAATCAGTTAGTCAGAATATCAAGCCAAAATGGAGTTATTTTCCATTGAATTGCAATTTTCATTCAACTTTTCTCAAGTTTGTTGTTATACTAACTATGCAGGAAAATCATATCGAAAGTATGGGAGGCCATAAGTTCATAAGATAAAAAGGGGTACAATTATAAACAAAATATGTCTTTCTACAAAAGCAGGAATCAATAAATCTGGGGCCGAGGGGCAAAAATGTATCGCTCCCCATCATCATCAGAAGAGGAATCAGCTATACGGGGATCTATTGGCTCGCCAACCACAGGAGGAACACCTGAAGAAGGACCCATTGTCGATGACCCAGGTTGGCCCCGCTGGTAGTCTACACATCTGGCCAGAAGCATGTCCCTCTCTCGAGTAAGGGACTCCACAGTCTCCCGTAAGGACTGACTATCCGTCACATCAGCCTCCAGGGAAGTGGAGCTGTCTAGAATGCCTTGTAGCTGCCTGTGTCCTCTCGCAGTACTCAAAGGTGGGTGATCATGCGTTGATCTGGCCGCTACTAGGTGCATCTCCAAGGAAGCTACCTAAGCGTCCCTCACTCTCAATCGGTCATGCAATATCCGTATCAGTCGGCAGTTTTCCCACCTATGACGACACCCCTGAACAATCATAGTTGTCAAGAAGTCGGTGTACCCTACGGGAGGTAAGGAGTCTCATTGAGAAGATCTCCAAGTCTGCTAGGACCTAGCATATAGCGCCAAAGCCAATATAATAAGTCTCAATCTCAAGGGGCATGACAGAGAATGGACCATCGTCATCTACATGAGGAAGCAAGGATCTCTATATATCCATAACTCTCTTCACTAGCGCTTTTAGGATCGAAGTCTCAAAAACAAGAGTAAACTCAACTGTAGACGCTGAATAAGGGATCCCCTGACTCCTACCAAGCTGTCGTAGAATCTGAATCCCGAAGAAAGGGGCAATTCCCTGCAGGCCTGCTAGGGGCACGAAGGCCCTCTCAAAAGGCCGAACTCTCAAGCAATACCTATCAACCAGTCCTGAATACCACCTGACCGTGTCTGACCTCATGCTCTGGAGGTAGTCAGCCCAAGATGCAATGGTCCGCGAAAATCTCCCCTCATCTGCCATGACTCTCTGAGATCTCGCCAAGGAATGTATATGGTCAAGCTCAGGATACCATGTATGCTGGAATAAAGGAGTAACAAACAAGTGCCCAATCGTTGTCGTGCCCAGATTTTTTGCACTCGAGGAATACACACACAAGCAGGAAAAATATTGTACTCTCTCATTAGAACTCACCTTCCTAGAAGAATGAGTGCGACTAAGTTTGAATTGAAAATTGATTTGAATAAAGGGCTTTTGGAAAAAGTTTGGAGTCGCCACGTAACTTGATTAAGGTGAGTTAGGTCACCTAAAAACTAAGAATAATCCGAAGACTACACTTAGGGTTTTCAGAAGACGATTTTGAAAATACTCCCTCAAGAGAGAGTTTTTAGGAAAACAGGTTATTTAGCAACCTTTGGAAAATAGTTAAGCCCTTTTTTGAAAATAAACTCCATTTTGGTCTTTGAAAACAGTGATTCTAGGTTCGGAGGTTGGTTATGTGTAGGGAAGACGCACTAAGCTATCACCCTAACCCGCCCTTGCGGTACCTATATGTCTATTTACCCTAGATTCACCCATGAGAGTCTTCAACTAACAAATTGTCCAATCCTATCCACTTTGAAAATTTTTTTTTTAAAAGATATGATACATGATATGTAAATGCAATAGAAAATTTTGATTTGAAAATAGATTTGAAAAGAAAGAGATAGAAGTTTGAAATTGGAAAGAAGGTTTTGGAAATTGAAATTGAAGATTGAAAATAGATTTTTAGAATTGGAAGTTGGAAATAGAACATAGAATTAGAAACTTGAAGAAGATTGTAGATTTGGAGATTTGAAAGAAGTTGTGGAAATAGAAATTTGAAAAATGTTGTGACCGCACCCATGAGGGTTGCCTACATATCCTTTTGGAGGAATCAGGTCAGTCATAGTTCGAACAAGAGTCCGATAGAAAATAGAAGGTGCGATTGGAAGAAAGAGGTTTTGATTGGAAAAAAGGATTTGATTTGAACTTAGAATAGGAGATTGGAATTTGGAATTTGGAATTGAAAGGATTAGACTTTGATTTAGAAAGATAGAACCTGGAAGAAAGATTTAGACTTGTTTTGGAAAGATGGAGGTTTAGGAAACCTAGACTTAGGAAAGAGAGGAGACTTAGGAAAGATTTAACTTGGAAGGGTTTTAAGAAAAGATTTGACTTGAATGTTGGACTTGGAAGATTAGGAAAGATTGGATTTAGGAAATAATTGAATTAGGAAAGCGATATTCTAGGAAAGTTCATTTTAGGAAGGTTTCGATTTAGGGAAGTTTTAAAATTGGAAAGTTTTGAAATAAGAAAGGTTTCATTTTAAGAAAGAATTAGAATTGGAAAGTTTTGAATTTAGAATGTTTTGAAATAGGGAAGTTTTGAAAGTAAGAAAGTTTTAAATTTGGAAAAATTTGAAGTTTAGGAAAGTTTAGAATTTTAGAAAGATTTGGGTTTAGAAAGTTTTAACTTAAGAAAGTTTTGAATTTGGAAAGCTTTGGATTTGAAAAGATTTGAAATTTAGAAAGTTTAGGATTTAAAAAGTTTTAGAGTTTGAGTTTTAGAAAATCCTGAGATTTGGAAAGGTTTGAGTTTAGGAACGATTTGAAAATTTAGATTTGGAAAGTTAAGATTTGAAAAGTAGTAGAATTAGGAAATGCTTGAATTAGGAAAGATGTAGAAGTTGAGTTTTAAAATTTAGGAAAGATTTTTATGTTCAAGTTTTGGAAACTTAAAATTTAGGAAAGTAGAAGATTAGGAATGATTTGAATTAGGAAAGATTTAGACTAGGAAGGGTTAAGATTCCTATTTCCTAAAACAAGGTACTGGATTTTATTTCTAAAAGAGAAGGTTTGATTTTGTTTCCAAAAATGGAGGATAGGATCTAGTTTCCTAAATGGCAGATTGGATTTGGTGTCCTAAAGGGAAAATAGGATTTGACAAGGATTTGGAAGAGGAAGTTTTAGAAACCCTATATTTGGAAGACTATAGTTTTGACTTAGAAAATAGGTTTTGAAAATATGTATAGTTTTGATGTAGAAAATAAGAGGTTTTGGAAACCTAGGTTTTAAGGCAAGAATGAAAATCATATTTTTGGGAAGGAAAATTAAGGTTTCCTAATTGTGGGTTCTAGGGCTTGACTTAGGCACCAAGAAAAGGGATTTTTGGAAAGTGAGTTTTAGGAAGGAAGATTTTTGGAAGGAGATCTAGAGAAAGAGTTTTTAGAAAGTGTGTTTTGAAAAGAATTTTAGGAAGGAAGTTTTGGAAAGTAAAACTTTGAGATAGTTTTGGAAACAAGATTTTGGAAGAGGATTGTTAGAAAGACTTTTTAGAAAAGAGATTTAGGGAGTGTTTTCTAAGAAGGAAACCTAGGAAGTGTTTTTAGGAAAGGAATTTTGAGGAGAGTGTTTTAAAAAGGAGTTTAAAAAGAGAAGTTTTGGAAAATAGATTTTTGGAGGAAGTTTTTAGAAAACAATTTTGGAAAGAAGAGTTTTTGGAAAGTATGTTGCAAAAGAGGGTTTTAGAAAGAGAGACTTTTAAAAAGAGAGTATTTTTGGAAAGTATAAAAATGTCTCACTTTCCTAAAGCGATTCTAACCATAAGAAGGCTAGAGCCACTTTAAGAAAGTGGTTTTGAAAACAACAAGGATTTGAAAATATAGACCATATTGGTCACTTTAAATGTAACACTTTCCTAAAGCAATCCTAGCTATGGAAAGGCTAGAATCACCCTAGGATTGTGATTTTGAAAAATATAGTTTTGATGCAATGCAAGTTTTGAAAACGAGTTTAAAAACGATTTGTGGAAGAATGCAAGATAATGATATGCACAATGCAAATTGAGGTCGTGAACATACAAAGTTAAGGCTTCACCACATAATCAAGGGGGCCGAACCCACGTGGTCTCCGGTTAGATTAAAAGAAAGCCCTCGACACGGTGACTCTACATAGCCTAATCTTACACATGGACCAGGAATCCTCTTATTTCAAGTATGCAAAGAAAGGGGGGAAGAAGATGGGGGATTAAAATAGAAGAAAACCCAAGTGGGTTAGGAGAGAGAAGAGAGAGGGGGAAGTACAGAAACTTAAAGAGAAAGCCTACCGTATGTCTTGTTTACTTCGTTTTGCTTTGCGCGCCTTGCTTTTCTTCAGTCTTCGCTTCAGTCTTTGAGGGTTTGTTTTCTATCTTCAAAGCTTCATAGTTGCAGGAATCCAAGTCTTCAATGGAGGGTTGGAGGCTAGTGTATAAGTGTATAAGAGTGTATGAGTGTATAGGAGGCTAGGATTTGGTGTATGGTGGCTAGGGTTTGGAAAACCTAGAGAAGCTAGGGTTTAAAGAGGCTACGAGCTCTGTATATCAAATATTAGGGTTTTCAAACTGAGTTTGTGGACCTCTTTCACGCTGGAGGAGGCTCTGTATTTATAGACAAAGGAATGACCTAGCACCTGTTGCAGTAGTGCCAGGCCAAATATTGGCTTGGCGCCACTAGTAATGGCGCCAGCCAGTTAGGAAAGTTTTAAGGTCGGCAAGCAACGTATCATAAGAAGATTTGGGCGCCCGTACTAGTGACTATTATGCAATTTTTAGCCTAGCTTCACTAGGAGTGACTTCGGAAAGTTCGGGAAGAATTTAAGGGACCGGGATTGGCCCGAAAGGCCGAAAAAGGGCAGGAACACTTAAAACAACGTCTCAGAGGTATTGAACTTGAAAAATGAGGATATGATGTGTCGAAAGGGTTAACTGGGCCATTAGAGGCAAAACGGTCCATCGGGCTAGAAAGCTGCCAGGACGGACTCAGAATGTCTCGGAAGAAGACTCGAGATTTAGAAACATTATTGAGAATGTTCCCAAAGGCTACTGGTTTGATACCCAGAGCCGGTGTGGTCGAAAAAGGCGACCGGCCCACTAGAGGAAAAACGGTCATTTTGCACAGGGTTTATCGGAACTGACTCGGAATGTTCCGAAACGATAGAGGAAAGCCGAGAATACTATAAAAAGCATTCTCGGGAGGTTACCGGTTTGATACCTAGAGTCGGTGTGGTCCCCGGGGCGTTCGGATGCTTAGGGGCAAAATGGTCATCTTGACCAAAAAGTCTCGGAATTGACCCGAAACTGATTAGAGGGCACCTAATCATGCCAGATTGACTTTAAGACAATCTTGGAAGGGTGAACTTACCATTCTGAGAACTTAGGTGTGCTCTCAAGAAACGTGGCGAAAAATGGCCCTAGGGGCAGTTTGGTCATTTTTCACCGTCGTGGGCTAGCAGGCACTGGTGTTGACCTGGGTTTTGAGTGTTTCCGCCACTCTAACGGTGGTCTTTTGATACAGGGGTTTGTTGGCAATTCCCTATATCGACCTGTTTACGAGTATTTCCACTACTCTGACGGTTGCAATGTTTGCGAGTATTTTCGCTACTCTGACGATTCACGATCATTCCCAAGACTGCCTGATCTTGGAAAGCTGCTAAAGGGACTTAGCGCTTGATAATCAACTTTCTCGGAAGGCATGCCAAAACAGACATTTCTGCATTGGCGGGCTAACAGGCACCAAAGATGGGCCGTTCTACCATTTAGGGGACTTGGGTCTTGTTTCGGTCGACAGGTTTGAAGGGACTTACCGTTTCGAATAAACTTTCTTCGAAAAACATGCCGGATTGGATAGACTTACCATCTCGAGGGATCAACTTTCTCGAGAGAGAGATTGGAATTGAAATTGAACTCGGAAAGGGGACTTACCGTCTTCGGGAAGACATGCCTATTGGAATTGGAAAGGGGAATTACCGTCTTCGGAAAGACGTTCCTATTGGAATTAGAAAAAGGACTTACCGTCTTCGGAAAGACAAGCCTATTGGAATTGGAAAGGGGACTTATCGCCTTTGGAAAAACACGCTTGTTGGAATTAGAAAGGAGACTTACCGTATTCGGAAAGACGCACCTATTGGAATTGGATCGAATAATGCTCCGAGGGCATTTTGGTCCTTTTTGCCTTTATTTGGGCCTAGTGGGTCCGCGAAACTATGAATAGACAGGATTAGACTTAGAAAGTTGATTTGACTCAAAATAAGTCCACATTTACTTGAATACAAGTCTAGACGGACCGTAGACTACTGAGCAGTCAAAAATGGGGGGCTTACAATCGCCTAGAGCTGGAAGAGAGCAACGCATCCCCGAAAATGAGCATCAACAATCTGCTAGAATCGTGTAAGACTCACAAAGGTCTCCCTTACAAGCATGGGAGCATAGGAATGCCCTTTACGAATCAGGGCCAACAATGCATATAGTCGACAGTCAACTAAGTCATCTCCTCGTAGGAACACCAAGTAGTTCAGCAGAAGCAGGGCCAGAGCAACCATACGTGAAACAGACCAATCCTGTGAAGTGTGCCAATCACCTGAGTGGGCTCGCGTACCCGTGGGAAACTCAAAGCGAGAAAAGATGAACTCTGCTAGGATGTAAGGAAACTAAGACAAAGTAGAAGATGAAAGAATTGCGTGTCTAAGTCCAAGCTGGGACGAGACCACTGTAATACAACTATCCGAAAAGAGGGGTCCTACAATGTCGGCAGAACCATCTCGGAAACCAAGAAGAAACCCCTACCCGTGAGGGGTAGGGGTAAGCTCGCACTCCCCAAATCGAAAAAGAGATAAGTCAGGCTGCTAGAAGGGAATCACTGCCTCCATGAACTCGGGAATAAGCTGCACTGATAGGAGCGAAGCCACCTGACCAAAGGACTGGCGAAAGATATCCTGCTCATTTGGAGGGTAACTGTCATACTAATCTCTCAGTCGACTCAAAATCATGTCTGCCATCCTGAAAAGGTAAGCCAAGGTAAGAGATGCTAATATACGGTACATGTGGATAAAAAATAATAATAATAATAAAAATATTTCAAATAATAAGTCAAAACGATTTTCCTACATCTTTTGATTTTTCAACTTCAAGTCAAATCCCAAGGGTTTTCTATCTTTTTCCTTCAAAAAAAATCTTATTTCTAAACCTTTTTCAACTCTTTCCCTAATTTTTAAAAATTTTGGCAGAGTTCGTTTAAAAATGGTCCCTACAACACCCATGGCATTAGCACAAAATACAAACCGTACACTTCATAGCGTTATAATCACATAACATTAGCACCTGCGCACACTTTTCAATTTTTTAAAATTTTCAAAACACACGTTTTATTTTTCCAATAAATCAATGGTCTTCAAAAATGTCCTAAAATTTCTCGAAATCATTTCTAATGTTTTCTAAAATATTCCTACATTTTTCCAAATTTTAAACTCTAAAAATTTTATCAATTTCTCAAGTTTTCTTAATTTTCTAATTTTCTAAATATTTTTCTATTTTTCAAAAAATCAAAAATTCACCAAATTTTCAAAAAATCAGGAAACTCCACACGGTTAATAAACACATTTTCCTAAGGCACATAGCATAAAAATCTAGCCGAAAAACCTAACACCCAAGCCTGTAGGAACAAATCCTCAATTCCTGCAGAAAACCCCCTTCACATAATAGCACAAAATCATTCAAACTCAATCAAACAAGCACCAAAATGAAAAAAAAAAAATATCACCATAGTGTTTGAAACATATCGAAACATCAATTTTCACTATTCACACGACCCAAACGAAGTTCTACACGTCAAACTCAACATAAGGAAAGAAAACTCACTTTTTGGAGTTCTCCGGCGAAACCTTCTCTTTCGGCGACTTTTCCGGTGACGTGGTCTCCTTTCGGCAATCACCCGTGGTCTCCAAGAGGTGCTCCATCAAAGTCCAAGTCGGCTGCCTTTGAAAGAAAAGGCTTGGCGCCTTTGCTATTGGCGCCAGTTGTCAATTCTGGGCATTTTTGCCCTTTTTCCCACTAAAACTCGTTTTCGAAGGCCTTTTGGGCCCAATATTCATTTCCAAAACCCCATTTTTCAAAATTTTCAAAGCCTATCCCTCCGACCGCCTCACAATCAACATGGGACTTTTACTCTATCGTTTTTTGTCTTTGACAAGCAAAGACAGA
Source organism: Euryodendron excelsum (assembly GCA_033060915.1). Taxonomy (NCBI): domain Eukaryota; kingdom Viridiplantae; phylum Streptophyta; class Magnoliopsida; order Ericales; family Pentaphylacaceae; genus Euryodendron; species Euryodendron excelsum. The sequence continues at coordinate 16,954,252 of CM065386.1, forward strand.
AAAAGAGGGGCAACTATAAGCACCCCATTTTTGACCGCTCGGCAGTCTACGGTCCGTCCAGACTTGTATTCAAGTAAATGTGGACATATTTTGAGTCAAATCAACTTTTCAAGTCTAACTTCGTCTATTCATCGCTTCGCGGGCCCATTAGGCCCAAATAGAGGCGAAAGGACCAAAATGCCCTTCGAGGCATTGTTCGATCTAATTCCAAAACATGCACATCTTTCCGAAGACGGCAAGTCCTCTTTCCAATTCCAATAGGCACGTCTTTCCGAAGACGGTAAGTCCCCTTTCCAATTCTAACAGGCAGGTCTTTCCGAAGATAGTAAATCCCATTTTTCCAATTCCAATCCCTCTCTCGAGACATTGATTCCTCGAGATGGTAAGTTTATCCAATCTGGCACGTTTTCTGAAGAAAGCCTCTTCAGAATGGTAGGTCCCTTCAAACTTGTCGATCGGGACGAGAACCCAAACCTCCTAAATGGTAGAACGGTCCACCTTTAGCGCCTACTAGCCCGCCAATGCAGAAATTTCTGTTTTGGAACGCCTTCCGAGAAAGTTGATTCTCAGGCGTTAAGTCCCTTTAGTAGCTTCCTGAGAGCAGGCAGTCTCGGGAATGATCCCAAACCGTCAGAGTAGCAGAAATACTTACAAACATCGCAACCGTCAGAGTAGCGAAAATATTTGCAAACTGGTCAATATAAGGAATTGCCAACAAACCCCTGTATCATGGGACTTCCGTCAGAGTGGCGGAAACACTCAAAACCCAAGTCAACACCAGTGCCTACTAACCCACTTCGGTGAAAAATGACCAAATTACCCCTAGGGCTATTTTTTCGGCACGTTTCTTGAGAGCACACCTAAGTTCTCAAAATGGTAAATCCATCCTTTTCAAGATTGTCTTAAAGTCAATCCGGCATGATTAGGTGCCTTCTAGTTAGTTTTGGGTCAATTCCGAGACTTTTCGGTCAAGATAACCATTTTGCCCCTAGGCATCCGAATGCCCCGAGAACCACACTGGCCGTGGGTATCAAACCAGTAACCTCCTGAGAATGCTTCCTATAGTATTCTCAACCTTTCTTTACCTTTCCGGATCATTCCGAGTCAATTCTGGCAAACTCGATGCAAAATGACTATTTTGCCGCTGGTGGGCGGGTCGCCTTTTCCAACCACACTGGCTCTGGATACCAAACCGGTTGCCTTTGGGAACATTCTAAATAATGTTTCCAAATCTCGAGTCTTCTTCCGGGACATTCTGAGTCTGTCCCGGCAGCTTTCCAGCTTGATCAACCATTTTGCCCCTAATGGCCCGGTCAACCCTTCCAACACATTCTATCCTCATTTTTCAAGTCAAATACCTCCGGGACACTGTTCTAAGTGTTCCTACCCTTTTCGACCTTTCGGGCCAATTTCTGACCTTTTAAATCATTCCCGGCTTTTTCGGAGTCACTCGTAGTGAAGCCAGGCTAAAAATTGCACGGTAGTCACTAGTACAGGCGCCTAAATCTTCTCAAAATACGTTGCTTGCCGATCTTAAAACTTTACTAACTGGCTACAAGCCAATATTTGGTCTAGAGTGGCACTAGAAACATTTTTGGCCTGGCGCCACTGCAACAGGCGCTAGGTCATTCCTTTGGCTATAAATACAGAGCCTTCTCCAATATGAAATGGGTCTGCAAACTCAGTCTGAAAACCCTACTTTTCAATACACAGAGTTCGTAGCCTCCCTAAACCCTAGTTTCTCTAGATTTTCCAAATCCTAGCCACCATACACAAACCCTAGCCTCTTATACACTCATACACACTCCTATACACTTATACACTAGCCTCCAACCCTCCATTGAAGACTTGGATTGCTGTAACTACGAAGTTTTGAAAATCGAAGACAAGCCCTCGAAGACTGAAGTGAAGATCGGCGAAAAGCAAGAAAAGCAAGGCGCGCAAAGCAAACAAGACGTAAGGTAGGCTTTTTCTTTAAGTTTCTACACTTCCCCCTCTCTCTTGTCTCTCCTAACCCACTTGGGTTTCTTCTATTTTAGTCCCCCATCTTCTTCCCCCCTTTCTTTGTATGCTTGAAACAAGGGGATCCCCGGTCCATGTATAGGATTAGGCTATTGGACAGTCACTGTATTAGGGGCTTTCTTTTAGTCTAACCGGAGACCACTTGGGTTCGGCCCCCTTGATTATGTGGTGAAGCCTTAACCTTGTATGTTCACGAACCCAATTTGCATTCTGCATATCATTATCTTGCATTCTTCCAAAAATTGTTTTCAAACTCGTTTTCAAAACTTGCATTGCATCAAAATCTTCTTTTTCAAAACTTGTTTTCAAAATCACAATCCTAGGGTGATTCTAGCATTTCCATGGCTAGGATTGCTTTAGGAAAGTATTACATTAAAAGTGACCGATATTATTTATATTTTCAACTCCTTGTTGTTTTTAAAACCACTTTCTTAAAGTGGTTCTAATCTTCTTATGGTTAGAATCGCTTTAGAAAAGTGAGACACTTTTATACTTTCTAAAAAACTCTATTTTCAAAAGTCTATCTTTCTAAAACATTCTTTTTCAACATACTTTTCAAAAACTCTTCTTTCCAAAATTGTTTTCTAAAAACTTTCTCCAAAAATCTATTTTTCAAAACTTCTTTTTTTAAACTCCTTTCCAAAACAATCTCCTCAAAATTCCTTTCCTAAAAATACGCCCTAGGTTTTCTTCTTAGAAAACACTCCCTAAATCTCTTTCCTAAAAACTCTTTCCAACAATCTCCTTCCAAAAATCTTTCCAAAAACTATCTTTTCAAAACTCACCTTCTGGAAACTCCTCCCTAGGATTTCCTTCCAAAAATCTTTCCAAAAACTATCTTTTCAAAACTCACCTTCTAGAAACTCCTCCCTAGGATTTCCTTCCAAAAATCTTCCTTTCGAAAAAACTCACTTTCCAAAAATCTCTTTTCTTGGTATCCAAGTCAAGCCCTAGAGCTACAATTAGGAAACCCTAATTTTCCTTCCCAAAAATATGATTTTCAATCTTGCCTTAAAACCTAGGTTTCCAAAACCTCTTGTTTTCTACATCAAAACTATACATATTTTCAAAACCTATTTTCTACGTCAAAACTATAGTCTTCCAAATCTAGGGTTTCTAAAACTTCCTCTTCCAAATCCTTGTCAAATCAAATCTTCCCTTTAGGAAACCAAATCCATTCTCCCATTTAGGAAATTAGATCCAATCCTCCGTTTTTTTAAACAAAATCAAAACACTTCTTCTTAGAAACAAAATCCAAATATTTCCTAATTCAGCTCTTTCCTAATCTTCTACTTTTCTAAATCTTAAGTTTCCAAAGCTCGAACATAAAAATCTTTCCTAAATTTTAAAACTCAATTTCCACATCTTTCATAATTCAACCCTTTCCTAATTCCACCCATTCCAAATCTAACTTTTCAAATCTTTCTAAACTTCCAGACTTTCTAAATTCCAAACTTTCTAAATTTCAAATGTTTCCAAATTCAAAACTTTCTTAAGTCGAAACTTTCTAAGTTCTAAACTTTCTAACTTTCAAATCTTTCTTAAATCCAAATTTTTCTATTTCAAAACATTCCCAAATCGAAACTTTCCTATTTTGAAAACTTTCCTAATTCGAAATCTTTCCTAAATTGAAACTTTTCTAATTCGAAATCTTTCCTAAAATGAAATTTTCCTAAAATGACACTTTCCTATTTCAAAGCTTTCCTAATTCGAACCTTTGTTAATTCCAACTTCTCTCATCTTCCAAGTCCAACACTCGAGTCAAATCTTTCCTAAGTCTTGTATTTCTTAAGTCTAGATTTCCTAAAACTAAGCTTTCCAAAACCAATTTTTTCAAATCTTTCAATCAAAGTTCAATCTCTCAATCTTCTAATCCAAATTCCAATTCAACTTCTTTTTCCAAATCAAAATCTTCTATCTTCTATCGGACTCTTGTCCGAACTACGACTGACATGATTCCTCCAAAACAATATGTAGGCAACTCTCATGGGTGCGGTCACAACTTCTTTCAAATTTCACAACTACTTTTAAATTTCAAATTCCACAGCCTTTTTCAAGTTTCTATTTCCACAATCTTTTTCCAATTTCTAATTCCATAATCTTTTTCAAATTTCAAATTCTACAATCTTTTTCAAACTTTCAATTCTAAAAATCTATTTCCAATCTCCAAAACTTTCTTTCTAAATCAAATATATCTTTTCAAATCGATTCTAATCTCTTTTCAAATCAGATCAAACTCTTTTCAAATTTATTTTCCAACTCTCTCCTATTACACTTACATATCATGCATCATTCTTTTAAATATTCTTTTTCAAAGTGGATAGGATTGGAAGTTTGTTAGTTGAAGACTCTCATAGGTGAATCTAGGGTGAATAGACATGTAGGTACCGCAAGGGATGGGTAGGGTGATGGCTTAGTGTGTCTTCCCTACACATAACCAACCTTCGAACCTAGGATCACTGTTTTCGAGAGACCAAAAATGGAGTTGTTTTCAAAAAAGGGCTAAATGTTTTCTAAAGGTTACCAAACAACCTGTTTTCTTAAAAACCCTCTCTTGAGGAGATATTTTCAAAATCGTTTTCTACAACCCTAAGTGTAGTTTTCGGATTATGATCCCTTATATAATCTGGGTACCTGGCGACCGCTTCCTTCTTCCACCTAGTGTGGATTACTAGGCTCATTTTAGGGCGAGGTCTATTAATGCTTTTACCCAGCTGGATCTTATGGTTGGAGGGCAGGTGGCTGGTCATGAGGTGGTCGAGCAATGACATCGAGCCTAGGGTTTTTTTTCTCAAGAGGAGTACACAGCAGCTTGCTAGGCTCAGGACCAATATTGCTCCGAGGTGGATGCTCTAACTGCCTGTATATCTCTGATGGAGGCTCGCTGGGTATGCTATTTACGATTCATTTTTCATATGTTTCATGCATCTTTTGTATTCTAATGCCGGGTTTTATTTCTTCTTGTTTTCCTTGGTTAGGGCCCTTATGATGTTGGAGCTTTTTCCAGTCAGCCTTCTTTGTATGTGCCAGATACTGGTGATTTTAACTTGGATGACGATCCCGATCCCTGAGGCGTCTTTTTCCTTCTATTGACACAGTTTTAGTTTTGTTAGGCTGACAGCATTATTTATGTTTTAAGGTCGTGTGTTGGCCCTTGTGGATGATGGTTGTAAGATGATTTTGTGTATATTATTATTTTTCTTTGCATGGGATGATGATTGGTTTTCCTTTTAACCTTGTCTTGAATGTATATATGTGGAAAAATAAAGAACAGGAATATAAACACGAAAATACAGGAATTATGACTTATGTATAAGAAATGATGGGTATGTACAAGTTTTGAACAGATATGAAAAATGTTGGCGCATTATCGTATGTATGAATTTAGGTAAAGCACACAGATATACAAGTTTTATGAAAAACAGGCCCAAAGGTAGGCTCCAAGTTTTTTGGTTTAAATGAGTGTCCACTAGGAGCTGGCCATTTTGGACTTTTGCTCTTTTCTCGAGGATTCCCTTCTTTGTTATGCCTTTTTCCTACCATGACATGATAGTGGTTGCCCCGTTCTCAGGGTTTCTATTTTTGGACCCATCTCTCTTTTCTCTTATCCGAAAAGGGGAAAACCTTGCCCATATCTCGCTTAACTTCCTCTTAGAAATCTCACATTTGGACTAGTGAACTCTCTAGGTGACAATTGAAGTAGCCTTTAAGAAAGGAGCGGGCAATTTCCATCCTCAATCTGAAAAGGCTTTATTTCGAACAGTAATGTAGGCGAGGCTAAGGGTAAGAAATAAAGAGCATACATGCTCAAATAATTTTTCTATTTCCAGTGGGGGTGATATAAACCGGAACCACTTTAAGTAAGTTTCTACTATTTCGCTCACCTTTCTTTTTAAGTGTCACTATTTTCTTTCAAACTTGTTTAGGCCAAGCAATCTTCCCTAATCTGAGAGGACTTTGTCTCGGGTTGTAATGTAGCTACGTTACGAGGTTTTTAAAAGGAAGGGTACTGAAGGCCCAAAGTGTTGCACTTCTCCTAGGTTTATCACAGATCGATGATCACTCTTGTCAATTCTTCTTCTGTTTTAGGCTTTTTCCTTGTCAGTTTTCTCTTTCGGGTACTTGCTACGCTTTTGTACAAACTTTTACCTACATTGGGTTCATAGTTTCTCTTTGTTTTGCCCCAGCATTACTATTTGCACAGCCTTCGCTGGTTTCTCTTAGTGTCTCGTGCGTTTTTTTTATTTTTTATTTTTCTACGAGTATCACATTATTCTTTCCTTCTTTCAATGTGTGAGGAAGCTTTCTTTTATCTCATGTTCCTTTTTCCCTTTTTCTTTTTAATTTTGCTTTCACTTATTGTGAGCGGTGATCACCAGGTCGAGTTTGTCAAAGGAATGTAATTTTGCTCAAAATGGACTTTTTAAAAAGGGTGCTTTTTAACTGTGTGGTAGAAGAATAGGTGGCCTCTCTTCCTTTCTAACAAAATTTCTTGGTCCATGAAGTTCAGTCATAGAACTTTAGCGTCATCCTTTAGGATAGGTGAAAGTTAGTTTTAAACGTTCTGTTACCCGTGCTTGCCGTAGTGTGGGGGGTGGTTCCTGGTTAAGCTGTTTGAATGAAAACCACTTGTAGCTCAAGTGGGTTATTTGAAGGAATTGATTTACTATTTAGGGAAGTTAAAATGATGGCTTCTCTTCTTTTTGAGGGTCTAACTGCCGACTGCTTTGTCATGGCGTCCTCCAACTGCTGCCCTTTTTTATGACCCGCTCTTTTTCTTTTCTTTCCTTAGTGTTTCCATTTCTTTGGGTTGGAATTGGTCGCCACTGGTTAGGATGCGCGTACTATCCCCCCCTTCAAGTCAAGCCATAACAACGAAAAGGGAAATTTCTAAGAAAAAGATAATAGAAGATGTGTAAGCACCCCATTTTTGACCGCTCGGCAGTCTACACTCCGTCCAGACTTATTTTCAAGTCATTGTGGGCATATTCCAATCGAAACCAATTCTCTAGGTCCAAATTCCTTCTCTCCATCGCTTCGCGGGCCTGTCAGGCCTAATTAGAGGCAAATGACCAAAATGCCCTTAGGGGCATTGTCCTTTCCTTTCCAATTCCAATCCCACTCTCGAGACAGTTTATTCCTCGAGATTCAAACCAGGCACGTCTCCTCGGAAACGGTAAGACCCCTTTCCAATCCCACTCTCGAGACAGTTTATTCCTCGAGACGGTTCCAATCTAGGCATGTCTCTTTGGAGACGGTAAGACCCCTTTCCAAACCCACTCTCAAGACAGTTTATTCCTCGAGACGGTTCCAATCCAGGCACGTCTCTTCGGAGACGGTAAGACCCCTTCCAGTCCCACTCTCGAGACAGTTTATTCCTCGAGACGGTCTGAGTAGCAAAACTACTCACAAAACCGTTAGAGTAGCGGAAATACTCACAAATTATCAACCTCGTCCGAGTAGCGGAAATACTCACAAATCATTAACCCCGTCCGAGTAGCGGAAATACTCACACCGTTAGAGTGGCGGAAACACTCAAAACCCAGGTCAACACCAGTGTCTGTTAGCCCACTTTGGTGAAAAATGTCCAAATTGTCCTGTGGACATTTTTTGAGACTTTCCGGTCAAGATGACCATTTTGCCCCTAAGCATCCGAACGCCCCGGGAACCACACCGACTCTGGGTATCAAACCGGTAATGTCCCGAGAATACTTTTTATAGTGTTCTCAACCTTCCTTTACCTTTCCGGATCATTCCGAGTCAGTTCCGGCCAACTCGGCACAAAATGACCGTTTTGCCCCTAGAGGGCCGGTCTCCTTTTTCGACCACACCGGCTCTGGGTATCAAACCGGTAACCTCCTAAGACTACTTTTTATAGTAATCTCAACTCCCCTTTACCTTTCCGGATTATTCTGAGTCAGTCCCGGTAAACCCGGTACAAAATGATCGTTTTGCCCCTAGTGGGCCGGTCTCCTTTTCCGACCACGTCGGCTCTGGGAATCAAACCGGCAACCTCTGGGAACATTCTAAATAATATTTCCAGATCCCAAGTCTTCTTCTGGGACAGTCCGAGTTTGTCCCGACAGTTTTCCGGTCCGATTGACCGTTTTGCCCCTAAGGGCCCGGTCAGCCTTTCCGACCCATTTTGTCCTCGCTTTTCAAGTCAAATACCTCCAGGACACTATTTTAAGTGTTCTTGCACCTTTCTGACCTTTCGGGTCATTCCCGGCTCCCTCAAATCATTCCCGAACTTTCCGGAGTCACTCCTAGTGAAGGCAGGCTAAAAATTGCATGGTAGTCACTAGTACAGGCACCCAAATCTAGTCAAAGATACGTTGCTTGCCGACTTATAAAGTTTCCTAAGTAGCTGGCGCCACTAGTAGTGGCGCCAAGAGCAATTTTGCCCTGGCGCCACTGCAACAGGCGCCAGTTTTGTTCAACTTCTATAAATACAGAGCCTCATTCAACGTGAAAGGGGTCTGCAAACTGAACCTAAAAATCCTATTTTTCGATATACAGAGCTCGAGCACCTTCTAAACCCTAGCCTCCCTAGGTTTTCCAAACCCTAGCCACTATACACAAACCCTAGCCCCCTATACACTTATACACTCCCCCATACACTCATACACTAGCCTTCAACCATCCTTTGAAGACTTGAAGAGCTGCCATCTAAAGCTTGAAGACAATCCTTGAAGGTCGAAGAAGAAGATCAAGACGAAGACCGAAGATTGAAGACTGCACGGCGCGCAAAATAAACAAGACATACGGTAGGCTTCCTATGTAAATTTTCGCACCTCCCCCCTCTCTCTTATCTCTCCTAACCCACTTGGGTTTTCTCTATTTTAATCCCCCATCTCTTTCCGCCCTTTTTTTGCATGCTTGAAACAAGGGGATTCCCGGTTCATGTGTAGGATTGGGCTATTGGAGAGTCACCGTGTCGGGGGCTTTCTTCTAGTCTAACCAAGGACCACGTGGGTCTGGCCCCCTTGATTATGTGGTGAAGCCTTAACCTTGTATGTTCACGACCCCAAATTGCATTGTGCATATCATAATCTTGCATCTTCCAAAATTCATTTTCAAACTCGTTTTCAAAATCATTTTCAAACTTGTTTTCAAAATTGCATCAAAATCTCTTTTTCAAAAACTTGTTTTCAAAATCACAATCCTAGGGTGATTCTAGCCTTTCCATGGCTAGGGTTGCTTTAGGAAAGTGTTACATTTAAAGTGACCAATATGGTCCATATTTTCAAAATCTTATTGATTTTCAAAACCGCTTTCCTAAAGTGGTTCTAGCCCCCTTATGGTTAGAATTGCTTTAGGAAAGTGAGACATTTTCATACTTTCCAAAAAACTCTCTCTTCAAAGATCTCTTCCTAAAAATTTCTTTTTCAAGATACTTTCCTAAAAATCTCCTCTTCAAAATTGTTTTCAAAAACTCCTTCCCAAAATCTGTTTTTCAAAACTCTCTTTTTCAACTCCTTTCCAAAATCTTTTCTTCAAAATCCACTTTCTAAAAACGTTCCTCACAACTCTTTCCAAAAACTCTCTTCCCAAAATTTTTCTTCTAGAAACTCTCCTCTAGGATCTTCTTTCCAAAATCTATGTTTCTAAAAATGCACATTCCAAAACTCCTTCTCTTTAAAATCTTTTTCCAAAAACTCCCTCTTCAAATTCACTTTCCAAAAGTTCCTCCCTAGGATTCCCTTCTAGAAAACCTTCGTTTCCAAAAACGCACTTTCTAAAAATCCTTTTTCCCTAGAGCCCAAATCAAGCCTTAGAGCCCACAATTAGGAAACCCTAATTTTCTTTCCAAAAACATGATTTTCAAACTTTGCCCCAAACCTAGGTTTCCAAAACCTCATGTTTTCACATTAAAAATATACATGTTTCCAAAACCTATTTTCTACGTCAAAACTATGGTTTTTCAAATCTAGGGTTTCTAAAACCTCCCTTTCCAAATCCTTGCCAAATCAAATCTTCCCTTTAGGAAACAAAATCAAACCTTTGCTTTAGGAAACCAAATCCAATCTCCCCGTTTAGGAAACTAGATCCTATCCTCCGTTTTTGGAAACGAAATCAAACTTTCCCTTTTAGAAACAAAATCCAACCCTTTCCTAATTCAACTTTTTTTCTTAATTCAAATCCTTCCTAAACTTCTACTTTCCTAAACCCTAAGTTTCCAAAAACTTGAACATAAAAATCTTTCCTAATTCAACCCCCTTTCAAAATCTTAACTTTCTAAATTCAAGCTTTTAAACCTTTCCTAAATTCAAACCTTTCTTAATTTCAAGATTTTCTAAAACTCTAAAACTTTCTAAAATCTTAAATCTTTCCAAACTCTAAAACTTTCTAAATCCTAAACTTTCCAAACTTCAACATCTTTCCAAATCCAAAACTTTCCTATTTTCAAACCTTTCTTATTTTTAAAACCTTTCCTTTTTCAAAACCTTTCTTAAAATGGAGCTTTCTTAATTCAAAACTTTCTAAACTCAAAGCTTTCTTAATTCAAAACTTTCCCTTTCTTAATTCAAACATTTCCTAAGTTGAAAACTTCCCTATTTCAAAACTTTCTAAATTCAAAACTTCCTAATTTTAAAACCTTTTCTAAAACAACACTTTCCTAAGTTGAAACTTTCTTAAACCTAAACCTTTCCTAATTCAAAACTTTCCAAAAATGAAACTTTCCTAAACTCAAAACATTTCTAAATTCAATACTTTCCCATTTCAAAACTTTCCAAAAATAACACTTTCCTAATTCGAAACTTTCCTAATCCAAATATTTCCTAAATTCTAAGTTTCCAAATCTTTCCAAATCTTCCAAATCCAACATTCCAATCCAATCTTTCTTAATCTCAAGTCTTTCTTAGGTCTCCTATCTTTCTTAAGTCTAGGTTTCCTAAACCTCCATCTTTCCAGAACCAAGTCTTTCCAAAATCAATCTTTCCAAAGCAAGTCCAATATTCTCAATTTCAATTTCTAATCTCCTCTCCTAATTTCAAATCAAATCCAATTTTCAATTCAATCTCTTTCTTCCAATCCAATCTCTCTCTTCAAATCAATCTCTTTTCAATTGGACTCCGGTCTGAACTACGACTGACCTGATTCCCCCAAAGGGATACGTAGGCAACCTTCATATGTGCGGTCACAATACTTTTCAAACTTTCAATTCCACCCTCATGGGTGCGGTTTTCAAAACCTTTTCAAATCTCAAATTCCTATCTATTTTCAAACTTCCAATTTCAAATTTCTATTTCTAAATTTTCATACTTTTCAATTTCAATTCTATCTCTTCAAATCTATTTTCAAATCAAATCAATCTCTTTCTAAATCTATTTTTCAATTCTCTTTCCTTACACTTGCATACCATGCATCATGTTAGTTTTCAAGCATTGTTTTTCAAAGTAGATAGGATTGAACACGAGTTAGTTAAAGACTCTCATAGGTGAATCTAGGGTAGATTGACATGTAGGTACCGAAAGGCAGGGTAGGGTGATAGCTTAGTGCGTCTTCCCTACACGTAACCAACCTCCGAACCTAGGATCACTGATTTCAAAGACCAAACGGAGTTATTTTTCTAAAAAGGGCTAAATGTTTTCCAAAGGTTGCCAAACAACCTGTTTTCCTAAAAACCCTCTTTTGAGGATGTTTTCCAAAATCGTTTTCCAAAAACCTTAAGTGTAGTCTTTGGATTATTCTTAGTTTTTAGGTGACCTAACTCACCTTAATCAAGTTAGGTGGCGACTCCGAATATTTTTCAAAAGCTCTTTATTCAAACCAATTTTTCAATTCAAACCTAGTCACACTCATTCTTTTAGGAGGGTGAGTTCTAACGAGAGAGTACAGCATTTTTTCCGCTTGGGTGAGTATTCCTCGAGTGCGAAAAATCTGGGTGCGACAAGATGATATAAACTTTAAACCCTTCTTTCATTTTAAAGGTTTTGTATACATGATAGGCTCTTAATTAGTGAAAAGTGGAATTAAAAGTAGAGTTAACAAAAACAGGACCAACGGAAAGTAAAGGCAGAGTTTGACAAAAAGAACATCCCTTTGGTAGTCATTTCTTCAGGTGGGCTTCAGGATCATGCATGCCTCCTTCATTCTCCATCCTCCAACTTCTTCATTAGGTTGTGCTGGACGGATTGATACACTAACTGCATAATAGTAGAGGTGTGTGGTCATAGTGTGATCAAGCTTGCCTCATTTTCCTTTCCCTTCTTCAGCTGGGCCATTAAGGTTGCACCTCCAGTCTTAGAAACCCTGATGATTCTCCTTCGGTTGGTTGGTTTTCTCTTGCTCGACTTCTGCGGCTTCCTTAAGTTTTGCACCCGGGCTTCCTCACAGGACTTGCGGTTGTTTCTTGTTGCCTTTCTCTTTTTTAGCTTCCTTTTTGTTAATTTCAGCAAACAGGATATCCAAATCACATTCACTGAATTCAAATGGTGGTACAGGTACTTTTGGCTCACTAAGGCCCTAGCCCATATCCTCATAGTCGAAGAGATCCTCTATTAAGCAGTGTTCAACCTCAGCATATTTGGGGTGTAGGAATTCATCTCCCCAACTGTTAGCAAGCACAATATCAGTGGGAATGTCTTCCATGGGTTCTTCCACAGGCCAGTCAAGTTGATCTTGCTCTCCATTTGCATTGTAAGATAGATAGGGCATGGTGGCAGCCCTTTTTCCTAGTCACTTTCTTCCTCACTTTTTGACTCTCCTTTAAAATAGTCTGCAGCTATGATGCCATCCGGATCTGCTTCCCCTTCTGTAACTATGTTGACAGCATGGTTTGGTAAGGGATTAGCTGTGACATTGGGCGTGGGGGCCAATTTTGCTTCCTGGGTATTGATGACTTTGTTGTCAATAAGGTCTTGGATCTTGTGCTTCAGAGATAAACAAGATTCTATGTCATGTCCCTGTCCTTCTAAGTGATATTTGCAGGTAAGTGCCAGATTGAAAGTTGGAGGCAGTGGACTTGGCAGAGGCTGCAGGGGTATAAGGTTCAGGTGCTTGGCTTTGAGGAGCTCATGGTAAGCCTCTGTTTGAGTGCACGCTAAGCGAATGAATTCTCGGTTTCATCGGTTGTTCCTGTTAGGGTTGAAGTACGGTCAGGTTGCGAGCAGGTGCTTCGACATTGGCAACAGGGATGTTGACGATGAGAGCAGGTGGTTGTGGTCGAGCTTAATATTGGGGATAATATGGCTGCTACTGCGTTGGCAGGATAGCAGATACTTCTCCTTCTTTCTTACTAGTACCTCAAGTGGTTGCTACCTTCTTGACTATATTTAAGAATCTCTCACTTTATTTAGCATAAGGGTCAATGATTCTGTCAATTTTCAATCCATTCTCGATCATTTCTCCTTGCATTATTAGCTCAGAGAAACTCTTCCTAATGCTCAGGCATAAGCGTTCGTAATACAGGCCTTAGAAGGTATTCACAAATAGTTGTACATACTCTTTTTTCACCAACAGAGGGTTGACTTGAGCAGCTACCTCTCTTGAAACTTTCTTTCTCCTCTCGGGTCATCATCATCAAGGCACACCTATCCAGGGTCAGATCACTGTCGTGTCAGTATTGGGATCGCAAGGCTATAATCAACTTGTTCCTAGTTGTTATCTTCCTCAGATCAAAGTAAGCAAACCATTGTAAGGCGGACCCAGTCAAGCTATGTTGAAATAACTGCATCAGGAGTTTTGGATCATTCCCATGACTACTTAACATGCCTGCATACAATCTTAGATGAGCCACGGGGTCTCCACTTCCATCATACTTTTGGAAATCGGGCATCTTGAATTTGGGCGGCCGTAGATGATGGGCAAAGAAACATAGGTGTCATGACCTTGTAGGCTACGTAGGGACTCTTCTAAACCTTGTACCTTGAGATCGAGAGGATCCGGTTGAGATCGAGAGGATCCGGTCTTTCCTTTTTCGGTGTAGCAATCAATAGGATGGTTTCAGGGTTATCTTCTTCTCCTTCCTCGATGTGCACCACCTTGGGGATTTCCTTGTTCTTCCTCGTATTGTCAGTTCGCAGGATGACCCTTGGCGGGATGGTTTCAATTTCTTTGGGGAGGGACGTCAAAGCTGAAGGATTCATGGCTGGTCCTTTGAAGGCCATCAGTTGTACGAGCTTGAACATTTCATCTATTTTCACCTTCATCTCATTCACTTCATCTCGAGCTACTAGGCTATTCTATTGATCAAGATTATTGCATTCGCTTGTCATTTGTGATGCTCGGTGTCTGGTAAAGATTAGTGTTCGGAGTACAGAAGGCACTCGTGTTTCTCTTTTTCCTTTTCTAGGAGCAATGGTGACCTGGAATGCAAGCAAATCTCACTAAGAACTATTTTCCTTTGGTGAGATGAGGGGGAACAAAAAATAAAGAAAAACACGAAAAAGATCATTTGTTAGTTTCTGGATTGAGAAAAGTTGTATTCAATACATGACTTAGGGATGCCCCTGCCTTTTGAGGGGGACTAATCATGATGTTTTAGCTCAGGCTTTGGAGATAGGGCCTTACCCCTGTTATGTAATACTATACCTGTACCTGTAGCCATTTATTCATACATTCATTCATTCAAGAGAGATAACAATTTTATTGAGATGAATTTCCTTTATACATGGAATTTTCAAAAGCACATTAAAACAGGGAGGGAGAACATTTTCTTTGGGACTTTCATCCATCCTATCTTTACAATTAGAATCCTAAACTACTCTTGAGTCTTCAGATTCACCTTCTTGGATGGAAGTCGGTGAGAGACCTTGATTTTGGATTGCCCCTTGTCTTATTGGCAGCCTTATCTCTACGAACGAAGAGGGATTAGGGCCCCTCTTTATGAGATGACTTGTATGTCATGAATCCTTAGGGTCTCTTGGTACCCTTAGGTGTTTTGGTTGGCTTGATTTGAGCGAAAAGGTCTTTGGGCCTTCCTCGAAGGGTTAATCAAATGCATGAAGATGCAATGACTTGAGTTACTTTGGGGACTCTTGTCTCAAAATGAATACAAATGCATGAGCAGTTATGATGTGAAAGGATGTATACATAACGTAACGACAAAAATTAAGCAGCAAAACAACATGAATTGAACATATTATAAGGGAAAGTAAAGTGGTCGCTCCTTTCTCCTTGGTTTTGAAATTGACATGTATGTCTTCAATCCGGCAGAGGTTTAGCTATACATGGGGTGTTACATGAGTATGAGGTTGGGGGTTTACTAATGCTTCCCGAAAAGCTCGGTTCTCGAACTTTCAAACCTCCGGGGTCCACCCCCAAAAGGGTGAACTCCATCTTTGGTTGGTGGTTCTAGCGGGGGAACTATCAAGAGATGGTAAGTTGAGAAACTGACACAGCATCTGCCCACAGTCAATATACTGTTCTCCCTTCTATTTAGAAGGGTAGTAACCATGTAGTTTATGCAAAATGCAAATGCAAGTGAGCGTACCAAATGTATGAGAAATTTTCAAAAATGGAGAAAAGGACCCAATAACACACATCCCATCCTGTTCATTCATCACATATATGGCAGTTAATATGACATAAAAATAAAATGTGAACAAGGGTTCACCTACAAAGAAAAATGCAAGCAGTTAGTAAGTTTTTGAAAAACTCAATGCAAGATAAAATAGATGGTCAACGTAAGAGCATGAATATGGAAAGCAATGTAAGAGCATGCAAATGGATGTTAATGCAAGAACATGAATGCAAGTGATGACACTTATTTGACAAAACTTTGTTTTTGGAAAATCATGTTTAAGAAATTTAGAAAAATTTTGAAAAGCGGATAAAACTAGACAAAATAACCGAAGATTCTGCGTGACTGAAGGGTGAAGAGACATGATAATGGTCTAACCCTCTAAGTGTCCCCAGTGAAGTCACCAGCTGTCGCGCCCCGATTTTTGAACCGAGTCCTTTTGACTGGGAAAAAAGCACGGTGTTCTCTCGTTAAAACTCATCCTCCGAGAAAGACAAGTGCGACTAGGTTTGATCTTGAAAACATGATTTGAGTTAAGGGCTTTTTGAAAAAAATTTAGAATCGCCACCTAACATAATTAAAGATGTGTTAGGTCACTTAAAACTAAGTATAATCTGAAAACTAGACTTAGGTTTCTTCGAAAAGGTTTTCAAAATGTCCTTTTTGAGAAAGTTTTTAGCAAAATGGGTTTTAGCAACCTTTTGAAAATGTTTGTAAAACCCTTTGGAAAACATTGTCGTGCCTAGATTTTTCGCACTCGAGGAATACACACACAAGCAGAAAAAACGTTGTACTCTCTCGTTAGAACTCACCCTCTTAAAAGAATGAGTGCGACTAAGTTTGAATTGAAAATTAGTTTAAATAAAGGGCTTTTAGAAAAGGTTTGGAGTCGCCACCTAACTTGATTAAGGTGAGTTAGGTCACCTTAAAAAAACTAAGCGTAATCCGAAAACTACATTTAGGGTTTTGGAAAACGATTTTTGAAGATATTTCCTCAAGAGATGGTTTTTAACAAAAATAGGTTATTTAGCAACCTTTAGAAAACATTTAAGCCCCTTTTGAAAAATAATTCCTTTTGGTCTTTGAAAATAGTGATTTAGGTTTGGAGGTTGGTTATGTGTAGAGAAGACGCACTAAGCCATCACCCTACCCGCCCTTGCAGTATCTATATGTCAATCTACCCTCTATTCACCTATAAGAGTCTTCAACTAACTATAGTTCAATCCTATCCACTTTAAAAAATAATATTTAGAAAAACATGATGCATGATATGCAAGTGCAAGAAACGAGAGTTGATTTGGAAATATATTTGAAAAGAAGAATTTGGTTTGATTTTAGAAGAAAGATTTGAAAGGATAGATTTGAAATTGGAAAGTTTGAAAAAATAGAGATTTGGAAATAGAAATTTGAAATTGAAAGTTTGAAAATAAATTTGAGATTTGAAAGGATTGTGGAATTTGAGATTTGGAAAATGTTGTGACCGCACTCATAAGGGTTGCCTACGTATCCTTTTGGAGGAATCAGGTCAGTCGTAGTTCGAACAAGTGTCCGATAGAAAATAGAATGTTTGATTTGAAAAAGAGATTGAATTGGAATTTAGAATAGAAAATTGGAATTTGAAATTTGGAATTTTGGAATTGAAAATAATGGACCTTGACTTGGAAAGGTAGAACTTGGAAGAAAGATTTAGACTTGTTTTAGAAAGATGAAGGTTTAGGAAACCTAGACTTAGGAACTTGGAAAAGAAGGGTTGGTTTTGACTTGGAAAGATTTTGGAAAAGAATTTACTTGAATATTGAACTTGGGAGATTAGGAAAGCTTGTATTTACGAAGGGTTCGAATTTTGAAAAGTTTCAAATTAGGAAAGTGTCATTTTAGGAAAGTTTTGGTTTAGGAAAGTTTCAACTTAGGAAAGTTTTGAATAAGGAAAGTTTCAACTTAGGAAAGTTTTGAAATTTGGAATGTTTTGAACTTAGGAAAGTTTTGAATTTGGAATGTTTTGAAAGCAAGAAAGTTTTGAAAATAAGAAAGTTTTGAGATTAGAAAGTTTTAAAATTTGGAAAGATTTGAAGTTTTAGGAAAGTTTAGAATTTAACAAAGTTTGGAAGTTTAGAAAGATTTAACTTAAAAAAGTTTTGAATTTAGAAAACTTTGAATTTGGAAAGATTTGAAATTTAGAAAATTTCAGATTTGGAAAGTTTTAGAGTTTGAATTTTAGAAAATCTTAAGATTAGGAAAGGTTTGAGTTTAGGAAAGATTTAAAAGCTTAGATTTGAAAAGTTAAGATTTGAAAAGGGGTAGAATTAGGAAATGGTTGAATTAGGAAAGATATGGAAATTGAGTTTAAGGAAAGATTTGAAAGTTTTAGGAAACCTGTGGTTTAGGAAAGTAAAAGATTAGGAAGGAGTCGAATTAGGAAAGATTTGGATAGGAAGAGTTAAGATTCATATTTCCTAAAACGAAAGATTGGATTTTGTTTCTAAAAAACGGAGGATAGGATCTAGTTCCCTAAAGGCAAGATTGGATTTGGGCAAGGATTTGGAAAGGGAGATTTTAGAAACACTAGATTTGGAAGGCTATAATTTTGACGTAGAAAAGAGATTTTGGAAATATTTAATTTTGATGTAGAAAACAGGAGGTTTTGGAAACCTAGGTTTTAAGGCAAGTTTGAAAACCATGTTTTTGGGAAGAAAATTAGGATTTCTTAATTATTAGCTCTAGGGCTTGACTTGGGCTTTAAGGAAAGAGTTTTCGAAAAGTGTGTTTTTGGAAACAAATTTTTGGAAGGAAATCCTAGAGAGGAGTTTCTAGAGGGAAGATTTTGGAAAGAGAGTTTTTTAAAAAGATTTTTGGAAGGAGATTGTTGGAGAGAGTTTTTAGGAAAGTAAATTTAGGGAGTGTTTTTAAAAAGTGAATTTTGAGGAGAGAGAGTTTTTGGAAAGAGATCCTAGTGAAGAGTTTTTTAGAAAGAGATTTAGGAAGAGGTTTTTCTAAGAAGGAAACCTAGGAAATGTTTTTGGAAAGTGGACTTTAAAGAGAGCATTTTGGAAAGGAGTTTAAAAAGAAAAGTTTTGAAAAATAGATTTTTGGAAAGAGGAGCTTTTGGAAAGCATGTTGGAAAAGAGATTTTTAGGATGAGTGATTTGAAAAGAGAGTTTTTAGAATATATATATATATATATATAAATATCTCACTTTCCTAAAGTGATTCTAACCGTAAGAGGGCTAGAAACACTTTAAGAAAATGGTTTTGAAAATAACAAGGAATTGAAAATATGGACCATATTGGTTACTTTAAATGTAGCACTTTCCTAAAGCAACCCCAGCCATGGAAATGCTAGAATCATCCTAGGATGGTGGTTTTGAAAACAAGTTTTGAAAAAGGAGATTTTTATGCAATTTTGAAAACAAGTTTGAAAACGATTTTGAAAACAACCTTGAAAACGACTTTTGGAAGAATGCAAGAATCATGATATGCACAATGCAAGTTTGGGGTCGTGAACGTACAAGGTTATGGTTTCACCACATAATCAAGGGAGCCAAACCCACGTGATCTCCGGTTAGACTAAACGAAAGCCCCCGACACGGTGACCCTCCAATAGTCCAATCCTACACATGGACCGGGAATCCCCTTGTTTCAAGCATGCAAAGAAAGGGGGGGGGGGAAAGAGATGGGAGATTAAAGTAGAGAAAACCCAAATAGGTTAGGAGAGAGAAGAGAGAGGGGGAAAGTGCGGAAATTTAAATAGAAAGCCTACCGTATGCCTTGTTTATTTTGCGCGCCTTGCTTGTCTTCGGTCTTCGTCTCGATCTTTGTCTTCAATCTTCAAGAGTTGTCTTCAATCTTCAAACTTCATATTGCAGCTCTTCAAGTCTTCAAAGGAGGTTTGGAGGTTAGTGTATAAGTATATGGGGGTGTGTATGAGTGTATAGAAGGCTAGGGTTTAGTGTATGGTGGCTAGGGTTTGGAAAACCTAGGGAAGCTAGGGTTTAGGGAGTGTTCGAGCTCTGTATATCGAATATTGGTGTTTTTAGATTGAGTTTGCAGACCTCTTTCACGCTGGAGGAGGCTCCGTATTTATAGACATGAGATAGACCTAGCACCTGCTACAGTGGCGCCAAGCCAAAATTCCTTCTGGCGCCACTTCAGCCAATTAGGAAACTATTAAGGTCGGCAAGCAATGTATCTTTGACTATATTTGGGCGCCTGTACTAGTGACTACCATGCAATTTTTAGTCTAACTTCACTAGAAGTGACTCCGAAAAGTCCGGAAATGATTTAAAGGACCGGGATTGGCCCAGAAGGTCAAAAAAGAGGAGGAACACTTAGAATAGTGTCCCGGAGGTATTTGACTTGGAAAATGAGGATAGGATGTGTCGGAAGGGTTGACCGGGCCTTTAGGGGCAAAACGGTCAATCGAATCGGGAAGCTGCCAGGACGGACTCGAACTGTCTCAGAAAAAGACTCAAGATTTGGAAACATTATTCAGAATATTCCCAAAGGTTGCCGGTTTGATACCTAGAGCCGGTGTGGGTGGAAAAGGCGATTGGCCTACCAAGGACAAAACAATCATTTCGTACTGAGTTTGCCCGAACTGACTTGGAATGATCCGAAAGGATAAAGAAAGGTTGAGAATACTATAAAAAGCATTCTCGGGAAGTTACTGGTTTGATACCCAGAGCCAGTGTGGTTGGAAAAGGAGATCGGCTCACCAGGGGCAAAACGGTCATTTTGTACCGGGTTTGCCGGAATTGACTCGGAATGATCCGGAAAGATATAGGAAGGTCGGGAATACTATAAGATGTATTCTCACGAGGTTACCGGTTTGATACCCAGAGCCGGTGTGGTTTTCGGGGGGTTTGGATGCCTAGGGGCAAAATGGTCATTTTGACCGAAAAGTCTCGGAATTGGCCCAAAACTGACTAGAATGCACCTAATCGTGCTGGATTACTTTTAAGAAAATCCTAGACGGTTGGACTCACCGTTCTAAGGACTCAGGTGTGTTCTCGAGAAACGCGTCGAAAAAGGCCCAAGGGGCAGTTTGGTCATTTTTTACCGAAGTGGGCTAGCAGGCACCAGTGTTGACATGAGTTTTGAGTATTTCTACCACTCTGACAGCGGTCGCTTGATACAGGGGTTTGTTGGCAATTTCCTATATCGACCTATTTGCGAGTATTTCCGCTACTCTAACGGTTGTGATGTTTGTGAGTATTTCCGCTACTCTGACGATTCGCGATTATTCCCGAGACTGCCTGATCTCGGGAAGCTGCTAAAGGGGACTTAGCACCGGAGAAATCCACTTTCTCAGAAGGCGTGCCTAAACGGACATTTTTACATTGGCGGGCTAGTAGGCACCAAAGGTGAACCATTCTATCATCTAGGGGACTTGGGGTCTCGTCCCGATCGACAAGTTTAAAGGGACTTACCGTTCCGAAAAGATTTTTTTCAAAAAACGTGCCAGACCATCTCGAGGAATCAACTGTCTCGAAAGAGGGATTGGAATTGGAATTGGAATTGGAAAGGGGACTTACCGTCTTCGGAAATACGTGCCTATTGGAATATGAAAAGGGGACTTATCGGCTTCGGAAAGACGTGCCTGGGTTGGAATTGGAAAGGATAATACTCCTTAAGGGCATTTCGGTCATTTTGCTTCTATTTGAGCCCAATGGGCCCGCGAAGTGATGAATAGATGGGATTAGGCTTGGAAAGTTTATTTCAATTGGAATACGTTCATATTGACTTGAGTACAAGTCTGGATGGAACGTAGACTTCCGAGTGGTCAAAAATGGAGTGCTTACAAACATGACTCCTAATTGGTCTTTGAAACAGAAATTTATGGTCCGGGGGTTGGTTACGTATAAGGAAGATATCCTAAGATCATCACCCTACCCCGCCCTTTTGGTACCTACATATCTAATCACCCACAATTCATTCACTTGAATAACCGATTACTAACATCCACTTTAAAATTTTAAAACAGGGTTTGGTCATCACTTTTTGGATGAATGATGCATGATGCATGTTATTAAAAGACGTTTGATAATATGGGAGTTTCGAAGAAATTTGATATAAAAATCTTCAATGGATAGAAACTTTTGAAAAGGAAACTTGGGTTGAAACAAGGGTTATGACCATACCATTTTAGGTTGCCTATGTATCTCATTTAGTGAGAATGAAGTCATTCGTAGTTCGGGCAAGGGCCCCATAGAAAATTGGCGCATTGGTGCCATTAGAAAGCTTTGAAGATACTTTAAGGTCTTTGGAAATGTTTGAAGACACTTTGAGGTCTTTGGAAAAGAATAACTCGAGGGTTTTAGAAAAATGCCTTTAAAATAGAACTTGAGATTTTTTGAAGTGTTTTTGAAATTGGATTTGGAGACGATTTTTGCATGTTGTTGAAATTGACTTAAGAGAGCTTTGGAAAAGCTTTGTAATAACTCAAGAGAGTTTTGAAAATATTTTGAAGTTTTGTATTTTGAAAACTTTGGAGGTAGAGTTTGGATTGGAAATGCTCTTGTGAACTTGTCTTTGAAACGCTTTTGAAAGTAGTTTTGAACACCTTATGAAAGGCATGTTTAATGTCTCATTTACACTTAAACGATGCTAACCATGGAAGGATGAGGGTGGTTTCAAGAATATGATATTTGAAAATCATTTTTGAAAAGAGCTTTTGAAAACATTTAGGGACTTAGAACCCTAATATGGACAACCTTGAGGATTGCACTTAATGTATCACCTTCCTTTGGAATCCCTAATCATAAGAGAAGTAGGAACACCTTAGGGTTGTAAGTTCCTAAAAACGTTTTGAAAACACCTTAGTCTAGCAATTCAAGTTTAGACAAGTTTAAGAGAACTTCTTGAAAGCATTTTTGAAGGAGTATAGGAATATTTGAAAAGGTTTTGGAGTTTATTTTTGAAATCTTAAGAGAGTATGATGTTTTTAAAAACATGTTTTAAAAATGGTTGTGAGTTGAAAGATCATTGAAAAAGGGGTCTTCAAATTGGAACCTTGAAGCTTACTAACCTAGATTAGGTTAACCTAAGGTTAACTAACTCGGGTTAGGTAACCTAGGGTTAGCTAACTAGGGTTAGGTTGGACTAAGGTTAGATTGACCGAGGGTTAACTAACTAGAGTTAGGTTAACCTAGGGTTAAGGTGACCTAGGGTTAACTAACTTGGGTTAGGCTGACCTAGGGTTAAGGTGATCTAAGGTTAACTAACTTGGGTTAGGTTAACCTATGGTTAAGGTGACTTAGGGTTAACTAACTCAAGTTAAGTTAACCTAGGGTTAAGGTGACCTAGGATTAACTAACTAAGGTTAGGCTAACCTAGGGTTTAGTTGACCTAGGGTTAACTAACTTGGGTTAGGTTAACCTAGGGTTTAGTTGACCTAGAGTTAACTAACTTGGGTTAGGTTAACCTAAGGTTGGACAACTAGGGTCAAGTTAACCTAGGGTTGGAAGGTAATTTTGAAGGGTGGTTTTATGCATGCACTTTGAAAATGGGTTTTGAAAAATTATAGAGTAAATGTAGAGAACTTTGGAAAACAAACTTAAGGAATTATGTGAATTTGAAGAAGATCATTTCTATGAAAATTTGTCTCTAGAAAGTATAGGGTTTGTATGATCAAGAATGAAGAGCCATTTCGAGAAAAGCTTATGGGGACCATTATAACCTCTAACTTAAGAGAGTGAAACCTTAAAAATCAATATATAGACAAGATAGTTTTGAAGGCTTCTTTAATTGCAAGTTAACGAAAATAAACCTTTAGAACCATTTTTGGAAAAGAGACTTTGTAAAACCACTTTTAGGGCGACAAAGACCACTCTAAAGAATAAGGGTCCATATGGTTGATTTAGGGAATATCACTCCAAAGGGGACTCCATGGAATCATTCCAACTACAACATTCAAGAGAGCAAGACTTTTAAAAATCAAGATGGAGTTGGTAATTTTTGGAAAACCATTTTTATACAAATTTTAAAGGAGTGAAACTTTTGTCAACCTTTCTTGATGGGGTTTGTTTTGAAAAACAATTTTGAAGTGAACAGAACCGACTCTAATGAACTAGGGTTCATATGGTCAAGATAATGGAAAAATCACTTAAGAGAGGGTTCCAAGAGACCATTTCAACCATAAAGTGCAAGAGAGTAAAATCCTTGAAAATCAATATAGAAAAAGAGGGTTTTAAGGCCATTTTAGTGCAATTTTAAAAAGTAATGAAATATAGGGTTGCAAAATAAAGTCAAGGGACTTAAAGAGGGTTTCCTAAGGTGTAGAGATTGAGGGTTTAACCTAGGTTTTAAGGAACTAACTCTAGAACCATTTTTAAAGAATCCTTGGAATATGAAGTCATAGAAAAGAGATAGCGAAAGTTTTGAAAAATGGTTGTGAACATGAAAACAAAGCAAAGCATGCAAAACATGGACAAGATAACCATATGCAAAGGCTAGAGGCTTCACCAAATTACAAGGTGCTCTAAGGTCATATCATCTTAAAGTAGGATTGTGAGAGGTTCCCTACACAGTGGCCCTCACAAACTTTTCTCTAGGCATGAACTAAGAGGTTTCTTGTTTCAAGCATGCAAGAAAAGGGGGGTAGAAGATGGGGGTTAACATAGAGAATAGCCTAAGTAGGCTAGGAGGGAGAAGAGAGAAGTGGGGATTGCAAAAATGTAAAGAGAAAACTACCTTTTGCCTTCAAACACTTTCAAATCTCCATAGATGCTTTGACTTAAGCTTGAATAGCCTTGAAGAGACTTGAAGGGGCTGGAATAAGCTCTTCTATGGCATTAAAGCCTATATAGGTATAGTGTGTGCGTTAGAGGGAGATGGATTCTAGCCTAAGTGTTTGAAGTGTGAAGTGTATATAAGAATTTGAGGTTCTGAAGTAGTTTTTGCAGAGTTTCGCTACCAATTTCAATTCTAAAATATGCAAAGGGGGAGGCATGTATTTATAGGCAAACCTGGAGGGGCCTGGTGCATATGTTACCTGTGTCAGTACTGTTCCACTGGCAGAATACCACGTGGCACACATTATACTGACTAAATTTTATGAGCTAAGTAAAGTTTGATCAAACTGATCAAAATCTAGGCGCATGTAGCATACGCTACGCCACCAGGAATGTTCGTTTAAACTTTGCCTCGATAATTGTGCAATCCGGGAAATCTTCGGGTAAATTAGTTGCGTCCATGATGTTTTTCTAATGTTTCTTAAGAACTTTGAATTTTCAAAAAGCTTGAAAGGTTTTTAGAAGAATGAGATATCGTTTCGGGAAGTGTGCACAAAAACACACTTTTGCGGAGCGTTTGGATACGCTCCGCAAATATTCAAAAGTAGCCATTTGTGGGCCACGTGATCGGGACCTTCGGGAAGCGATCTCTTCGATCGGACCGTACCAATGGAAAGTGCTCCAAAAAAACCTTCGAGAATTTTCTAATTTATGCATTTCTCAAATCGTTCGACAGTGCATTATAATCAGAGAATTAGAAACAATGTCAAATTTGGCAGAGCGTCTGTGAGGTGCTCTAGGGGTTACTGGAAGTGGCAATTTTCGAGCCATGCAATCAAGGGCTTCAGGAAGCAATCTACTCAATTGAGCCATATCGACGAAAAGACCAGTGGACAGGCTTATGAGAATTCCCTAATTTGTGCATTTCTTAAGTCATTTGACGGTACGATATAATCAGGGAATCGAGAGAAAAGACAATCCTGGCGGAGCGTCTACAAGACGCTCCACGGGACTTTCATTAAGTCAGGAATGTTTAGCATCATGGGGTTCACCTTAGGTTAGACAGGGGTGTATGATGAGATCTGTCGTTTGATATCCGAAGCTGGTGTAGTTTTGGGGCGCGTTTGAGCCGCCAAGGGTAAAACAGTCATTTTGATCAAGTTTGGTCGAAAAGGGTCAAGGTGGATTGGAGTGCTATATGGAGTGTGCCGGATTGTTCGGGGATGGTCTTGGAATAGTTTTTCACTGTTTGGTGGGATTTTTACTATGCTGGGGTGTCTAAGGGCAAAATAGTCATTTTGACCGGAGTTGGCCAGAATAGGACCGACATTGGATGGGATGGCGTGTTGAGTACGCCTAACTATCCAGGAATGCTTTGGAAGGGTGGATTTACTATCTTGAGGGATTTCGAACTTTCCCAAGATGTGCCTGGATGCCTTAAGGGCAGGTTTGGTCATTTTTCACCGAGTCGGGCTAACCGGCACTAGTGTTGACCTAGGTGTTGGTTCCCTAGACTGCCCGATCTAGGAAAGCTACCAGTGTGGTGTTGGTCCCTGAGACTGCCTAGTCTCCGAGAGCTACCTGGAGGGTGGTGTTGGTTTCTGAGAATGCCTAGTCTCAAAAAGCTACTTATAAGAGTGGTTTTAGTCTCCGAGAACGTCTGGTCTTGGAGAACTACCAAACGACGAACTATCTACATTGGCGAGCTAGCAGGCGCCAAAAGTAAACCGTCTAGAATTTGATAAGGTGTCGGTCCCCGAGATCGCCTGGTCTCGAGAAGCTACCTGGATGGCGTTGGTTCCCGAGACCGCTTAGTCTCAGTAAGTTGCCTAGATGGTGTTGGTTCCCGAGACTGTCTGGTCTTGGAAAGCTACCTAGAATGCCTAGGGGTAATATGGTCTTTTCAGCTTCAATTAGGCTTTATGAACCTGAGAAACGACCAACTGATTAGATTAGAGTTTGAAAGAGTCATCTTGGGCTCACATGTGTCGTGATGTTTGAAAACTGGATCCGATCGAGTCGGAGATTGCTGAGCGGGCAAAAATGGGGTAGTTACAGCTAATTGTTGGAACTAATGTGAAGGGTGTTACTGAAACTAAGAAATATCCAGCTTCAAGTTTTAAAATGAAAGATTTAAATGAAGTTGATATTATCTTAGGCCTTAAACTGAAGAAGCATGGTGGGGGTTTTGCTTTATGTCAATCTCATTATATTGAGAAAATGCTTCTTAAGTTCAAACATTTTGGATTTAAAGAAGCTAGTACCCCCTTATGACTCTTCAGAAAAGGTACATGAAAATTTTGGGAGAGCAGTTGCTCAACTTGAGTATGCTAGTGCAATAGGTAGCTTAATATATGCAATGCATTACACTAGGCCAGATATTTCATTTGTAGTTTGTAAACTTTCAAGGTATACAAATAACCCTAGTGAACACCATTGGAAAGCTATAGGCAGAATCCTTGGGTATCTAAAATGAACCATTGGATTAGAACTATTTTATAATAGTTTTCTAGCTGTACTAGAAGATTATATTGATGCTAGTTGGATCACTGGAGCAAGTGACAATAAATCCATTTCTGGTTGGATTTTTATTCTTGGTGGAGGAGCAGTTTCATAGGCATCTAAGAAACAGACGTGTATTGCACACTCTACCATGAAATATGAGTTTATAGCTCTAGCCGCTACAGGCAAAGAGGCAGAATGACTTAGAAATTTATTATTGGATATAGAGTTGTGGCCACAACCGATGCCAGCCATTTCTTTGCACTGCGATAGTGAGGCTATTATGTCTAGGGCATATAATAAAGTCTATAATGGCAAATCTAGATATATTAGCCTAAGAGATGAGTATGTCAAACAGTTAATTACGGATGATGTGATTTCCATTGTATACGTTAGGTCAAGTAAAAACTTGGCAGATCCTTTGACAAAAGCACTATCAAGAGACTTGGTAAAAATCACATGCATAGGAATGGGATTGAAATCCTTTCTAATTAGTCACCAGCAAAGGAACCCAACTTTTACTAGTTTAACAACTAGTTTAAAAAGTTCAATGGATACAAACAAGTTACTAATAAGTAGCTATTCTAGTTCTTACATTTAATCCATTCCAAGATGATGAGTGCTAGGTGTTGCATTTTGAGGATGAGTATTGCTACTCTTAATGAAGTTTACAAATTTGTCTTAGGCAGCAGAGACATGTAATGAAACTTCACCTATGTGAATAAAAGAAGTGGTGCCGCTTCTACCAAAAGTTAAGGATTTACTTTTGTAAATGTTCATAAAACCAAGACGTAGCACATGGCCATAATAGCGCTAATCTTATTTTGGTGAACTTCTCACTGAAAGTGTAGTACCGTGAGTGTCGTATTTCTGGTTTTAATACTTAGGGATCTTGGTTTAAGGTTGAGGCCATCACTGATTCCATTAAAACTTTGAAATGCTTACACTAAGTGAAGGTTTAAGTTGAAAGTTACTTTATTTATGCATGGTCCTATAGATATGTGACTAAATACTTAACATTACATGCTAGTGGGGGATTGTTGGATATAGCTTGTATTGTTCAAGGCAAGTGGGTGTGTTTTGTGGCTTATCCTACATCTAAAGTTTGTAAACTATTTGTTGAGTTTATAAAGCCTTGCACACATCCCTAAGTTAACTTGAAATTGAGAGTTTTGGGTAGTTATCTAGTGCTTTGCGTCGCATGCAAGCGTGTCTCGCGGGTAAGTCGCGTGGCGCATTAGTGGTGTTTTAGTGGCAGCACTTGACACTTGGACACGTGGAATTAATTAAAAGCCTGCATTATTTTTTCAACTTATTATTTTATTTTCAACTGTTTATTTAATTTCTAACTGTCATAACTACTTAATTTAAATAAAACAATCATGACTGTTAATTTGAAATGAATAGACACAATTTTTGAATTTAAATTAAAAAGACACCTTTGTACTATTTTATTCTCTATACATACAAATGAAGACGAATCAATATGTTGTGTTTTTGTTCAATCTTTTTTCAAGGTTTAGTCTTACAACTGTCATATTAAGAGAAGTTTTGAAGGAAAATATTTAGAAAATGTTGTTTGCAAATTTCAGAGAGTTTTTGTTGTATCCTAAAAGTATTTTGCCTATAATCCTGCAGCAACATAGTGAGGGCAAATAACACTTTAAGAAAAGTGTCCATTGATACGCTTCGAAACCACAAATTTCTGATTTCATATTATTATTTGTCACAGTAACAGAAAACAATTTATAGAACCAGTTGTCAAACCCAGTTAAATTTTAACGAAAATGGATTCACCATGTTGTTCGCGTGACAAGTGCTCATCAAGTTAATTAACTGAGAAGTGGCAACAGACTTACACACTTCAGGACTCGGACGGTGAATACAATTCGGGGCAAAATATACGTCCTATTCGGAAGAGAGCGACTAAAGAGGATGACAAACCTGCCACGTTTAGTTTCAATTTGTTAAAACCGTTTTCCTGCTCTTGAAAATATTAAAAAAAAAAATGTTAAAAATAATACGTAGTACCTATTTGGTGAACTATTTTTCAAAAATTTTTCTGAAAACATTCAAATCTTAGGAAACAGTTTTAAAATTTTCTTTTTGAGTTTTGAAACTACTCATATGAAAACAATATGAAACCGATAATTTTTTTGAATTCCTTTTTCTTTTATGTTTCAGCAAATACAAAAAACACAAACCTGCTGAATTTAGTTTCGTTTTCGAAAACTGTTTTTCTGTTCTTAAAAAATATCAAAAAAATATCAAAAATTGATACGGAATACTTATTTTGTAAACTATGATCCAGAAATTTTTCTAAAAATATTCCAACCTTAGGAAATAGTTCTAAAAATTTCTTTTTGAATTTTTGAAAATATTCATTCGGGAATGATGATGTCTTTGAACTCTCTTCTTTTTATGTTTTAGCAAACACAAAAAAGAAAAACAAATTTTTTTTCATTTCTTTCTTATGCTTGCTTTTCTCTTTCTTCCTCAGACAATCAATGTATCACAAGGTCTACCATAACATACTCCCAGGGTCGGCCCTAGGCTTAGGCGAGTAAGGCGCTCGCCTTAAGCACTCAATTTTTAAATGCCCCTAATTTTTAAAAATTTTATAGGTTAGAGTATAGATCATATGTAATTTATTTCATCTTTTTTTACGAAAAAGGCCTTGTTTTGGATGAGAGAAAAAGGCCTTGTTTTCATCTTTTTTTACGAAAAAGGCTTGTTAAAAAAGAAAACTAAAATCAACTACACTAATAAACCTAAGGGAGAAAACACCACTTTAACTAATAAATAAATTGAAGACCTCAAATTTTTTTCAAACCTTAACTAGTATAATTAAGCCCCTATATAAATTCTAAAAATTTTTCCTAACAAAAAGTTTTAGTCTAGATGAGAAAAAATGCCTTATAAAATGTCCTAGTTTAGAGAGCTAGGTCAAGTAAACATTTTCTCTATTTCATGGTTGAAATACAGATCTCCCTTATTTATTAGTTGACACCTTAAATAAAATAAAACTAAAGGAATAAGATAAGGTCAACCTAAGACTTTCTTCCAAGTAAACGAATTTTGTGTAAAGAAAGTAAATTAATATAAAACAACGTAATTTTAGTAATTTTTGAGCTACAATTACATGAAAACGCATTCGTCATTGTTGCGACCATGACTTCCTTGGCCTTTTGTAAAGCGCCAAGCTAAATTCTTTAGGAGCCATTTAATAATGATTTGGCTTAAGTCGATCCACTTGTGCTTGACTAATTGATCGAAACATGAGAAATTATTCAATAGGTTCCAAGTATTACGGTAGTATGATGAAGTGGTGTGCCCAATCAATTATAAATAAATATATATTCCTATTTTAAGTTGATTGACTTAATTTTTAGATTGATTAGCTTAATCTTTAAAATAATAACTTTTTAACATGTTCACATTTATTACTCATATAATTGAGATAACAAAATATAAATAATGTGTTTACTTATAATTAATTGAGTATGCCACATTATCATGTTAATATGATATTTCAAACCTAGTGAATAATTTGTCTTGAAATAGTGTTGAAGGAAAGGGAGGGAGAGACCACAATCTCTTGACTTTTTCCAATCTGTCCCCACCTTCCTATTCCATGTTTGGCTAAATATGTCTCCAACCTCTTTCATTACTCCCTCAATCTCTTATTTTCTTCCATTATCTGACTGACCCAACAAAAAGTAGATTCAATTAATTAATTAAGGTTTAGCTAACTTAATAACCATTGTTAATGTCTTGGTATAAAAATTTAAAGTGTGTGACAAAACTTGTCAAGTGTTGCGATTCTGTTATTTGATTTCTGCGGAGAAAATCAGATGAAGAACAAGTCGGAATTCAAAAGGCAATAAGGCTGCTGAAAGGACAATAGATTAGTTCGTGTTTTTATGTATTGAATAGGGCAGCACTTCATATGGAAAAAAAAATAAAGTACCCAAGTATTCTTGAAATATCACGTAGTTTTTCTTTCTCATCGCACATAAACCTGTCAACCCCTTATTAGTAAGGTCCAACACAACAGTGATATTATATTATATTATACTATTATAAATTAATAAATTTGTGTAACATGCTACTATATATTAAATTACATTACATTATACTACATCAAAACATATAATATTATAAAATATAATATAATATAATATTATAGACATAGAATTTGAAGATAATTACACTGCTATATATGATATTTCATTATATTATCTTGTAATATACATATTAGATAATGATTACATAATATTATAATACATAGTATAATATTACAACATGGAATATACTATAATATTATATTATATAATATACTATAATTATATGTTATACTATCTGTAGGTGGGATTTTTCGGGAAGGCTGGGCCGAACTCTCAAGCCCCAATTGGATGAGTCCAAATTCTTCCTACAAGACAAGAAAGTTAGAATGGGTCGACCCTTAGTGAGCCGATCACACTCCGAAGATTAAGTTAGCAAGCTTAATCGATAAAGATGAATGAAAGTTGTGAATACTTGGAATTAACTGTCCATACCTAGCTCTCGATGCCTTGGGTATTTATAGAGTCCTCGAGGGAGTGTGTTTTGCCTTGGCCTACCATCAGGTTCTCATGGCCTGCTGGGTAGGCATCATCATTGACGTCGCCTGATTATTTACAGGGTCTAGCGCACCGTCGTGGAGGATTCTGGCTGACCGGACGTGCACGTCGTCGTCGTGTGGGCAGCCGCTTCTACATTTAATGCGAGTCAGCTCTGCATTTAATGCTTCAAGACCGCTAGCGGTTTGGGCCCGCTTTTCGCAGTTTGGGCTATGCTAGGAAGGAGGTCGGCAGTCAAAGCTGGCCTTCCCTCTAATTCTGATCTGGGCCTGCCAAGCAACCCCAACTTTAATTTGCGTCGATTAGGCCTCACCCATTGGGTTGGGCCGGGGGTTATTCCCCCACAATTGGCCCCCAACCTTTGCGTCGTTTTGGCTTCTGAAACGGCCAAGGGCTGTAACAGTCACCCGGCCGCATAAATGGCGGGGATTTTTAAAAGATTTATTGGTGGGGCGTTATTGAATCGACGGCTGATGTGACGCTTCGGCAGAGCGTCATGATTAATGCCATTTTACCGTGTACGAACCGAAGGCTCTGGTGTGTATAAAAGAGCGACGCCCTAATCAATTGGAAGACACTTGCTCTTTTTCCTTTGCCTCCTGAATAGCGTGTGTGTCAGCTGTTTCGACACCCACCACTGGAAGTGTCCTTTGAGCCCGCAACTCTTTTGCTCTTCACTGTATTCTGTGTTTTGACGGCTGCCCCCTGATAGCGTCCCGTCTTCGTAAAATGCTAGATGGTCCGTCAGTCCTTGCTTCGTTCAGGGCCAGGTTTGACATCCCAGATAAGATTGGCTTAGAGCTGGTTTACCCCAATGACTACCGTATGGGCGAGACTGAAAAAGGAGTGCCATTCCCAGTCATCGCCATCGTGGAAGGGGGACTCAGGTTTCCCCTTCACCCTCTCCTTCATAAGTTCATAGTAAAAAATAAGGTGTCACCATCCCAATTAGCATCAAACATGTACAGGATCTTTTTTGGCATGCTTAAAATAAATTGGCGCCTGGGTGTGAACCTGGGCCTTGCCGAACTGGACTACTGCTACACTCTTTGTAAAGTCGGAGGTAGTTACAAAGTCTACCTCCGGGCCGTAAAGAAGTCCTTAGAGTTAGTGAAGTGTCTGCCTTCCTCAGGGAAGGGCGTCGATGACATTAGGGTCTGGGTAACCAGTCCATGGGAGTTCGGCAACGTTCTTGAGAAGGATAGATCGGCGATTCGATGCCGATCTCTCATACTGTGCATCATTTTAAATTTCGATGTGCAGCAAAACTGACTCTCGAATTTTTGCAGACACGGGGAAGCGGTCGAAAGCTCGTGATTGGTTAGTCAACTCTGACGACCTCAACAAGGTTTTGAACTACGTCGACGAGGGTCGACTAAGATACGTCGCTCGGGCTGCACACATTTTGCTTTCCTACCCGCTGCGATACTCGACCTTCACTGCCGAGATGGGTGTTCCCTAGAGTACCCTTGCAAGATTAGCAAAGGAAGGTGCCAAGGGAGACTTCGAGGAGATCCCCAACGGCATAGCGATCGAAAGGGCACGCAGTCCTACAGGCGTGACAGTCGCGGTTGCTCCTCCATCGGAGCCAGTTGGTGAAGAACAGCACGAAGCGTGATCAAAATCACACAGCTCGGCATCCACTTCATCACCATATACTGCGCCCGACCGCCGAGTTAAGATTCCGGCAAGAACAAGGGATTCCAGCCCATCCCATGATGAAGAGGATAGTATGAGTCTGAGGGAGAGAATGTTTGCTCTCGCGGGCCAGCTGCTAAGGTCGGCCGCCCCCACTTCTACCGAAACTCCTCCAGCCGAGCTGGTGATAACTCCTGTGGAGGAAGCCCCTCCCGTGCAACAGAGGCTAGAGACTCGGCAACAGAAGAAAAGGAGGCCCGAGGACACCCCGCCAACTCCAGTGCCCAAAAAGCAAAAAGGAAAAGACGCGGTGGACGAGGTCGGCGAGACTGTAACCATCACTTCAAACATTCTAGGCCGTCCTACGACGACAGCAGATTCTATGATTGACCAGCCCGAGGTAGCATTTGGTGTTATTAAGAGTGTCCTCCAGAAAAAAGACGTGGCGAAGTTGGGCGAAGCAAGTGACTCAGCCGTCTTTATGGGTGCTTTTCACGACTCAGTGCTGGTAAGTCGGCACTGACTTTTTAACTAATTACAGATTCTTTTGGACATTCGCTCTCGAGATGACCTTCTCTTATCTGTGTAGGGTTGTTTGAATTCCTTGGAGGCGATGATGCGCTTCCAGAAGCTTGCCGAGGCTCATCAGGAACTCATTGAAGAGCACGGCCGCTTAAAGGTCGAGTGGATCGAGGCAAATAAAGATCGGATCACTTTTAAGAAACAGGCCGAACAGGATTCTGCCAAGCTTTTGTTGATGAAGGCCAATTTTGAAAAGAGAGATAAGGAACTGACCGATCTCGAAAAGAAGTTCGATGTGCAGTCCGTAGATCTGCACAATGTAAATGCAGAGGTCAAGGCTCTTAACACCGAAGTGGCTAAGCTAAAGGTGGAAGAAGAGGCCACACTAAAGAGGGGTGAAGAAAGGGGGGCCAAGCGTTTGGCCAAAGAGATGATGAACCTTAGTCACTCCATATTCCGACAGGGTTGGAACGGTGCCCTTGTCGTTGCAAAACTGGATAAGGCCTCTAATGTTTGGGGTCTTTGCCTGGACTTCTTCGATACTACTGAGGATGGCGTCGTTTGTCCGAAGAAAGTGCGTACAAATGCCCAGTACAAACGAGAGCTTATCTTAAAAGCCGCGGCTGAAGAAGATGCTGCTGAGAAGGAGGGAGTTGAAAAAGTGAAGGTCGCTGTCGAACCCCCTAAGGATGCAGAAGAGATTGTTGGTGGTTTGCCAGGGGCAATTTTGCAGCCGGGGGAGAAGTCGGCATAACTGTTCCTTTTCCTTTCTGGGATGTTTTTTGTAACCATCAATGCCTTTAATGAAAAAAAGCTCGTTTTGTCCCTTATCTTGACGTTTATTACTGAATTTTTCTTGGTCTTTGTTGTGGCCTTCTTTGGTCGACCTGTCTAAAGTTGGTCGGGACCAAGTTTTTATACTTGGTTTTTGCTTTGGCCTTCCTTGGCCGACTTGTCTAACTTGGACAAGACCAAGTTTTTACCCTTGGTTTTTTATTTTGGCCTTCTTTGGCCGACCTGTCCAACTTGGATAGGACCAAATTTTTACACTTGGTTTTTGTTTTGGCCTTCTTTGGCCGACCTGTCCAACTTGGACAGGACCAAGTTTTTACACTTGGTTTTTGTTTGGCCTTCTTTGGCCGACCTGCCCAACTTGGACAGGACCAAGTTTTTACACTTGGTTTTTGTTGGTTTCGAAGAGTGCTCAGAGTAGATTTGTTTGAACAGCTTCGTTTTCATTGATTCTTCAAAAGAGCTTTACACATTTCATGAACTGTTACATCGCATGGAGCTTTGCACTACTGGTAGAATTTCCTCAAGTTGCTTGCATTCCATGGTCGCGGCAATTGTCTTCCTTCTTCAACAGTCTCTAATCTGTATGCGCCAATGCCGACCTGGGATGTCACTCTGTAGGGGCCTTCCCAGTTTGGGCCGAGCTTTCCATCTGCCGCCTTCTTGGTTGCCCCTAATACTTTTCGTAAAACTAGGTCTCCTGGAGCAAAGTTTCTTGTGCGGACCCGTTGGTTGTAAGAGTGTTTTAGCTGTCGCTAATACTCTGTGAGCCTGATCAAGGCGGTTTTCCTTCTTTTTTCGACGAGATCCAGGTCTTTTGCAACCGTCTGGTCGTTGAGACTTGTGTTAAAAGCTGCCGATCTGATAGTTGGTAGTCCGATTTCCAAAGGGATGACTGCTTCCACCCCGTATGCCAAGGAGAACGAAGTTTCTCCAGTAAACCTTCTTGGGGTTGTTCTATAGGACCACAGAACGTTGGGTAGCTCCACCGTCCACTTCCCTTTGGCTTTTTCCAGTTGTTTTTTGACTCCGTTAAGCATGGTTTTGTTTGAGATCTCGACTTGCCCGTTGCATTAGGGGTAGACCGGCGTCGAGTAATAGTTTCTGATCCCCAATCCTTCGCAAAATGATCTGAAGATATTGCCATCGAACTGGGTGCCGTTATCTGAAACAATGGCACGGGGCAACCCGAATCTTGTGACTATGCTTCTCTATATGAACCTTTTGGCATCGATTTCTCTTATGGTTGACAAAGGCTCCGATTTTACCCATTTGGTAAAGTAGTCAGTCGCTACGATGAGAAACCTTTTGTTGCCCGGAGCTCGGGGCAGAGGTCCGACGATGTCCAGTCCCCACTGAGCGAAAGGCCATGGACTGGTGATGGTTGCGAGATCTTCGGCTGGCTGGTGGATGATGGGGGGAAAACCTCTAACACTTGTCACATTTCAAGACGTACTGGGCTGCATCTTTCTGCATGTAAGGCCACCAGTATCCCTGTGTGATGGCTCGGTGTGCTATCAACCTTCCGCCGACATGACTTCCACATATCCCCTCATGGATTTCGAACAAGATGCCCTGTACTTGGTCCGGATGGACGCAGTGTAAATATGGACCTGTAAAGGAACGTCTGTAAAGCTTCTTACTTGGTGACAGCCAATACCTGAGAGATGTATGTTTGATTCGCCGAGCTTCAGCCTTGTCTTCCAATAGTTCGTCTTTCTCAAGGTAAGAGATGATTGGGTCCATCCATGATGGTCCCAGCTTTTCTGTGGTTAAAGCTTCCTCCTCCTCTCGAAAGATGCTGGGCTTGGCAAGGGTTTCCACATTGATCGTCCTTTTCGATCCAGACTTCAGAGTTGTGGCCAAAGTTGCCAAGGCATCCGCATGTGAGTTGTTGTCTCGGCTGATATGTCGAAGCTTGTAGCTTTTGAATTGGTCGAGTAGTTCCTTGGCTTTTGCTAGATACTGCATCATTTTGTCGTTCTTTGCTACGTATTCTCCTGTAATTTGGTTTACAACAAGTAGGGAGTCCGATTAGATGACGATTTCAGGAATTTGAAGTTCAATGGCTCGACGTATTCCCGCGAGCAAGGCCTCGTATTCAGACTCATTGTTAGAGGCAGTGAACTCAAGCTTGATGGCTTGTTCGATGGTTAGACCGTCTGGTGTGATGAGTACGATGCCTGATCCTGCCCCGGGTCATTGGAAGCTCCGTCCACGTAGAGTTGCCAATGATCAGTTTGTTCCCAAAGGTCCAAGGGGAATTCGTGTTGCGGTTGGGCAATTACTGGAGTTTGTTCTACTTCTATTGGTATCTCGACAAAGAACTAAGCAACAAAGTCTGCAAGAACCTGCCCCTTCACTGCCGATCTAGGTTGAAACTTGATGTCAAACTCTCCTAATTCCATGGCCCATTTTGCAATTCTTCCAGAGAAGTCGGCCTTTCTTAGAAGAGGTTTGAGCTGGTGGTTAGTGAGGACGTTGATGGTATGAGTTCTGAAGTAATGCACCAACT
Source organism: Euryodendron excelsum (assembly GCA_033060915.1). NCBI lineage: Eukaryota > Viridiplantae > Streptophyta > Magnoliopsida > Ericales > Pentaphylacaceae > Euryodendron > Euryodendron excelsum. The sequence continues at coordinate 16,991,062 of CM065386.1, forward strand.
TACGGGATGCTACTATCAGTGCGAGTGCTAGCTTTTCAAGGGGTAGGTACCTGCTCTCGGCCCCGAGAAGGGTTTTGCTGACATAGTAGACTGGGAGTTGTTGCCGGTTTTCTTGCCTGAGTAGGACGGCACTGATTGCATGGTCCGACACTGCAAGGTAGAGGAAGAGTTCCTCGTGCTGAACGAGGGTGGAGAGTAGGGGTCGTTGGGTCAGGTAGTTCTTTAGATCGGCAAGGGCAGAATCACATTCTGGGGTCCACTTAAACCGTTCTTTTTTCTTTAGGAGCTGGAAGAAGGGTCGGCACCTGTCCGATGAACGGCTGATGAACCTGTTGAGTGCTGCGGCCATTCCTGTCAGTCTCTGTACCTCTTTGGCATTCCTTGGGGCTTGAATGCTCTGAATCGCACTAATCTACCGTGGGTCCACTTCAATGCCCCGATAGGTGACCAAGAACCCCAAAAACTTGCCCGAGCTGACCTCGAAGACACATTTTGAAGCGTTCAGCCTCATTTTGTAGTCCTTCAGGATGCAGAGTACCTCCTTTAGATCTGCCAAGTGGGTGTCGCTTAGTTTGCTTTTTACCACCATGTCATCGATGTAGACCTCGATAGTTTTGCCGAGCTGCGTCTTGAACATCTTTGTGACCAATCGCTGATACGTAGCTCCGGCATTCTTCAGGCCAAAAGGCATAACCCTATAGCAGTAAATACCCCTTGGAGTGATGAAGGCCGTTTTTTCTTGGTCGCCGGGGTGGAGTGGGATCTGGTGGTATCCTCGGTAAGCATCCAAGAAACTCATCCTCCCGAAGCCGGCGGTTGCATCCACAAACTGGTCAATTTTGGGCAGGGGGAATGGATCTTTGGGGCATGTCCTGTTGACATCAGTGAAGTCCACACAGATCCTCCACTTACCGTCCTTCTTTTTTACAACCACGATATTTGATAACCAGCTTGGGTAGTTGATCTCCCGAATGGCCCCAGCTTCCAAAAGCTTCTCTGTTTCCTCTTTATCTCGGCTCGGTACCTGTGTGGGTCGACGGTTCCTGATTCAGCTTAACTGTGCAACACATTGATTACCTGAACCGACCTTACTTCTAGTTCCTTCCGGGCTGCGTCCTCGACTCGCGCTTGCTCGGCCTTATTCTTTGTCTTCTCCTGATCAATGAATTGGTCGAGGTGGCCCACTTTGGCCAAGTCTTCCAAATGAGTTTTCAGATGCCGACACTGCTCCGTCTTATGCCTTTTCTCACGATAGTATGAACAGAACCTCTTCTGGTCCCGGGTAATTGGGTCTCCTCCCAACTTTGGCGGCCACTTAAAGAAGGGCTTATCACGGATCTGCGGCAATATCTTATATATGGGATCCTTAAAAACTGTATAGACCCCCTCAGTTACCCTTTTTCCTCGGCCGCTATCTTCTGACCGGGGTTTCCTGGCATCCTTCTTATTTGTCTTTTCGGCAGCAGTGCCAACCTTAGCCGATGCTATCTGGGGTGTGTCTTCGTCCAACTGCGCATAGCGCTTGATCCTCAGCATTAGTTCCTGTATCGTGAGAGCTGGTTTCTTCATCAAGGACTATCGCAAGCGATGCTCCCCGGGAAGGCCGATCTTGAACTGAGTTACAGCTAATTGCTCGCTGCACTCGTCAATTTCGTTATAAGCTTGCCAGTAGCGTTGGGCGTATGCTCGCAATCCTTCCCCTTTCTCTTTTCGTAATGTCAGCAAGAAATCAACCTCCTTCGGCTGTAAGCTGTTTACTATGAAACGAGCTGTAAACAGCTCGGCAAGTTACCTCCAGCTAGAAATGGACTTAAGTGGCAATTTATCAAACCACCGAAAAGCCACACTTCCCAGGCTAGAGGGGAAGATTCGACACATCAGCATCTGGTCACCGCACCACACTACCATAAGCTGTTTGTAATGCCGAACATGGTTAATTTGAGGAATTGGGTGGGATTTAATCTCTTCAGTGAATGGCGAGGATGCAATCTGATCAAGGGCCTTTTTCATCAGGTCATGGGTTGTGCACTCCTTAGTTTGCTGCTTTCTATCCTCCTGCTTTTCGTTATTCCACTTCTCCCAGTCCTCTCTCTGCCGATCTCCTTCAGCTAGATTATTATTTGGCGGGGTTTCGCTCCTTCCCCTTCGCCGATCTGTGCGCCTGTTATCACAACGCCCGGTACTAAGGGTGTAACTCCCTCTTACCCGCAGTGCTGGATCGTCCCTGGCGCCAGTAACCAGCTCTCGATCTGGGGACCTTTCTCTCCCGCGCCCATTTCTTCCAGAGAACGCCTCCCTCATGACCCGAACTTGGGAGGTGAGGTAGGCTATCTTTTCTCTGCGCCGCCGAATTTCCCTCTCCGCCGCACAGAGCGTATCCTCACTCGGGATCTGCCCACTGGAGGGCGACGGGGCAAGGTTCTGAGGGTGGTTCCTACAGAAGTTTCTGTCCCTGACATAGCCCGTATCCCTCCGCATTTCATCTGGTGCTTCCTGGTGGCTTTCAGCGGGCGTTCGTATCTCCAACCTTAGTGTTCTCCTTCTTTGCCGATCTACTGGCGTAGATTGGCCGTGCGCCGAATTGGTCTGGTCTTTACTAGAGGAGGCTCTGAAGCCTCTCCCGTCGTGGTTTTCTCCCCTATGTCTTCGGTTGTTTAGACTCATGATTTTTCTAAGCTTTCCCACAAACGGCGCCAATTGTAGGTGGGATTTTTCGGGAAGGCTGGGCCGAACTCTCAAGCCCCAATTGGATGAGTCCAAATTCTTCCTGCAAGACAAGGAGGTTAGAATGGGTCGACCCTTAGTGGGCCGATCACACTCCGAAGATTAAGTTAGCAAGCTTAATCGATAAAAATGAATGAAAGTTGTGAATACTTGGAGTTAATTGTCCATACCTGACTCTCGATGCCTTGGGTATTTATAGAGTCCTCGAGGGAGTGTGTTTTGCCTTGGCCTACCAGCAGGCTCTCATGGCCTGCTAGGTAGGCATTATCATTGACGCCGCCTGATTATTTACAGGGTCTGGCGCACCGTCATGGAGGATTTCGGCTGACCGGACGTGCACGTCGACGTCGCGTGGGCAGCCACTTGTGCATTTAATGCGAGTTAGCTCTGCATTTAATGCTCAAAAACCGCTAGCGGTTTGGGCCCGCTTTTCACGATTTGGGCTACGCTGGGAAGGAGGTCGGCAGTCAAAGCTGGCCTTCCATCTAATTCTGATCTGGGCCTGCCAAGCAGCCCCAACTTTAATTTGCATAGATTGGGCCTCATGCATTGGGTTGGGTCGGGGGTTATTCCCCCACACTATCTAACAAATCTACCTATATTTAGTGACAATAAATTAAATTTGTTATTTAGTAAGGAATAACATAATTATTTTACACCTTTAATAAGATCAATCTTAACATTTATCCCATAAGTAATCAAAAGTGGAACTTGAGGATAGGTTCGAACTATGAGTTTTAGGATTACTAGTCATTAAACTCATAGTCCTAGAATTCCTTAGTTAGCTCATAAATCAAATAGGCCCACTAGTTTCCCCTCTATAAAACATCTTTTACGTGCTCAAAAAGTGGCTCTGTTTGGCCAGTTTCATCTTCAAATGGCTCTATAAAAATCTATTTTGGCTGTTTCTAAAGGCCATGAAATCTATTTTGGGGTGTGCCCTCTGATCGCTGTTGGAAAAATTATCCCTATTTAAATACTATGTGTATAATTAGTGATGAACAATAATAAAATAATAGGAAGGCATCTAATTATCAACTAGAAGCAATTTTAACTAGAAAACAATTAGACCCTGAATAAGAACAAACTAAATTGTAAAGACTTACCCAATTGTCGTTTGCAAAACCAGAAAATCTAGAAGTAGAAAGATAGACCGAGTCAATTGTTTCATACTCTCTCCTTAAAGACAAATTCACCCCCCACAGTTGGTGCTCACGGGATAATGGGCGTTCGACTCCTAGGATAAAATGATCTCAGCAGTCTTTATGCAACACTTCAATAAAAGCTACTCGGCGGCTTCACAAGATGATATAAACCCTCTCAGAAAAAATAGGAGGAAGAAGAAGAAGAATTCGTTGTATGCAACAATTCGGAATTTCAGAATATTATGAATGCTAGAATGCTGCCTTTTTTATAGAGCCCAAGTGCCTGTTCGAAACACTAGTTCGAATACCAGTAGCCAAATAGCCCCTTACCGGAGGGACACACCTGTTCGGTCAAACCATTAGAAAGTAATTAATTTAATTAATAAAAATAATTAATTAATTTAATTCCGACCTTGGCCCAAAAAGATAAGACTCGAATCGAACCCACGACCCATGCTCACGTCTCATCCCTACTCGGACGAGATGGGTAGGCGGCGGCGGCGCGCACATGTGTGGAGTATTAGGTCAACTCATGGGTTTCATAGGTTCTTCCCCTTTCACAAAAGTGGGGTGCCCCTTTGGGCTCAAACCTTACTTCAAACTTGGGTTATATATGCACAACATATGTTGTTGAGTCAAGGTTGATCTTTGTTGACTCAAGGTTAATTCCCATGTTGATTTTGATGATAACTAAACCTTGTGTTATTTTACTAATGAATCTACTTAGTGTACAGATTAACAAAGTTCATAACTTTGACTTAAAGTTAAATCTTAAGTCTAATACATGTCAAAGAGTATGCACAACAAGTTCAAAAAGCAAGCAATGAATTTAAAGAGCTATGCAATGAACCAAACAGAGGATTATCGCCTATCTCTACTTCAAACATATGTTCCACACTCGAAAAGATTGAAGATGTTCAGTTAAAGCTTCTTTCAAGTATGCATAGTTTCAATGAAGACTGATTTGCACCAGACTAAAGACTTCATCAGAATATGCAAAGATCAATTGAGGAGGTGCAATGCTCAGTTGAAGATGTATTGTCTGTTGAAGAGATTGTAAATGCCTCAAGAAATGATTACATCTAGTATGTAAAGATTAATTTCAAATTATGTGATTGAAGTTGCTCACAATAAATATCTAATCTCTACATAGAACCCAAGTGAAGAATTCTTCTACAGTGTAAAGAATCAATGAAGATTAAATGTGTGAAGAGATTTCGTCAAGTCTGCAAAAGTCTCATTGAAGTGATCTGTAATGAAGAATAAAGAATTACTAACAAAGAGAGGAAATTAGAATTGAAGCATTGTGAAGCTTTACATAATTGAGGAAGCTTGGCATTGAAGAAGATATTATACAATGAAAGAAGAAGCTTTGCAAATGAAGAAGAAAAGATCAAAATTGATCAAATGAAGCTTTGACAGTTTGAGATTCAAAAGAAGATCAATATCCAATGATTGATTTAATCCAAATTGAATAGAAGTTAACTCTGATGAGTTAAAGAGATGTGATTGATCATCATACCCCAAAGACATACTCCTTGAAGATCTTATACCTATGCTAAGATGATCTGAATCATTGGAAGATAAAATACTAAATTCTGGGCAATGAGGGGACTCATAAAAGTAAGGTGTTGCCTCTTGCACACAGAAGCAAAAAGGCATGAAGACAAACTGGACAATGAGGGAACTCATGGAAATGAAGTGTCGCCTTTTGAACACAGAAGCAAAAAGCCTGGAAATCAAATAAGATAATGAGTGGACTCATTATCATGAAGTGTCGCCTCATGGAGTCAGAAGTAAAAGGCTTGAAGATGAAATGAACAATGAGCGGACACATTGTCATGAAGTGTCGCCTCATGGAGACAAACATGAAGACATGAAGATGAAATGAACAATGAGCGGACACATAAAGATGAACAGTCGCCTCTTGGTAGCAGAAGTAAAAAGGCTTGAAGTTTAAACGATCACTGAGCGGACACATGATAATGAAGTGTCGCCTCATGATAGCAAAAGCCGAAGATGTGAAGACAGAATGAACGAGGAATCACCTCATCGACATGAAGAGGGGACTCATGAACTCAGTGAACATCGTCTGGTAAATACAGAAGCATGAAGTGTCGACTCCACAGACCTGGAGCCGACTCCCTCTGATATAACGACTATTTTTCTTAATGTTATAACGGACTGGACGTGCATCTATGATACCCAACCACCTCCAACGGATGGAATCAATGCAAGGGTATATATATTAGCCTCCAACTATATTTATATACAAGAATCAAGAGGAAGAAACAACAAAAGACAAGAATCACTGATCAACCTGATATTCTTGTAAGTTTGAGTGGAGCTTGGACAAAACCACTTGGGGATTAAAGAGCTCGGTGAGGAGCTCTTTGTAAAGTGAGTTGAGCACTTTGTCAATCAGTGGTCCATCTTGTAATAGGTGATTACATAGTAGAAGAAGACTTCAAGGAACTCTTGGAGTGAGGACGTAGACCACGGTTTGTGGTTGAACCTCGGTAAATCTATGTCTCTCTTCTATTGCTCTGTTTTCTTTGCTTCTATTGATTACATTGCTTTGCACATAGATTAATAACTGCTATATTGTTTAGATTAATTTTAATTAATCTTAACTTGTATTAATCTTCGAAAGAAACCCAATTCACCCCCCCTCTTGGGTTGCCTATTGGACCAACATATGTCTCATAAGAAATCAATGTGGGATAACCCACATTCAACTACATAACCCATATTCAAGGGGGTGACTTTGGAGGCCAATAACTTATTCAATTATACACAGATTTGAGCAAGTAAATAGTCTAGATTCATCTCCTCTCGGAGCTGAATCCAACGCACCAATGACCCGACACAAAGGATGCATGAGTCCCACATTTATATTGGCTCAAATATCAACAAAACAATGGGTTTACACCTATTTTTTCTAACAATCCCCCATATGAATGAGATTGGCTAGAAATGAAAAATGTAAATGAGAATATTGACTTGACACAGAGAAAGAGAGAGATAGGTAGAAAGTTTCCGCATTGAGAAAGGTGGCTTTTGGCTTTGAACCTTCCCTAGTGAAATACCATCGGATTTATTTGGCTAACCAGTGAACATGATGTCTTGAACTATTCAGCCGTTTATATAAACCAAGACAATAGTACTCACACGGTTCCTTTCCAATCATCTAGTGATCCATTCGGTTGTGTTCATTTTGGCCCTGAACAATGCCTGGTAGATTCATGAGTACTCTAGAGAAATTATCCTTAAGAATTTCTCATAGAAGCGACCCATTCATACTTATATAGGTGATCTCTTATTGAGATTATCCTGCTATACTCCACTTGGAATTTCAAGGTATAAGAATCATTAAGAGCTAAACTCATCCTAAACACTATCTTCAGGTTATCACTATTTCATCATAGAAATGGACAGCGGAATGAGTTCCTCAGTGATTTGTCCTAAGTCACGCACAATTCGATTGTCCTGGTAAACCTAAATCTTAGGATCTCCAGTCAGCTAGGTTGGGTTGCCATTATGGCGACTTTTTAAGTCATAGGGTTAAGGCCCATTCCCCTCAATGAATTCTCTACTTAATCTTTCGTCAAGCCTTTTGTAAACGGATCTGCAATGTTGTCCTTAGACTTAATGTAATCAATGGATATAATTCCATTCGAAAGCATTTGCCTCACAGTATTGTGTCGTCGACGTATATGTCGTGACTTCCCATTATACATGTGATTTTGTGCTCTTGCTATTGCACATTGACTATCGCAATGTATACAGATAGCAGAGACTGGTTTAGGCCACATGAGAATATCCTCCAAAAAGTTACAAAGCCACTTTGCTTTTTCTCCTGCTTTATCTAAAGCGATAAACTCAAATTCCATGGTGGATCTGGCTATGCAAGTTTGTTTTGAGGATTTCCAAGATATTGCTGCGCCTCCTAAAGTAACACATATTCACTTGTGGATTTAGAGTCTCTAGTGTCAGATATTCAATTTACGTCTGTGTAACCTTCTACAACAGCTAGATATCTTGTGTAGTGCAGCCCATAATTCAAGGTAAATCTCAGATACCTGAGAACCTTAACTATGGCCTTCCAGTGGTTTGACCCTAGGTTACTCGTACATCTACTCAGTCTGCTTAACGTATAAGCAATATCTGAACGTGTGTAATTCATAAGATACATTAAACTGTCGATTATCCGTGAGTATTCTAATTGAGATATGCCCTCATCATCGCTCTTGTATAGATGTAGATAACAATCCATGGGTGTGCTTGCTAGATCGTTATCAGACTTACTAAACTTATCGAGTATCTTCTCAACATAATGGGTCTATGATAACGCATATCCCTCAGATGTTTTAGTAATTTTAATACCAAGTATAACATTCGCAATCCCTAGATCCTTCATGTCAAACTTACTGTTCAATAATTTCTTAGTAGCTTTAATGACATCATTATTGCTACCAATGATAATCATATTATCTACATAAAGACAAACAAGAACATAACCATGAGCAGTGTTCTTCACATAAACACACTTGTCGTATTCATTTATCTTGAAGCCGTTTGACAGCATAGCATTGTCAAACTTCTCATGCCATTGTTTCGGAGCTTGTTTTAGTCCATATAGAGACTTAACAAGTTTACATACCTTTTTCTCTTTGCCAGAAATAATGAACCCTTCATGTTGCTCCATATAAATCTCCTCATTCAAATCTCCATTTAAGAATGCCGTCTTAACATCCATTTGATGAATCTCAAGATTATGTAAAGCCGCAAAGGCTATCAAGATACGTATGGACGTTATTCTGGTTACAGGAGAATATGTATCGAAATAATCCACTCCCTTAGTCTGCTTGTAGCCTTTGACTACAAGTCTGGCCTTGTATTTGTCAATTGAACCATTTGCTTTCATCTTCCTCTTGAATATCCACTTGTATCCAAGGGGTTTATTACCAGGTGGAAGATCCACTAGTTCCCATGTATGATTTTGCAGAATTGACTCAACTTCACTATGGATAGCCTCTTTCCACAAAGGTGCTTCCGGAGAGGACGTTACTTCTTTGTAACTCTGAGGTTCATTTTCTACTAAATATGTTAGAAAATCAAGACCGAATGATTTTGCAACCTTTATACTTTTACCTCGTCTAGGTTTAGCCTCATTTCCTTTATCCATAGACCCATGGTCTTCATCTACAATGGAATCATGAGTCCGTTTAAACGAACTTGATCTATGTATAGACTTATACGGAAACTCCTCCTCAAAGAAGGATACATTCCTAGACTCCATTATTGTATTCATATGAATATCGGATATTTCAGACTTGTGAACCAAAAACCAATATGCACTGCTATGTTCAGCATAGCCAATAAATATACAATCAACTGTTTGTGGTCCTAATTTTATCTTCTTAGGTAAAGGAACCACTACCTTAGTCAAACAACCCCATACTCTCAAGTATCTATAGAAAGGTTTTCGACCTTTCCACATCTAATAAGGGGTTTTGCTAAGTTTTTTTGTGGGGTATCTTGTTGAGAACATAGTTGGCGGATAGTAACGCTTCCCCCCATAAATTCTGAAGTGCCCCAAAACTTATCAACATAGCATTCATCATCTCTTTTAGAGTGCGATTCTTCCACTCAGCAATTCCATTTTGCTGAGGTGAATAAGGTGCAGTGGTTTGATGTATGATACCATGTTCAACACATAGTTATGCAAATGGTGTTTCATACTCACCACCTCTATAACTTCTTAACACCTTAATCTTTTTGCTAAGTTGATTCTCAACTTCACTCTTGTATTGTATAAACATGTCTATTGTTTCATCTTTACTTCTCATTAAGTAGACGTGACAATAGCGAGTGCAATCATCAATGAAAGTTATGAAGTATTTTTCTCACCTCGAGTTTGAACATATTTCAAGTCACAAACGTCACTATGAATTAGTTCAAGTGGTTTCGTACTTCTTTCAATTGATTTAAACTGAGTTCTAGTCAACTTTGCCTTAACGCAAGTTGCACATTTATGATTAGCATTAAAATCAAGTTTAGGCAAAGACTCTAATTTAACTAATCTACTCATGGTATCAAAGTTAACATGACCTAATCTACCATGCCATACATTTGACTACTGAAGCAAATAAATAGAAGATGCAATATTATTACTAGCAGGCTTAGGAGCCACAGTCATTACATTCAGTGTGAAGAGCCCATCGCTCAGATATCCCTTTCCCATAAATATTCCCCCTTTAGTAAGTACAAACTTATCACTCTTAAACACCAACTTAATGCCTTTCTTACTTAACAATGAACCAGAGACTAAATTCTTGCGAACGTCTGGCACATGGAACACCTCATTGAGAGTAAGTTCTTTGCAAGAAGTCATTTTTAGAACGATCTTCCCTTGACCTTCAACTTTGAGGTTGCCGAGTTGCCCATGTAGAGTTGGTCACCGTCCACTGATTGGAAAGATGTGAACATCCACTTGTTGGCACAAATGTGACGAGTAGCCCCAGTGTCCACCTACCATTCTTTAGGATTGCTGACCAAGTTTACCTCAAAAACTACAGCAGAAAGATTCAGGTTTTCCACATTGGCACAGAGATCCTCGGTCACATTGGCTTGAGCAAATTTCTTCTTGTGGTTCTCTTGATCCTTTTTCTCAAGATCCTTACGCTTGCGATAATCCTTGGCCGTATGACCAGTCTTGCTGCAGACATAACATTTTCCTTTGAACCTTTTGAAATTGCCACCTTTGGAACCTTGGTAGGACCCTTGGCCATCATGCCTTCGCTTTTTGTTATTGGGTTTAGCTTGCTCCACCACGTTTGCCTTTAACACCATAGGGGTGTTGACAAACTTCTTCTCAGGAGCATAGTTGTCTTCCTCAATTCTTAGCCTGACGATAAGTTCCTCAAGCTTCATCTCCTTATGCTTATGCTTCAGATAGTTTTTGAATTCTTTCCAAGACGGCGGTAATTTTTCAATTATCGCAGCCACTTGAAAAGATTCACTTAGTACCATGCCTTCGGCATAGATGTCATGAAGTATAACTTGGATATCCTAGACCTGGCTAATAACTGTTTTAGAATCAAACATTTTGTAATCAAGGAACTTACCGACCACAAATTTCTTTGAGCCGGCGTCTTCGTTTTGTACTTCTTGTCTAAAGATTCCCACAGTTCTTTTGTCGTCTACACGGCACAATACACGTTGTAGAGTGTATTATCCAGTCCATTGAGGATATAGTTCCTACATAGGAAGTCAGCATGTTTCCATGCTTCCACCGCCACAACTACTTGCTGGTCAGACTCATTCTCGTTTAGAGCAGGAACATCTTCACGAAGAAATTTTGCCAAGTTCAGAGTCGTCAAGTAAAACAACATCTTCTGTTGCCACCTTTTGAAATCTATTCCATTGAACTTCTTTGGCTTTTCTCCGTGATTCAGCGGCACATTTGGTGTATGCACTCTATTCACCGGCATAGTCAGTGTCGATACCGATGTCCCAATCACAGTAGGAGTTGAAGTAAGAGTAGGAATAGGAGTATTATTAGCTATTTCTGGATTAAATAATTTTACACAAAATTTGAGTACTAATCCAAAAACAATATATAACACGACACTAATTAACACAGTTAAAAAATAGGAATTGAATCTGTCTTTAAGATTGTTGAAAAAATAATCCCTATTTAAATACTATGTGTATAATTAGTGATGAACAATAATAAAATAACAGGAAGGTATCTAATTACCAACTAGAAGCAATTTTAACTAGAAGACAATTAGACCCTGAATAAGAACAAACTAAATTGTAATGACTTACCCGGTTGTTGTTTGCAAAACTAGAAAATCTAAAAGTAGAAAGATAGACCGAGTCGAGTATTTCACACTCTCTCCTTAAAAACAAATTCACCCCCCATAGTTGGTGCTCATGGGATGATAGGCGTCTGACTCCCAAGATAAAACGATCTCAGCAGTCTTTAGGTAGCACTTCAATAAAAACTGCTCGGCAGCTTCACAAGATGATCTGAACTCTCTTAGAAAAATATGGGAGAAAGAAGAAGAAAAATTCGTTGTATGCAACAATTCGGAATTTTAAAATATTATGAATGCTAAACAACCCCTTACCGGAGGGACACACCTGTTTGGTCAAACCATCAGAAAATAATTAATTTAATTAATATAAAATTAATTAATAAAAATAATTAATTAATTTAATTCTGACCCTGACTCAAAAAATAAGACTCGAACCAAACCCACGACCCACGACCCACGCCCACGTCTAGACCCAGACCGAACGGTGGCGGCGGTGCACGCGTGTGTAGAGTATTGGGTCAACTCGTGGGTTTCATAGGTCCTCTCCCTTTCACAAAAGTGAGGTGCCCCTTAGGGCCCAAACCTTACTCTAAACTTGGGTTCTATATGCACAACATGTTTCTCATAAGAAATCAATGTGGGATAACCCACTTTCAACTACATAATCCATATTCAAGGAGGTGACTTTGGAGACCAATAACTAATTCAATCCTACACGGATTTGAGCAAGTAAATAGTCTAGATTCATCTCCTCTCGGAGGTGAATCCAACGCACAAATGACCCGATACAAAGGATGCATAGGTCCCACCTTTATATTGGCTCAAAGATCAATAAAACAATGGGTTTACACTCATTTTTTCAAACAATCGCTATGCTTTCTTTGTTTGTACGACGTAACTCACGTGAAATTCTACTGAAAACCAACAAATGGACACCTGATCAATCACGAATTTGTGATATGGGAATGGAATTTTGAACAGAGTCCATGGGTACGCATGTGGTATGCAATTGTTCTTCGCCTTCATTTGCTAGAGAATCATGTGGTCATGGATGGGAATTATACTCAAGTAGGTTAGGACACAACTGTCAGCTGCCTGGGACAAGTTCTATCCCAGGCTCAGGCTCATTGAAGAGATCAAGGTTGAAACTGTAGCAGACTCCACATGAAGACATTGATGTATGATTGTGAAATGTAGTGCCATTATGATTTCTTAGAGTCTGATTTTTTTTTTTTTTTTTTTTGGTTTACCTTCCCCCCAGTAGGTTGGTGGTCGACTTCTCTTTGCAGAAACAAGGGTATTGATTGTGATGGTGATTCCATTAGGGGTAGGCGGTCCACAAAGGCTTCCGAAAGTGATGAGCTTAGTAAGTAAGAACAGAAGGTAGCAAAATCAATTCATTTGATGATTCAAGCGCAGTAAGATTTCTAGAAACTTGTTCACTGGTTTCTGTATTCCTTCCTCTTCACTGATTGGGAAGTTTTTCTAAATGATTGATGGGTAGTGTTTGAGAGCTTCTTGTATTACATACGCAAATAATTTTTTGTCATCATTTTTTCCCTTTTACTAATTGTTGGCTGTGTTTGATGATTGGTAGGAGTCTTTTGGATTTGAGTTTTTTATTTTTATTTTTTTGAGAATACCCAAGAAAGCTTGATATTAAAGCAACTGAAATACTAAAAACAACTGGACATTTTTTCAATTTGTAATTAATGAAAAGACTTTTAATGTAGTAAATAATCCATGACAAAAAGTGATATGCATGAGTACCGAAGAACCTTATGCTACCTTACTACTAAACTTTTTTCCCATCACAAGAATAAGACTGTGAGCCTAGCTATCAATACTTCTACCTCTCATATTACAAGCAAAATGCCATTTGTCTATATTAAGAGACTTAACACAAAATTTTCTACCCTAGTTGGCTATAGATCAGTTTCAATCGAAGTAGAGAACTGGGTGCCGTGGCTTGGTTTCAACTACAGTGAGCACCAAGACAAGCAGGGGCCTCTATGGCTCTACCTCGACGAGGATAAAGCTTGGTGATTTGTGATTCAAAACTGATGTATATTGTTCATTCCCTGGAAAAGTACAAGTATAAAACAAGTCAAAACTCAACCAGTAGGGGATGGCTCGAGCGGTGCATAGATGGCTCGAGCAATTGTAGTGATATGTAAGTCTATAGAGATTCAGACATGATGGCTCTACTCGTGATGCTAGGTTAGCTCGAGCCATTGTAATATGGTTAGTTCGAAAAAGTCCAGATTTGGCAAAATTGATGCACTATTTAACCACTAAAAAGGTTATTCTAGCATATATTTTAGGAATAGAGAGAAGCTACAAATAGCATTGGAGTTGTACGTATTGAATATCATCTCTAGAATATAGAAAATACAGAAAAACAAGAGAAGGAGATACACATAAAAAATATACTAGTGGTGAGAAAGCAGATTAATGGATCTTTAAGCATACAGATCATCTTCACCATTGTTCGTGATTTGAAAAACAAAGTAAAGAAATCGTCTTAGTGGATTCCAAAGACGAAGAAAAGCACTGTGGTGACTCGGTGTTAGAGTCAAAGCCTAAGAGAACATAAACTTGAGTAGTCGAGCAAGTAAGCTTCAATCAGAGTTCGTGGGGATTCGAACAGTAGTCATGAAGTCTCAATTCTTATGGTTGTAAGTCAAACTTCTATAAACTGTTCGTTATAGTGCTTGACTTGCTAGACATGATTTTTTTTTCTGAGTTAGGTTTTCATGAGAAATTTGGTGTCTCTTTACTTTATCGCTTATGATTTATATTGTGTGGTGATTATATATAATTGATCATATAGGCAAAGTATACTAGGTTAATCTATGAAATTCGAATTTTCAATTGGTATAAGAGTGAGGCACTCATTGTTATTGTAGAAGGTGATACTGAAATTCGATTTCATGGATTTACCTAAGGAAGGTTTGTCGATCTTTAGACCACCATTGTTAGATGGTAGTAATTACCCATAATGGAAAGCTAGAATCAGAGCTTTTATCAAGTCCATCAATGAATGGGCTTGGTTGTTAGTCCTTCACATATATAGCACCCCTACCACCACTGTAGAAACTGTGATTGCACCTAAAACGTATGAACAGTGAGATGCTATTGACTATGCAATTTCAATTGGATAGCAAAGCCCTAAACGCTATCTATAATGCTCACAATCTTGAAGAATTTCGTTATGTATTCAACTGTTAGAATGCTAAAGAAGTTTGGGATATTCTAGAAATAACCTATAGGGGCACCCCTAGTGTTAAACTATCAAAACTTCAATAGTTAACAACCACATTTGAAACTCTTAGAATGTAAGATAATGAGACATTTGATGAATTCTATGTCCAACTGAGTGATGTAGTAAACACTAGCTTTAATCTGGGTGACAGAATACTTGAGAATGGGATTGTCAGGAAAATCTTGAGATCTCTATCTGAGAGGTTTGAAGCAAAATTCACAGACATAGAGAGGTGTAAGAATGTTGACTACATTTGAGTAGAGGAGCTAGTTGGTTCTCTACAAACGTTTGAGTTAAACATGCGTCAACCTAAGAAAGACAAAAGTATTGCCTTTAAATCTGTTAAGGTAGACATAGATGAATCTAATGAGGAGGGCCCAGAAGTAGATATTGATGAGATGACTCTTATGCTTAAAAAATTCAAAAAGTTTTTTAAGAATAAGAAAGGAGAAATCAACAATGTTGTCAGTAAAAGGAATAATGGTGGTGATAAGTTAAAATTAGAACATAAATTTGATAAGAAGGGGAACAAAAAAAAAACCCAAGTCATTCAATGTTACGAGCGTCATGGCTTTGGTCACATAGAGCAAAAATATCCTAATAAGAAGAAAAAAAAAAGGAGTTGTTTATCTTACTGCCAGGGAAGAAAGTAGTTAGTCTAAAGACTCTAAATTGTCTGAATCTGAAGATGAAATGGGTGATTACACTGCATCTACTACATCTTTACATGAAAATATAGATACCCCCATTCTTGAGTCTAAGTTTGAACGCTCTAATTACTCTTAACAGTGAGTGTCAAGATGAAGAAAAAGAAAAGAATAAAAATTTAAAAACTGCTTATTCTGATCTTTATGCTGAATGTTTGAAACTTGAAAAGTATAAATTTGATGTAACTTTTAAACTTCGAATTGCAACAAAAAGAAAGAGACATTCTCAAACATGAAATTTCTATATCTGCATCTTTTACAAGTCAGTTGAAATGTTATAAGAACTTAGAGCATGACAAAGAGTTATATGCATGTTTAGAAGAGAAAAAGGTCTTTATTCATAAAATTACTTCTCTTGAATCTGATTTATCTATATGTCAAGAACATGTGAAAAAGATGATTACAAGCTCAAAGAAATTTCAAAAACTCCTTGGTTCACAAAAGGCTAGCAAAGGCTCTACTGAAATTGGATTTGAGAAGAAAGTTGTTTCAACTCAAGAGCAGTAAAAAAGAAAGCTACTCCAGCTCTGTTAGGGATTTATACAAAAAGACATGCTTTGTGTAATCGCTTTAGTATTAATTACTAAATTAGTTATTCTATTTTAATGAGAATCTGTGTGAGTAATGTTTGCCTTGCGTTATTTATTTAATGGTTATGCACGTGTGTCTCTTATTCTATATAGTAGATAATTTAGTCTGTAGAGTACGGCTTACACACGAAAGATCAGATCATCGGTTCTTATGGAATATAGGCTTATCGTTCAGAGTCTTAGATAGAACTGGACACAGCATCAATAGGATTGTAGCACAAAGTTTTAATAGGTTTGTCTTGACAATGGGGAACGATATAGTTCCAACTCCTTGCACTTATACACTTTGTGTGTATTGAATAGGACCGTATTGAGGTAATTATTTTTATACTAACTATATAAATAACTAATACCTTATGATATTATGAGTGCTTATACTCTTAATCCTGATCTAATAAATAGACATGTGTATGTAGTGTTTATTATTTTGATTCACAGAAGAGTGAGATTCATTGTGGGTTAATAAACTAAGTGAGTTGGATAATAACATTATGTGTATGGTTGATATTAACTATTGATGGAATCTACGTCCTAGTATAGGGATTGATTATACACTATTGAGGAAACTTATAAGTTTTGATTATGTCAAACTCTGCAAGTGGATTATGAATCTGACACATCAAATAAGTTAAGTGAAAGGTCTCAAGGAATTAAATAAATCTATTAAATTTAATTGTTAGTAATTTAACTTAATAGATGAGTATCTGTGATTTTAACATAGGGAGACAAATAAGGATTTAATAATATGGAGCTCGAATATAGTTCTTAATATGACAGGGAGTACAATATAATTCATTAGTAGTATAAATTATAATTTATGTAGATAGGAATTAATCCTGGTTGGACTAGAAATTCTTATTCGCAAAAGAAGCCCTAATCATACTAATCATTTGGATCCTGTTGTAACATCTATATATGCATATTCTAAAAGCAGCTAGAATTACATTTACTTATAATTGAGAGATACACGTTTTTGTGAGAAAAAGAAACCCTAGCAGCTGCGATCACACTCTCTCTGGAGTAAGGTGTGTACGAGGGATATAGCAGAAGTCCGAAGGTTAAGTTCGAGCAGTAGAACATTTGTTGTTGTTGTTGCTTGTTGTTCGAGAAAAGAAAATAGTGATTTCAAAGTTCATAGCTACTACTATTCAGGATCAAACCAAAGAAATCTCATATGTATGAATCTAATTACATCGATTAGTTTCTGCTAATCAGATCAGAATTTTTATATTATGCATATGCACTATAGTTGGGTTGTGAAAAATTCTATAATCCCCAACAATTGGTATTAAAGTCTCAATTAATACTGTATACATATAATACCTATCATGTTTTCCGAAAATTAGTTCCATACATGTTTAGGGTAGAACGTGGATTTGTGTTAACCTCTATTTTGCAACATTTTCTCTAGTTATTATGGTCACATGAATGTATGTCGTGTGATTGTGGTTTTACATGATTCTTAGATTGTGAACTCTGATTTAAGGAGGCATATAATTGGGTGTAATAATTATTTTTTTTGAAGCATGGGAACTTTATTATTTTGGAAATTTTGATTTCTTATATTTTGTAACTCCACTGTTATGGAAAATACGATCTGTTGTAATCGAAGAAGATAAAGGAACAGTAGTGGGGCAAGAACTGGGACAGATAACTGGAAAAACCTAAAGATGTAAGGAAAAACCCTAAAAATGTGATGCGATATTTTATTTAGGTTTCGGGGGTAGCCTTGACTGGGCAGGTCAATCCTCGTCACCAGGGGCACTACCCCTAGACCCCAGTATGTCAGCAAAGTGACAAATAAGGATTCTTGATGATATCATGATGCAGTTGGACTCTTTACCGCTTTGGAGTGACTTCTTGATCATAATAGCCAGGATCTTGATTAAATCTTGTTTGTCTTGTATATAATAATTATTTTTTGTGTTCTTATTGTTATGTTATTAGCATGAAAGAACATGAATAACAAACAAATGATTTTTAAGTTGTATTTTAATTATATAAATTTTAATTTTTAATTTTGGTTTGTAAATGTTCAACTAGAGAGTAAAATTAATTTTCATGTTTTAATTTAAATATTTTTTCAAAATTAAGAAAATTTAAAATTTTATTTAATGCACATATATAAGTCACTAATATTGAAATATTATATTTATTAGATAATTAAATATATGACATCCCTTATGTATTAAACATCTAAGTGGGTGAGGGAATTTATTATATATAAATCACATGATCTCTATCACTAGTTTATAAGTGATAATTTATTCTATGTGTTGGTTTTAATACCAACCTCCTCATCAGATGGAATAAGTTACAGACTCACTAAGTATAAATTCTAATAGTTATTAGTATTGGGTCAACTCTCTATCTAAGTAATTCATTATGGACAATAGGTCTAGAATTTAGTAATGGTATACACTTAGCTATAAATAATAGTATCCTCAACATTTGAGTCACTGAAATTATTGGTATGACCAAAGCTAAATCAGTTATTTAATTTTACTATGCGTAATCACTTGCTTATATAGTAAAGTTAAAAGGTATTGACCTGTTTACATAAATGTTGAATAGTAGATGATCTCCCATCAAGACATGCTATTTACGGTATACTAGGCTGTTGGCGGATTCTTTTAAAATATTGGTAGAGAGAATCATATTTTAATAATTAAATTCTAAATTTATTATTGCTTATCATATTTTGTTATAATATGTGATTCTTAGGAATAAAATAGCTTTCAATCCACTTGCTATTATTTTCAAAGATAACAAACTGATTGGATCAAATTATACTAATTGGAAAATGAATTTGGATATTGTGCTGACTACAAAAAAGAACAAGTTTATGCTCACAGAGGTCTGTTCACAGTAACCTGATGAGGGGGTAACCAATGAGGAAACTTGAACTTACCAGAAGTGGATAAAGGCTAATGAGATGTCGCAATATTATATTTTAGCATCTATGTCGAATGTTCTACAAAATCAGCGTCAAGCTATGTCCATTGCCTATGACATGATGAATAGTCTCAAAGATATGTTTAGAGATTAAAATCATGTTGCTAGGCTAATTGCTATAAGAGATCTAATGAGCACGACTATAGTTAAAGGAATCCTGATAAGGGATCCTGTTTTAAAGTTGATAAGTCTTCTAAATGACCTACAGATCCTTAGAGTTAAAATAAATGGAGAAACCCAAATTAATATCATTTTTCAGTGGCTACATGATTTCTTTAAACTGTTCTACCTGAACTACAATATGAATAAACTTCCTAAAATTACAGTAGAATAAGAACAAAGCTTGAGATCTGAGAACAAAGAAAGTGGGACAGATTTTAATTGAAATCTTGTGTTAGTCTTTTTCTAGAATATTTACAGTTTTGTAGATGCTGTTGCTTCTTCTTTCAATTTTGTGGATACGCGCTGTTGCACGTTGGGAACTTGGGAGTATAAGAAAGTAATAAATAATAGGGTAGGTGAAACATCAAATTAGATTTTGAAAAAAATGAAAAGAGAAGTTTCTGACTTGGTAAGAGTTTTTTAATACCGGTAGTAGGCATTTAATGCCTTTCTCTTTCAATGCCGGTAGTAGGCATTTAATGCCTTTCTCCTGATAGTGGGCATTTAATGCCGCTGTTTTATGAAGAGATTGTGAGACAAGGATAAATGTTCGAGAAAAACGAAAAGACGCTGCCAGTGATTCGATTGAATCTTGCTTGCATGAGAGATTTGAGAAGTGGGTTTTGAAGAGTACCCAAGAGGCCTGCTTGGAAATTTTGAACAAATTCAGCAAAATAAGAGCTGGATTTGATGAAAGGCAGAGAAGGGTAGCGCAGGTTTCCCTGATTTTAAGACCTTGTGGCGAGATTTTGGATAAAAATAAGTAATCATGTTGAGAGGGAGAGGGAGAGAGAGAGAGAGAGAGAGAGAGCGGGAGAGATAGAGAGATCCACAGATTCTGCAAACAAAAAGGAATAGCGATTGCTGATGTTTATTAAGTGGTTATAAATTTCGAATCAAGTAAGTACAGTTTGTTGTCCTTTTTATTTTGCTCCTCTCCTTTCCCAGGGCTACTCCAAAATCCCATTTGGTTCTTCTCTCAGAGGTGATAAGCTGTGAAACATGCGAACTCCTTGCGGATTCCGCCCAAACCAAACTCTCTCAAAAAAGGAAACGACTCAACCCAATAAAACCGAAACAGGGAAAAAATTGTTTTTGAACAATTGGCTCGGGTATTTAGATCCCTACGGGGCATAATGGGTCAGATCTATGACTGTCTAATCTGATCCATGAAGGATCGGATCTGAATTTTATGAACGGATTCTGGTCTATTCCAACCCAGATCAGACCGATTCGTCAACCGCCATATCTCTAGGTATTTGGTAAGTCTAAATACTTCCGAATTGCTCACTCTCTTATGTTTGCAAAAGTCATTATGAAATCGGACACAATAGCTTGTAGGATTGATGCACGTTTCTTTATCTCATCTTGTTTCTCTCACCTCTCTTGTACCAGAGGGCTATACAAGATCATGATGTGCCCGATTCTATCTTAAGATGTGCTATAGGGATTTTTTTTTATAGAAATACTATTCTTTCATAAAATGTATATAAAAAATTTCGACAAACTGACAGTAATATTTTTCTAATTACTAGTCAACTTGGTAGATATTTTATTTTAAAATTAATGACTCTTATTTAATCTCATTATTATGATAATTTAGTATGTCTTTTCTAATAGTAGAGCATTACTAGCTCTTCTATTGTTTGCTAGGAGTGGGCTATAGGTTTTTGATCTCTAGATAAAGATACTTTTTTTTTTTTTTTCTAATATAGACAACCATTTTTTTTTTTTTTAAGATTGCATGATTTAGGTTGTTATATAACAATATCACAGGCGCCAAGGTAAATACTACAACTTTCAAGAGATTTTGTCAATTGGATTATCAAAAAGTACATAGAATCCTGGAAAGCTGGTAACGTCAAATTATTTGCCTCTTGCGATGCACTGCACATGAGGGCTTAAAAACTCGTCGAACTCTGCTTACAAATCTCACCGATGCTTTTCTCTTTCCTTTGAGTGTCACGGGTTCAATTATCACTGACAAGACTCGGTTCTTTGCATTGGTATCCGGAGCTCGATACCCATCTCCATATTGGTACGTGCATTGGGCAATACGAGCAAGGTTAATAGCTGTTTCAATAAATGGTTTTTCAAAAGGAGAACCAACTAGTCGAGCTTTGTTCATCTTCTTCCATGTTTCATCAATTAAATTGCTTATGTGTTTGCGGGCTTCTCGTTCAGAAAGTCCACTTTCCTGCATGTAAGACGAGATTGAATTTGCGGATTCACCTCTCTCGAACTCGGCCTATGACACAAACAAACAAACAAACAAGGATCCCTGTTATTGGTAATGATATGAGATTGACATTTGAAATTTCATTAAAACTCATTTTACTGCAATAGAATGATTAATTTGCTCATTTGCATACCTTGGAAGTACCCAAATCATTACAAAGTCGAAAAATCATGGATGAAAATAGCAGAAGATGAGGGTTTTTCTCTAAGCTGTCCAGCGACTCTTTCACAATATTTTCAGTCACCAAAAAGTAGGCATGACATAATCCAACAACTCGTCAGACTGATTGCCATGCATTGTCAAGATACGCCTCCAATGTTGGAATGTCTTTGTTGAAACACCACTTTGCTTCCACTAAGAATGCTTTGCATAAATCTGCCCACTGTGATTCCGGCAGGTGATAACAAAATAGAGTGTTTTGTACTGTTGGTGTACATGAATTTATATTGTATATATTACAGATTGTTATTTATAATGTACCTTCTCCTTCTTTCATTATGTTATTCAATATGGAGACTATTCTCTCATGTTATGGGAGCAACGTTATACAATCAAGAAAGTTCATGTAAAATTTAACATCAAAATGATGTGATTAAATGAGAGACATTTACATAAAAACACTTTACACATCATGACAATTTTTAATTACAAAAATGTTATTATTACATTATTTTGGTGCGTTTTTTTTACAAAATTTTTCGAAGAATGTCATTTTTTGTCTAACATATCCCATTCGCTGATGATTAACCTAAAATTTAATGCCTTTTTTGGTACTAAAAGAATTAAATGGATATATAGATATATTACTCTATACATCTACCAAAAAATATTGTTTCTCAGCATCACAGCATTTGTGAGAGATCCATCGCACCTACAACGGAGCAGAAGCATAAGTCTCACTATGTGCTATGAGGCTGAAAGTATGTTAATTAATCCCATTGAGTGGCTACAAAAACTCGAATCCTGAGCAAAGAAATCTGAGTTTTACCAACTAAACTAATCAATCGGTGGAAAAACATTTAATGTCAGGTCTAAGTGATTGTACTGTGGAATGGAATACACTTACCGCTCTTGTTAGATAGGGTATTATGTTCACCCCTTTTTCTTAAAGAGTGCTATAAGCCATTTCATTGACAGTATTGTACAGAGCTAGGTAGCACAATTTCATGTAGTCAGGAAGGGTTTCCAGGGTATTTATATCCCATCTGTCCAAACAATTAAACACTTCAAAAAGACAATTAAATTTGAAAAGGAACAGAAAATTAGGAACGACAACATGGATAACGTAAGGTATTGTATTTCAGTGCAGACCTCTCAACAGCATTTGTAAATATTTCTAGTTCGTCCAAAGATCCATAAACATCGTAGATATCATCAATGATAGTTATCAGTGTCCCAACTTTTGTTAGCCCCTTGCGGCAATTTCCGAATTGAGGTTCAAACACCATGCCGACAGTCCAAAAGAAGCATTCCATCAATCTATCTCGGGCAAAACTCAACTTGTTTGTCAAACCCATATTCTGCCACCACCTGAAAAATTAGTAATAATAGTAAAGCACAACCGAGGCTGATTACTTGCCAACACTGTGTGATCAGCTTATTTGAATTGAATTACTGATTCTGAAGTCGATATTGTCAACCTCAGAACCTCAATATTTTAAGTTCTATTTGTTATATATATATAAGGGAAATGATTTTGACTTGTCGCAACTAATTGATTCCACATAAGGAGCATGCGGGAGCAAGAGTGCTAAAGCATCATTTGTAATAAGAAAATCAGTAACATGAACATATAGACATGTATATATCATAAATAATTTTTAATTTTTTATGCATTAATTTTTTCAGAAAATACTTAAATTTACAATATTTAAAATAAATAAAAGAAACATCATAATCACAATAGTCATTTCCTTAATTACAAAAGTTTATATGCAAAATATCAATAGAAAATTTGTTATTTTGTGTTTTAACATCACAATAATAAACATGGCAATCAACTATTGGTCTAAACTAGAACTTGAGGTATTAACCATTTGAGTTTGCGAATTTGATATAAATTTGCTCTCAATGTGCCACTTTGAGGATTGGAACGCAGTTCGTCCTCCTAATTAGAAACTGTGAGCCACGAGTTCATAAATATCCAAGGTTAGTTATGATTTAAGCATTTTGTTTCTGAAAGTCCTACTCAAATTGAGTAGATAAAAGTTTGTTGCACTTGGATTTTACCTTGACATGTCTTGGAGCTCTCTTTGGAGTGTAGATTGCACCATGTTGAAATCCAACTTAGCCAGATCAAGAAGCACTTGATTTGCGTCTTTCCTTTTACTGTATGCTTCGATGTACCACCTAGCTTCTAGCCTCAGCATCCTATGATGCAAAGGAAGTTCCAGCGCATGGTTTATTTGGTCCATAAGGCCTGTGTCTATCTTCCTCCCCTTGAGGCCCTTGAGATGCTGGCTTGGAAATGATTTGGCCTCATCCAAAATGTTCTCTCCCTCAAAAGCAAGATATGAAGCTTCATACAAACTGAGCAATCCCTTGATATCCTCGCGTAGCCGTTCGGTGAAGTTGCCATTATCATCCTTGAAACTCTGAAACACATCTGTGTATCGTTCGTACATTATACAGTACTGTGAGACCTAACTGAGGGGACACTATACTTAATTTTCTTCTTGTTTTTTCTATTTTGGTTTTCTATTTTTATTTTTGATTGTTTCTGGAAACTAGAAAACAATAATGAACAAGATAATGATTTTACTTCACTATAGTTGAGATACCAGAAATGCAGTTCCAAAGCCCATTCTCAAAACCAAATGTCACTCCCTAGTCCCTAGAATTCGACGACTTACTGCTATAAGATTAAGTGTTACCAAATAATTATACCTGGAAACAGTCTATGAGCTTGTGGGGTATGCTATATGTGATAAATATGTATGTAACTATATAAGCACTGATATTGTAGAATATTTGTACATAAAGAAAGTAATAATATGTAACTATATAGCGCTGACATTGTAGAATCTTTTCATATAAGCAAAGTACACATGTCTTTTAAATATTATCCACACAAAGTGAAAAAAGAAAAAAGAAAAAAAAGTCATGAAGATGTGTCGTATTTTAGGATCTACTGTAGATATATTTATATACACACTGCTAATAGGACTACCTTGAGAGACCTCATAACCACGTTCTCTACAGAGCCTGAAGTAAAGAGCAGCAGCATGAACACTCTTCTCTACTCTCAAATTTGTTCCTTGCTCAGAAACTATTCGATCAAGTGCTTAGCTTATATCCTTCTTGAAGTGTCGGCTCATGCCCAACCGTTGTATATCGTCTATGAGTTCGAGTATCGTCAATGGATTGGCATCTTCATCATCAATCATAGCCCTTACCTCCTCCTTGAGCTTCTTTGCCTTCTGCTTGAATACATCATCCTGCAGTATGAATAACACAAAATGCGTGGCACTTTAACATAGAAGCTCAGTTTATAAAAGACGGCGGCTATAGCATTTTTGTTACTACAGTGGAAGACACAGGAAAAAATAAAACAAAAATGCAACAGGGTCATTCTGTAACAACACCATAAAATCAGATATAAGCACTCCTTAATGAAGAAATGTAATTAATTATTCACCGCATTGAAATTCTTCAAGGACTTGACAGAATCAGAAGTCCAAGTTGTTGGCTGATAATTGGCTGACCGTCTTTTAGCTGTGTGCTGCGATTCTTGCTTGATTGTTGAACATTGAAGGTTCAAGTTTGTTCGAGTGCAATGCATATCCCTTTGTGGAACATGCCTTGGAAGATTGGGTGTTAAGAAATTGGATGGGGCACACAGAACAGATGAAGTTCCATCTGAGTAATACTGAACTTTTCTGCAAAATGAAATGCAACTATTTTTTTTTTTTTCGTTTGATAGAATGAAATGCAACGTTAAACCTATGTATATATAGGCTGAAATTTGGTTCAATGGCACATCACGTTTCTATGGTGGTATTCCCATTTGGGCCCAAGCATCCAGGTGAAGGTACTTCATTCCATTCCACATGTTTCTCTTGTTTATATTACATTAAATTTGTCAATCATGTTTGCAGGTGAAGCTACTCCATTCCATTCCACATGTTTCTCACGTTTCTATGGTGGTATTCCCTGTTTGGTTATGGTTAAGTTCCCTTTTTCGTGTTATTGAAAAAAAAAAAAAAAATGAGACCTTGTCATTTATCATGTTCACAGAAAAAAAAAAAAAAAAAAAAAAAACCAGAACGATTGAAAACACTATCGTTTGATATCATTTATCATTTTCAATAAAAATGATTTAGGAAACTCAAAAAATACTTTTTTATTAGTTCCTAAAACTATGGTATTTCCTAAAAAACAAATTTCAAAAATAAGTTCCAGAACTAATATGCCACATATTGTTGTAACGGAAAACAATTTCTAGAACTAGCCAAACCCAGTTAAATTTTAACGAAAATGGATTCACCATGTTGTTCGCATGACAAGTGCTTATCAAGTTAATTATGATAACAAACCTGGCACGTTTAGTTTCAATTTTTTAAAACTGCTTTTTTTCTCTTGACAATATAAAAAAAATATTAAAAATGATACGGAGTACCTATTTGGTAAACTATTTTTCAAAGATTTTTCTGAAAACATTCATATCTTAGGAAACAGTTTTAAAAATTTCTTTTTGAGTTTTGAAACTAATTATATGAAAATAATACGAAAATGATGATGTTTTTGAACTCCCTTTTCTTTTATGTTTCAGCAAATACAAAAAACACAAACCTGCTGAATTTAGTTTCGTTTTTGAAAACTGTTTTTCTATTCTTGAAAAATATAAAAAATTGATATGGAATACTTATTTGGTAAACTATGTTCCGGAAATTTTTCTAAAAATATACCAACATTAGGAAATAATTCTAAAAATTTCTTTTTGAATTTTTGAAAATATTCATTCTAGAACAATGAAGTTTTGAACTCTATTCTTTTTCTATTTTAGCAAATACAAAAAAGAAAAACAAATCTTTTTTTCATTTCTTTCTTATGCTCGCTTTTCTTTTTCTTCCTAAGACAATCAATGTATGACAAGATTAATCACAACATAATCCTAGGGCCGGCCCTAGGCCTAGGCAAGCAAAGCGCTCGCCTTAAGCACCCAATTTTCAAATGCCCCTAACTTTTGAAAATTTTACAGGTTAGAATATAGATCATATGTAATTTATTTCATCTTTTTTGTACAAAACAAAAAGGCCTCATTTTGGATGACAGAAATGCTTGTTAAAAAAGATGACCTAAAATCAATTATACTAATGAACCTAAGGGAAAAAAACACCATTTTAACTAATAAATAAATTGAAGGCCTCAAATTTTTTTCAAACCTTAACTAGTATAATAAACCCCTCTATAAATTCTACAATTTTTTTCCTTACAAAAAGTCCTAGTCTAGATGAGAAAAAATGCATGTCTTATAAAAAGTCCTAGTCTAGAGAGCTAGGTCAAGTAAACATCTCCTCTATTTGGAACACAGATCTCCATTATTTATTAGTTGGCATCTTAAATAAAATAAAACTAAAGGGATAAGATAAGGTCAATCTAAGACTTTCTTCCAAGTAAACGAACTGTGTAAAAAAAGTAAATTTTAATATAAAACAACGTAATTTTATTAACACATTGCATGAATTAATGGAATGGGTGAAATAGAAATCTTTAAAGGATCTAAATCCCTCATGTCCCTCCCGTCTTCTAATCATATAAAGCTTAACCGTCCATCATATGGAGCTTCAAAAGGTTTTGCTGCATCACAGCCGGTTTTAGGTTGGATCATTTCTTAATTCTCAGCTACATATCCATATCTGCCACTTCGGTAAATTGATGACCATAGAAGGGCATGTAAGGTAACTTGCAAACCTTGATCTGAAATGGAAACTCCAAATCCTACCGTCAAATTATATAGAAAAGTTTATGATGTAATGGATGACATTTTTATAATTAAGATTTATTTTGATAGTAATTTTATTTTAATGTGAAAAGTTCTAATTTGATGACATCATTTGTTTGATTTTTTTGAGCTGCAATTACTTGAAAGCGCATGCGTCATTGTTAGAAAACGCATTCGTCATTGTTACGACGGTGACACCCATGTCATGGTGACAACCATGAAGTGTCAAGCTAAATTCTTTAGGAGCCATTTGATAATGATACCGGCTTAAGTCGAGCCACTTTTGCTTGCATAAATGATCGAAACACTAGAAATTATTCAATAGGTCTGGAGTATTATGTTAGCAGTATGATGTGGTGTATTTAAATCAATTATAAGTAAGCATATATTATTATTTTAGGTTAATTGACCTAATTTTTAAAATAAAAAAAATAATAACTTTCTTAACATATTCATATTTATTACCCATATAATTGAGTTAACAAAAAATAAATGATGTGTTTACTTATAATTAATTGGGTATATTATATCATTATGTTAACATAATATTTCGGACCTATTGAATAATTTCTCTCGAAACACTGTTGAAGTAAAGGGCGGGAGACACTACAATCTCTCTACTTTTTCCAATCTGCCCCCTCCTTCCTTTTCCACGTATGGCTAAATATGTCCCCAACGTCATTCATTAATACCTCAATCTCTTATTTTCTTCCATTATTTGACCGACCCAACAAAAAGTAGATTCAATTAATTAATTAAGGTTTAGCCAACTTAATAACCATTGTTAATGTATTGGCATAAAAATTTGAAGTTTGTGACAAAACTTGTCAAGTGTTGCTATTCTGTTCTTTGATTTCTGCAGAGAAAATCAAATGAAGAACAAGTTGGAATTCAAAAGGCACATTTGATTAGTTCGTGTTTTTGTGTATTGAATGGGATAGCACTTTACATGGAAAAAAAAAAAACACTCAGTACTCTTGGAATATCATGTGATTTTTGTTTCTCGTCGCATAGACAAAGTGAGCCCCTTATTAGTAAGGCTAAACACACCTAAGTCTCGAAACTCACAAATGAATGTTGAAAGAGAAATAAAGCTGCGTAATACTTCAACGGCACATTTGATTCAAGAGACAAGATCGGATTGAACAAAAAGTCCTGATTTATCCTGCATTTAATTTAATTAAAGCCTAGACAACTAATCCAATGGGGATTACTAGTATCACATACTAATTCTTATGCAATCGCGAGGGGAAGGTGGGTGTAGTAGTCGAGGGAGGGACGGAACAAGGGCTAAAATGACTTAACTAACCCTAGTAGGTCACATTATTTAGTATTGTATATTATATTGCATTGTAATATGGTAATGTTATATTATATTATATTATTATAAATTAATAAATTTGTGTAACATACTACTGTATATTAAATTAAATTATAATACATTAAAACATATAATATTATGAAATACAATATAATATAATATTATAAACGTACAAAATTTAAAGATAATTATACTACTATATATGATATTTCATTATATTATATTGTAATATACATATTAGATAATGACTATATAATATTATAATACATACTATAATATTATAATATGTAATATACTATAATATTATATTATATAATACACTATAATTATATGTTATACTATCTAATAAATCTATCTATATTTATTGACAATAAATTAAATTTGTTATTTAGTAAGAAATAACATACTTATTTTACACCTTTAATAAGATCAATCTTAACCTTTATCTCATATATAACCAAACGTGAAATTTGCCGACAGATTGGACTATGAATTTTAGGATTACTGGTTCTTAACCTCACAATCCTAGGTCAAACAGTCCCACTAGTTTTTCCTCTATAAAACATCTTTTAGGTGGTCAAAAAATGGCTCAGTTTGAGCCGGTTTCATCTTCAAATGGCTTTATAAAAATCTATTCGGCTCTTTCTAAAGGCCAGGAAGTCCGTGGCTACCAGTGATGATACAGGGGTGTGCCCTCTGATCGCTACACTTTCTTCATTTGTACGTCGTAACTGACGTGAAATTCTTTTGAAAACCAATAAATGAGCACTTGATCAATCGCGAATTTGTTGGGAATTGAATTTTGAACAGACTCGATGGGGACGCGTGTGGTATGCAATTGTTCTTTGCCTTGATTCACTAGAGAATCATGTCAGCATCAGAGGCGGAGCTATGTGAGGCTTAGGGGCACTTGGCCCCCACTTAATTTTGTAAAAGTTATATTTTTATCTCTAATTTTGAGATTTTTTTTAATTTAGCCTCTTTGAAATTTTATAATTGCTCTTATACTTTTAAAATTTTAATTTTGACCTATAATTTTAGAATATTTGTCAATTTTTCTCTTATAAAATTTATGAATGCCACCTTAAAATTTTAATTTTTTCCTTAAAATTATGGTTTATTTCAAAAAATTTACTCAAAACAAGTTTTGAAATTAGTTTACAAATTTTGTATAAAAGTTCAAATTGTATATCATTATACTAAAAAAAATTTTTGCATTGTGAATAAATATTGTTTCCCCCCATTAAATTTTTTAGCTCCGCCACATGGATGGGACTCATACTCAAGTAGGTTCGGATACACCTGTCAATCATACATTAAGGTTCACAAGTGGAGTCTGCTACAGTGAGCCAATCCTAAGATAAAGCCCGAGCAAGATATAAACAAGAATAAGCAAAGAAAAGAAACGAAAAACAAAACTTTAGGATCGGTTCGGAATTACTGATAGTTTTTATTTTTTATTATGTGTTATAAATGTATTTTTATTTTTATTTTTTATGATTTGATGATGATATTTATAAATTATCGTTTTACTAATAGTGCTAGATCAATATTTTAAAAACAAGAAAAACACACATTTTAATATTTTTTATTTTTTATTTTTTTAAAAATAAAAAAATAAAAACAAAAAACATTTACTAGACGAAACCTTAACATTAGATGAGAGGCAGCATTTCGAAGTTTACATTATCTTGGATGGGACACTCTTCATAAAGGATTGCAAATGAAGCAGTGAGACTTGGCTCATACCCTGTGATTGATATATTATATGGTTCAAAGTCATCCCAATAATACAGTAAAACTATAAAGTAGATAATTCTTTGAACCTCTTAATTTATTTTCTTACTCATAAGACATAAAAATAATACTATATAAATAAAAAAAACTTATACAAGATTTATCATCAGAATGATGTAATTAAATAAGAACAGTGATGTCACCTAATTATGCTGACATAGTATCACAATCAATAGAATTACACCAAAATACAATTTTATCCTTATCACCTAGAATTAAAGAGTTAGTTGAAATAATTTATCCACACAACTCCACTAAATGTTAAGACATCTCATTACAATATATTCATATAGATGTATTTTATTGATTTATAATACCATATTAATAAAATTGGCGTAATATCACTATAGCATTAAATATTCTCTCGTGAATTCCACCCAAACCAAACACTCTCAAAAATGAAAACTACTCAAGCCAAGAGAATTCACCCAAACCTAACACTCTCAAAAATGAAAACCACTCAACCCAAGAAAATCAAAACAGGGAAAATCTTTTTTGAACAATTGGCTCGGGTATTTAGAACCCTACCGGGTATAACGGGTCAGATCTATGACTGTCTAATCTGATCCATGAAGGATCGGTACTGAATTTTATCAGAATGGATTCTGATCTACTCCAATCCAAATACTTCCGAATTGCTTACTTCCCTGTGTTCGCAAAATTCATCAATGAAATTGGCCACGTGAGGAACTTTACAGACACAATAGCTTGAAGGATTGTTGCACTTGTCTTTGCCTCATCTTTTTTCTCTCACCTCTTGTCTAAGAGGGCAACACAAGTTCATGATGTTACCGATTCTATGTTAAGATGTGCCATAGGGATGTGTTTTTTAGAAGTACTAATTTTTTTAGAAAATGTATATAAAAAATTTCAACAAACTAATGTAACAATAACAATTTTGTAATTAATAGCCAACCTACTGAATATTTTGTTTTAAAGTGAATGACTCTCAATTTTTTTCATTATTGTGATGATAAATTCTGTATGACTTTTATGATAGTAGAATATTATCTCTTTTTCTATTTTTTGCTAGGCGTGTGCTGTAGGTTTTTGATCTCTAGATAAAGGTACATTTTTTTGTCTAATATCGACAAACAAACTTCCATTTTTTTTTAAGATTGCATGATTTAGTTTGTTATACAACCATATCACAGCGGCCAAACATAAATTCTGCAACCCTCTAGAGATTTTGTCAATTGGGTTTTCAGAAAGTACATAGAATCCTGGAGAGCAGTTAATATCAAATTATTTGCCTCTTGCGATGCACTGCACATGAGGGCCTAAAACCTTGTACAACTTTGCTGACAAATCTCACCGGTGCTTTTCTCTTTCCTCGAGTGTAATGGGTTCAATTATCACCGACAAGACTCGTTTCTTCGCTTTGGTATCTGGAGCTCCATGCCCATCTCCATATTGGTATGTGCATTGGGCAATACGAGCAAGGTTAGTAGCTGTTTCAATGAAAGGTTTTTCAAAAGGAGAATCAACTACTCGAGCTTTGTTCATCTTCTTCCATGTTTCATCAATTAAATTGCTTATGTGCTTGCGGGCTTCTTGTTCAGAAAGTCCATTTTCCTGCATGTAACACGAGATTGAATTTGCAGATTCACCTCTCTCGAGCTCGGCCTATGACACGAACAAACAAGGATCCATGTTACTGTCAATGTTATAAGACTGACAATTGAACTACCAAAAAATTCCTTAAAACTCGTTTTACTGGAGCAGAATCATGAATTTTCTAATTTGCATACCTTGGAAGTACCCAAATCGTTGCAAAGTCGAAAAATCATGGATGAACATTGCAGAAGCCGAAGGTTTGTCTCTAAACTGTGCAGCGACTCTTTCGTGATATTTTCAGTCACCAAAAAGTAGGCATGAAATAGTATAACCACCCCTGATACTGATTGCCATGCATTGTCAAGATACGCCTCCAATGTTGGGATGCTTTTGTTGAAACACCACTTTGCTTCCACTAAGAATGTTTTGCATAAATCTGCCCACTGTGATCCAGGTAGGGGATAACAAAATAGAGTGTTTTATATTGTTAGTTTGTATGTATCTATGGTGTATATATTTGAGATTGTTATATATAATGTAGGATGAACAATCATTTTTTCCTTCTAACTTTGTTTTAGATTTTAATATTTTTTAAACTTTAACTTTGTCTATTTAGGCCCATTAATTTTTAAAAAGAAGTCAATGTGGTCCAACATTTTAAAATAAGCTAAAAAAATTGATGCTTTCAATTATGATTTAATTTGACTTTATCCACTAAACTAAAAGTCAATTACAATTTACCCTTAAACTATAAGAATTTAAGTACATAGTAAAATTATTGACAAAACAAACAAAAAAAAAATTGAACATTTGTAACATTTCTCACTAAATAAAATATAAAAAAAAGTTTCCCTTTAATTAACAAATAAGTAGTTTAAAAAATCTCCTTGATATTGTCAAGGCTAAAAATTAGTGATACACAAAAGGAAGATTTTATGAATTATTTTAGTTATCTTCTTAGGCATTTTGAGATGATTTATAATATCTTATAGCCATGAAATTATTTTTTTTCTCTTTCTTTATAGATTAGTATAAAATTTTAACGAAAAAAATTTCTAAATTTAAATTTTATGATAGTGAAAATGCAACTATTTTTAGTTGAATGGAAGCAAAGTAATATTAAGCTAAAATATAGAAGGCTAAAGTATAATTAATATTTAACTTCCTTACTTATTTTAAAAAGTCGGATTACATTGATTTCCTGATAAAAGTTAAAATACCTAAATAGAATAAATTAAAATTTAAAATTAACATTAAAATTTGAGACAAAATTATAAGAACTAATGTACCTTTTCTTTCTTTCATTATATTATTCAATATACGACTAATCTCTCTCTTTCTCGTTATTCTAACATACATCATCCGTTGATGATTAATCCTCAAATTTAATGTCAGGTCAAAGTGACTGTACAGTTGAATAGGGTACAATTACCGCTCTTGGTAAATATGGTACAATGTTCGCCCCTTTTTCTTTAAGAGTGTCATAAGCCATTTCATTGACAGTATTGTACAGAGCTAGGAAGCACAATTTCATGTAGTCAGGAAGGGTTTCCACAGCTTTTATATCCCATCTGTAAGAAAACAATTAAACACTTCAAAAAACAATTAAAATTGAAAGAGAATAAAATATTAGGAACAACAAAATGGAAACATAAGATAATGTATTTCAGTGCAAACCTTTCCACAGCGTCCGTAAATATTTCTAGTTCATCCAAAGATCCATATACATCGTAGACATCATCAATGATAGTTATCAGTGCCGTAACTTTTGTTAGCCCCTTGCGGCAATTACCGAATTGAGGTTCAAACACCATGCCGACAGTCCAAAAGAAGCATTCCATCAATCTATCTCGGGCAAAACTCAACTTGCTTGTTAAACCCATATTCTGCCACCAGCTGAAAAATTAATAATAATAAAGCAAAACCGAGGCTGATTAGTTGCAACAGTGTGATCAGCTTATTTGAATTGAATTACTAAGTCTGAAGTTGATATTGTCAACCTCAGAATCTCAATATTTTAAGTTCTATTTGTTATAGAGGTGTTTAGACGTAACTTATTTAGTAGTTTATGACTTTTTTAAAATGTATTTGAGTGAGTGATTTAAAAAAACAACTTATATCTAATCACGTTTTTTAAAAAAAGCTTATTTTTAAAATTAACTTATTAAAAATAAATTATAACTTATGATTTATGACTTATAAGCAAGGTATCCAAACACCCTATATATATATATATACATAAGAGAAATGATATTGACTTGTCTAGGGATGACTGACACTTTACTATGAATTCATGGTGCACCAAGGCAGTTGTGTCCCAAGTTAATCGGTTCCACATAGGAGGCATGCGGGAGCAAGAGTGCTAAAGCATCATTTGTAAAAATAAAAAAAATTCAAGAGCCGACGTGTCTCTAGAATGCACATACACATTTATAAATATATGTATATATTTATTAATATATTTAACTATATATAAATATATAGATGTACATATATTATAAATAATTTTTAATTTTGTATGCATTAATTTTTCAAAAAATACTTAAAAGTTATAGTAGTTAAAATAAATAAAAGAAACAACATAATTACAATGATCATTTCCTTAATTACAAAACTTTATATGCAAAATCTCAATATAAGATGTGTTATTTTGTGTTTTAATATCATAATAACAAACATGAAAATCAATTATTAGTCTAAACTAGAAATTGAGGTATTAACCATTTGAGTTTGTCAATTTGACATAAATTTGCTCTCAACTAGAAGAATTAAATTACTTGGGTCGCAACCCTGAGAAACTAGTTCAAAAAGGTGTTTTATCATTTTTCCATAGTGCATCATCACAGTTCTTGGGTTGTTTAATGGACCTCAACTCTTAGAAACCGAACCACAGGTTCCGAAATATCCGATATTAGTAACGATTTACGCATTCTGTTTCTGAAAGGAGTATTCAATTAAGTAGATAAAAGTCTGTTGCACTTGGATTTACCTTGACATGTCTTGGAGCTCTCTCTGGAGTGTAGCTTGCACCATGTTGAAATCCAACTTAGCCAGATCAAGAAGCACTTGATTTGAGTCTTTCCTTTTACTGTATGCTTCGATGTACCACCTAGCTTCTAGCCTCGGCATCCTATGGTGCAAAGGAAGTTCCAACGCATGGTTTATTTGGTCCATAAGGCCTGTGTCTATCTTCCCCTTGAGGCCCTTCATATGCACATGCTGGCTTGCAAATGCTTTGGCCTCATCCAAAATGTTCTCTCCCTCAAAAGCAAGATATGAAGCTTCATACAAACTGAGCAATCCCTTGATATCCTCACGTAGACGATCGGTGAAGTTGCCATTATCATCCTTGAAACTCTGAAACACATCTGTGTATCATCCGTACATTATCCATTAGTGTGAGACCTAACTGAGGGTACACTATACTTAATTTTCTTTTTGTTCTTTCTATTTTGGTTTTCTATTTTTATTTTTTATTGTTTCTGAATACTAGGAAACGATAATGAACAAGAATGATTTTACTTCACTATAGTTGAGATGCCAGAAATGCATTTCCAAAGTCCACTCTCAAAACCAGATGGCACTCCCTAGTCCCTAAAATTCGATGACTTACTGCTACCTGTTTAGTAGAGGTTTTCGGCCAATTTTTTTTTTAAGTTTATAAGCAAAAAAATAACTAATTCTTTCAGGCTTTTTTACTTTTTAACTTATCTTTAGCTTATAAAAGCATAAACTAAAAAAGCTAAAGCAAAAAATCTAAAAAAAAATGTATCAAACAAGCCTATGTTGGCAATTAATTATATCCGGAAGCCGTCTACTATGTGCGGTATGCTATAAGTGATAAATATGTATGCAACTATATATGCACTAAAGTTGTAAAATATTTCTACATAAAGAAAGCACTAATATGTAACTATATAACACCGACATTGTAAAATCTTTTTATATAAGCAAAGTGACACATGTCCTTTAAATATTATCTCCAAAGTGAAAAAAAAAAAAAAGAAAAAAAAAGGCCATGAGGATGTGTCGTATTCTAGGGTCCACGGTAGATATATATACACACTGCTAATAGGACTACCTTGAGAGACCTCATAACCATGTTCTCTACAGAGCCTGAAGTAGAGAGCAGCAGCATGAACACTGTTCTCTACTCTCAAATTTGTTCCTTGCTCGGACACTATCCGATCAAGTGCTTGGCTTATATCCTCCTTGAAGTGTCGGCTCATGCCCAGCCGTTGTATGTCGTCTATGAGTTCGAGTATCGTCAATGGATTGGCATCTTCATCATCAATCATAGCCCTTACCTCCTCCTTTAGCTTATTTTTCTTCTGCTTGAGTACGTCATCATGCTGTATGAATAACACAAAATGCGTGGCACTTAACATAAAAGCTCAGTTTATAAAAGGCGCTAGCTATAGCATTTTTGTTACTACAGTGGAAGACACAGGAAAAAATAAAACAAAATGCAACACGGTCATTCTCTAACACCACCATAAAATCAAAAATAAGCACTGCTTAATGAAGAAATGCAATTAATTATTCACCGCATTGAAATTCTTCAAGGACTTGACAAAATCAGAAGTCCAAGTTGTTGGCTGATAATTGGCTGACCGTCTTTTAGCTGTGTGCTGCGATTCTTGCTTGATTGTTGAGCATTGAAGGTTCAAGTTTGTTCGAGTGCAATGCAGAGCCCTTTGTGGAACATGCCTCGGAAGATTTGGTGTTAAAGAAATTGGATGGGCCACAAAGAACAGATGAAGTGCCATCTGAGTAATACTGGACTGGGTTGGTGGGTTATTCCCACAAGGCCGCAGTAGAAGACTATATAGACTCTTCCACTGACCAGCTCTTACAAAATATCATAAGATTTTTGTGGCCATTAACTGTTGGCCTTGCAATATCTCTAAACATGTGATGAAATATTACGTAGGCTTTAGGCTATATTATACATAGGCATCATTGTTACAAGAGAAAATAGGTTTGTTATGTGATCATCCATCAAGCTACATCACTGATCCTCATTTCAGGCTTTAGCAATCCAACTACTCCACACATTATGTGATAATATCTTAGATATTTATTGAACTTTCTAGACAAATGTATTAATTTTTAACACACCCTATTTAGTTATGGTTCCAATTTCCATTTTCGTATTATTGAAAACAAAAAAAAATTAAGAACTTCTCATTTATCATTTTCATGGAAACACAAAAAAATAGAACTATTGAAAACATTATCGTTTGATATCGTTTATCATTTTCGAATAAAAATGGTTCAAGAAAACTTAAAAAATATTTTTTTATTGATTCTTAAAATTAGGATATTTTATATTAAAAAAAATTCAAAAACAAGTTTCGGAACTACTGTACTAATTATGATTGTAACGGTAAACAATTTCTAGAACTAGTTTGCCAATTCCGGTTAAATTTCAACGAAAATGGATTCACCATGTTGTTCATATGACAAGTGCTTATTAAGTTAATTAACTGGCAACTGGCAACAAACTTGCACACTTCAGAACTCCGAAGGTGAATACAATTTGGGGCAAAATATATGTCCTATCCGAAGAAGAGAGACTAAAGAGGATGACAAACCTGGCACGTTTACTTTCAAATTTTTAAAACTGTTTTTCCGCTCTTGAAAATATAAAAAATATTAAAAATGATACGAAGTACCTATTTGGTAAACTATTTTTCGTAAATTTTTCTGAAAACATTCAAATCTTAGGAAACAGTTCTAAAAATTTCTTTTTGAGCTTTTGAAATTACTCATATGAAAAAGATGATGTTTTTGAACTCCCTATTTTTTGTATTTCAGCAAATACAAAAAACACAAACCTGCCAAATTTAGTTTCGTTTTCGAAAACTGTTTTTCTGTTCTTGAAAAATAAAAATAAAATATCAAAAATTGATACGGAATACTTATTTGGTAAACTATCTTTCAGAAATTTTCTGAAAATATTTGAACCTTAGGAAATAGTTCTAAAAATTTCTTTTTGAATTTTTGAAAATATTCATTCGAGAATAATGATGTTTTTGAACTCTCTTCTTTTTATGTTTTAGCAAATACAAAACAGAAAAACAATTTTTTTTTTCATTTCTTTCTTATGCTTGCTTTTCTCTTTTCTCCTCAGACAATTAATGTATCACAAGGTTAATTGCAACATACTCCCAGGGCTGGCCCTAGGCCTAGTCGAGCAAGGAGCTCGTTTTAGGCACCCAAATTTCAAAAGCCTCAAATTTTTGAAAATTTTATAGGTTAAGAGTATAGATCATATGTAATTTATTTCATCTTTTTTAACAAAAAAAGCCTCGTTTTGGATGAGAAAAATGCTTGTTAAAAAATGAAGACTTAAAATCAATTACACTAATAAATCTAAGGAAAAAAAAATACCACTTTAACTAATAAATAAATTGAAGACCTCAAAATTTTTTCAAACCTTAACTAGCATAATTAAGCCCCTATATAAATTCTATAATTTTTTTCCTAACAAAAAGTCCTAGTCTAGATGAGAAAAAATGTCTTATAAAAAGTAATATTGAAATCAACTATACTAATTAACATATATACAAAAAATTAAAAAACTGGTCCAACTGAAGAAAATGAATTGTACCAAAAATTTTGAAGGCTTAAAGTTTTTTAATCCTATATGTTATAATTAAAGTCGTATATAGTTTTTATATTTTTTTTTGAAAAAAAGAAGTATCTTTCAAATAAAAAAAGGCCCATTACAAGAAGGCTCAAAATTAGCATACTAGCGAATTTAAGAAGAAAAACACTGATTTGATAAATAAAAAAATTATAAACTAAAAGCGGGAAAAAGTTTTATTTAAAGTTGATTGTCTTAAGTCTTAAATTGTCTAGAGCTGCCCTATATACTCCCTACAAATTTTGGAAAACATTCACATAAAAATGATATGAAAATGGTGTTTTCCAACTTACCATTGTTTTTGTTTTTGAAAACACAAGAAAACAAAAACAAAGATTTTTAAAACGATGCCAAACAGGACAAACTTTGCATTTCTTTCTTATGGCTGCTTTTCTTTCTCTTCCTCGGACAATTAACGTACAACGTCTTTATCACAATGTAAGCGCTACTAACATGGAATCAATCCTGGCCAAAAATAGGATCCAAATGGCAAGAGAGAATGAGCTTGAAAATGAAGTATGTGATGGAAATGAAATTCCTTCCGAGGATCCCATTTGGAGTTAGTTACACAGGAGTCATGTACATCTGGATCACAATTGCTCATTCTAGGAGACGTGTAACAGTTATATAGGAGACGTGTACATCTGTCTCAGCATCACAATCGCTGGGCATGTGAATCACCCTTTTTGTGTATTTTATTTTTGGCAAGGCAATATGAAAACGGGAAAGTAGTCTGCATAGTTTGAACCATCGTCAAACCAGTGAGTCCAAATTGGTTTGACCACTGAGCTACAGTGTTCAATCATGTCATGTAAACTACTCTCCATACTTATTTGTCTGCTCAAAATAAAAAAAAATTATACAGTGCTCCAAGAGCACGATCATGTAATATTTTACCTCTCCTAATATGGAGCTCACCACCTATTAAATCACTTTTAACAGATGACGAGTTTCACTTCATATGAGAGGTGAAGCACTACGTGATCGTGCTCTTAAAACACCAAATAATTTCTTCCCAAAATCACCCAAAATGAAATGTTCATTACTCATGTTCTTAAAAAAGAGGAAAAAAAATGAAACATTGACAATACTTCAATTGGAAGGGATCCATTATTATTTTCTTTCGCCTAAGACAACACAAGCCCGTTGATGTGGATTCCTATGCTACAATTCCCAACAAGGTTATAAAAAACCGAGTAGCCAATTGTTCACGTTTAACAAGCTTCAAAACACAGGTCGAGGGAGGGGATTGAGAGCGGCAATTGCCCCTCTAAATTTTTTAAAATTTTTGCAGTTATATAATTAAAGATAAACAAGCACAATTACCAAAAAAAAAATAGTTCTTTATCTCAAATATCTTACATGTCATGTTTTGATTCGAGGATAAAGAATTTAAGATGATAATTGAAAAGAATATTAACACCCCTCCTTTTTTTGAACTAGTTTCCTATTTTATTTAAAACTTCATATTTTAATAAGGATATCATTCCTCACTTATCTTATATAGACTCCTATTACACATAAAAATCATAAATTTGTGGGACACTCTACTTGCTCTCCAGGTAACAAAGTTGCACTCGTTAACCACATATAAATGTAAAAAAAAAAATTGGTTTGCAAGATCCTGGCGTCCTACCAAAGTATAATATACGTATATTCATAATTTTTCTGAACTTGCTTATTGAGTTAATTCACGAGTAAGGTTTCTTTTCTTTTTTTTGTTTTTTTTGTTTTGGGTAAATATATTCTGTAATTCAAATTATTTCATTCTTTTGATTACTGTAAATTTTGTTACCATTTATTTCACTGTAAGAAGGCCATGTGGTTATTAATTGGAACTATAGCTTATTACATGAGAGAGAGAGAGAGAGAGAGAGAGAGAGAGAGAGAGAGAGAGAGAGAAATGTAAAATAACATAAACCATCCAAAATTTTCAATATATAAACATATATTTTTATTTTAATACATATATGCTTATATGATTTATAGGATTCATCTTTTATCAACTTAGAATCTTGATTCCGCCACTACTTCAAAATATGGTCAACTATCACCTTTTGAACCCATATGAAACGAATTAACTTTTAATGGAATGGAGTTTGAATATGTTGATTGTTTTTTATACATAATCTTAAAGTGTGAACAAGCATTTCAAGCTGAGTTCAAAAATCAATAAGCTTCAAAATGAGTTCCAGATTGGCTTGTTTGCATAAATAGCCAATCTTGTGCAAGTTTAGTTTCTAATGAGTCAAGCTTAAGAAGATTGGTTGGATTTACCGCTACATTCATAGCTAGCCCTTAATCCTTAAATCACTGTTATGATAAGCTGAATCATGCTGCTTCACCATCACTTTACCACTCAATGAAAGGATCCGCAAATAACAGATTATTAGACTATATTGGGATCAAACTTGGCCCTATGCGAAACTTAACATAGTGACCTTGCAATGCATTGCATTCAATTATTAACGTTGCCAGTGAACTCATCGTACTTGTAGTCCAAGCCATTCCAAAGAGAGTCTTGGGGCATCCGCTTAAACCCTTGGCTTTGACGCTCGCATATTGGTGAAACAAATGCAAAAAGACTAGCTAACAATTATCAACAAAACTTTAAACCAATGCATACCAAGGCAACAACCAACAGAGTATGACACTTTCTACAAAAACCAAAACAATAAAAATCTTTTTAAGTAACTTCATTGCAATACTATGCTTGTTTCATAAAACTAGGACTCAAGAGATCCACTCACAAAAAGAAAAATTTTGAAGTGCATATATTCCACTGACAGGGAAGATTAGTCGTGAGACAAGGAAGCACAAAGACATCCAAAATCCGCATAATATGAGTGTAAAGAACTCGAGATAGTAACAACTCTTTATGTGCACTTGCCAGCTTTTGCAGCTGTGGCGGCAGCCTGTCCCCGAAGATGACCAGTCCTCCCGGCTGCCACTTGACACAACCTTCTTGGCCCCTGATGGAAGCTTGATCCTAATTAGATACAACAATAATAGAAAGACCGATTAATAGATATTAAGACCGTAAGAAATTAACAACTACACAAAACAAAAAGGGCAAAGAGGACAGCAGCATATAATCCCTTCTTTATTAGTCAAGAAGTCAACTTAATTAGTTGCAAATCTAGGAGTCCATCTAATCTCCTTCATCCAGAGATTAACCTACAAAACACCCTCCACCAAACAATGATTAGGGCCTAAGGGCAAATATTTTCCCTGAGGCCATAAGAGGGCTAAAATTTCCTCTTTCACACAAAGCCCAAAGAGCCTGTTGGAAATTTGGCCCCTTCAAATTTATCCTCTTTTTGGATCTACTCTTTGATAGGTATATCAAAATAAATAGAGAAAAACACAACACAAAGATTTACGTGGACAACTCTCAAAATAGAAGAAAAACCACCAGCCCCAGAGAAAAATACAATATATGAAAAATTATTACAATCACACAATTTTTTCTCTTCACCCCAAAGACATTCACTAAGCTTTTCCACTAGCTAAACTTTAATTTTCACATATTCAAGAGGAATTTTACTAAAGTCAAAAGTTACTAGTTAAGCTATTGACTGGTGTACTTAACTAAAGAGATATAACCCTCTTTATATAAGCCTTGAACCTCGCCCCCTTTAGCATTCCCAACCGATGTGGCATTGCCAAAGGAAGGCAAAACCCAACAAATCTTCACTTTTGCGACTTTGGCCGGTATTATAGCCACACTCCACCTTAACAAAGATTTTTATACCTTATGCTATCATGCTCCACCATAAAAGCATATGCACTCAAAATAAATCAATTCGAAACATTTCACTTTGGCCCATGTCAAAAAACAACTTTGCTGAAAAATTATGATGCAACTCCCACATTTGGCTTTTTTGGAAGTTCATTAGTCATGGACATGAATTTCCACCACACAACTTGGATCAACGCCAAACCAATGCTCGTGTGCAAACTTATAGAACTACTAATAGTAATACATCCTCTATCATGCAAAATCATCGTCTATGCAAAGAGACACAGTGTTAGCGTCATTATTAGTATCTCTATTCACTGACTTGGGGCATCTTGCTGAATTCGTTCCATCTTTTGGACAATTTTTCTTGACGTGCCCAGATTATCCACACACCTAGCAGATTACTTTCTTCTTCATGCAGTTCTTCTTCCAATCACCAGCTACCACTGCTAGGTTCTCAAGTGAACGATTACATCTACCGCCTAGTCTTCTCTATTAAGAAAACAGTTTGCTGGTAACCTCTGAAAAAATTATTTTCTTCTTCCCATGAATCAAAATAGGCTTTATATGCTCATAGAAAGATGGAAGAGATCAAATAAACCTTAAAACTTGATTCTCATTTTCAATTTTAACTCTAATAGATTCGAGTTCAGAGACGATGCC
This sequence comes from Euryodendron excelsum, assembly GCA_033060915.1. NCBI lineage: Eukaryota > Viridiplantae > Streptophyta > Magnoliopsida > Ericales > Pentaphylacaceae > Euryodendron > Euryodendron excelsum. The sequence continues at coordinate 17,034,354 of CM065386.1, forward strand.
ATTGAGAACACTTAAGTGATCGGAGATAGTTGTACCTTCACTCATCCACAGTGTATGAAACTACTCCTTCAAATATACTCGATTCGAGACGCCCTTCGTCTGATACAACTCTTCAAACTTTTTTCGGAGTTCTTTTACTGTAGATATTCCATGCACATTTGCAAGAACATTCTTGGCTAGGCATAGACGTATTGCACTTGATGTTCTCAAATCCAGATCCTTCTAATCTTCATCGCTCATTCCAGATCTGCTCGAGCTAGTATCACTGCTAACTTCAGGGATTAGTCTATCCTTCAACGCCTTATGTAATCCTGATTGAATCAAAACATCACTGACTTGCACTTGCCACAAGCAAAAATTGATTCGCCCATCAATTTCTCTACATTAAATCTGATAGGATTTGAAGTCCTACTTCCTGACATTACCTTGATGAATTTTTACCGTAGAAATGAATAGTACTCACCAAGTAAGTTATCTTTCCTAGACAGAACTTCAAGATTCCCAGAAAAGATTAGAGAGGTCACACTGGTCCCACTTAGAACCCAATCTCCTAGACAAAACCTCCTTAGACTATATGTATCCACACCACCACACCAAAGCTCCACCCCACCAAAAGGATAACCATACCAAAGCTCCATCCCATCAAAAGGAACCTTTAATAATTTCAAGAAAATTTTTTCTGATGTGGAAGATTAGTTAAAACTGTAACCACAGAGCATACTAAAAATTTCAAGAAAGAAACTATACAACCGAAAAGGCTCTGATACCACTTGTTGGGAATTTGACCCTCCCAAATTCGCCCCCCCCCCCCCCCCCCCCCCCTTTTTGGATCTACCATTTGATAGGAATACCAAAATAAATAGAGAAAAACATAACACAAGGGTTTATGTGAAAAAACTCCCAAAACTGGAGAAAAATCACTAACCCTAGAGAAAAATGCACTATGTGAAAAATTGTTACAATCACACAATTCCTCCTCACCCCAAAGACACCCACTAAACTTTCCCACTAGCTAAACTTTAACTTTCACCTCTTCAAGAGGAATTTTACTAAAGTCAAAAGTTATTAGCTAAGCTATTAACTAATGCACTTAACCAAGGAGATATAGCCCTCTTTATATAAGCCTTGCCCCCTTAACATTCCCAATCGATGTGGGATTGCTAAAGGAAGCAAAAACCCAACAGAGCCTTGTGTGGGAGAATTGTGCATCCAAAAGTGTCTTTAAAAATATTGCAAAGTCAAGCCCACTTCAAGAAAGAGGAATCATTATAACTGAATTCAACCCTCCCACAGCCTTGTGTGTGTGTGTGTGTGTGTGTGTGTGAGTGAGTGAGAGAGAGATCTCTTTTCGGTTCCACTCAAACTTTTCGAATGAAATTCAATTTAAATTTTTTCGAATGAAATTAAATTTAAATGGTAATTATAAAATTGAGAAAAATGTTTTGCAATTCCAAAGGGCACACTTCAGCTGTTCCAAAGATAAATATGGCCTTTTTTACTCACTTTCATTATCATCCCTTTTACGTTAACAATTTGAATTAAAGAAAAGTTCTATACAAATTCTAACACCTCCTAGTCTCACTTACCTAACTATGAATTTTCTCCCTCTACAAAGGAAAAAACAATAATAACATAAAACAAAACAAACCGAAAAAGAAACCTCATGTTTAACTTTTTGAGCTTGTAGCATAAAGTTTTTAAGTTACATTAGACACTTTTCAACTCGCATTTAGCAATATCCTAAAACTCCAAAAGTGGTGAGAGTACCAATCCATTGTTATAAAATTAAAGAAAATATAAAGCAAATAAATATATTCAACATAAGATATAATAAAATTAGTTCTTCAGGAACTGACAAATATTTCTCAAATTAGTTCTTCTGAAACTACTAGGAGTTAATCTTTTTGATCATCCAAAACTTCATTATATTATAAGAAAAAATATAAATACAACTGTATCTCTCAATATTTGTCCAGAATTTTTGCTCTGTCTCTCTTATCTATTATTCTCTCCTCCTCTTTCTTTTCTCTCTTCCTTTTCTCTCTTCTTCCTCTTCTTCTTCTTTTCTCTTTTTCTCCAACTCTATATATAGACACAGAAAACGCACAGTCATGGGAGAAAAACGTCAGTGCTTATGTTATGACTTGCAAAAGTCATCCATGAACAGTATTTTCACTTTGTTCATAACATTCCCCCTGGATAACTTTTGCACAAAAATATACCTCATTAAAACCTTGTTAGGAAAAACTCAGTGGAAAAAAACCTTAGTGAAGGAAAAAGAGTGCAATATTCTTGTGCAACATAGTAAGCTATAGGTGCATTAAAATCTTGCCAAGGAAAATCCTGTGGGAAAAAATCATTGACAAAGAAAAAAGAGTACAGTATGCGACTCCCCTTCATTCATACTTTTGGTATAAATTTCATAGGTTCTCGAACTTCGCAGTTGGTAGTGTTTTAGTAGATAAGTCCATCAAATTATCGCTTGAACATATCTGCTGGACATTAATATCACCACTCTTCTAGAGCTCATGTATATAAAAGAACTTTGGCGATACGTATTTGGTTCTGTCAACTTTGATGTAGCCTCTCTTAATTTGTGCAATACATGCTGCATTATCTTCATATAATATCATTGAGGTATCTTTGATTGAGGATAGTCCGTAACTTTCTTGAATATATTGGATCATAGATATCAACCAAATGCACTCTCGACATGTTTCATGAATTGTGATTATCTTATAATGATTTGAAGAAGTTACAGTTAGTATTTGCTTCACAGATCCCCAAGATATAGTAGTGTTACTATAGGTAAATACATACCCAATTTGTGATTATACTTTATGTGGATCGAAAAAGTAACCAGCATCTGCATAACCAACTAACTTTGGTTTTGGTTCATTTGAATAGAATAAACACATGTATGTTGTTCCTCAAAGGTAATGGATATGTGTTTTACCCCTTTTCAATGCTTCTGAGTTGGTACAGAACTATATCTTGTTAGTAAATTGACAAAAAATGCAATATCGGGTCTTCTGTAATTTGTAAAATACATAAAAGCCCCAATAGTACTGAGACATGGTATTTCAGGACCAAGAATTTCTTCACCATCTTCTCGAGAACGAAAAGGATCATTTTATACATTTAGTAATCAGACAATCATGGGGGAACTCAATGGATGAGATTTGTCCATATAAAATTGATTTAGAACATTTTCTGTATATCTAGACTGATGGATAAGAATTCTATTTGATAAGTGCTTAATATGTAATCTAAGCCAGAATTTTATTTTTCCAAGATCTTTCATTTCAAACTCCTTTTTTAAATAACTAGCAGTTGTTGTAAGCTCTTCAAGCGTTTCAACAAGATTCAGATCATCGACATAGACTGCAATAATAGCAAAAATAAATTCTGATTTTTTAATAAAAATACATGGATAAATTGTATTATTCACATATCCCTTTTTCAATAGATATTTGTAAGCACCCCATTTTTGACCGCTCGGCAGTCTACACGCCGTCCAGACTTGTTTTCAAGTCATTGTGGGCATATTCCGATCGAAACCAATTCTCTAGGTCCAAATTCCGTCTTTCCATCGCTTCGCGGGCCTGTCAGGCCCAAATAGAGGCAAAATGACCAAAATGCCCTTAGGGGCATTGTCCTTTCCTTTCTGATTCCAATCCCACTCTCGAGACAGTTTATTCCTTGAGACGGTTCCAATCCAGGCACGTTTCTTCAGAGACGGTAAGACCCCTTTCCAATCCCACTCTCGAGACAGTTTATTCCTCGAGACGGTTCCAACCCAGGCGCGTCTCTTCGGAGACGGTAAGACCCCTTTCCAATCCCTCTCTCGAGACAGTTTATTCCTCGAGACGGTTCCAATCCAGGCACAACTCCTCAGAGACGGTAAGACCCCTTTCCAATCCCTCTCTCGAGATAGTATATTCCTCGAGACGGTTCCAATCCAGGCACGTCTCCTCGGAGATGGTAAGACCCCTTTCCAGTCCCACTCTCGAGACAGTTTATTCCTTGAGACGGTTCCAATCCAGGCACGTCTCCTCAGAGACAGTAAGACCCCTTTCCAATCAATCCCTCTCTCGAGACAGTTTATTCCTCGAGACGGTTCCAATTCAGGCACGTCTCTTCGGAGACGATAAGTCCCCTTTCCAATCCCTCTCTCGAGATAATTTATTCCTCGAGACGGTCCGAGTAGCGAAACTACTCACAAAACCATTAGAGTAGCGGAAATACTCACAAGTAGGTCGATATAGGGAATTGCCAACAAACCCCTGTGTCACGACGACCGCCGTTAGAGTGGCAGAAACACTCAAAACTCAGGTCAACGCCAGTGTCTGTTAGCCCACTTTGGTGAAAAATGACCAAACTAACCTTTGGACCTTTTCCGAGACTTTCCGGTCAAGATGACCATTTTGCCCCTAGGCATCCGAGCGCCCCGGGAACCACACCGGCTCTAGGTATCAAACCGGTAATATTTCAAGAATACTTTTTATAGTATTCTCAACCTTTCTTTACCTTTCCAGATCATTCTGAGTCAGTTCCGGCCAACCCAGTACAAAATGATCGTTTTGCCCCTCGTGGGCCGGTCTCCTTTTTTTACCACGCCGGCTCTGGGCATCAAACCGGTAGCCTCCTAAGACTACTTTTTATAGTGTTCTCAACCTCCTTGTACCTTTTTGGATCATTCCGAGTCAGTTCCGGCCAACCCGGTGCGAAATGACCATTTTGCCCCTAGTGGGCCGGTCTCCTTTTCTAACCACGCCGGCTCTGGGAATCAAACCGGCAACCTCTGGAAACATTCTGAATAATGTTTCCAGATCCCAAGTCTTCTTCTGAGATAGTCCGAGTCTGTCCCGGCAGTTTCCAGGTTCGATTGACCGTTTTGCCCCTAAAGGCCCGGTCAACCTTTTCGACACATCTTATCCTCACTTTTCAAGTCAAATACCTCCAGGACACTATTTTAAGTGTTCCTGCTCCTTTCCGGCCTTTCGATTCATTCTCGGCTCCTTTAAATCATTCCCGGACTTTCCAGAGTCACTCCTAGTGAAGCCAGGCTAAAAATTGCATGGTAGTCACTAGTACAAGCGCCCAAATCTAGTCAAAGATACGTTGCTTACTGACCTTAATAGTTTCCTAATTGGCTGGCGCCACTAGTAGTGGTGCCAAGCCAATATTTGGCCTGGCGCCACTCCTAGTGACGCCAGAAGGAATTTTGGCCTGGCGCCACTGCAACAGGCGCCAGTGTATTCCTCCCTCTATAAATAAAGAGTCTCATTCAACGTGAAAGGGGTCTGCAAACTTAACCTAAGAATCCTATATTTCGATATACAGAGCTCGAGCACCTCCTAAACCCTAGCCTCCCTAGGTTTTCCAAACCTTAGCCACCATACACAAACCCTAGCCTCCTATACACTCCTATACATCCCCATACACTCATACACTAGCCTTTAAACGTCCTCTGAAGACTTGAAGAGCTGCAATCCAAAGCTTGAAGACAACTCTTGAGGATTGAAGACGAAGATCAAGACAAATATCGAAGACAGCACGGCGCGCAAAATAAACAAGACATACGGTAGGCTCCCTATTTAAATTTTCGCTGTTCCCCCCTCTCTCTTCTCTCTCCTAACCCACTTGGGTTTTCTCTATTTTAATCCTCCATCTCTTTCCCCCCCTTTCTTTGCATGCTTGAAACAAGGGGATTCCCGGTCCATGTGTAGGATTGGGCTATTGGAGAGTCACCGTGTCAGGGGCTTTCTTCTAGTCTAACCAGAGACCACGTGGGTCTAGCCCCCTTGATTATGTGGTGAAGCCTTAGCCTTGTATGTTCACGACCCCAAATTGTATTGTGCATATCATAGTCTTGCCTCTTCCAAAATTCGTTTTCGAACTCGTTTTCAAAATCATTTTCAAACTTGTTTTCAAAATTGCATCAAAATCTCTTTTTCAAAAACTTGTTTTCAAAACCACAATCCTAGGGTGATTCTAGCCTTTCCATGGCTAGGGGTGCTTTAGGAAAGTGTTACATTTAAAGTGACCAATACGGTCCATATTTTCAAATCTTGTTGTTTTCAAAACCGCTTTCCTAAAGTGGTTCTAGCCTTCCTATGGTTAGAATTGCTTTAGGAAAGTGAGATTTTTTTACACCTTTTAAAAACTCTCTTTTCAAAAAGTCTTTCTTCCTAAAAATCTCTTTTTCAACATACTTTCCTAAAACTCTCCTATCCAAAGTTGTTTTCAAAAACTCCCTCCAAAATCTATTTCTCAAAATTCCGTTTTTCAACTCTTTTCCAAAATCCTCTCCCCAAAATCCACTTTCTAAAAAAGTTCCCCAAAAATCTTTCCGAAAACTCTCTTCAACAATCTTCAACCAAAAACCTTCCTAGAAAAACTCTCTCCAAAAATCTTTCCAAAAACTCTCTTTCCAAAATCTTCCTTCTAGAAATTCCCCTCTAGGATTTTCCTTCTAAATTTACGTTTCTAAAAACACACTTTCCAAAACTCCTTCTCTTTAAGATCTTTTTCCAAAAACTCCCTCTTCAAATTTACTTTCCAAAAACTCCTCCCTAGTATTCCCTTCTAGAAATCCATCTTTCCAAAAAATGCACTTTCCAAAATCCTCTTTCCTTAGAGCCCAAGTCAAGCCCTAGAGCTAACCATTAGGAAACCCTAATTTTCTTTCCAAAAACATTATTTTCAAATTTTGCCCCAAACCTAGGTTTTCAAAACCTCTTGTTTTCACATCCAAACTATACATGTTTTCAAAACCTATTTTCTAGGTCAAAACTATAGTTTTCCAAATCTAGGGTTTCCAAAACTTCCTTTTCCAAATCCTTGTTGAATTCAATCTTCCCTTTAGGAAACCAAATCTAACCTTCCTTTTAGGAAACCAAATCCAATCTATCTGTTTAGGAAATTAGATCCAATCCTCCGTTTTTGGAAACAAATCCCAAACCTTTCCTAGTTCAACTCCTTCCTAATTTCCTACCTTCTTAAACCATAAGTTTCCTAAACCTAAACTTCAAATCTTTCCTTAAGTTTCAAAATTCAAATTTTTCCTAAATTCAAATCCTTCCTAAGCTTCTCCTTTCCTAAATCTTAAGTTTCCAAAACTTGAACATAAAAATCTTTCCTAAGTTTTAAAACTCAACTTTCAAATCTTTCCTAATTCAACCCTTTCCTAATTCCATTCATTTTCAAATCTTAACTTTTCAAACCTAAGTTTTCAAACTTTTCCTAAACTCAAACCTTTGCTAATCTCAAGATTTTCTAAAATTCTAAAACTTTCTAAATCTTAAACTTTCTAAATTTCAAATCTTTCCAAATTCAAAACTTTCTAAATTTGAAACTTTCTCAAGTTAAATCTTTCTAAACCTAAATCTCTCCAAAATTCTAAATTTTCCTTTAATATCTTTCCAAATCTAAGACTTTTCTAAACTCAAAATTTTCTTAATTCAAACATTTCCTAAACTGAAAACTTTCCTTTTTTCAAACATTTCCCAAAACGAAACTTTCTTATTTTCAAAACTTCTTTGTTTTCAAAACTTTCCAAATTCAAAACTTCCCTTTTTCAAACATTCCAAAATTCAAAGCTTTCTTAACTTGAAACTTTCCAAATTCTAAACCTTTCTCGAACTAAACTTTTTTTAATTCAAAACACTTCTAAATTCAATACTTTCCCATTTCAAAACTTCCCTAAAGTTGAAAACTTTCTTAAACCTAAAACTTTCCTAATTCAAAACTTTCCAAAAAATAACACTTTCCTAATTCGAAACTTTCCTAATCCAAATCTTTCTAAAATTCCAAGTTTTCAAATCTTTCCAAATCTTCCTAATCCAACATTCCAATCCAATCTTTCTTAATCTCAAATCTTTCCTAGGTCTCCTATCTTTCCTAAGTCTAGGTTTCCTAAACCTCTATCTTTCCACAACCAAGTCTTTCCAAAATCAATCTTTCCAAAGCAAGTCCAATCTTTTCCAAAATTTCAATTTCCAATCTCCTCTTCTAATCTCAAATCAAATCCAATTTTCAATTCAATCTCTTTCTTCCAATCCAATCTCTCTCTTCAAATCAATCTCTTTTCAATCGGACTCCAGTCCGAACTACGACTGACCTGATTCCCCCAAAGGGATACGTAGGCAACCTTTATAGGTGCGGTCACAACACTATTCAAACTTTCAATTCCACCCTCATGGGTGCGGTTTCCAAAATCTTTTCAAATCTAAAATTCCAATTTCAAAATTTCTATTTTCAAATTTCTACTTTCAATTTTCAAACTTTCCAACTTCCATTCCATCTCTTCAAATCTATTTTCAAATCAATCTCTTTCCAAATCTATTTTTTTCAATTCTCTTAACTTGCATTTGCACATCATGCATCATGATAATTTATAAACATTGTTTTTCTAAAGTGGATAGGATTGGCCAATAGTTAGTTGAAGACTCTCACAGGTGAATCTAGGGTAGATTGACATGTAGGTACCGAAAGGGCGGGGTAGGGTGATAGCTTAGTGCGTCTTCCCTACACGTAACCAACCTCCGAACCTAGATCACTGATTTCAAAGACCAAAAAGTAGTTATTTTTCTAAAAAGGGCAAAACGTTTTCCAAAGGTTACCAAACAACCTGTTTTCTTAAAAACCCTCTCTTGAGAATGTTTTCCAAAATCGTTTTCCAAAAACCCTATGTGTAGTCTTCGGATTATTCTTAGTTTTTAGGTGACCTAACTCACCTTAATTAAGTTAGGTGGCGACTCCGAAACTTTTTCAAAAGCCCTTTATTCAAACCAATTTTTCAATTCAAGCCTAGTCGCACTCATTCTTCTAGGAGGGTGAGTTCTAACGAGAGAGTACAGTGTTTTTCCCACTTGTGTGTGTATTCCTCGAGTGCGAAAAATCTGGGCGCGACAATATTCACGGAGACGATTGTATCACATGTGTCCAGATTATTTTAATCCATACAAATATCTTTGAAGCTTAATAGAATATATAACCTTCGAGATTTTAAAATATCTATTTCAAGCATTTTTAAATTCTTCAAGAATGTTCATATGTATATTATTACCTAATCTACCATATGAATATGTTGTTATACATTCATTAGATACATATTTAGTCTTTTTTAGATTGTCAAACTAATCAAGAATATAAATGTAATTGCATCCTTACAGGATAGTATTTCACATTGTAGTTAATATTTGGTCTCTGCAAGAGATCTTTTGGTACGGGTTGTGATTTATATCACATTATTTTATTTTCTTATTGCGCAAATACCTATTTGTATCAAACCGGTTTTACATCTTCAGGTGGGTGGACTACTGGTCTAATTACTTTATATCTTCTGGTGTTTAGACTATAGGTCTGACATCTGCTGGTGTTTGGACTATAAGTTCGACATCTTCTGGTGTTTGAACTACAAATTCAAATACTTTACATTATGCTAATGAATTTAATTCTAACTTAGTAATTTTTTTTTTATTTTGATCGATCATATCAACATCAACATTTGTCGACTACATATGGTTCAATCTCTTCATTACTTTTTGTAATTTTGAGAGCCATATTTCTATTCAATCTTTTTCTTGTATTCACATAATTTATTTGAAATCTCATTACTTTCAGGTACCATTTTCTCTCCAGAGGATATCTCTTCGAGAGGTTTCTCTTCTAGGAATTCTTTTACAATAGTTCCTTCCTCTGAAAGTTTAGATATTGTGGTTTCTTCTGGAGTACTAATGGTCGCGCTCCAACTAACGCATTGGAAGCGGTTGTAGTTTAAATAGAGGCATTCCCCATTATCGAGTTCTCCCAAGGAATTTGTACCAATATAGTAATAAAAGCGAGCACAATTTAGGAATTGTTCAAATTGAAATTGCAACACAAGGATGGAATTGAAATCTATGGTGGCTAAAAATTAGACCGAAAATCTTTAGAAATTTTGTTGATGGGTTTTTACTATCTTTTAGTCATTTAATTGAAAATGACAATGAAAATACTAAATTGAGCAATTAAAGACTAAATAACACAATTTAATCAACTTGATAATTCCACCACAACTAAAACAACTAAAACTAAAATGATTTCAAGCTAATGAAAATTCAAGTGTAAAAATTTGAAATTTAAATTGAATAAAAAGAGGGTTTGGGTGCAATTCCTCCAATCAACCAATTCTGGCATGGAATTTGGAAAGGGGAATTTGGGTTGACTCAAATCAAGGATCTTTGAAAAGATCCTTGATTCGGAAAATTTAACTTTGAAAATCAAGGGTTCTCTAATTAATTTAGAATTAGATTTAATCACAATTGATGTGTTCTTGAAAATAAATCACATGTTACTAACTATGATTATATATCTAAGATTTCTACAACAATCAATTCCAAAATAATAGAGAATAAATACAAAATAAATATTCAATGAGATTTAAAAACTGCCCTTGCAATTTCCATGCCTTCCTTAGTAAATCTTCACATTTTTGCACCCAAACTACGAATTTAGCTAGAAAACTCCATGGATCAAAGATTGCCAAAATACATTGAATAAAACTTTAATTTAAATTTCAAGGAAATTATATGTGAAAGATTACAAGAAATACAACAAGAATCTACTGAGATTTTATCCAAAACAAATTTATAATCCTAACTACAAAAATCCATACATAATAAAACCAAAATATAACATTCCCCTTGGTTTTCCCCTATTCTGGTCGCACAAAACTCCCAAAAAATCTATATCCCCCTTCTTCAGCCAACGCTAGGTTTTAGGGCAATTTGTGATGTCCATCCAAAGTGCGTCTGACGGCGTCTGATTGGCATCCGGACGCACCGTCCGGACGGTAGGCTAACTGTTTGGATGGTTGTTTTACCATCCAAACACTCTTCGGATGCTATTCGAATGAAAAATATCGCCTTTAGAATGGCTTCGGACGCAAAACATCGACTCTGGAACTCGACCGTCTGACGTAGCGTTTGAACAGTATCTCATGCGCCCGAACGGTGAATCAACCATCCGAATGGTTGATCACCGTCCGAACGGCCTTCTGTGCTTTTAGCCCATTTTTGCCATTTTAGCCTTAAAAACCTATAATACACCAAGGAAACCAGTTTAGGACAATTTATTGCTAAAAATCTATTCTAATAAACATATTAGAGCTAACAGATACTGAATTAGGGGATTAAGATTACACTTTTAAAGTAGAATTAACACCCCCAACTTAGCTTTTGCTAGTCCCTAACAAAAATATATAAAAGAAAAGATATGTACGGAAAGCAAAGTCCTCTTTTGGGGAAATCTCGGGTGCATTTACCATATGCACCAAGCCTTTAAATATAAACATGATGTAATGGTATGATGTGTGTACAAAATGTATCTAAACCCTAGACTATGACAAATCATCCCCATCGTCATTAGGGGGTGGTGTTGTAGCCATCCTCAAAGCTCGGACCTCAACAAATAACTCCTTGATGATCCTAGTCTGACATAGAGTGTAACCCTCAAGTGTAGTGATATGCTTGGTCTGGACTCAGATCTGGCCCTCTAATGTAGCAATATGAACAGCATGTGAGGCCTGAACTGCTATGGCACTCTCCAACCTCATAATATTAGCAGACTACTGTGTCGATGCAGCAACTAAGGCATCTAATGCCTGCTACATCTGCTGTGGTTGAAAGTGCTACTACTGCTGCTGATCCTGCAACTGGTTGAAATGAATGTGCGGGTCGTATTGAGCGGGGTTTGTAAGAGAAATAAAGCCACGTAATACTCCAATGGCACATTTGATTCGCGGGACAAGGCTGGATTGAACAAAAAGTTCTAGCTTGCTCTGCGTTTGATTTAATTAAAGCCCAGACTAGTAATCCGATCGAAACTACTAGTATCACATACTAGTTTTTATGCATTCCCGGGGGGAAGATGGGTGTGGTAGTCGAGGGACCGGGACAAGGGCTGAAATGACTTAACTAACCCTAGTAGGTCACATTATTTAATATTATATATTATATTGCATGATAATATGGTAATGTTATATTATATTATAATTATATATTATATTACATTAAGATACAGTGATATTATATTATATTATTATAAATTAATAAATTTGTGTAACATACTACTGTATATTAAATTACATTATAATACATTAAAACATATAATATTATAAAATATAATATAATATAATATTATAAACGTACAAAATTTGAAGATAATTATACTACTATATATGATATTTCATTATATTATATTGAAATATACATATTAGATAATGACTATATAATATTATAATACAAACTATAATATTATAATATGTAATATACTATAATTTTATATTATATAATACACTATAATTATATGTTATACTATCTAATAAATCTATCTATATTTATGGACAATAAATTAAATTTTTTATTTAGTAAGGAATAACATAGTTATTTTACACCTTTAATAAGATTAATCTTAACCTTTATCTTATAGATAACTAAACGTGAAATTTGCCGATAAGTTGGACTATGAACTTAAGGATTACTGGTTCTTAAACTCATAATCCTAGGTCAAGCAGGCCCACTAGTTTTAACTCTATAAAACATCTTTTAGGTGGTCAAAAAATGGCTCCGTTTGAGCTGGTTTCATCTTCAAATGGCTTTATAAAAATCTATTTTGGCTCTTTCTAAAGGCCGGGAAGTCCGTGGCTACCAGTGATGATACAGGGGTGTGCCCTCTAATCGCTACACTTTCTTCATTTGTACGTCGTAACTGACGTGAAATTCTACTGAAAACCACTAAACGAGCACTTGATCAATCGCGAATTTGTTGGGAATTGAATTTTGAACAGAGTCGATGGGACCCGTGTGGTATGCAATCGTTCTTTGCCTTCATTCGCTAGAGAATCATGTGATCATGGATGGAACTCATACTCTAGGTCCGGATACACCTGTCGATCATACATCAATGTCTTCATGTGGAGTCTGCTACAGTGAGCCAATTCTTAGATAAAGCCCGAGCAAGGTATAGACAAGAATAAGTGAAGCTAAGAAACGAAAAACAAAATTTTAGGCTCAAGTGTCGTAGCTTTTTATTTTTTGTTGTGTATTTTTATTTTTATTTTTTTATAATTTGGTGATGATATTTGTAAATTATTATTTTGCTAATAGTATTAGATTAATATTTTAAAAACAAAAAAAAAAACACAAATTTTAATTTTTTTATTTTTTATTTTTAAAAAATTAAAAAATTTAAACAAAAAATATTTACCAAATGGACGCTTAACATTAGGTGAGAGGCAGCATTTCAAAGTTTGCATTATCTTCGACGGGTCACTCTTCATAAAAGATTGCAAATGAAGTAGTGACACTTGCCGCATATGCGGTGATTGATATATTATATGGTTCAAAGTCATCCCAATAATACAGTAAAAATGTAAAGTAGATAATTCTTTGAACCTCTTAATTTATTTTCTTACTCATAAGATATAAAAGTAATGCTATATAAATAAATAAAAATTTATACAAGATTTATCGTTCGAATGATATGATTAAATAAGAACTATTCATTTTGTAACAAAATATCAATCATTATGGTTCTTAATTACAAAGACTTCGAATGAGCTTAATAAATAAGAGCAGAATCTAGAAAAGTCAATTCATTTGATGGTTCAAGTGTAGTAAGTTATCTAAAAACTTGTTCACTAATTTATGTATTCCTTCCTCTACAGTGATTGGAAAGTTGTTCTAAATGATTATGGGTGGTGTTTGAGAGCTTCTTGTATTACATACGCAAATAATTTTTTGTCATCCATTTTTCCCTTTTACTAATTGTTGGCTGCGTTTGATGATTTTTAGGAGTCTTGTGAATCGCTCCTTTCAAATGTGATAAAATTGAGCCTCCTACAAAAGTACGAGCATGCAATTGAAGTATAAATTGACAAGTACCGGAGTTAATTTCCAAGAAGATCAAGCCTAATATAGGCGTAGGGCAAAATAACCAACAAATTAACTTGAATTTGAAAGTCACTTAGCAAATTAAAATTATCTAAAAATGAAACCGAAAATATGTTGGTTGTAGATGTTGTGATTACAAATTGAGTTAACTAAACTAAGTACGGAAAACAATACTATGTAAATTTGGAAATCAATTGTTATAAGACCTAAATGCAATTAAAGTGACTTGAATGCAATTGATCTAATCTACCAATTCTCTACAAATGTCTCAATGGAAGATTTGATAACTTAAATCAAAGAATTACTCCACGGATCTTTGATTCGGAAAATTTAGACCATAAAAATAAGAGTTCATACTCAATTGGATGTGAATTTGTGTTCAATGTTAAGAATTATATAAGCAAATCATCAATTGTGCAATATCTATACCAATTTAAGAATTGTGCATAGAGATTACCAATAATGATTATGAATCTAGGTTTTCTATAGGTTTGCAACACAATTGAGATGAATATGAAGAAATCATAAGATAATTTATTGAAGTTTATATACCTCCATTGAAGACCTTGAAGATCCTTGGTAGATCTTCACAATTGCATCCAAGGATGAGCTTAGCTACTTGAATCCATGAGAGAAAGCATAAAGAAATGTAGATCTTGCATTTAATTGGAAGAAAAGCAAGTGTTTGGATACAAAGAAAATAAAGGAAAGCAAAGGAAAATACAAGAAAATGAAGCTTCTCTCACTACTCTACTCCTAGATACAAAGAAATCTAAGAAAAATTGAGAAAAAAAATGAGATCTCTCCCCCAAAATGGTGTACAAACAAGGATTTATAGCAGTAAAAATAAAACAGGGGACGCGGGGACCGTACATACAGTCCAATTACCGTAAGTACGGTGGACTGACCTTACGTACGGATTTCGTATAGTCCCATATACGCTGTTTGAAGCTCTCTGAAGTTTGAATTTTCTGCAGACCGTACGTAAGGTGTACAATATCGTACGTACGGTTGAACCACCGTACGGTTGGCTTCACCGCATGTATGGTTAATCCACCATATATGCGGTTAGCTTATTTGAATAAATCTTGAAAAGTTATAGGAAATCAATATATTGTGGGCCCCGATATTCTTTTTGGTTTAGGAGATATGATCCTTCAAAGTTTTAGATCTGCGTGCTTCAGCTAGTTTTACAACAGCTTTAACAGCTTGTACATTGATAGAATCCTTTTAAAAAACAGACTCTTCCTTCATTCGAAATGTGCCCAAAACCCTCCATATTAAGCTCAAAACCTATACAAAGCAAAATAACTTTAGTTGATACTAAAATCTAATTAAAGAAGCATATAAACTCGTAAACTAAGGCTAACAATTAGCAAATTAAGGTGATATAATTGCACTTTTAGAGTGTAATCACACCCCCTAACTTACCTTTGGCTAGTCTCTAGCAAAATACTAAAACTAAAGCAAGTATGTATAAATGATAAGCTCCACTTTTGTGGGAGTCCCAAATACATTTAGCTTATGCTTCAAGCCTCTGAACCCCTAGATTACCCCTAGTGGACGAATGTTGTCTCGTGAGGGCTTATAGTGATAGCACCCATAAACATCAATTAATAATCATCAATCTAAGATTTAGAATAATATAGTGGTGATGCATAAGATGGATCAAAAGTAATATCAACAATTCACCTCTAATATCAACGTAAGCAAGATTATATCATAAAAAACACAAAAATGAGGTTCATGTGCGTGTGCTAGAGTCATGCAATGTAGCTTAAAAGTATCTACTCATACATTCATAGCCTTGGAGCTTTGATCCAAATTCTCACCGGACATACACTCTCAAACAACTAAACACAAAGTTCCTCTCAATGGAATGCTCTAAAAGGAGCAAATGCCATGTTATACAAGAGAGCAATCTAAATATCAAAAAACGTAATAATGAAAGTGTATCAACTTGGCATGACTTCATGAAAGAATGCTCAAAGCTTAAATATCACTAAGCATGATTGACAAGTAATGACTCACATTCAAACAAGATCTCACATGAAGTGTATGCTTTTGGATCATAAAGGACTTTGTAAGGGAAGGCCAATAGAGTTTCAAAGTAAGGTATAGGAAGAAAGGAAAAGGTATGAGAATACAATACATCTATGATCAAGGCATGCAGTGTCAATAAAGTAATTCTTCTCTTTCTTTCCCACTCTAGCTTTCTAGCATATTTCCTTGCCTCTTTGAGGCTTCAACCCATTTTCTCATTTCTTTTCTTTCTTCTCATTTCTTTTGATTTGTTTTCAATCCCATTATCTTTTTTCTTTCATTCATTTCTCTTTACTACCTTTTCTCTTTCTCTTTTTTTTTTTTTTTTTTTTGGCATACCTTCACCATTTTTTTGCTTTTACTCCAAATATCTCCTCTTTTCTTTCTCAGGAGTTTCAATAGGGTGAAGGTTTGTGCCTTTTCAACTAAAAAGAAAAGGTATCCAATCAATGATCACATCTCAAATAAGATCACATATCAAAAGGGCAAAAAAAATATGGTTGTTAGGGGAATAAAAGCAACAAAAATTTCATGGCTCAAAAGGATGAAAGATGGCCTAGAATCATTTATCAAAGCATACATGAAATAGATCTTGAATGAATGTGAGTGTTAATATGATAGATAATATAAAACATATAAGCCAAATGCAAATGTAATGAAGCCATTGAAATAATAAGAATTAAGAAATCTTCTCGAATGAAGGTAATCTCTCTTCAAAGAAGTTTTAAAGCTCAAAAGCTCACAAGGTGAAGATCTCCACTCAAGTAAGGCTACAAATGCACAAAACTAATACAATGAAGCTACATCTATGATTTGTGCTCAATGAGTGTAATCTCCTCACTAATGTGTACTAAAGATAACATCCAATAAAACATCAAAATCAAAGAGTGAAATACTCATCATACTATGAACATAATCCATGCAACACTCTAACCATTCAAAAATCAAAGATTAAATCTCATGAATATGCCATGGTCCCACATCTTAAAGCATCAACACATCCACCATGAATAATTAGAGATCAACATGAACAAAATATACATGAATATGCTAAAAATATGAAAGAATTGATACCGAGACCATGAAATACTTTAATCTCTTACCAAAGATCCCAAGTAATTGAAAGATCATTATTCAATATAGTACCTGAAAAGAATCAATAGACCACAAAAAGATTGAAGTGTAACAAAAGATATCTATATGCAATCTAAACTCTACTCTAACTAAAGGAAATCATGAATTTTATATATATATATATATATATAGAATAGGGAGCAACACAAATAAACAAAAATAATAGTGCAAAATCAAAAAAACAAAAACACAAATAGAGGTAAAAGCTCTACTCTCCCCCCAACTAGAATGATGCATTGTCCTCAATGCATGAAGACAAGCCAAGAAATAAGATAAAATTACGAGAGAAAAACGATCTTGGGCACCCCCCCCCCCCCAACTAAGATTGAACCCTAACTAGTAAAACAAAATGAAAACAAAAACAAAAACTATCTAAACTACTCCTACTCAAACACACGAGAATGAGGTCACCATATACCACAAAAGGAAAATTTGTCATCATTCCACACGTCCATAATGGCAACTTGTGAGGAGATTAAATGAGGGTAGACACAAGCAATTTCAATATCCAAGATGAACTCAAGGATATAACAAGTATGGTCAAACGGGTCAAAAGGGTCATAGAATGGACAAAGAGTCAAAGGATCATGCACTAAAGTGCCTCCCAAAGTCATTCTATTAACCTCTTGACTCTCCTCATTCTTTAGGTGCTCGCCTAAGTGAAAGGTAGTCGATTCTAAGTAGGCTTGGTAGGAATAAGTTCTAGAGGCTGAAGGGTAGAGGTCACTTGATTCTTCAACATGGGGGATACATCCTCAAAAACAACACTATCCTCTTACACTTGAACATCCCCAATATCAAAAGGATCAAGACCTTTATCAAAGGCAATTGTTCTCTCTGGAGGGTCCTCAATATAGGCTTCATCATTTTTTACTTTTTTGGATTCCTCTTCCTCACTCTTATCTCGCTTAGAAGCCTTGATCATAGGCTCCTCTCTCTCGGGTTCCGTATCACTAGTGAGATTTTCAATAACTTCTTCACTCATCATAAGAACTTCTTTCCTAGACTCACACTCTTGGGGAACGGTGATGTGTTCGATGATGTCCTCACTGTTAAGGGTAAAGATGGGATGGATTTGCTCAATTGAATGGAAGGCGAGATTGGACTCACTTGCAATCTTATTTGGCTCCTCTTTTCTTTTATTATCTTCCTCTCCCATAGGCTCACTCTCCTCTTTCTTAGGGTCCTCAATCTTGGACTCCTCTTAGCTCTCATTAGGTTCTTCATCCCAAAATTCATTTTCAATTATTTTCTCACTCACCGTAAGAACATCTTCCTTATACACAAAGTCTTAGAGAAGGATAATTTGGTTAATGATATCCTCATTCCTATGGTTAGTGATGGGATGAGTGGGTTCAATTGGATGGATTTGCTCTTGGTTAGGGTAAAAATCAAGGTGATTTTCATTAAAGCTCTCTTGGGGTGGAGGTGGATATTTAACGTGCTTATATTGGTAATAAATTCGCAATGCCTCACGAAAGTAGTCAAAAGGGTTTTTATAGGTTTGATAATACTTTGAAAAAGCTCCTTCGTGTCCTTTACCAATGTTAAATTGATCACACCCCCCAAGATTAGGATGTGGTCGAGAAGGCTCACTTTGACCATTGGCTCTATGACATTCTCTAACAGACATGTTGAATGGTTCTTATGCTCTAAGCGCACTAGCTCGAATGTAGTCTCAAAGAGACTTACATGGAGGTGTTTCCATACCACCATTCTCATGAATGCTCTTATTACCACCATGGAGGGCGTCATTACATCCCCCACAATTGGGAGGTGGTCGAGGAGGCTTCCTTAGGTCATTAGCTACAAGGTTCTCCCTCATAGACATGATGGATGATGGATAATGTGAGAATGTGCCACCAAATATAATGAAGTGCACAATGGAAGATGGATGAAATACACAAACAAATGTAGTGCACCGTGCCTCAACACATCATATACAATAATGTTCAATAATTTGCCATCCAAACCTCCAATCTCCCCATAATAAATTCCACCAATAAGCATATAGCACACAAGCCTATCCACCAATTACTATCCACCAATTAAGTTCTCAATGCAATGAAAAATTTTACATTAATCAAACAAAAATAATCCTAAAATAAAAGAGAAAATCAGAAATCAAAATCTATCATGCTATCACACAAAGGGTGGAACGAAATTACCTATGACCTTAGTCGAAGATTCCTTCTAGGGAGAATGATCAACTCCCACCCATTTGCAATTTTGCTTTTCTGTTTAGTTTTCTTTTTCTCTTTTGTTTTTTTTTTTTTTTGGTTTTTTTTATATATATAAGATATCCACCAAGTGCTTATTCAATCCTCAGTTTGTTAGTGTTCGTCTTATACTTTTGATCCTTGGCAACGGCGCCAAAACTTGAATCGCTCCTCCCAAATGTGATGAAATTGAGCATCCCATAAGAGCATGGGCGTGCAATTGAAGCATAAATCTAGCAAGTACCGTAGTCGATTTCCACGAGAATCAAGCCCAATATAAGCGTCACATAGGGCAAAATAACTAACAAATTAAATTGAATTAGAAAGTCAGTTAGCAAATTGAAATTATCTAAAAACGAGACCGAAAATATGTTGGTTATGGATGTTGTGATTCCAAATTGAGTTAACTAAAGGAAGTCTGGAAAACAATATTATGTAAATTTGGAAATCAATTATTATAAGACCTAAATGCAATTAAAGTGACTTGAATTGAATTGTTCTAATCTACCAATTCTCTACAAATGTCTCAATAGAGGGTTTGATAACTCAAATCAAGGAATCACTTCGCAGATCCTTGATTCGGAAGATTTATACCATAAGAATGAGAGTTCATACTCAATTGAATGAAAATTTGTGTTCAATGTTAAGAATCATATAAGCAAATCATCAATTTTGTAATATCTATACCAATTTAAGAATTGTGCATAAAGATTACCAATAGTAATTATGAATTGAGGTTTTCTATAAGTTTACAACGCAATTGAGATGAATATGAAGAAATCACAAGATAATTCATTGAAGTTTATATATCTCCATTGAAGACCTTGAAGATCCTTAATAGATCTTCACAATTGCATCCAAGGATAAGCTTAGCTACTTGAATCCATGAGAGAAAGCATGAAAAAATGTAGATCTTGCATTTAATTGGAAGAAAACTAATGTTTGGATACAAAGAAAATAAAGGAAAGCAAAGGAAAATACAAGAAAATGAAGCTTCTCTCACTACTTTACTCCTAGATACAAAGAAATCTAAAAAAAAACTAAGAAAAAAATGAGATCTTTCCCCCATAATCGCGTACAAACCAATATTTATAGCAGTAAAAATAAAATAAGGGGCGCAGGGATTGTACATACAGTCCAAATATAGTACGTACAGAGGGCTGACCGTACGGATTTCGTATGGTCCCATATACACTGTTTGAAGCTCTTTGAAGTTTGAATTTTTTGCAGACCATACATACTGTGTACAGTACCATATGTACGGTTGACTTCATCGTACGTATTGTGAATTCACCATATGTACAGTCAACTTATTTGAATAAATTTTCGAAAGTTATATGAAATCAATATATTATGGGCCCCGATAGCCTTTCTGGTTTGGTAGATATGACACTTTAAAGTTTTAGTTTTACATGTTTCAGCTGGTTGTACCACATCTTTAACAGCTTGTACATTGACAACATCCTTTTGGAAAACACTCTTCCTTCTTCCGAAATGCGCTCAAAACCCTCCACATTAAGCTCAAAACCTATACAAAGTAGAATAACTTTAGTTGACACTAAAATCTAATTAAAGAAGTATATAAACTCTTAAACTAAGACTAATAATTGGCAAATTAAGGTGTTATAATTGCACTTTTAGTGTGCAATCATCTTGGATTTGAGCTTCTTTTTTTTTTTTTTTGTTGAGAATACCGAAGAAAGCCTGATATTAAAGCAACTGAAATACTAAAAACAATTGGACGTTTTTTCAATCTGTAATTAATAAAAAAAACTTTTAATGTAGTAAATAATCCATGAAAAAAAGTGATATGCATGAGTACCGAAGAATCTCATACTATCTGACTACTAAACTTTTTTTCCATCATAAGAATAAGATTGCAAGCATGGCTATCAATACTTCTACCTCTCATATTACAAGCAAAATGCCATTTGTCCAAATTAAGAGACTTAACAAAAAAATTTCTACCCTAGGTGGCTATTAATCAGTTTCAATCGAAGTAGAGAACTGAGAGCCGTAGCTTAGTTTTAGCTGTAGTGAGCACCAAGACAAGCACGGGCCTCTATGGCTTTACCTCGATGCAAATAGAGCTTAAATGCAATGTGTTAGGATAAATTGATGATTTGTGATTCAAAACTGATGTATATTGTTCATTCCCTGTAAAAGTACAAGTATAAAATAAGTCAAAACTCAATCAGTAGGGGATGGCTCTAGCGGTGCATAGATGGCTTGAGCCATTGTAATGATATGTAACTTTGCAGAGATTTAGAGACTATGGGTCTAGCGATGATGGTAGGTTAGCACGAGCCATCGTAATAGGATCAGTTAGAAAAAGTCCTTAAGGACTCTTTAATTCAAGCACTATTAAACCAATAGAAAGGTTATTCTAGCATATATTTTAGGAATAGAGAGAAGCTACAGAAAGCCCTGGAGTTGTACGTATTGATCATCATTTCTAGAATATAGAAAATATAGAAAAACGAGAGAAGGAGATACACAAAAAAAATATACGAGTGGTGAGAAAGCAAATTGATGAATCTTTGAGCATACAAATCATCTTCACCATTGTTCATGATTTGAAAAACAAAGCAGAGAGATAGTCTTCATGGATTCCAAGGACGAAGAAAAGCAATGTGGTGACTCGGTGTTAGAGTCAAAGCCTATGAGAATAGAAAATTGAATAGTCGAGCAAGTAAGCTTCAATTGGAGTTCATGGGGATTCAGACAGCAATCGTGGATCTCAATTCTTATGGTTGTAAATCATACTAGTGTAAACTGTCAATTATAGTATTTGGCTTGTTAGACGTGATTTTGTTTCCCGAGTTGGGTTTTCACGAGAAATTTAGTGTCTCTTTACTTTATCGCTTATGATTTATATTGTGTGGTGATTACATATAATTGATCATATAGGCAAAGTATAATAGGTTAATCTAGGAAATTCAGATTTTCAATTGCTATAAGTGCGAGACACTCATTGTTATTATAGAATGTGATCTTGAAATTCGATTTCATGAATTTACCCAAGGAAGGTTTATCAATCGTTAGACCACCATTGTTAGATGGTAGTAATTACCCATAATGGAAAGCTCGAATGAGAGCTTTTATCAAGTCCATAGATGAATGGGCTTGGTTGTCAGTCCTTCATAGATATAGCACCCCCACCACCACTATAAGAACTGTGACTGCACCTAAAACGTATGAACGGTGGGATGCTATTAACTATGCTAATTTCAATTGGAATAACAAAACCCTAAACGCTATCTATAATGCTCTCACTCCTAAAGAATCATCGTGCATCCAACTGTTAGAACGCTAAAAAATCCTGGAATATTTTAGAAATAACCCATAAGGGCACCCTTAGTGTTAAACTGTCAAAACTTCAACGGTTAACAACCACATTTGAAACTCTTAAAATGCAAGATAATGAGACATTAGATGAATTCTATGCCCAACTGAGTGATGTAGTAAACACTAGTTTTAATCTAGGTGATAGAAACTTGAGAATTAGGAAAATCTTGAGATTTCTACCTGAAAAATTTCAAGCAAAAGTCACAGCCACAGAGGAATGTAAGAATGTTGACTACATTCGAGTAGAGGAGCTAGTTGGTTCTCTACAAACATTTGAATTAAACACGCGTCAACCTAAAACGGATAAAAGTATTGCCTTCAAATCTGTTAAGGAAGACGTAGATGAATCTAATGAGGAGGCCTAGATGTAGATGTTGATGAGATGACCCTTATGCTTAAAAATTTCAAAAAGTTTTTAAGAATAAGAAAGGAAAATTCAACAATGTTGTCAACAAAAGGAAAAATAGTGATGATAAGTTAAAATTAGGACATAAATTTGATAAGAAGGGAAACAAAAAACAAACCCAAGTCATTCAATGTTACAAGTGTCATGGCTTTGGTCACATAGCGCAAGAATATCCTAATAAAGAAGAAAAAAAAAAGGAGTTGTTTATCTTGCTGCTAGGGAAGAAAGTAGTTAGTATAAAGACTTTAATGAGCCTGAATTTGAAGATGAAAGGAAATTACACTGCATTTACTACATCTTTATATGAAAATGTAGATACCCCCATTCTTAATTTTAAGTTTGAAAGCTCCAATTACTCTTAACAATGAGTGTAAAGGTGAAAAAAAAAAAGAAAAGAATAAAAATTTAAAACTACTTATTCTAATCTTTATGATGAAGGACTAATACTTGAAAAGTATAAATTTGATATTACTGTTAAACTTAGAATTGTAAAAAAAGAAAGAGACATTCTCAAACATGAGGTTTCTAAATCTGCATCTTTTACAAGTTAGTTGAAATGTCATAGGATCACCTTGTCTAATAAAAACTTAGAGCTTGAAAAAGAGTTACATGCATGTCTAGAAGAGAAAAAGGTCTTTATTCATAAAATTGCTTCTCTTGAATCTGATTTATCTATATCTCAAGAACGTGTGAAAAAGATGATTGCAGGCTCAGAGAAATTTCAAAAACTCCTTGGTTCACAAAAGGCTAGCAGAGGCACTACTAAAATTGGATTTGAGAAGAAAGTTGTTCCAACTCAAAAGCCGCAAAAGAAAGCTACTCCAGCTCAAGCACTTGCAAAATTGAAAGGTAAAATC
This sequence comes from Euryodendron excelsum, assembly GCA_033060915.1. Classification (NCBI taxonomy): domain Eukaryota; kingdom Viridiplantae; phylum Streptophyta; class Magnoliopsida; order Ericales; family Pentaphylacaceae; genus Euryodendron; species Euryodendron excelsum. The sequence continues at coordinate 17,058,301 of CM065386.1, forward strand.
CAAAACAGGTTTGCTCCTTTCGACACATTTTATCCATTTAATAATAGAGCTAAGCTCACACGACATGCACAATCTATACAGTTTGTACCTGTGTGTCATCACTATGGGATTAAAGGTCATATCAGACATCAATGCCATAAACTATATGGTCTCTCCATAGAATACATTCATATTAGAGCTGAAAGATCGTATTAGCCTTGGAAGCAAAATGGATTTATTAGAAATAGATTTCATGTTTTATCTCAGCCTAGGCGGGTTCAGTCAAATGTAAAAAAATTTCAAAGAAACCAAAACACCAAGGCCATATCAAGGAGAGCACCCAAGCATCGAACACCCATTGCTAAACCTAAGACAAGTATTGTTTGGGTGTGCAAAGTTCACATGTTCATGAAACATTTAGATTCTCTTAGGATTGAAACCTTTAGTAATTCTATAGAAGTTGGTGTCATTGAGTTGAGATTCTATTCACATAACCTAAGATGTTCTTCAAGAGTATTTTCAATCCTGGAGCTATGATAATGGGTAGAATAGGTTTTTTTTTTTGGCAAAATAGTTTTTGAAAAATTTCAAAAAAGATTCTATGTTTTTCATTATGCGTATTACATAATTTCATGATATTCATGTATGAGTTGAGCGACTCTAAATTTGCTAACTGCTTTCAATAAAGACAATTGTATATGCATTGCTCGAGTCAATTCATTGTCGACTTATCCAAATGACATAATTCATGATTGTGTGCTCTTTTTACATGCTAGAAAAGGAGCAAAAGTGCTCTAATACCATGTTAGAATAATATAAGAGAAAGAGAGAGAGAGAGAGAGAGAGAGAGAGGAACCCTAGAACAGAATATCTGTATCGTAATACATTGTATTGAAGTAATAAGATAATTAAGGAAGCAATCATTACATTAAGAGGGAGTCTCTATATATAAGCCTAAGAAGAATAATGAACAAGTAATAGAAAATACGAAATAAACAAATATGAAAGCTAATTAACTAGGAAATCATACAATTAGGAAACTATCCTAATATAATTTAACATCCCCCCTCAAACTCAAGTAGGTTGAGTAGAGACCAGATTTAGTTTGGAAACCAGATCATGATGAGTAACAGTGAGGGAGAGAGTAGCAACAGGTGTAGGTGCAAGAGGATCAACAAGTGTAGGTGCAAGAGCAACAACAAGTCTAGGTGCAGGGTAGGAGCAAGAGCAGGAACAGGGACAGATGTAGGTGTAGGTGTAGGTGTAGGTGCAGGTGCAGTAATAGCAAGACAGATGCAGATGTAGGTGCAGTAATCGTATGTAAGTGTAAGTGCAGGAGCAGCAACAAAGACAGATACAGATACAGGTGCATGTGCAGTTACAGCAAGACATGTGTAGATGTAGGTGCAGAAATCAAATGTAGGTGCAGTTGCAGGAGAAACAACAGGTCTAGCAGGTGCAGGAGTAGCAATAGGTCTAGGTGCATAAGCAGGACAGATGGATTGTAGAAGACTGATGAGTGATTGTTGTCACAAAAGGCCACAGATCGATAGCTTTGATATCATGTTAGAAAAGGAGCAAGGGTGCTCTAATACCATGTTAGAATAATAAGAGAGAGAGAGAGAGAGAGAGAGACCCTAGAACAAAATATCTATATCGTAATGCATTGTATTGAAGTAATAAGATAGTTAAGAAAGTAGTCGTTACATTGAGAGGGAACCTCTATATGTAGCTATAAGTGGGATTTATGGGAAGACCTGGCAGATCGCTCGAACCACTATTGATGAGTCCCCAACCTGCTGTAGAGAAATAGAAGCGTTAGAATAGGTCAACCTACTTTGGGCCGATTGCACTCTGACGGTCAAGTTAGTTATTATCTTCAAGAATGGAATGGAATTTGCAAGTATATATGGTTAAGTCAAAATGATCATACCTTGCTCTCTCTTACCTCTGGTATTTATAAGGTAGCACTCTCTGTAGAGCCTACCAGATACTCATGACTCCCTGCTCAGGTCTATGCTGGCAAGAGCCGGCTGATCGGATATAATTTCTCCCATATCGATTTGCTAGAGTTTGATTGATCGGACGTGAGCGTCGTCGGTTGTGTGCAGCGCCTCCGCCGCATTCAATGCGGGTCTGTTCTCTATTTAATACTCTGTTACTCTGCATGATTACAGCCCTAAATTAGGCTAGAAGGGGCTATATTTTGGATGGACAAACTAGCCTGGGCCTGTGGCGTAAAACTCAACCATGGGCTACTTTAGGCCCAGCTCAGCAATGTCAATTGACGAGGACCTGCCCAACCATTTTGGGCCCGTATTTATTTGACCCACAATTGCCCCCTAGCCCTAGTGCTCTGATTGTATGGGTCTAAGGCTAACCTCTCGCAATGGCTCGATGACGTTAACCGTCAGGCCCTCTTTAATGGGACGTGACTATTAGGCTGCCCCAGGTCTGTTGTCGTTGTGCTATCACTCTTTTCGCATACCAGAGGGGTGTATCCACTGTTTAAATGCAGAACTTCCCTACGTTTTGCATCTGTCTCTATCGCGAAGACTGCCATTCTATAAGTCTTCCCTTTTTTTGTATTCTTTCTTCATTTTTCTCTCTTCGAACCCTAGAACCCCTTGGTAGCTATGGGCACCAGACTTAGGGGAATGCTTAGCCATTCTGATTCCATAACTGCTTTCAAACAGCGGTACAATTTTTTGGGAGGGGTAGATATAGGTTTGGTAGGGCCAAACGATGACGGTTGGAAGGTGACTAAAGAGAGGACTATGTTTCCCCTTGTCGTAATAGTAGAGGGCGGCCTTAAGTTTCCCGTTCATCCCTTCTTGACTCAAATCCGTAGCCATTACGAGATCCAACTGTTGCTGAATGGTTACAAAATAGTGATGGGGATCATTGAATTGAATCGCTATCTGGGCCTAAACCTGGGTCTTCATGAATTCAATTATTGATACGCCGCTGTAGAGGTGGGCGATGGTAGTAAAATGGAGCGGTACAAGTATTATTTTAGGGCTAGACATGCACCGAGGGAACTGGTCCAATTCTTTCCTAGCTCAGGGAAGGGGATCGTCGATGCCATAGTGAGAGTAAGGGGGCCATGGGAATTTGGTGATATCCCCGTAGAACTGGCGCTAGAGATGAGGTGCCCCAGGACGCCGAAGAGAGTAGGTATACCCTTCTCTTCGCTACTTGATGTAATTTTTTCTCTGTTTTGATTTTTCCTTGGCTCGTTGTTTATCTTTGCGCTTCTGTGTTTCCCAGCTACCTTTGAACCTCGGGATAAGGAGACCGAACACCTCGACATCAATCTTGCTGCCTTGGGGCGAGTCTGAACGTACAAAGGTGAGGGTGAGCTGCAAGGGATAGGCCGCGCTGCACACGTACTCCTGGGCTACCCAATTTGGTACCAAACCTTTACCGCGACGAACAGGGTGCATGTCACCGTGATTACTCCCTAAAAAGCGGAGGGAGCTCGGCACGACATCGTGGATCGCTTATCTCTCCCACCGTCTTTAAGTTTCGCACCCATTGCCGTGGTCCCTATCTCTACCCTTGAAATGGCTCCCAAAGTTCGAGATCTCACTCTAACACTGGGGCAGACGGGTTCCAGGATGAGGAAGGGTGCGACCTCATCTTCTGCCGAAACCGCTACCCAGGTCCGTGACACTGATGCTCTTCCACCACCCATTGTGCTCCCTGCTACTGGAGTTCCTACTATTGTCACAGTGGTTGATCCCGTAGAGGAAGCAGCAGCCCCGGTGGTGGTGAAGAGAAAGAGGCTGGTGAAAACAGATGAGAAAGCCGCCGCCCGAGAGATGGCTGCAAGCACGACCGCTACCCTAGATAGATCGGTGGGAACTTTTGCTATGGAGAAGGGCAAGGGCATAATGGAGGGACCGTCGACTGAAGAATTTATAGCATGGCCCAAGATCGGCGAGTGGGCTATGACTGTCGAGGACTCGATGCTACATTGTCTCGGTGCTACTATCGGGGCCCTCCAAGCTATCATACCGCCTAGGGACATCAAAGATCTAGACAGCATCGACACAGGGGAGTTGATGCTTGGAGCAGTTCGGTCAGCGTTTGCGGTGAGCCAACCATGCCGAATTCTTTCTTTTTCTTGTTAAATTTAACAATCCTACACTAATGCCCGCTTTTCCTTGCTCTCCTCAGGGTGCTATTCATGGCTTGGAGATTATGCAATGATTCTGCAGCCTTCAAGATCGGCACGAGGCAGTTTTGAGGAGACACTCTGACCTAAAGGATAGCTTCCACCAGAAAGATCGGGAGGCCAGAGCTCTCCAAAAGGCTTGGCAGGACATCCAGGGTGCTCTTGCCAAAGCGCAGGCTTCCTTCAAGCAGAAGGAGGAAAACTGTCGAAAAGTTGAAGCTGAGTCCGCCGACATAAAATCCAGGTTGATTGAGGCCGAGGAGTCGGCGGCCGGGGCAAGAGCGTCTCTGGCCGAAACTTGACTGGAGGTGGAGCACTTAAACAAGGAGGCAAAAGCCAAGTACGATAAGGGTTTCGAGGACGCTGGGGATTATTACGAGGCCCAGGTGCAATAGATCGCTAAACAAATATTCCAGGATGGGTGGAGGGCAGCTCTAAAGCAGTTGAAGCTGGACAAGTCTTCTCCTCTCTGGGCGAAAATTCATACCCGCGCCGATGTGGCACTTGAGTCGGAGGATGAGGCCGACGAAAAAACTGTTTGTGAGGAGGAGAAAGATACCCCTAAGCTTCAAGTGGATAAAGAAGTCAATCCAGCCGAGCTTCCCTCAGCCGAACTACCATCGCCTTCCGAACTACCGCCAACTGGCTAATCCTCTACTGACCCTCCATCCGCCGAACTAGCTTAGAGCTCCTTTTTCTTTTCTTGTTTGAACTATATTTAATTTCGCGGGAAGCATTTATGTATTGAATCCATTTTGTACATATGATTTTACTAACATAACCTTTATTTAGTTAAAACAATTTTGTTATCTGTGTGCTTGAGCTATCGAATTTAGCCAGCCCAAGCCCCTGCTCAATTTTAAAAAATTTAATGAGCTGCCTTTCTTAGGCTAATGGGCTCTGTTTGTAAAAAAGTAGGTGCCCCTAGCTTTAGTCCACGCGCAAATATAAGCAAATATAAATCTTGCTACCCCTAAATTTACCAGATTCGGTTAGGGCGAGGTAGGTTACTTAGCTTTGTTGTTTTGATGAGGATCTCTGCTAACCTATTTGGCTAGGGTAGGTTTGAATGCTAGCTATTATTGACTTTCTTTGGCTGACCTGTTCATAGCTAATCCAGGACTAAGTTTTTACACTTGATTTAAATAACCTTCATTGGCTGACCTAGTCATAAATGATCTAGGACCAAGTTTTTACACTTGCTTTTTGTGACCTTCATTGGCCAACCTGTCAAACTGAGACAAGACCAAGTTTTTACAATTAGTTTTAATGACCTTCATTGGCCGACCTGGTCATAAATGATCCAAGACCAGGTTTTTACACCTAGTTTTTGTGACTTTCATTGGCTGACCTGTCAAACTTGGACAAGATTAAGTTTTTACACTTGGTTTTAATGACCTTCATTGGCCGACCTGGTCATAAATTATCCAGGACCCGATTTTTATACCTAGTTTTTGTGACTTTCATTGGTCGACCTGTCAAACTTAGACAGGACTAAGTTTTTACACTTGGTTTTAATGACCTTCATTGACCGACTTTGTCATAAATGATCCAGGACCAGGTTTTTACACCTGGTTTTTGTTTTTGTTTTGGTCTTCCTTCAATACTCTGCAGTTTGGAGGGGCCTCAAGTTTGCTGAGTAGCTTCCAATTTTCATTGATTTGTGTAAAGATTACATATTTGCCAAAGGAAATTGCTCCCTTACAAACAGATTCATCCTCTGAGAATAAAAAGGGCCTACGGGTAGAATTTCCCGATATTACTTGCGTTACAAGGTCGGGGTTGTCGCTGCTTTTCTTTGACAGCACCTAATCGGTATGCCCCCAGCTGGGGCCTAACTCCTCGTTGACTGGATGCCGCATGTTGCATATTGTCTGAATAGATCATGATTTCGGCAATCCATAGCTTGGTGCAACCCCGCATGCAGAGCTTCATATTCTGAATCCTTGTTGTAGTGAACTTCAGTTTAATAACCTGCCCCAATGTCGTAGCATTTGATAATTATCCTTGATTTGCCCCCTGATCATTAGATGCTTTGTCAGTGAACGGCGTCCAATTGATCATTTTTCTGTTGAACTGGCAGGGAGATCTCATCATGTTGTACGTCGGCAAATGGATTTGGATTGGTTGCCTATGGAAGTTCAGCAAAAAGTCCTACAATAAAGTTAGTCAATACCTGGCCTCTAACTGTTGCTCGAGGTTAAAGTTGGCATCGAATCGTCTGGGGTCCAACCGCATGCTCCAAAACTGTGGGGTAAAGGAAGAGCACTTCAACCTTTTGTGGCATATGCTGTAAGGAAGATTGCTTGGCAACAACTTGGTCCCCTCTAATCTCTTAGACTCCCTTCGTGGAAGGGAATCGAATCAGTTGGTGGTAGGAGGAGAGGATCGCTTTCATGAGGTGTAACCATATTCGGCCCATGATTACATTATATGGGGAGGGTACGTCGACCACCAGGAATTCTGTTTGTAGGGTAATCCCTCCGGCAGTCATAGGGATGGTTACCTTTCTAAGTGGCCAGACTAGGTTGGAACTGAACCCAACCAACGGGTTAAGGGAGGGCTGGAGGTCGGCATCCTTCAATTCTAGCTTCTTAAACAAGTCGCAGTATATGATATCGGAAGAGCTTCCTTGGTCAATGAGTAGTCTCTTCAAGTCACACCTTGCCATTCGTAGAGTAACGACCAGCGCGTCATTATGGGGAGCTTGAACTCCCATAAGATCTTCCTCTGAAAAGGTTATGGCCGCGCTATTCCTGCCGACCTTGACTTTCTAGTAAGGGGAGCCTATCTGCATTACCTCCTGTAGGTGCACGACTTTTCGAATATTTGCCCGGTGCTTGTTCCGGTTGGTAGCTTCTGATTCTGCCAATCCGTGCAGCACGTTGATCGCCCGGATTGGATCAGCTTGGTCCTCTTTCGAGGGGGCCTCCAGCTTTGGCTGCTCGGCCTCCTGTTTCGTCTTTTCCTTATCAATATACTGGTCAAGATGATCAGCCTTCGCCAAATCCTCAAGGTGATTTTTCAGATTTCGACAATTTGCTATTTGATGCCCCCTCTCCCTATGATAAGAGCAAAACTTTCCCTAGTCTCAGGCTGTAGGGTCTCCTCCCAACTTAGGGGGCAATTTGAAGAACAATGTGTCATGAATTTGGGGTAAAATTTTATAAATGGGGTCTTTGAAGACAGTATAAACCCCATTACTTGCCTTGTTGCTCTGGATGTTGTTGTCATCCCGTCGAACCTTCTTCGTGTCATGCCCATTCTTTTTTTTGGTGATGGTGCCGACCTTCTTAAAGGAGTGTTGCGGCATATTCTCCCCCAACTTCGCGTATTACTCAATTCTCGACATTAGTTCATGAACCGTGAGGGCCGATTTCTTCATTAAGGACTATCGCAAGCAGTGCTCTCTGGGCAAGCCAATTTTGAACTACGTTATAGCCAGCTCGCTGCACTCATCAATCTCATTGTAGGCCGCCTAGTAGCACTGCGCATACATTCGTAATCCTTCTCCGTCGTTCTTCCGTAGGGTGAGTAAGAAGTCCACCTCCCTAGGTTGCTTGTTGTTGGCTATGAAGCGAGCAGTGAACAGTTAGGCAAGTTATCTCTAGTTTGATACCGATTTGGCGGGCAACTTGTCAAACCATCGTAGGGCCACTTCTCCTAAACTGGATGAGAACACTCAGGACATCAAGGATTAATCCCCGCTTCAGAGTGCCATCATTTGCTTGTAGTAGCGAACGTGACTGATTGGGTCGGCTTTTCCGTCGTATGGTATGAATTTTGGTGGGGAGAACTTTCTTGGAGGTAGTCGGCTTTCAATCTCCTCCGTGAAAGGCGTGGATGCTATCTGATCCAAGGCTCTATTGACCATATCTTGAGTAGTGCGCGTTTTGGGGGGCTGCTCTTTACTATCAAGTTTCTCATTTTGCCATCTTTCCCCTTCCTTCTGATGCTGACCGATTCCGGGCCATTCCCCGTCTTATGCTGTCCGACTCCTCCTGTGGTGCCGATCTCCTTGTCTGTTACTGTTGCGGCCGGTGCTGGAGGTATGGCTCCTAACAGTACTCACAAGCGTTGGGCTCCTGTTTCTGGAATCTTGATTCCTCCTTTCATCGAAACGGGCCAGTGATCTCCTCCTGGCTCTGTCATCCCTCTTAGACATTGCGTCCCTTATTGCTTTAAGCTGGGAAGTAAGCCTTGCAATTTGATCGCCATGTCGCCGTAGCTCCCTTTCTGTAGCATGAAGTGAATGGTTACTGGGCACATGTCCACTGGAAAGGGAAGGGCCCAAGTCTCGGTGATGATTTCTACAGAGGTTTGGTCCTCTAGCGTAGTACTGGTCCCTTCGTAACTCATCTCGCGTTCTTCGAGGGCTGCCAGTAGGAGACCGGGTCTCTGACCACCTCGTTCGTCCCCGGCTGCTTCTTTCCAGGGTAGTCTGGTGGCCAAACGAGTAGGTTTTATCATTGCCGGAGGGAATTTTGTTCCCTCATCCTATGGCATAGGCTCCTCTTCTCCCTAAGAAGTTGGTACTTATATTTACTTGAATCTTCCCACAGACGACGCCAATTGTAAGTGGGATTTATAGGAAGGCCTAGCCAATCACTCGAACCACTATTGATGAGTTCTCAACCTGCTGTAGAGAAACAGAAAAGTTAGAATGGGTCGACCCACTTTGGGCCGATCACACTTTGACGGTTAAGTTAGCTATTATCTTCAAGAATGGAATGGAATAGAATTTGCAAGTGTATATGGGTAAGTCGGAATGATCATACCTTGCTCTCTCTTAGGTCTGGTATTTATAAGGTAGCGCTCTCTGTAGAGCCTACCCGATACTCATAACTCCCTACTCAGGTCTATGCTAGCTAGAGCCGGCTGATCGGACACAATTTCTTCTGTATCGATTTGCTAAAGCTTGATTGACCGGACGTGAGCGTCGTCGGTTGTATGCAATGCCTCCTTGGCATTCAATGCGGGTCTGTTTTCTATTTAATGCTCTGTTACCCTACATGATTACAGCCCTAAGCTGGGCTAGAGGGGGCTCTAGTTTGGATGGATAAACTGATTCGGGTCTGTGACGTAAGACTCAACCATGGGCTGCTCCACGCCCAGCTCAGCAATGCCAATTGACATGGATCTGCCCAACCATTTTGGACCCGTATTTATTTGACCCACAATAGTCGTAAGAAGAGTAGTGAATAAGTAATAGCAAATAGGAAATAAACACCTAAGGAAGCTAGTTAACTAGGAAATTATAGAATTAGGAAACTATCCTAATATAGTTTAACAGTACACATGTCAATTTATTTTGAAAAGTTGTTTGTCAGCCATAAATTTATTATCATTAATAACTAATGGTATACAAAATTGTAAAAAGCAAAATGATGTACCAATTATATTAAGCAGTGGTATAGTTGAAGGCTAGAGATTACATGTGAAAAAAGAAATTTTTTGATTTATGGACTATTATATTTGAGAGATATTTTATTACAATTAAAAAATAGATTTGTTTGTTTTCTTAAATGAAGAAGAAGGCAAAATAGGTTTTAGAAAGCTCATTGGTTGTGACAAATCTTATCTAATGAGAAAGAATATTATGCAGGGGATGATGCTAGATTAATTGGGATTTGTAGGCAATTTTTCATAAATTAATTACCAAATAAAACAAATCTGTTTATAGTACTTTGATTCGCATAAAAATATATTAAAGCCTGGAGCACACACAAATTTTTACAAGAATGTAAATTTGTTTATTTTTTTAAACGAAGAAGAAAGAAAAATAGGATATAGAAACTAGAAAGCTCATTGGTTAACAAGGTTATCTAATAAGAAAAAATATTTTACAAGTGATGCTGCCAAATTAATTGGTCCTTGTAGGCAATTTTTCATAGATTAACAACCAAATGAAAACAATCTCTTTGAAGTAATCTGATTCACCTAAACAATAGGAAATCTCGGAGCTCAAAAAATTAGATTTTTTTTCTTAAAATTGTTTAGATTAGAATAAATTTAAAAATATAATTTTTAGAGTTGTAGAGTACAAGATAGATAGCCTATAAGTGGTCTAAAATTCATGGGCTAAATTTTAGAGGATCCAACACGCTAACTAAATTAGAATTTTCAAAATTATAGCCTACATTTTAGATTGAATCCTAAAACTTGGGAGTTATGGATCCTTCATAACCCCCTTCCCTCTACATAGACCAAAATTGGACCATGCAAGATCATATTTTCTTTACTCATACTTGTAATGTTGAGGTTTCGGATTAAAAACTAGTGTAAGTTGGCTCGAGCAAATGTTAGGATAACTCCAACAAATTTTATGGAATAGTGTCTACAAAAATTTAGAAAGTTTGAATCGATACATGGCTGGGTGTTGGCTCGACCGAACTGGAAGATAGCTTGCTGAAATGAAGCTTACAACAGAAGTCTGAACTTCATAAAGCAGTCACTCGATTATGATGTTGGGTCTATCGAACTACAATCGGATCGAGCGAACTTTTGATGACTCAGAAATGCTATGGCTATTTGGAGTTCTATTTGGAAGAAAACTCTACTATATTTGGACTCTACGGCCTTGCACTACTATCCAACAATATAAGGAGACTTGAAAAACTGGTCTTGAGATGAATAGATATCCACACAGGGAGAACTTAACTTTGTAATATGTTTTTAATATCCAAATCCATCTCCAAAGATCCTAGAGATATTTTCGTTTTGAAATTTAGAGAAGAATGCTAGTATCGTGGTAATTTGGTATTATGCTCAAGCATTGCAAAATCAGAAGTTCGAGGAATCGAACAAAAACATTTCAACCCTTGTTCATGATGATTCGAACTCATCCAAGGTGATCCAGAGTATGAGGTTGTAGGGACGTTCAAAATTCATTCAATCCGATCGACCCGATCAAAACTGACCCCAACCCGACCCTATTTTGGGTGAATATCGGATGAAAATTTTAAGACCAGAACATATTTGGTTTGGGTGTTGGCCTTTATCATCAATCCGACTCAATTCAATCTGACCATTTTACACTTCGAAATAAATTTTTCAATCATACCAACCCAAACCCGAACCGATCATTTATTAGGTCGGAATCGGTTTCAAATTTTTTTAACTTGATAGTTTTGATCAGCTGCCGGGTGACTACCGAACCCGACCCAACCGTGAACACTCCTATTGGATTGTAAATCAGTTATTGTGTAAACTAATCATTAAAATGCTTTGTTTGTTTGGACTAGCACCCCGTTTCCATGAATTTTTTCCAAATTGTGTTTTCACAGAAAAATCATGTATCTTTGTGTTTAATTGCTTTTATTATTGTTGCATGTAATTTATTGACATATAATAAAGAGATTAATTGTTAATAGCTAATTGAAATTGACCATTTACGCCCTCTCTAGGTAGGCCAGCCAACGGGCCAGATTTTATCCGGACTCGAACTTTTTGAAAACACCAACCATCAATCGCAAAAAAAAAAAAGGGATGAACAAACACAGAGTTTTAAGCTTCCGAAAATCACAGTAGAACAAGAACAAAGCTTGAGATCTGGGAACAAAGAAAGTGGAGAGGTTTTAATTGAAATCTTGTGTTAGTCTTTCTTGAGAATATATACAGTGTTATGGATGCTGTTGCTGTTGCTGCTTCTTTCAATTTTGTGGATGGTGTTGCGCGTTGGGAGTATAAGAAAGTAATAAATAATAGGGTAGGTGAAACATCAAATTAGATTTTGAAAAAGACGAAAAGAGAAGTTTCTGACTTAGTAAGTGTTTTTTGTGTAATTAGATTATGGAGCCCATAGTTTAATTCATTTCTTTGCCTTCTCTTGAACAGTTATCCATTTCTTTGCCTTTTTCTCCTGATAGTGGGTATTTAATGCCGGTATTTTTATAAAGAGATTGTGAGAGAAGAATAAAGGTTAGAGAAAAAAGAAAAGATGCTGCCAGTGATTCGATTAAAACTTTCTTGCATGAGAGATTTGAGAAGTGGGTTCTGAAGAATACCCAAGTGACCATGCTTGGAAATTTTGAACAAATTCAGCAAACTCAGAGCCGGATTTGATGAAAGGCAGAGAAGGGTAGTGCATGTTTCTTTGATTTTAAGACCTTGTTGCGAGGTTTCGGACAAAAGAGAGAGAGAGAGAGAGAGAGAGAGAGAGAGAGAGAGAGAGAGAGAGAGAGAGAGAGAGAGAGATCCGTAGATTCTGCAAACAAAAAACAATAGCGATTGCAAATGTTTATTCAGTGGCTATAAAGCTCGAATCCAGTGACTACAGTTTATTTGTCCTTTTTATTTTGTTCCTTCACTCCTTTTCAGAGGCTACTCCAAAATCCCCTTTGGTTCTTTCCTCCGAGTAGTTAGGATATCATCAATTCAAAGCCTTCAAACTTATTTTTATTTTAATATTTTTTTAAATTTAAAGTTTATGAGTATCACTTTTCACATTATTACTTAAATTCACCCAATCTTTATTTTAATTATTTATTCTTCAAATTACATTTCTTTCATATAAAAAGTCAAAACTTGCATATTATGTTCTCATTTTATTTAAAATGTAATTATTTATTATTATATTTTAATCTAAATTGTAATTATTTACCACATATATAATTAAAATTAAATTATTTAATATTTTTAAACTATATGATTTACCTATAAAATTACAAATTAAATTATATTAAATAATTTAAAAAAACAAAAACATTATTACAAACTAATGAAATATATTTAACAAAAATTAAAGTACAGTAAAGAACTAATGAAAACACATTAAATGAGACTTGAAAAATTAAAATTATAGGCACTAATAAGGTAGTAAGTTAGCTCCTCCATACACCCCTTCATGTGGCTAAAGCTACTAATGAAAACACATTATATAGATGTTGAAACTTTAATTGTTATTGAAATTTGGTAGAGATAGATTGATTAATCTTTAAATTTACAAAAACAAATTCAGAATTAAAAGGTGGAGTAGTAAGATAAAAAAATAAAAAAAGAAGAATTTATTGATTCCATAGATTAAAATAATTTTAGTATAAATAAATAATCAATATAAAAATTTATTAATTTCATATATAAATAATAATTTTAAAATAAATAAAATCAATTAAAATATAAATAATTTAATTATTCCATATTTAAAAAATCTCAAATTAAATAAATATTAATAAAGTAAAAAATATTAATAAATTATTAAAATTTTAAATTAAATATTTATCAAAATAATATTTAAATTTTAAATAATGCATTATTTAAGCTTAAAACAATTATTAGTACAAGAGTCCTACATAATTAGTGCTTTGACCCTACATGAATAGTAAAATAAAGGGACCTTCAAAAGTTTTGGAGAACCTTCAAATTTGAAGGTGGCAAATAAAGGTCACCTTCATTTTTTCAAATTTTTAAAGAAATGAAGGTGCGTTGGAAGATCGAATTTGAACCAACCTTTAAATTTGAAGATTTGAAGGTGAGTTGGAAATGCTCTTAACCGAGAGCCTTCAAATCCATTTTTATTTTGGCATCTTCTTCAAATTTGAAATTTATAGGTTTTACTTTTTTACATTGTTACTCCAATTCATCAACCTTCATTTTCACTATTCATTCTTCAAATTAATATATTTTTATGTAAAAAAGTCAAAAATTACATACTGTGCTCCCATTTTATTCAAAATTTAATTATTTATTATCATATTTTAATTTAAATTGTAATTCTTTACCAAATATTTAATTCAAATTAAATTATTTAATATTTTTTAAACTAAATAATCTACCCATGAAATTGAAAATTAAATTACATTAAAAAATTTAGAAAAACAAAAACCACATTACAAACTAATGAAATACATTTAAAAAGTACAATAAGGAACTAATTAAAACACATAAAATGAGACTTGAAAAATAAAATTACAAGCATTAATAAGATGGCAAGTTTGCTCCTCCATATCCACTTTCATGGTGGCTAAATCTACTATAATTATCATGACTAAAATAGCAGATGATCTACCTATTTGGAAATCATGAGTCCTTTTTCAATAAATAAATAATCAATAAAATAAAAATAATTTTTTAATTTTGTATGTAAATAATAATTTCAAGATAAAAAAAAGCAAGTAAAATACAAGTAATTCATTTATTTCACATATAAAAAATTATAAAATTAAATAAATATTTAACAAAGTAAAAAAATAATGAATTAATTAAAATTTTAAATTAAATATTTATTAAAATAGTATTTAAATAATATATAATGCATTAATAATATATTATTTAGGCTTAAAACAACAATTAGTACAAGGGTCTCATATAATTAATGCTTTGGCCCACATAAACAGTGAAATAAAGGAACCTTCAAATGTTTTGAAGGTGACAAATGAAAGTCACCTTTATTTTTTAAAATTTTTGAAGAAATTAAGGTGAGTTAGAGAACCAAATTTAAAACTTACCTTCAAATTTGAAGATTTGAAAATGAGTTGAAAATGCTCTAAGTTGTGCAAAATGCGAACCTTTCCTTGAGTATTTTGAATAAATATTCAATATAACAGTAATGCCACGTAAGCATACTGACATAGTATCACAAATCAATAGAATTATACCAAAATACAATTTTATCCATATCACCTAGAATTAAGGAATTAGTTGAAATAATTTATCCACACAACTCGACTAAATAATAAGACATCTCATTACAACATACTCAAATATATGTATGTGTTGATTTATGATACCACATTAGTAAAATTGACATAATGTCACCGTGGCATTAAATATTCTCTTGCGAATTCCGCCCAAACCAAACACTCTAAAAAATGAAACCCACTCAAGCCAAGAGAATTCGCCCAAACCAAAGACTCTCAGAAATGAAAACCACTCAACCCAAGAAAATCAAAACAGGGAAAAAAATTTTTTGAACAATTGGCTCGGGTATTTAGATCCCTACAGACTATAACGGGTCAGATCTATGACTGTCTAATCTGATCCATGAAGGATCTGAATTTTATCAGAACGGATTCTGATCTACTCCAATCCAGATGAGACCCGATCCGTCAACCGCCCTATCTCTAGGTATTTGGTAAGTCCAAATACTTCCGAATTGCTTACTTCTCTATGTTCGCAAAATTCATCAATGAAATATGCCACGTGAGGAACTTTACAGACACAATAGCTTGAAGGATTGTTGCACTTGTCTTTGCCTCATCTTTTTTCTCTCACCTCTTGTCTAAGAGGGCAATACAAGTTCATGATGTGACCGATTCTATCTTAAGATGTGCTATAGAGATGTTTTTTTTAGAAATACTATTTCTTTTAAAAAATGTATATAGAAAATTTTAACAAATTAATGTAACAATAACAATTTTGTAATTAATAGCCAATTTAATAGATATTTTGTTTTAAAGTGAATGATTCTTAATTTTTTATATTATTATGATAATAAATTTTGTATGGCTTTTATGATAGTCGAATATTATCTATTCTTCTATTTTTTGCTAGGTGCGTGCCGTAGGTTTTTGATCTCTAGATAAAGAAACATTTTTTTTGCTAATATCGACAAACAAACTTCCATTTTTTTTATAAGATTGCATGATATAGTTTGTTATACAACCATATCACAGCGGCCAAACATAAATTCTGCAACTTTCGAGAGATTTTGTCAATTGGGTTTTCAGAAAGTACATAGAATCCTGGAGAGCAGTTAATATCAAATTATTTGCCTCTTGCGATGCACAGCACATGAGGGCCTAAAACCTTGTAGAACTTTGCTGACAAATCTCACCGGCGCTTTTCTTTCCTTGAGTGTAATGGGTTCAATTATCACCGACAAGACTCGTTTCTTCGCTTTGGTATCTGGAGCTCCATGCCCATCTCCATATTGGTACGTGCATTAGGCAATACGGGCAAGGTTAGTAGCTGTTTCAATGAAAGGTTTTTCAAAAGAAGAATCAACTACTCGAGCTTTGTTCATCTTCTTCCATGTTTCATCAATTAAATTGCTTATGTGCATGCGGGCTTCTTGTTCAGAAAGTTCACTTTCCTGCATGTAACACGAGATTGAATTTGCAGATTCACCTCTCTCGAGCTCGGCCTATGACACGAACAAACAAGGATCCATGTTACTGTTAATGATATAAGACTGACAATTGAACTACCAAAAAATTCCTTAAAACTCGTTTTACTAGAACAGAATCATGAATTTTCTAATTTGCATACCTTGGAAGTACCCAAATCGTTGCAAAGTCGAAAAATCATGGATGAACATTGCAGAAGCCGAAGGTTTATCTCTAAAACTCATTTTGTTAAAACTCATTTTACTGAAACAGAATCATGAATTGGCTAATTTGCATACCTTGGAAGTACCCAAATCGTTGCAAAGTCGAAAAATCATGGATGAACATTGCAGAAGCCGAAGGTTTATCTCTAAACTGTGCAACGACTCTTTCGTGATATGTTCAGTCACCAAAAAGCAGGCATGAAATAGTATAACCACCCCTGATACTGATTGCCATGCATTGTCAAGATACGCCTCCAATGTTGGGATGCTTTTGTTGAAACACCACTTTGCTTCCACTAAGAATGTTCTGCATAAATCTGCCCACTTTGATTCAGGTAGGGGATAACAAAATTTAGTGTTTTATATTGTTAGTTTATATGTATCTACGGTGTATATATTTGAGATTGTTATATATAATGTAAGATAAACAACCATTTTTTCCTTCTAACTTTGTTTTATTTTAATGTTTTTTGAATTTTGATTTCTTTTATTTAGGCTCTTCAACTTTCTAAAAAAAAAAAAAAGCCATTGTTTCCAACATTTTAAAATAAGTTCAAAAAATTGACCCTTTCAATTATGATTTAATTTGACTTTATCCACTAAACTAAAAGTCTTTACAATCTATCCTTAAACTATTAGAATATAAGTACATATTAAAATTATTGACGAAACAAACAAAAAAACAAAATTGAACACTTGTAACATTTCTGACCGAATAGAATATAAATTTTTTTTTCCTTTAATTAACAGATAAGTAGTTTAAAAAATCTCTTTGATATTGTCAAGGTTAATAATTGGTGAACCACAAAAGGAATATTTTATGAATTATTTTAGTTATCTTCTAAGGCATTTTGAGATGATTTATAATATCTTATAGCCATGAAATTATTTTTTTCTCTTTCTTTAGAGATTAGTATAAAATTTTAACGAAACAAATTCCTAAATTTAAATTTTATGATATTAAAAATGCAACTATTTTCAGTTGAATGGAAGTAAAATAATATTAAGCTAAAATATAGAAAGCCAAAGTATAATTAATATTTAATTTCCTTATTTATTTTGAAACATTGAACCACATTCACTTCCTTATAAAAGTTAAAGGGCATAAATAGAAGAAATTAAAATTTAAGGATAATATTGAAATCTGAAATAAAGTTAGAGGGACTAATGTACCTTTTCTTTCCTTCATTATGTTATTCAATAAACGACTACTCTCTCTCTCTCTCTCTCTCTCTCTATTCTAACATATATCATCCCTTGATGATTAATCCTCAAGTTTAATGTCAGGTCAAAGTGATTGTAGTGTAGAATAGTAGTATACTTACAGCTCTTGTTAAATATGGTATCATGTTCGCCCCTTTTTCTTTAAGATTGTCATAAGCCATTTCATTGACATTATTGTACAGAGCTAGAAATTAGCACAATTTCATGTAGTCAGGAAGGATTTCCACGGCTTTTATATCCCATCTATAAGAAAACAATTAAACACTTCAAAAAGACAGTTAAAATTGAAAGAGAATAAAATATTATATAGGAACAACAAAATGGAAACATAAGGTATTGTATTTCAGTGCAAACCTCTCCACAGCATCTGTAAATATTTCTATTTCATCCAAAGATCCATAAACATCGTATACATCATCAATGATAGTTATCAGTGTCGTAATTTTTGTTAGGCCCTTGCGGCAATTACCGAATTGAGGTTCAAACACCATGCCGACAGTCCAAAAGAAGCATTCCATCGTTCTATCTCGGGCAAAATTCAACTTACTTGTTAAACCCATATTCTGCCACCACCTGAAAAATTAGTAATAATAATAAAGCACAACCATGGCTGATTACTTGCAACACTGTGTGATCAGCTTATTTGAATTGAATTACTGAGTCTGAAGTCGATATTGTCAACCTCAGAACCTCAATATTTTAAGTTCTATTTGTCATGCATATAAGGGAAATGATTTTGACTTGTCACAACTGATCGATTCCACATAAGGAGCATGCGGGAGCAAGACTGCTAAAGCATCATTTGTAAAAAGAAAATCAGTAACGGATGCGTCTCTAGAGTACACATTCACACACATATTTGTATTAGCATATTTAAACATGAACATATCGACATGTATATATCATAAATAATTTTTAATTTTTTAAGCATTAATTTTTTCAAAAAATACTTAAATTTACAATATTTAAAATAAATAAAAGAGACATCCTAATCACAATAGTAATTTCCTTAATTACAAAAGTTTATATGCAAAATCTCCATAGAAGATGCGTTATTTTGTGTTTTAACATCACAATAATAAACATGGCAACCAACTATTGGTCTAAACTAGAACTTGAGGTATTAACCATTTGAATTTGCAAATTTGACATAAATTTGCTCTCAATGTGCCACTTTGAGGATTGGAGTGCAGTTCGTCCTCCTAATTAGAAACCGTGAGCCATGAGTTAGAAATATCCAAGGTGAGTTATAATTTAAGCACTTTGTTTCTGAAAGGCCAACTCAATTGAGTAGATAAAAGTTTGTTGGACTTGGATTTTACCTTGACATTTCTTGGAGCTCTCTCAGGAGTGTAGATTGCACCATGTTGAAATCCAACTTAGCCAGATCAAGAAGCACTTGATTTGCGTCTTTCCTTTTACTGTATGCTTCGATGTACCACCTAGCTTCTAGCCTCAGCATCCTATGGTGCAAAGGAAGTTAATCCAGCGCATGGTTTATTTGGTCCATAAAGGCCTGTGTCTCTATCTTCCCCTTGAGGCCCTTGAGATGCTGGCTTGCAAAATGCTTTGGCCTCATCCAAAGTGTTCTCCCCCTCAAAAGCAAGATATGAAGCTTCATACAAACTGAGCAATCCCTGAAACTCGGAAACTCATCTGTGTATCATCCGTACACTATCTAGTATTGTGAGACCTAACTGAGGGGACGCTATACCTCATTTTCTTCTTGTTTTTTCTATTTTTATTTTTGATTATTTCTGGATACTAGAAAACAATAATGAACAAGATAATGATTTTATTTCACTATAGTTGAGATACCAGAAATGCATTTCCAAAGCCCATTCTCAAAACCAAATGTCACTCCCTAGTCCCTAGAATTCGAAGACTTACTGCTATAAGATTAAGTGTTACGAATATAATTATACCTGGAAACAGTCTACGAGCTTGTAGGGTACACCTATATGTGATAAATATGTAACTATATAAACACTGACATTGTAGAACATTTTTACATAAGTAAAGCACTAATATGTAACTATATAGCACTAACATTGTAGAATCTTTTCATATAAACAAAGCATTAAAATATGACACGTCTTTTAAATATTATCTGCAAAGTGAAAAAAAAAAATGAAAAAAAAAGTCATGAATATGTGTCTCATTGTAGGGTCCACTGTAGGTATACTTATATACACACTGCTAATAGGACTATCTTGAGAGACCTCATAACCATATTCTCTACAGAGCCTGAAGTAGAGAGCGGCAGCATGAACACTCTTCTCTACTCTCAAATTTGTTCCTTGCTCAGACACTATTCGATCAAGTGCTTGGCTTCTATCCTTCTTGAAGTGTCGGCTCGTGCCCAACCGTTGTGTATCGTCTATGAGTCCGAGTATCGTCAATGGATTGGCATCTTCATCGTCAATCATAGCCCTTACCTCCTCCTTTAGCTTCTCTGCCTTCTGCTTGAGTATATCATCCTGGTTAGTGAATAACACAAAATGTATTGCACTTAATATAGAAGCTTAGCCTAGAAAAGACGGTGGCTATAGCATTTTTGTTACTACAGTGGAAGACACAGGAAAAAATAAAATAAAATGCAACAGGGTCATTCTCTAAGAACACCATAAAATTGGAAATAAGAACTTCTTAATGAAGAAATGTATTTATTCACCGTATTGAAATTCTTCAAGGACTTCACAAAATCAGAAGTCCAAGTAGTGGGCTGATAATTGGCTGACCGTCTTTCAGCCGTGTGCTGCGATTCTTGTTTGATTGTTGAGCATTGAAGGTTCAAGTTTGTTCGAGTGCAATGCAGATCCCTTTGTGGAACATGCCTTGGAAGATTGGGTGTTAAAGAAATTGGATGGGGCACACAGAACAGATGAAGTGCCATCTGAGTAATACTGAACTTTTCTGCAAAATGAAATGCAACTATTTGTTTTTTTGTTTGATAGAATGAAATGCAACGTTAAACCTATGTATATATAGGCTGAAATTTGGTTCAATGGCACATCACGTTTCTATGGTGGTATTCCCATTTGGGCCCAAGCATGCAGGTGAAGGTACTCCATTCCATTCCACATGTTCCTCTTGTTTATATTCCATTAAATTTGTCAATCATGTTTGGAGGTTCACCCTGTTTGGTTATGGTTCAATTCCCTTTTTCGTGTTATTGAAAAAAAAAATTGAGAGTTTGTCATTTATCATGTTCACGAAAACAAAAAAAAAAAAAATAGAACGAATGAAAACACTATCGTTTGATATCATTTATCATTTTTGAATTAAAATGGTTTAGGAAACTTAAAAAATACTTTTTTATTAGTTTCTAAAATTTTGATATTTTCTAAAAAAGAAATTTCAAAAATAAGTTCGGAAACTACTGTACCAAATATGGTTGTAACATAAAACAATTTCTAGAACTAGCCAAACCTAGTTAAATTTTAACGAAACCGGATTCACCTTGCTGTTCGCATGACAAGTGGTTATCAAGTTAATTATGATGACAAATCTGGCACGTTTAGTTTCAATTTTTTAAAACTGCTTTTCTGCTCTTGAAAATATAAACAAAAAAATATATTAAAAATGATACGGAGTACCTATTTGGTAAACTATTTTTCAAAAATTTTTCTGAAAACATTCAAATCTTAGGAAACAGTTTCAAAAATTTCTTTTTGAGTTTTGAAACTACTCGTATGAAAACAATACGAAAATGATGATGTTTTTGAACTCCCTTTTCTTTTATGTTTCAGCAAATACAAAAAACACAAACCTGCCGAATTTAGTTTCATTTTCGAAAACTCTTTTTCTGTTCTTGAAAAATATAAAAAAAATATCAAAAATTGATACGGAATACTTATTTGGTAAATTATGTTCCGGAAATCTTTCTAAAAATATACCAACCTTAGGAAATAGTTCTAAAAATTTCTTTTTGAATTTTTGAAAATATTTATTCTAGAGCGATGATGTTTTTGAACTCTCTTCTTTTTATGTTTTAGCAAATACAAAAAAGAAAAACAAATTTTTTTTCATTTCTTTCTTATGCTTGCTTTTCTTTTTCTTCCTCAGACAATCAATGTATCACAAGATTAATCACAACATAGTCCTAGGGCCGGCCCAACACCTAGGAGAGCAAAGCACTCACCTTAAGCAACCAATTTTCAAAGGCCCCTAATTTTTGAAAATTTTATAGGTTAGAATATAGATCATATGTAATTTATTTCATCTTTTTTTAGAAAAAGAAAGGCCTCATTTTGAATGAGAGAAATGCTTGTTAAAAAAAGAAGACCTAAAATCAACTATACTAATAAACCTCAGAGAAAAAAATACTACTTTAACTAATAAATAAATTAAAGGCCTCAAATTTTTTTCAAACCTTAACTAGTATAATTAAGCCCCTATGTAAATTCTACAATTTTTTTCCTTACAAAAAGTCCTAGTCTAGATGAGAAAAAATGCATGTCTTATAAAAAGTCCTAGTCTAGAGAGCTAGGTCAAGTAAACATCTCCCCTATTTGGAACACAGATCTCCATTATTTATTAGTTGGCATCTTAAATAAAATAAAACAAAAGGGATAAGATAAGGTCAACCTAAAACTTTCTTCCAAATAAACGAATTTTGTGTAGAGAAAATAAATTTTAATATAAAATAACATAATTTTAGTAACACATTACATGAATTAATGGAATGGGTGACATAGAGATCTCTATCCCTCACGTCCCTCCTGGCTTGTAATCATTTGAACCTAACCGTCCATCATATGGAGCTTCAAAAGGTTTTGCTGCATCACAGCCGGTTTGGTTGGATTATTTCTTAATTCTCAGCTACATATCCATATCTGCCACTTCGGTAAATTGGTGACCATAGAAGGGCATGTAAGGTAACTTGCAAACCTTGATCTGAAATGGAAACTTCAAATTCTACCGTCAAATTATATAGAAAAGTTTACTAGATGATATAATGGGTGACATTTTTATAATTAAGATTTATTTTGATAGCAATTTTATTTTAATGTGAAAAGTTCTAATTCGGTGACATCATTTATTTGATTTTTTGGAGCTGCAATTACATGAAAATGCATTCGTCATTGTTACGACGGTGACACCCATGTTATGCTGACGACCATGAAGCATCAAGCTAAATTATTTAGGAGCCATTTGATAATGATACCGGCTTAAGTTAAGCCACTTTTGCTTGCCTAAATGATTGAAACACTAGAAATTATTCAATAGGTCTGGAGTATTACATTAGTATCATGATATGGTATGCTCAATTAATTATAAATAAACATATATTCTTATTTTAGGTTAATTGACATAATCTTTAGAATAATGAAAATAATAATTTTCCTAACATATTCATATTTATTATCCATATAATTGAGTTAATAAAAAATAAATAATATTTTTAATTATAATTAATTGAGTACATCACATCATTATGTTAACTCGGTATTTCGAACGTACTGACTAATTTCTCTTAAAACACTGTTGAAGTAAAGGGAGGGAGACACCACAATCTCTCTACTTTTTACAATCTGCCCCCTCCTTTCCTTTTCCACGTTTGGCTAAATATGTCTCCAACGTCATTCATTAATACCTCAATCTCTTATTTTCTTTCATTGTTTGACAGACCCAACAAAAAGTAGATTCAATTAATTAATTAAGGTTTATCTAACTTAATAACCATTGTTAATGTATTGGTATAAAAATTTAAAGTGTGACAAAACTTGTCAACTGTTGCTATTCTATTCTTTGATTTCTGCGGAGACAGTCAGATGAAGAACAAGTTGGAATTCAAAAGGCAATAAGGCTGCCGAAACGACAATAGATTAGTTCGTGTTTTTGTGTATTGAATGGGGCAGCACCTTATATGGAAAGGAAAAAAAAATACTCAGTATTCCAAGAATATTATGTACATAAACCTGTGAACCCCCTTATTAGTAAGGCCAAAACACACCCAAGTCTCCAAACTCACAAATTAATGTTGAAAGAGAAATAAAGCCACGCAATACTCCAAAGGCACGTTGGATTTGCGGGATAAGGCCGGATTAGACAAGGAATCCTAGTTTATCCCCCGTTTGACTTCTAATTAAGGCTCAGACTAGTAGTTCGATCGGAACTACTACTAATATCACATACTAGTTCTTATGCAATCCTGGGGCAGGTGGATGTAGTAGTCGAGGGACTGAGACAAGGGCTGAAATGACTTAAATACCCTAGTAAGCCACATTATTTATTATCATATATTATATTACATTTATAATATATTAAAATATTATAATATTATATAATATAAAATTATATTATATTAGTATTATACATTATATTGCATTATAATATGGTAATGTTATATTATATTACATTAAGATACGGTGATATAATATTATATTATTATAAGTTAATAAGTTTGTGTAACATGCATGCTACTATATATTATATTATATTATAATATATTAAAACATATAATATTATAAAATACAATATAATATAATATTATAAACGTACAAAATTTGAAGATAATTGTACTACTATATATGATATTTCATTATATTATATTGTAATATACATATTAGATAATGATTATATAATAGCATAATACATACTATTATATTATAATATGTAATATACTCTAATATTATATTATATAATATACTATAATTATATGTTATACTATCTAATAAATCTATTTATATTTAGTGACAATAAATTAAATTTTTTATTTAGTAAGGAATAACATAGTTATTTTACACCTTTAATAAGATCAATCTTTAACCTTTATCCCATTGGTATCCAAACGCGGAACTTGCAGATAGGTTTTGGGACCTTTTAGGATTACTAGCCGTTGAACTCATAGTCCAAGGATTCCTTAGCTAGCTCATAAATCAAACAGGCCCACTAGTTTCCCCTCTATAAAACATCTTTTAGGTGGTCAAAAACGTGGCTCCTTTTGAACCGGTTTCATCTTCAAATGGCTCTAAAAAAATCTATTTTGGCTCTTTCTAAAGGCCATGAAATCCGTGACTACCAATGATGATACAGGGTTGTGCCCTCTGATCGCTACGCTTTCTTTGTTTGTACGACGTAACTCACGTGAAATTCTACTAAAAACCAATAAATGGGCATCTTGATCAATCGCGAATTTGTAATATAGGAATGGAATTTTGAACAGAGTCGATGGGTACGCGTGTGGTATTCAATTGTTCTTCGTCTTCACTTGCTTAGAGAATCATGTGGTCATGGATGTAACTTGTACTCAATAACTCAAGTAGGTTAGGATATACCTGTAAAGCCGCCTGGGACAAGTTTTATCCCAGGCTCAGGCTCAATGGTTGTGACAAAGTTTATCCAATAAGAAATAATATTCTACATTAAGAGATGGTGCTAGACTAATCGGGATTTATAGGCAATTTTAGAAAATTAGTAACCTGTCCGGGCTTTTTTGGATACAACTGAATTGGAAATTCAAAATTGAATAAGAATTTTTGGTTTTTTTTTTTATTATCTCGATTTTGGATCTTCTCTCTAGAAAAGCTGCTATGAAATACAAGCATTAAAATTGGGCAATTCTTGATATTTAAAATTCCCAAAAAAAAAAACAAAAGAAAAGAAAAATGAAGTAAATAACAACAAAGAAAAGAAACAATGGAAGCCAAAATTGAATAGCATATAGAGGTACTCATGGGCCTATTTCCCGCTAGGCCCGTGCAAGCTTACCTATTATTTATGGAGTTTGAAAAAAAATTTAGACCTGATTATGTTAATGAGTGGGCTTGAAAATTTTCTTAAAACAAAATATATTTATATATTTGTATATATATGTAATTAAATTTTATGTTATTTAAGATTATTTTTAGAGAATAAAATTACTTATTAAATAAATTAAAGTTAAATGGGCGACCTT
This sequence comes from Euryodendron excelsum, assembly GCA_033060915.1. NCBI lineage: Eukaryota > Viridiplantae > Streptophyta > Magnoliopsida > Ericales > Pentaphylacaceae > Euryodendron > Euryodendron excelsum. The sequence goes on from CM065386.1 coordinate 17,083,855, forward strand.
GGGAACATTGTTATCAGAAACAAATCAGACATCGAACCCGTGTATCCTTTGGTTTACAGTTCACCGTTCATCGATTCAACGGTGATCCAACCAGTTCAACTGTTATTATAATATAAAATATATTTTATTCATTCATGTAACATTCCTTTATATATATAATATGACAAGAACTAGACATATCGAGGCAAGTGGCCTAGTGGCTGAAAAAAAGACAGAACTAGTGAAGTGTCACGAGTTCTAACTAGGGGTGGTCATTTGCCCGACAGACCCACCCAACCTGGCTCGAATTTTTAAAAAAATGAGATTTAAAAAATAGGCTCGTAGGGACGGGTTGGGACAATTTTTTAGGCCCAATTATTTTTCAAGCCAAGCTTAGGAATAATTTATTTAACCCAGCCCGGCCCAACTATTTTTAATTAAATTATAAATAATATATATACATATTTAGACATAATAAAGTAGCTTGGGGAACCCTAGCCGCTTGACTCCTCTCACATTTTACTCCCTCTTTGTCTCTTCTCTCTCACGCTCTCTCTCTTCTCTCTCTCTCTCTCTCTCAGTGGGCGACTAATCTGGTGACTCTGGTTGTTGATTCCAGTGGGGGACTTCTACGATTGGTCTATTAGGTAAGTCCTACTAATCATATTACCCATTTTGATGTAGATGAAGCTCTAGTAAGTTATCCATTTTGATTGCATTTGGTTTTTTTATATAGTGTGTATTTTGGAATTCCAGTGTGTATTTCAAGTTTTTATTTGTGGTGATTCCAGTGGGTCTTTTAATAGACACCATTTAGTTTGGGATTCCATTTGGTAACTCATGAACATGGTTTTTTTTTTTTTTTTCCAGCTCTGTTAAATTATGAAAACTGCAAGCAACTGTGAAAATGCTTCTGCGTCTGCAAACAACGAAGACAATGAATATCCAACTGAAAAACACTCATGTTCAAAGGCATGGAATGATTTTGTAAAGTTTCCGTCCACCGAAGCTGGAGCTGTTACGACTTGTTGTAAGTATTGCAAAGAGATCTTTTCTGCTAGTTCAAAAAATAGAACCTCTCATTTGTTACATCACACACCTAATTGTCCTAAAATTGTCAATCGTGACAAGAGACAATTTATGCTTTCAAGTGAGACATCAACCGATGGCACTTCTACCTTGTGCAATTATAAATTTGACCAAGACCAAATTCCTAGGAAAATGAAATTAATGATTGTCTATAATGAAACGACCATTCACAACGGTTGAAGAGGTAGGGTTTAGGCATATGATGACTATTGCATGTCCACAATTTAAGATAATGGGTCGAAAGACTATAAAAAAAGGATGTGATGTCAATGTATATGAAAGAAAAGGAAAATGTTAACAGAAATATTAGCAATTGCTCCAAGTCACATTTTTTTAACTTCAAATGCATAACAATTTGTTGTTAAAGATCATTATCTTTGTGTGACCGCACATTGTATTGATCAAGAATGAAAGTTACAAAAAAGGATTATAAGGTTTCAACTTATTCCACCTCCATTTGATGAATTGTCCAAATCTGATGTAATTGTTTCTTGTGTAGTTCATTGGAACATTGAGCACAAAGTTTTTAGCATCACTTTGGACAATGCCATTGTCAATGATGACGTGGCAAACAATCTTAAAGCACATCTTCATGACAAAAGTTTCCTTCCATGTAGTGGTTCATTTTTTCAAGTTTGTTCTTGTATTCATGTTTTGAATCTAGTTATTCAAGCTAGCGTAAAACTTATTGATGATGTTATTTGGAAACTCCGTCTTAGGATTAAGTATGTGAAACAATCCCCCATGAGAAAAAATAAATTCAAAATCATTGCATCAAGTTTCAATTTGGATTGCAGACTGATTGTCCAATTAGATGAAATGCTACATATACCATGATCGAGTATGCCATTTATTATAAGAATGTTTTTTTTTTGCAAATGGGGATGCGAAATTCTAATTTTACAATGAAGTTAATTAAAGATGAATGAGAAAAAGTTATAGTTATGCACAAATTTTTGAAAGTGTTTTATGAAGTGACATGCTTGTTTTCTGGAACAAAGTACCCTATAGTAAGTTTGTACTTTTGAGGGGTATGGAGAGTTCATTCTCGGTTGTTAGAAGTGATGAAAATAATTTCATGATTGATATGGTGATTGAGATGCAAGAAAAATTTAAAAACGTATCGGGTCGAGTATAGTTTGATCTTATCATGTGCTTCAATTTTGGATCCTCGGTACAAAGTAAAATTTATTGAATATTGTTACACCAATGTATATGATAGTAGGATGGAGAATCACAGTAACACTAATGTTGACACTCTTTATAGCTTGTCTGATGAATACCTGCATCATTCTGCACCAGCATCTTCAAGAACTAGTTATTTATCTATTATGGGTACTAACAGATGCGTTTTCGCTTTTGCATTTAATCTCTTGTAATTGATGTTCTAGATTCATATACGATCATAATATATTCTTACATGTGATATCAGAGCTTACATATATGAATTTAAGACTCATTAAAATTGCCTTACACGATTGAAACTTGAACATAGGGTTTTAGATCCGATTCTTAATTTGTTAAATTCGTTTGTTCCTACTGCTGTTTGAGAAACAATTAGAGGGTTTTTGCTCCTCGTGTTTAAAGAATCGTTTTGATACAAGGCTCGTAGCCTAATTCGAAGCATAAAGGAAGAAACATCAGTATAATGTTTTAGCCCTAAATTGTTGATTCTTCTTTTAATATTACATCAAGTTGATTCTTCTTTTAATATTAAATCATTGATTGGTCATGTGTTCATGCTCCGGGGTTTATTTAAAACCATATGAGTTGTTTGCCTTTGATTTAGGTACGAGTCTTGAACGTTGGAAGCCATGGCCGACAATTAAAGTTCTTAAAAGCAAAGTCAGTATCTGGTTATGCTACCTAATCATTAAAAGCCAATTCTCTGCTATTTTTTGGATTCCATATTGGTTTAGTGTCCAAAATTAAGTTCTTTGAAAAAAAAAAAATTGGCGAAAGTTGAAATTGCAAAATGGCTAACCCGGTAGAAGGGAAGAAGCCGATGTTCTATGTCTTGGGCGCAATTCCACACGCCACATACAATGCGTGACTGTCCGTGAACAATTAATGCCCACTTGTAAATTGGAAGTGCAGCAACAAAGGTAAACTTATAAAGCTTGGCCCAGACATGATATGCAGAGGGAATTGTTTTGAACTAGGGGTGGCAAATGAGTAAGTTTTGGTAGACTTAAATGGATTTAACTTTAAATGACTTTAACCTAAACCCATTCAATTAGTAAGCGGATTGCATACAGATGGGTCGCTAATGGATCAATTTAAATCCATGAATCTAAATTTGACCCGTTTATATATTATCTAAATTTATGTGATTATTATAATTTCTACATTTTTTTATTTTTAAGAACTGTTAATAATTTTTATATTTTTTATTTTTTTATGTATTATCTAAATTTATGTTCCATGATAATATAATGTAAAAAATTAACCCGTTTATGTATTATCTAAATTGATATGATTATTATAATATATTATCATGGAACATATTTCTGAGAACTGTTACTTACGGTGTGATCACGCTTTAAGGACTCCACGAAATCGCGACTCCAAGTGCTCGGCTGGTAACTGGCTGAAGGTCTTCTGTTAGCCAGTTGATGGCTATTTAAGCTCGGCAAGTGCTGAAACTGCCAAAACATGGAAGGACATTGCACGGTTGGCTGTCGGGAATGTTTGGGTTGAAAATCTGAAAGACGAACCAGCTTTTCAAGAAACTTAGATGGGAGTAGCGTCGCACTGTTGCTAGGAACTTCGTCATTGTTTGTGATTCACATAAGCAGTAACGACCATTAAGCATATGGCGGTCCTCCTTAAATCTCTCCAGGACAGTACCTTTGACAGTCTATTGCCTTTCTTCTTGGGATCCTTTTGGCACAACTCTCCAGCATTCTATCACTTCTGGGCATATTTGGCTGGTCTTCGAGAGGCAGGGGCTGCCAAAAGTGGTGCAGGCAAAGGTGTGCCCCTGATCGAAGTTTGCTGAAAGGAACAAGCCAAAGTGGTTCGCCCGCCCTCCAAAGCCTATGCCATTGGGAATGTTATCTGAACTAAAATTCACAGCACACTGCCAATTATAGAGATTGTAAGAATAATGTCAGTATCATGGCTCAGGATAAGTAAGAGATAACAGATTGGCTTATTGTAAATATGATCATTCATGTCATCAAGAAAAGAACAAATGCACTAAATTAACCTCATATTTGGGCACTCGGAACACTTTTCAAACAAATGAAACGCCAAAAACAAAAACAAACACAAAAAACAAAAAAAAATGGCCAGATAAGCAGACCATAAAAGGTGGATTCCTCGCATCTTGATGCTTAGCATCAATTCATCCATGGTTTTAAATTTAATCAATAACAATCCCACAGGAACTGAAGTTTAATCTCAGTGGAAAAGTACAACTGAATATAATGTTTTTGTTTAAGATCCTGTAAGCTTCATTCTTAATTTCCATCAATAATGCTACTTGATCACTGACCAATGTTTAAGCAATAGCAGTCTAGAAGGCTTCTCTGTGTGTGTGTGTGTGATGAGTAAAAAGCTGTCCTAATGACTCAAAACAAAATCATTAGAATTGGACATGGCCAAGAAACAAACATAAAATACTTAAATAAGTAAAAGAATAAGTTGGCCTATAGGCTTCACAATGATCTCAAAAACAATTCCAGTGATTTTCACAGCAATAGGCACAAAAACCATGCTAATGCGACAGCTATGTTAGCTGTTTCCAGGCAATTAAAGTCTACTACTTAGTGAAAAGGCAAATATAGATTTGGCAATAGCCAATTACTTGAAATATGCATCGGTTGACAGCCCATACACCTCTATGATTATTCAAAAAATAATGATAGAAACAGGTACCCAAAGGTATGAACCTTTCAGAATAGAAATCAATGGCTGGGAAGTGTGTTTAAATTAGCACACCAATATATATATATATATATATATCCTTTTGTGGGATGTTCAGATTTTTTATATTGAATGTCTAGGTGGGTTAGAATATCTTCTATATGTAGGAACTTCAAAGCAAGAATACCTCAATACCTCAACTTCACCTAAAAGATCAGAGACTTACCCATTGTAAATTGTTGTTTGCTCCAGTGGTCCTGAAAATGGATGCCTTTGGATATAGCTGAAAGAGAAAAGATTTCATATCTCCATAGAAATCAGCATGCCTCTAGGCTGAGATGCATAACCTCCATGTATGTAACCTTCTTTATCTTTGACAATCAACACAGTTGGACCTTCATCATTTCTGCAGTTCAATTGAATAATTACCTAGTCCACTCCTACTTAAAAGATAGTAGCAGCAACCAAGAAACTGAAACCGAAATAGAAAGGTTTAGCATTTATATTTCCTTATAGATTTTTTTTTTATTTTATCTTATAAAAGAACTCAAAGGAAAACAGCAAGCAGCAAAACCATAGAGATATCCTAGGACAGGTATTACAAACTTCCATATCTGACATATGCCCTGATGATGATGTACCCATGACAAGTCTACCTAACCATTAGGTCTTCAGAAGAGCATCTAGTTGTAAAGAAGCCAACCAAACAATTAGGACCTCAGGAATAGCAGCCACCTTTAATTTTCTAAGTATTTCAAGGCAACTACATCGGCCTACTTAATCCCAGTTTCAGGCTTCAGGTCTCATAAATTAGCTTTACAAGCAAGGAAAACACTCAAAATGTCCCCATTGAACTCTCACTTAGAAGTGATTGCAAGCCAGAAAACGCAATTGACCCCTAGACTGTAACTGCAATAAAGAATTCCCTTTTTTGCCTTTTTAATCAACTTGCAAGAGATATTGGGAATAACCACTAGTAATAGCTAGGGCAAAAATTGGGGCAAAGGACAAAGGAAATAGTGATGCCTACATTAAATCAATTGATTCGTCATGTTAGAGAGGGAAAACTGTGCACTGACAGTAATCTAGCTTCGAATGAATGTCCCCAGAAGCAAGGAGTAAACTGAGAATAACAACTTTAGTTGAAAATATATATACACAAATTAATGAAAGAATGATTATTGAAAAAATAAATTAAATCAAATAAAAAGAAATAAAAGCTAATCTTTAGAAAAAGGAGAGTGCAGTTTATTAAATTGGGAATTGTTCAAAATAATCCAAGTACCTTCAATCCACAAATTTTCAGCAGTTTTTAAAAAATAAGACACGTTATAGGGACACAACAACTAATAAATATATAGTCTTATCTATAGATTCTATACACATGAAAATAATAATTTCTTCATTTTTTATAATACAAATATAATTATATTTTATTATATCAGAATAGTAAAACATCTATTTCCACATTCTATACAATAAAAAAGAAGTGTGAAAGAAGTGCTCATATCTATTGTAAAAAAACTCAATTAAAAAACAAATTTAAAGTTTTAGGTTAGAGTTCCTAAATTAGAAAGCCTAAAGTAGCGAGGATTAATAGGTATAAATGTACATTTCTTTATTTTAATTATTGGCTCCAAGTTGTTTTTTTTCAACTTGCGATATATTTTCATGATGCCTAAGATTTGGACACGTGTGCCCCTAACTCCTTAAGGCCATGTTTGTTTGGCTTATAAGGGCTATGGGATTGGATAACAATTCCTATGAGCCCCTTATACCTGTGTTTGGGCACACACAAATGTGGGGGATATGCAATACCACATAGGAGGTGGTATTACACATCCCATGAGAGGGAATAAGTGTAAAAGTCGATTTTGCCTCTCCTCCTGTATGTTATATTATATTTTAGGAGTGAGGAAGCAATTTCATGCATTGATGTCATTCCTTATCCCATCTCCATTAGACACAACAAACATGGTATTACTTTTCCTATTCCTTATCCTACTCTAATCTAACATAGTATAAGTAATCCCTATCACATCATAGTATAGTATACTTATCAACCATCGTCACTTTCCTAATCCCACATTATTATTTATCCCCCATTTTCTTATCCCGCAAACAAACGGGGCCTAAGTATCCAAAGCGTGCCTGGATCTAAAAAATTATTGAAATAATAATAAGAAATAACTCCACATATGCATGCTCAGTGTTTTATTTCTACACAGTCAGTCCCAAGCTTGGATAAAGGAGGGGTTTGCATTGGTAGCAGACAGCTTGTGTAAAATTTTGCCATACCCCTTATGAACATGGATCCTAAGAATATGTGAGTAAATGCTAGGGTATTCTGCTTAAGCAACACATTGCATCTACCCTCAAGTGCCACAGAGAGTGGACAAGGGGCACCATAGTGGCCCCCCGTTGCGGTGGGCAAGGGTTCTCACAGTTTGGATGAGTGCAGATACAGATGTTAGTCCACTATGTTAATCTTAGATAGCAACTTGGAATATAGGAACACTTACAGTTACAGGAAAAGGGATGGAGTTAGCAAACACTTTGATTAGAAAGAGAGTGAATATAGCATGCTTACACCACGAGTAGGAGCAAAAGCAAAGAAGATAGAAAATACTCTAAATAAACTTTATTATACCGGTAAAGATGACATAGAAATGACATAGGCATAATAATAGATAAAGATTTCATGAAGATATTTGTAACTGTGACTAGCAAAAGTGATAAAATAATAGCAATAAAACTTGTATTAGGTGAGAATATAATCAATGTAATTAGTGTTTATACTCCTCAAGTTGGATTAGACAAACATATTAAGACACAATTCTGGGAGAATATGGGTGAATTAATCTGGAGAATACCTCAAGGACAAGACGTATTTATAGATAGGGACTTTAATGACCATGTATGAAAATATCGTAAAAGATCTGAGATGGTAGATGGTGGATATGGATTTGGGGAAAGAAATAATGTGGGGGAGGTCATCCTAGACTTTGCGATGGCCTATGACTTATAATAGCAAACACCTATTTTTATATATATAAAAGAAGAAAAGAAAAAAAAAACATCTAGTATCCTTTAAAAGTGAATCAAATATGAGTCAAGTCAACTTTTCTGCAACTAAAAGTGTAGATAGGCTAACCACTAAAACTTTTAGGTTATACCAAGTGAGAGTTGTAAATTAGGTTAACCATCCTAGATATGAAACTTTTTAAGAAACTAAATGTGCGACGCTATGTTAGGACAGAAAAATACCAAGAAAAAGTTAGCTAATATTGAAGGCTAAAAAAGTGAACAATTTCGATACCTAGGCTCAATCACACATGTGGTGGCAGAGATTGGTGCTGATGTTCCTCACAGAATTAAGGTAAGATGGATTTAATGGAGGAATGCTTCGGGTGTGGGTGTCTTCTGTGATTTACAAATACCTATGAGATTTAAAGGGAAAATTTTACAAGGTATCTATAAAACCAACCAAACTTTATGATACAAAGTGGTGGGCAATCAAGAAACATGTCAACAAAATGAATCTTAATCACATAAGGATGCTAAGATGAATAAGTGGCAAAACTAGGAGAATTAAGGTTAGGAATCAATGAAAATCTTCATATGTTACGCACCATTTTTACACATTGTTTAAATTAAATTAGGGAACAAGTGGCTTCACCATCTTCAACTATTGTACTTATACTCAAATGGATTCTCCCCGGTTTCTGGATAGTTTTCCCTCTTTTTTCCCTTTCTCTGTGTTAGGAAATACTAGAGTAATTTAGAAGCCCAAGAGAGGAACTAAAGAACCTAAAAAGACTAAAGGCTATTTACAAAGTTGTTCACAAACTAATCAGCAACTTCAATTCCAAGATAAAATAAGAATGAAATCTTCTCAAACAACATCAAGTGCAAGGACAACAAAGAAGAGTTCCCATTAAAATGACTTTTAATCGTGCTTTAGAGCAACTAGAACAGTGTACAAAAGATACGAGCCACTTACGATATGTTGCCCATAAATGTATTGAAACTTAGGCCATTAAAAGCACTATGATACAAAAGTTTCCATTCATCCAGCTCTTGATGGGAAAGGGCTCCTCCAATGTGCCAGGCATATTCCTTCGTCAATAATAATGAATTGGAATCAACATTTTCCAAATGCAGTAGATGAGGAACTTCAGAACCTGACCTCCCTGCATAAAGAAGTCCTGCATTAATAAAAAGGGAAAAGAATAGAAAACATTTTACTGAACTTAAATCCCTTTAATGCCATACTAGTTTGAGATGGTCTGATAATACATGTCAACTTCAAGAATCTGGTAAATAGTACTTCTATATAGAAATGAAACCTAAACTATCAAAACCTGGATCAGATGGAGACAACAAGCTTCCAAGGTACTTCCTGACAGATGGGAGAAGGGAACACCATCTTCTGAAATCCTCAAAGGACATATTAATTTCAGCACATCCTTCATCCCTCTTTGAAAAATTTGCAGCATTAAGAAAAATATCAACAATCTCTTGATGTGAATATGATACGGGTTTAGAGCTGCTTTGAGAGAGAATATCATCAAGCATCACCATTAACACAGCTTCCAAGTCCGACCTGATAATTCCCGAAATCAAAGAAATCAACAAAAGAATAAAAGGAAGAGAATTGACTGGAAGCTTACAAGCCTTGCCCATGCATTATAATAAGCTAAAATTATTGAATTCCGTCATCATTAACAGCCTATGCCAGCAAAAATATAGAATTGACATCAACAGCCAATAATTTAGGTCCCTTTGGTTTGAAGACTATTTACTCCCCATTTCTGCAAATGGAAAAAGTGAAATAACAGAAGACCAAAAATTTGAAAACCAAAAACATATCTGCAGGGCATTTTTTTTAACTGTCTTTAAAGAATTTCTTGAATATGGGCCATTTGCATGAAATTAAAAAAAATCCAAATCAGGTTCACTTATCGAGAAAAAAATCCAAAATTTCAGGTTCATTAACTAAAATCCTACGGTAGTGTTATTTACCGGAAGCAAGCATCAAGTAGATTGTCTTATACATAGATTTGAGACCCAAAAGTGTATACAGCATTAACCCATGCTTTATATGTTTTTCCAGCACCTGTAGTTTGATGCAAGAAATGGTTACTAGAAGATATGAGAGAACTTAGACGTATTCAAGCATACTGAAAACCACAAATATTGTTCCAGAGTCACAGTAGAGCAACATGACCAAATATATGGTATGTGAAAAGGAGACAAGAAATATATTAGGACAAATATCAAAGCAGATGTTTTGACCAGTTAAACTTACAAACTGTAAAAGTGCATACTTCACAAGTGACAGAAGTTTTTCTTAACAGAAATTACTGTGAATAGAAATTAAAAAACATATCAATAACTCAACACTTAATAACAGTGTATTTTATACTTCCACCAAATATTACTAATCAACAGAAGTAAAGGTTGATATTTAGTATTTCTCCACCTATCATACCTAATCTTTGTGTTGGAACATACTGCCATGAAAGCAAGAAAATATAGTTTGTCCTTTAATATCATACTTGAAAATCCTAGTGATGTCATCCAAAACCTTAAAATAGCATCCAACGTTAAGTCAATACAGAAGCTAAAAACAGTTCTTTTCACTAAAAACTGAACCAAATATGCATTCTGAAACTCAAATATTTAATAGAATACTAAAATAGCAGAGGACAAAATTCTTTAGATACAATTTATCCATAAAAATGCCAAGCCTAAAGAACCCCAATTGACCTCCTCCCCGGCTTAGAAGACACCAAGCGTTTACAGTTCTACCTCCTCAAGATGCCATCACCAGTCACATCCAGTAACTGATAAATGAACTCTTCAATCTCATCTTTTGTTCCTTTCTCATAAGTCCCCTGCGATATGAAAATGGAAGCAGATTGAGTAAGTACATATGAGTTTGCATTTATGATGCACATAGCTGCAAGACCCAATATATAGATAGTAGTTATTACATTTGCATACATATCAAGATATGCAAAAGCATAAGTTAATAGGATAAATGCAAAAGCATAAGTTAATAGGATATGTTCACTGAAGATCATGGAAAGGAATTTGAGACCAAAACACAAATTGGAAAATTCCCACACTTTCCTTTGTTTGGCTCAAAAGACGCGAGGTCTTATATGTTTCAGACAGATATCATCGAGAGACTCTAAGGCCCCAAATACACACAAATGAGTTGTTAGTTCTAAATCTTCGTTTAAAAAAAAAAGACAATAAAGAACACTAGCACAATTGGCTCTACCTACATCTCTTCCCAAAAGCACATACCCTCCTTTCTCCCTTCAAATTTTTTGTGAACTATAGTTGCCCTGGGACTAGTCAAGAGCATAGTTACCAGGAAACTATGCCAGAAAGGAAACGCACTTCCGTAGAAGAGCGTTTGCGATACCAGTATGAATCACTTTTGGAAATTTTGGGAAAACATTCTAGATGGGTTGGAAACTTTTTGGATACTTTGGCATACTGAAGGAAAACTCCAAAGAAACTAAAGGGAAGCTGGTAAGACACTCCGTGAAATTAAATGGAAACTAAAGTATATGTTTTTGACAATGTTTTTCCTCGAGTTCCAGCCAAGTATTCATATTTAAACATTGTTTTCTCTAAGTTCCAACTAAGTATTCATTATACGTTATAGAGTATCCACTTAAGTATTCAAACAAGTTTCCACTAAGTTTTTTAAATGTTCCCTTTTTGTTTTGCAAAAGTTTCTTTACTATGATTCCTATTAAGTTTCCAATTTGATTCTTGATCATTTCCCCATTCCCCTATATTATTTGGTCGTGCTTCCTTTTTCCATTTCCCCTAATGTTTTCGACTTTTGCTTTCTATTCTTCTAATTATGGTCAAGAGTCTCACATTAGTTTGGGACCTTTCCCTTATTTTGATCCCTAACAACTAGATTTTAGGGTTCCATTTACTTATGTAGACTAAGTACAATTAAATATTATTGTTTACAATCTCAAATAAGAATGGGAGGGAGAATTTCATTACAATTTTATATTGAGGGTGAATGAAAAAATTTTAATTTTTTAATTTTCTCTTCTGACTGCGCATGAATAAAAATGTTGAGAATTCTAAAATTTGTCCAAAACGGATTTTGGTAACATGGGAATCTTAAATCATGTAAATTCTAAACCCTTCATGCAAAATATCTCAAAAACTTTCTAATTATTCATCCATATTCTAAGTGAATATATATTTCCTAGGAAATTTGAATCATACATGCGCATTTTTACTATCATACAGGCATGGTCATGGTCCCCAAAAAAGTTTTTTAAATGCACTTCAAAGGAACCTTGCTTCTAAAGCCAAATTTTCAATGCACTAGAATGGGACTGCACTTGCCCGTATTATTTGGTTAATACAATTAAAAAATCTAAAAGCAAGCTTCCTATAGGTTTGCAATCACTCATCTGTTACTAGTTTTGCACTTTGATTCCCCATGAAACTTAGAGGGATTTGTGGGGGCCATTCCGTAATGCACTGGAATTGAATTAAATTTTTTCTTTTCTATCTTAAATTTCCTTTATTAAATGATTTCATTTTGATTTTTTAATTAAAACAATGAGAAAGAGAGGTAAACTTAACATGGGTGGGTTTGGCATTTGAAATTTTTGTTTATAACGCAAGACTATGTAGATGCTGACTTGGGGAGAAATACCAAGAAATTCATGAATTATGTTTTCAGAATTAATATTTCATTTTTCAAGAGAATAAAATGATGAACAGAATTACAAGTAATGAACAGAAAAAACAATGATTTTTTTTTCTTTTTTTGATAAATATTGAGTAATATAAACTATGGTCATGCACTGAAGAACTCACTTTAGCAATTACAAGGTCATCGAATGTGAGTTTTTGATTATTCCGTTTCTGCGTAACCAAATCGAACATCCGATCACCAAGAGGGCCATAAATTCCAAAATACACCTGAATAATGCACATAGAGATAGAGGAAGAACGGGTGAGATTACAATTACAGAATTTGAATTTGGGAGAAGAATTTGAAGATAGTAAAAGTAAAGAGACTGCTGACCTTGAAAACCGAGGAAGAGATGTACTGACCGTTGCTCTGAGATTGGACAGCGAGGGATAGGAACAAGGTCTGGAGATCTTCGAGCTCCTTTTGAGTGAAAGATCTACGAAAGAAGGAAAAAAAAAAAAGTGAACTGTATTAGTTCTTTTGTGTATACGTACGTACAGGTATAGGAAGAGAGAGATTTTAGAGAGAGAAACCTGCTGGCGGAAGCGAAGGATCGGTGGAAGATGACTGAGCGTTGCCCATTGTTCCTGGCCCCCTTCCTCTTTGTTCAGCGGTGTCCCACGGTTATATTTACGGCTTCAGGCAGGTGTTCGGTTTTTGGGAAGTGGATAGAACGAAATAATAAAAAGTTTAAAGTCCATTACACTGGAAGGTTTTATTTTTCTCTTTATCCGTGGTCCTTTTTCGGTTTGCTTATTTGCCCTAAATCTTTTTTTAATTACTACTCCACCCTCAAATTCATGTCTTTGTCAATACCTCACCCAAGCAATGTTGAAAACCTAGGGCTATGAGAAACTCACATAACCTAGTGTCACAAGTTGGCACTTGTAAAGGGCTAAGAGAACCGAGGTGGCGACGTATTGGAGTAAGATAGAGCTTAAGACTTTTAGCGATAGTTTCGTAAATATTAAGATCTTAGCTTTGGAGGACGTGAATATTTTCTAGAATATTTTATCTAAAGTATTAAGGAGTTCATTGCAACAGACAGATAAAAAAAAAAAAAAAAAGGAGATGCGCAAAATTTTCTAAAGCCATTATGACTCTATAGTGGGAGTAATGTTTCCTCCTATCAAGTAGATGATTGCTCCGAATGCTATTATAAAGAAGAGTCATGATGCGACTTTACCACCCTTAGTGTTACCTTTAAGGCAAGCACTAAGTGAGTCCTTCAAATGAGGTGATGACCTTAGGGGATAGCTATAAACTTCCACATCGATTACTATAGTCCCACACTAGCTAAAGCTTAGTGGGCAGTGTCGTGGGCCAAAGGACTTGAGATTGGTATGCTTAGAGGATAGAGGCTCCCAGAGGTGCATTCACTATACACCAACTATGTCATGTGTGGTGTGCATATTTAAGATTGAATTAATTATTGATGTGTTGTCCAGCATATCGTGTGCCTTGTTGTCATGACCTACACTTTAAGGTTCGACCCATGCCTTCATTTTTCAATCTCGTGCCAACCCAAATTTGTCTGTACATATTGTATAGAGTCTAAGAATGTAGGTTTGGTATCAGACGCACGCGTAAATTTTCCCTTATCAAGGTGTGCGACATCCAAGTTGGTCGTGTCTAACCTTATTAAGGAGAGGTGTTGTAATTTTTTCGAAGGGCTAGAAAATTAGTTTAAGGTCATATATAGATGTATGTAAAAGGGTTTTGTCAAATTCCTTGTAAATATTTTTGTAGACCCATTATGACTCCTTGAGGGGGTGTTACGTTTCCTTATATCAGTTTCAAAATGGCTTGACAAAGCATATATAGGGAAGGATAGTAAGATGAGTTTAAGTCCCTAGCTTGTAAGTTGTTGGCTATCTAAACTCCCAACTTAATTGCAGTCTGGAATTGCTTTGTTAATGCAATAAAAATGATATTGTTGCTTGCAAATTGTGTGTCATTTGCCTCAGTTGTTGCTTTAAACATTCTTAACTTGTTGCTTCAAATTTGTTCATTTATGTATCTTTGGGTGTGTGCGTTGGCTTAATTTGCGAGGTGCCCCTTTGACTGACTTTTTTTATGCTGCCTAAGACATGTGTCACACGGTCTTACTCACTTAAAAATGTCAGTTTGTGACACTTGTGTAGACATGCACCACAAGTTGGACCTTGCTACACATATTCATGTGGCTCACAGTATGCTACTCATATTCATGCTACACTTGGCAAGCATAAATGTGGTGTGATACTATGCTTTATGACTCACAGTGGCACATTAGTTGGACCTTGCTACTCATATTGTTGACTTTGATGTGTGGTGTCGTGTTCTCCTAGTTTACCTGTCATGTTCTCCTCAGTTTATGCATCATGTCTTGCAAGTGAGGAAAGGTTGGACCTCGTTGGCCTACTAAGTTAGTTAGCATGTGATTTTAGATGACTAGCTTAATGGTCAGCTTGTTTGGGCGCTTGAGGGTCATGCCTTGCTTACAGTCGCCTACAGGTGCATATAGCTTACTGATGGTTTTGCATTTTACATGTCGTAATGGACTATGCACGCTTTGTCCTTGAACTTTACACATGTGTCTTGTAGCACGTCACTTGCTAATGTGTATCACTAGGTTGGCTAGCCTGGCTTGCGCTAATCGCATTACTTGTCGAACGCGGGCATAAACTTACTTCTTTAGTGGCGAGCATTAGCATTGTTAACGTCAATGCTCAGGTCAACGCAAAAAGGTTTGAGAACACGTGGATGATGCTTATCATAGAATGTCATGCCTAATGGATTGTATATGTGTGTGCATAAACAACACGTGTGAATTTCAGTTAAGCACATTTCAATTGCCTTAATGTTCAAGTTAGTTGGACTAAATTAGGAGCTTAGTCACCTTAAAGGCGTGTTTCTACTAGTTATTCTTAAGGTAGATAAGTAAAAAAGTTAATTTTATATTTAAGTTTGATTTGTTAGTCTACGACACAGCCACCACAATAGTCACCCACTAAGTTGACACATAGCCACCACCAAAAGCAAATCCAGAATTTTTGTTCAGTGGGGGCAAAATTTACACATCATCATACATGAATTTGTTTTTAATTGACAATGTATTTTCTTTAATAATAAAGAGATAATTATATTAAAGATATCGAAAAAGGAGTACTGCCTAGGTATAAAAGTTGTACACAAAAACTATATCAAAAATTAAATTTTGATTTGGTTGGCTAAGATTTCAAATTTCGACAAGAAATTTTGGGATTTAGGTAACCAAGAGTATATGACTATAGGGTGAATTGGAAATGTGTTATTTATTTGGCCAAATAATAAAGGGTTAATGAGATACATATATATTTTACTATAAGTTTAGTAATATTTAGTGAGGACAAATATAGTTATTAGTGAATTTAAAGGGAAGCAAATGTAAGTATTTATAGATTCAATGGGAGCAAAACTTATATTTACAACCTAAGATCAAATAAATATACATAAAAAAATTTGAAAGTAGTGAAAGTGGCACGCCACTGGACCCTTATTGGGTCCACCCCTGGCCATCACATTAGTTACTCACTAAATTGCACCGCATTGAGGGAATAACTTCACATTACTCCATAAATTACTGCAATAATTATTTGTTGGATCATTAAAAATTTTATAAGAAGAATAAGTGAGACAATATTTTATGACAATAATAAGCACTGAATATCAAATTCAAAAAATTAATAGTAAAGAACGATTTTGTTTTTAAACAGAATCAATCACTTAACAACTCCTCATAAATCTAAAGGTCCGTTTGGCATTTTTTTTTTTTTAGCTTTTTTAGTTTTGCTTTTTTAACTTTTTACTTGTAAGCTAAAAAAAATTAAGCAGAAAAGCCCAACCATCGATTAAACGGTGATCCAACCGGTTCAACTGTTATTATAATATAAAATATATTTTAGTCATCCTTGTAACATTCCCTTATATATATAATACGACAAGAACTAGACATACCAAGGTAAGTGGCTTGGTGGCTGAAAAAAAAGATAGAACTAGTGAAGTGTCACGAGTTCTAACTAGGGGTGGCCATATGCCCGACAGGCCCACCCAGCATGGCTTGAATTTTTAAGAGAATGAGATTTAAAAAATGGGCCTGTAAGGATAGGTTGGGACAATATTTTAGGCCCAATTATTTTTCAGGTCAAGCTTGGGAATAATTTATTTAACCCAGCCCGGCCCGACTATTTTTTATTAAATCATAAATAATATATATACATATTTACACATAATAAAGCAGCTTGAGAAACCCTAGCCGCTTGACTCCTCTCACGTTTTACTCCCTCTCTGTCTCTTCTCTCTCGTGCTCTCTCTTGCTCTTTGTGTCTCTCCTCTCTCTCTCTCTCTCTATGTATCTTCTATCTCTCCGTCTCTGTCTCTCTGAGCGACTAGTCTGATGACTCTGGTTGTTGATTCCAATGGGGGACTTCTACGATTGGTCCATTAGGTAAGTCCTAATGATCATATTACCTATTTTGATGTATATGAAGTATTCAATAAAATGCTCCAGTGAGTTATCCATTTTGATTGCATTTAGTTTTTTTTTTTTATTATAGTGTGTATTTTGGGATTCCAGTGTGTATTTTGAGTTTTTATTTGTGGTGATCCTAGTGGGTCTTTTAATAGACACCATTTAGTTTGGGATTCCATTTGGTAACTCATGAACATGATTTTTTTTTTTCCCAGCTTTGTTGAATTATGGAAACTACAAGCAATTGTGAGAATGCTTCTACGCTTGCGAACAACGAAGACAATGAATATCTAACTGGAAACCACCTGCGTTCAAAGGCATGTAATGATTTTGTAAAGCTTCCATCCACCGAAGCTGGAGCTGTTACGGCTTGATGTAAGTATTGCAAAGAGATCTTTTCTACTAGTTCAAAAAATGGAACCTCTCATTTGTTACGTCACACACCTAATTGTCCTAAAATTGTCAATTGTGACAAGAGACAATTTATGCTTTTAAGTGAGACATCAACTGATGGCACTTCTACCCTGAGCAATTGTAAGTTTGACCAAGACCGAATTTGTAGGGAAATGGAATTAATGGTTGTTTATGATGAACGACCATTTATAATGGTTGAAGAGATAGGTTTAGGCATACGAGTACTGCTGCATGTCCACGATTTAAGATAATGGGTCGAAAGACCATACAAAGGGATGTGATGTCAATGTATATGAAAGAAAAGGAGAATGTTAGAGAAATATTAGCAATGGCTCCGGTTCACATTTGTTTAACTTTAGATGCATAGCAATCTACTGTTGAAGCTCATTATGTTTGTGTGATTGCACATCGTATTGATCAAGAATGGAAGTTACAAAAAAGGTTTATAAGGTTTCAACTTATTCCACCTCCATTTGATGGATTGTCCATATCTGATGTAATTGCTTCTTGTGTGGTTCATTGGAATATTGAACACAATTTTTAGCATCACTTTGGACAATGCTAGTGTCAATGTTGATGTGACAAATAATCTTAAAGCACGTCTTTGTAGCAAAAGTTTCCTTCCATGTAGTGGTTCACTTTTTCAAGTTCGTTGTTGTGCTCACATTTTGAATCTAGTTGTTCAAGCTGGCGTGAAACTTATTGATGATGTTATTTGGAAACTTTGTCTTGGGATTAAGTATGTGAAACAATCCCTTGTGAGAAAAAAGAATTTCAAAATCATTGCATCAAGTTTCAATTGTGAATGCAAAAAAAAGTTATGCACTGATTGTCCAATTAGATGGAATGCTACATATACCATGATCGAGTCTGCCATTTACTATAAGAATACTTTTTTTTGCATATGAGGATGAGAGATTCTAATTTTACAATAAAGTTAATTGAAGATGAATGAGAAAAAGTTATAGTTATGCACAAATTTTCTAAAGTGTTTTATGAAATGACATGCTTGTTTTCTAGAACAAAGTACCCTATAGTAAATTTGTACTTTCGATGGGTGTGGAGAGTTCATTCTTGGTTGTTAGAAGTGATGAAAATAATTTCATGATTGATATGGTGATTGAGATACAGGAAAAATTTAGAAAGTATTGGGCCGAGTATAGTTTAATCTTATCATGTGTTGTAATTTTAGATCCTCGATACAAAGTAAAATTTACTGAATATTGTTGCACCAAGCTATATGGTAGTAGGGCAGAGAATCACATTAACACTATTGTTGACACTTTTTATAGCTTGTTTGATGAATACATGCATCATTCTGCACTGACCTTTTCAAGAA
Source organism: Euryodendron excelsum (assembly GCA_033060915.1). Classification (NCBI taxonomy): domain Eukaryota; kingdom Viridiplantae; phylum Streptophyta; class Magnoliopsida; order Ericales; family Pentaphylacaceae; genus Euryodendron; species Euryodendron excelsum. The sequence goes on from CM065386.1 coordinate 17,102,791, forward strand.
CTAGTTATTTATCTGTTGTGGGTACTAACGGGTACGTTTTCGCTTTCACATTTAATCTCTTGTAATTGATGTTCTAGATTTATATACGGTCATAATATATTCTTACATGTGGTATCAGAACTTATGTATATGGATTTAAGACTCGTTAATATTGCCTTACACGATTGAAACTCGAACATAGGGTTTTAGATCCGATTCTTAATTTGTTAAATTTATTTGTTCCTACTGCTGTTTTGAGAGACAATTAGAGGGTTTTTGTTCCTCGTGTTTAAATAATCGTTTTGATATAAGGCTTGTAGCCTAATTCGAAACATAAAGGGAGAAACATCAGTTTAATGTTTTAGCCCTAAATTGTTGATTCTTCTTTTAATATTAAATCAAGTTGATTCTTCTTTTAATATTAAATCATTGATTGTTCATGTGTTCATGCTCCGGGGTTTATTTAAAACCATATGAGTGTTTTGCCTTGATTTATGTACGAGTCTTGAACGTTGGAAGCCATGGCCGACAATTAAAGTCCTTAAAAGCAAAGTCAGTATTTGGTTTTGCTACATAATCATTAAAAGCCAATTATCTGCTATTTTTTGGATTCCATATTGGTTTAGAGTCCAAAATTAAGTTCTTTAAAAAAAAAATTTGGCGAAAGTTAAATTGCAAAGGGTTGGAGCGGGCTAACCCGGTAGAATGGAAGAAGCCGATGTTCTATGTTTTGGGCGCAATTCCACACGCCACATACTATGCGTGACTGTCCGTGAACAATTAATGCCCAGTTACAAATTGGAAGTGCAGCAACAAAGGTAAACTTATAAAGCTTGGCCCAGACATGATATGCAGAGGAAATTGTTTTGAACCAGGGGTGTGGTAAATGAGTGGGTTTGGGTGGATTTAAATGGATTTAACTTTAAATGGCTTCAACTTAAATCCGTTCAATTAATAAACGGGTTGTATATAGATGCGTCACTAATAGGTTAGTTTAAGCCCATAAATTTAAATTTGACCCGTTTATATATTATCCAAATTCATGTGATTATTATAATTTTTGCATTTTTTTTTATTTTTGAGAACTGTTAATAATTACCTTTGATAACTAAATTTATGAGAACTGTTAATAATTTTATATTTTTTATTATAATTTTTATTTTTTTTTGTATTATCTAAATTTATGCTACATGATAATATGATGTAAAAATTTGACCGTTTATATATTATCTAAATTGACATGATTATTATAATATATTATCATGAAACATATTTCCAAGAGCTGTTACGGTGTGATCACTCTTTAAGGACTCCACGAAATCGCGACTCCAAGTGCTCGGCTGGTAACTGGCTGAAGGTCTGCTGTTAGCCAATTGATGGCTATTTTGCAAGCTCGGCAAGTGCTGAAACTGCCAAAACATGGAAGGACATTGCATGGTTGGCTGTCGGGAATGTTTGGGTTGAAAATGTGAAAGACGAACCAGCTTTCAAGGAACTTGGATGGAGTAGCGTGGCACTGTTGCTAGGGACTTCGTCATTGTTTGTGATTCACATAAGCAGCAAGGACCTGTACATATATAGGGAGAGAGAGAGCTAGGTCAAGTAAATATCTTCTCTATTTAATGGTTGAAATACAGATCTCTATTATTTATTAGTTGACATCTTAAATAAAGTAAAACTAAAGGGATAAGATAAGGTCAACCTAAGACTTTCTTCAAAGTAAACAAATTTTGTGTAAAAAAAGTAAATTTTAATATAAAACAACATAATTTTATTAACACATTGCATTAATATAATTTTAATTAATAGAGATATTTATAGGATCTAAATCCCTCATGTCCCTCCTGGCTTCTAATCATATGAACCTTAACCGTCCATCTTTCTTTTAATTTCAAACAAACTTGGCATCATGCATGGGTTCCTGAGTCCATTTTAAATGGGTTGGTGTTGGAGTTTCAAAAGGTTTTGCTGCATCACAGCCGGTTTTAGGTTGGATCATTTCTTAATTCTCAGCTACATGTCCATATCTGCCACTTCGGTAAAATGGTAACCATAGAAGGGCATGTAAGGCAACTTGCAAACCTTGATCTGAAATGGAAACTTCAAATCTGAAATGGAAACTTTAAATCCTACCGTCAAATTATATAGAAAAGTTTATTAGATGATGTAATGGATGACATCTTTATAATTAATAATTATTTTGATAGTAATTTTATTTTAATGTGAAAAGTTCTATATTGGTGACATCGTTTGTTTGATTTTTTTGAGCTAAAAATACATGACAACGGATTCGTCATTTTGGTGACACCCATGTCATGGTGACAACCATGACTTTCTTGGCCTTTTGAAAAGCGTCAAGCTAAATTCTTTAGGACCCATTTAATAATGATACTGGCTTAAGTCGAGCCACTTTTGCTTGCCTAAATGATTGAAACATGAGAAATTATTCAATAGATCTTAAGCACTAGGTCAGCATAATAAAGTGGTGTGCTCAATTAATTATCAGTAAATATATACTTCTATTTTAAGTTGATTGGCCTAAGTTTTAAGTTTGTTTGCCTACTCTTTAAAATAATAAAAATAATAAATTTCTTAACATGTTTATATTTATTACACATATAGTTGATATAACAAAAAATAAATAATGTGTTTACTTGTAATTGATTGAGTATATCACATCATCATGTTGATGTGGTATTTCAGACCTACTTAATAATTTCTCTTGAAATATTGTTGAAGTAAAGGGAGGCAGAGACCACAATCTCTCTACTTTTTCCAATCTGCTCCCTACTTCCTTTTCCACGTTTGGCTAAATATGTCTCCAACCTCATTCATTACTACCTCAATCTCTTATTTTCTTCCATTATCTGACTGACTCAACAAAAAGTAGATTCAATTAATTAATTAAGGTTTAGCTAACTTAATAACCATTGTTAATGTATTGGTATAAAAATTTAAAGTGTGTGACAAAACTTGCCAAGTGTTGCTGTTCTGTTCTTTGATTTCTGCGGAGAAAATCAGATGAAGAACAAGTTGGAATTCAAAAGGCAAGAAAGCTGCTGGAAGGACAATAGATTAGTCCGTGTTTTTGTGTATTGAATAGGGCAGCACTTCATATGGGGAAAAAAAAAAAAAATACTCAGTATTCTTGAAATATCACGTAGTTTTTTTTCTTCTCATCGCACAAAAACCTGTGAACCCCTTATTACTAAAGCCAAACACAACAGTGATATTATATTATATTGTACTGTTATAAATTAATAAATTTGTGTGACATGCTAATATATATTAAAATACATTATAATACATCAAAACATATAATATAATATAATATAATATAATATAATATAATATTATAAACATACAAAATTTGAAGATAATTACACTACTATATATGATATTTCATTATATTATATTGTGCTATACATATTAGATAATGATTATATAATATTATAATACATACTATAATATTACAATATGTAATATACTATAATATTATATTATATAATATACTATAATTATATGTTATACTATCTAATAAATCTATCTATATTTAGTGACAATAAATTAAATTTGTTATTTGGTCAGAAATAACATAGTTATTTAACACCTTTAATAAGATCAATCTTAACCTTTATCCCATAGGTAACCAAACGTGAAACTTAGGGATAGATTGAGACTATGAATTTTAGAATTATTAGTCCTTGAACTCATAAGTCCCTAGCTAGCTCAGAAATCAAACAGACCCACTAGTTTCCCCTCTATAAAACATCTTTTAGGTGGTCAAAAAGTGACTCCATTTGAGCCGGTTTCATCTTCAGATGGCTCTACAAAAATCTATTTTGGCTCTTTCTAAAGGCCATGAAATCCGTGGCTACCAATGATGATACATGGGTGTGCCCTCTGATCGCTACGCTTTATTTGCTTGTACGACGTAACTCACGTGAAATTCTACTGAAAACCAATAAATAGGCACCTGATCAATCGCGAATTTGTGATATGGGAATGGAATTTTGAACAGAGTTGATGGGGACGCATGTGGTATGCAATTGTTCTTCGCCTTCAGTTGCTAGAGAATCATGTGGTCATGGATGGGACTTATACTCAAGTAGGTCAGGATACACCTGTCAAGCTGCCTGGGACAAGTTCTATCCCAGGCTCAGGCTCAGGCTCATCGAAGAGGTCGAGGTTGAAACTGTAGCAGACTCCACATGCAGACATTGATGTATGATTGTGAAATGTAGAGCCATTATGATTTCTTAGAGTCTGATTTTTTTTTTCTCTGTTTTTGGGTTTACCTTACCCCCAGTAGGTTGGTGGTCGACTTCTCTTTGCAGAAACAAGGGTATTGATTGCGATGGTGATTCCATTAGGGGTAGGCGGTCCACAAAGGCTTCCAAAAGCGATGAGCTTAGTAAATAAGAACAGAAGGTAGAAAAATCAATTCATTTGATGATTCGAGTGTAGTAAGTTTTCTAGAAACCTGTTCACTGATTTCTGTATTCCTTCCTCTTCACTGATTGGGAAGTTTTTCTAAATGATTGATGGGTAGTGTTTGAGAGCTTCTTGTATTACATACGCAAATAATTTTTTGTCATCCATTTTTCCCTTTTACTAATTGTTGGCTGTGTTTGATGATTGGTAGGAGTCTTGGATTTGAGCTTTTTTTTTTTAGAATACCTAAGAAAGCCTGATATTAAAGCAACTGAAATACTAAAAACAACTGGACTTTTTTTCAATTTGTAATTAATAAAGAAACTTTTAATACAATAAATAATTTATAACAAAAAATAATATACATGAGTACTGCAAAATCTCATACTACCTTACTACTAAATTTTTTTTCCATCACAAGAATAAGACTGCGAGCTTGGCTATCAATACTTCTACCTCTCATATTACAAGCAAAATACCATTTGTCCAGATTAAGAGACTTAACACAAAATTTTCTACCTTAGTTGGCTATCGAAAAGTTTCAATAGAAGTAGAGAACTGGGAGCCGTGGCCTGGTTTCAGCTACAGTGAGCATCAAGACAAGCACAGGCCTCTATGGTTCTACCTTGATGGGGATAAAGCTTGAATGCACTGTGTTAGGATAAATTGGTGATTTGTGATTCAAAACTGATGTATCTTGTTCGTTCCCTGTAGAAGTACAAGAATAGAGCAAGTCGAAACTCAATAAGCAGGGGATGGCTCGAGCGGTGCATAGATGGCTCGAGCAATTGCAGTGATATGTAAGTCTGCAGAGACTCAAAGACGATGGCTCTACCCGTGATGGTAGGTTAACTCGAGCCATTGTAGCATGGTCAATTCGAAAAAGTCCAAACTTAGTAAAATTGATGCACTTAAGGACTCTTTAATTCAAGCCCTATTCAACCAATAAAAAGGTTATTCTAGCATATATTTTAGGAATAGAGAGAAGTAACAAACGGCACTGGAGTTGTATGCATTGAACATCATCTCTAGAATATAGAAAATATAGAAAAACGAGAGAAGGAGATACACATAAAAAATAAACTAGTGGTGAGAAAGCAAATTGATGGATCTTTAAGCATACAGATCATCTTCACCATTGTTCCTGATTTGAAGAACAAAACAGAGAGATCGTTTTGGTGGATTCCAAGGACGAAGAAAAGCACTGTGGTGACTCAGTGTTAGAGTTAAAGCCTAAGAGAACAGAAACTTGACTAGTCGAGTAAGTAAGGTTCAATTGGAGTTTGTAGATATTCGAACGGTAGTCGTGGAGTCTCTATTCTATTGGTTGTAAGTCATACTTCTGTAAACTGTCTGTTATAGTGTTTGGATTGCTAGACATGATTTTTTTTTTTCCGAGTTGGGTTTTCACAAGAAATTTGGTGTTTCTTTACTTTACCGCTTATGATTTATATTGTGTGGTGATTACATATAATCAATCCTATAGGCAAAGTATGTTGGCACAAAAGGCAACCTAAGAGGGGGGGGTAAATTAGGTTTTTCAAAAATTAATGGTAATAAAGATTAATTAAAATTAATCTAATCAATGTAACAGTGAACAATCTAGATATGATGCAATATAATAAAAAAAGAATGGAAAACTGAGCAATAGAAAGCACACCGAGAGGTACCGAGATTCAACCACAATTCGTGGTTTACGTTATCACCCCAAGATCCCCTTGAAGTCTTCCTCCACTATATAATCTCCAATTACAAAATGGATGCTGATTGACCAAATGCTCAAGTCACTTTTACACAAGAACTTCTTCCCAAGTTCTTCTAATCACCAAATGGTTTTGTCCAAGCTCCACTCAAACTTACAAGAGTTTTTCTTCTACAAGAGAACTTTCACTCTCACTTACAAGTGTATAAAGATATACAAACGAATTACAAACTCTCTATCAAGAGTGGATAGAATCAATAAAAGCTCACATAGGGAAGACAAGAAGAATGTTCAGATTTTTCAATTTTTGATCAGTCAGTGGTACTTGATTTTCTTATATCTCTTCTATATAAATGCAGTTGGAAGCTTGTATATAAACCCCTGTATTGATTTCGTCAGTTGGAGGTTGTTGGGGCTCATTTAATGCAAGCCCAGTTCATTATAACGTTAGAAAAACTAGCCGTTATCTTCCAGGTGTCGACACTTGGTTCTATGTGTCAACACATCTAGTTTGTATTTTCCAGATGTTGTCCACTGTCTCCATGTGTTGACACATCAATTCCATGTATTGACACTTGATCATTTTGTCTTTAGATTCTTAGCTTCTGTCTTCATGTGTTGACTCTTCATTTTCATGTGTCGACACATTGCACAAAAATCTTACTTTTGTCTTCTCATAATCAAGTTTAGTTTCAGTACAACTATAAGATCTTACTCCATGTGTTAACACTTGATCATTCTGTCTTCAGATTCTTGGCTTCTGTCTTCATGTGTCAATTCTTCATTTTCATGTGTCGACACATTGCCCAGAAATCTTGCTTCTGTCTTCTCATAATCAAGTTTAGTTTCAGTACAACTGTAAGATCTTCAAGGAGTCTTTTTTTTGGGGTTTGATGATCAATCAAAGTCTTCAATACATTAAGATGGTTCTTTATTCAATTTGGATTAAATTCTTCATTTGATAATCATCTTTTTTTTATTTCAACTCTGTCAGAGCTTCACTCTATTAACATTGAGCTCTTTTTCTTTGTTATCGATCTTTCTCTTTCATTGCCTAGCTCTTGCTCTCATTGCCGAGCTATTTCTTTCATTGCTGAGCTATTGCTTTTATTTTTAAGCTATTGCTTTCATATCCGAGCTATTTCTTCTTAAAATCACAGTAGAACAAGAACAAAGCTTGAGATCTGGGAACATGAGAGATTTGAGAAGTGAGTGTTCAAGAATCCCCAAGTGACCATGCTTGGAAATCTTGAACAAATTCAGCAATATGAGAGCTGGATTTGATCAAAGGCAGAGAAGGGTAGGACAGGTTTCTCTGATTTTAAGACCTTGTGGCGAGATTTTGGATAAAAAAAAGTAATCATTTTGAGAGAGAGAGAGAGAGAGAGGGAGAGGGAGAGGGCGGGAGAGGGAGATCCATAGATTCTGCAAATAAAAAGGAATAGCGATTGCCGATGTTTATTCAGTGGCTATAAACTTCGAATCAAGTAACTACAGGGCTACTCCAGAATCCCATTTGGTTCTTCTCACAGAAGTGTTAAGCTGTGCAAAATGCGAACCCCTTGCGGATTCCGCCCAAACCAAACTCTCTTAAAAAAGGAAACCACTCAATCCACGAAAAGCGATACAGTTAAAAAAATTGTTTTTGAACAATTGGCTCGGGTATTTAGATCCCTACCGGGCATAACGGGTCAGATCTATGACTGTATAGTCAAATCTAATCCATGAAGGATCGGATCTGAATTTTATGAACGGATTCTGGTCTATTCCAATCCATATCATACCCCGATCCGTCAACCGCCATATCTCTAGGTATTTGGTAAGTCCAAACACTTTCGAATTGCTCACTCTCTTATGTTTGCAAAAGTCATCAATGAAATCGGCCACATCAGGAACTTTACAGACACAATAGCTTGAAGGATTGGTGCACGTTTCTTTACCTCATCTATTTTCTCTCACCTCTCGTCTGAGAGGGCTATACAAGATCATGATGTGCCAGAATCTATCTTAAGGTGTATCCCGATTCTATCTTAAGATGTGCTATAGGGATTTCTTTTTTTTTTTTTTTTTTTGTTTAGGAATACTATTCTTTCAGAAAATGTATATAGAAAATTTTAACAAACTGACGTGACAACAATATTTTTGTAATTAATAGCCAACCCAGTGAATGTTTTGTTTTAAACCAACTAGTTTTGATTTAATCACATTATTATGATGTTTCTGTATGTCTTTTCTAATAGTGGAGTATTACCACCTCTTTTATTGTTTGCTAGGTGTGGGCTATAGGTTTTTGATCTCTGGATAAAGATACATTTTTTATTTTTTGATATAGACAACCAAACTTCCATTTTTTTTTTTTTTTTTAAGATTGCATGATTTAGGTTGTTATATAACAATATCGCAGGTGCCAAAGATAAATTCTGCAGCTTTCGAAGGATTTTGTCAATTGGGTTCTCAGAAAGTACATAGAATCCCGGAGAGCAGTTAATATCAAATTATTTGCCTCTTGCGATGCACTGCACGAGGGCCTAAAACCTTGTAGAACTTTGCTGACAAATCTCACCGGTGCTTTTCTCTTTCCTCGACTGTAATGGGTTCAATTATCACCGACAAGACTCGTTTCTTTGCTTTGGTATCTGGAGCTCCATGCCCATCTCCATATTGGTATGTGCATTGGGCAATACGAGCAAGGTTAATAGCTGTTTCAATAAATGGTTTTTCGAAAGGAGAACCAACTACTCTTTCTTTGTTCATCTTCTTCCATGTTTCATCAATTAAATTGCTTATGTGCTTGCGGGCTTCTTTTTCAGAAAGTCCACTTTCCTGCATGTAACACGAGATTGAATTTGCAGATTCACCTCTCTCGAGCTCGGCCTATGACACAAACAAGGATCCATGTCATTGTTAATGATATAAGATTGACAATTGAACTACCAAAAATTTCCTTAAAATTCATTTTACTGGAACAGAATCATGAATTTTCTAATTTGCATACCTTGGAAGTACCCAAATCGTTGCAAAGTCGAAAAATCATGGATGAATATTGCAGAAGCCGAAGGTTTGTCTCTAAACTGTGCAGCGACTCTTTCGTGATATTTTCAGTCACCAAAAAGTAGGCATGAAATAGTATAACCACCCCTGATACTGATTGGCATGCATTGTCAAGATACGCCTCCAATGTTGGGATGCTTTTGTTGAAACACCACTTTGCTTCCACTAAGAATGTTTTGCATAAATCGGCCCACTGTGATCCAGGTAGGGGACAACAAAATAGAGTGTTTTATATTGTTAGTTTATATGTATCTATGGTGTATATATTTGAGATTGTTATATATAACGTAAGATAAACAACCATTTTTTCCTTCTAACTTTGACTCATTTTAATGTTTATTAAACTTTAATTTCTTCTATTTAAGCACTTCAACTTTAAAAAAAAAAGTCATGGTGGTCTAACATTTTAAAATAAATTAGAAAAATTGACCCTTTCAATTATGATTTAATTTGACTTTATCCACTAAACTAAAAGTCTTTACAATCTACCCTTAAACTATTAGAATTCAAGTACATATTAAAATTATTGATGAAACAAACAAACAAACAAACAAAAAAATTAAACACTTGTAACATTTCTGACCGAATAGAATATAAAATTTTTTTTCCCTTAATTAACAAATAAATAGTTTAAAAAATCTCCTTGATATTGTCAAGGCTAATAATTGGTGATTCACAAAAGAAAGATTTTATGAATTATTTTAGTTATCTTCTTAGGCATTTTGAGATGATTTATAATATCTCATAGTCATGAAATTATTTTTTTCTTTTTCTTTAGAGATTAGTATAAAATTTTAACCAAACAAATTCCTAAATTTAAATTTTATGATAGTAAAAATGCAACTATTTTTAATTGAATGGAAGTAAAATAATATAAAGCTAAAATATAGAAGGCCAAAGTCTAATTAATATTTAATTTTCTTATTCATTTTGAAAAGTCAAACCATAGTGACTTTCTTATAAAAATTGAAGGACTTAAATAAAAAAAAATTAAAATTCAAGGATGATATTAAAATATGAAATAAAGTTAGAGAAACTGATGTACCTTTTCTTTCCTTCATTATGTTATTCAATAAATGACTAATCTCTCTCTCTCTCTCTCGTTATTCTAACATATATCATCCGTTGATGATTAATCCTCAAATTTAATGTCAGGTCAAAGTGATTGTCCTGTAGAATAGTAGTACACTTACCGCTGTTGTTAAATATGGTACCATGTTCGCCCCTTTTTCTTTTAGAGTGTCATAAGCCATTTCATTGACAGTATTGTACAGAGCTAGGAAGCACAATTTCATGTAGTCAGGAAGGATTTCCACTGCTTTTATATCCCATCTATAAGAAAACAATTAAACACTTCAAAAAGACAATTAAAATTGAAAGAGAATAAAAAATTAGGAACAACAAAATGGAAACGTAAGGTATTGTATTTCAGCGCAAACCTCTCCACAGCATCTGTAAATATTTCTAGTTCATCCAAAGATCCATAAACATCGTAGACATCATCAATGATAGTTATCAGTGTCGTAACTTTCGTTAGCCCCTTGCGGCAATTACCGAATTGAGGTTCAAACACCATGCCGACGGTCCAAAAGAAGCATTCCATCAATCTATCTCGGGCAAAACTCAACTTGTTTGTTAAACCCATATTCTGCCACCACCTGAAAAATTAGTAATAATAATAAAGCACAACCGAGGCTGATTACTTGCAACAGTGTGATCAGCTTATTCGAATTGAATTACTGAGTTTGAAGTCGATATTGTCAACCTAAGAACGTCAATATTTTAAGTTCTATTTGTTATATATATATATATATATACATATACATATTGGAAATGATATTGACTTGTCTAGGGATGACTGACACTTTATTTTGAATTCGGGGTGCACCAAGGCAGTTGTGTCACAAGTTAATCGATTCCACATAGGAGGCATGCGGGAGGAAGTGTGCTAAAGCATCATTTGTAAAAAAAAAAAAATTCAAGGGGCATCTCTAGAGTGCACATACACATATAAAAATATATGTATATAATTATTAATATATTTAAATATAAATATATAGATGTACATATATTATAAATAATTTTTAATTTTGTATGCATTAATTTTTCAAAAATTACTTAAAAGTTATAGGAGTTAAAATAAATAAATGAAACAACATAATTACAATGATCATTTCCTTAATTACAAAACTTTATATGCAAAATCTTTATAGAAAATGTGTTAATTTGTGTTTTAACATCATAATAACAAACATGACAGTCAACTATTGGTCTAAATTAAAAATTGAGGTATTAACTATTTGAATTTGTGAATTTGACATAAATTTGCCAGTTTGAGGATTGGAGTGCAGTTCGTCCTCCTCCTAAGTAGAAGAATTAAGTTATTTACGTCGCAACCCTGAAAAACTAGTTCAAAAAGGTGTTTATCATCTTTCCATAGTGCATCATCAAAGTTCTTGGGTTGTTTAATGGACCTCAACTCTTAGAAACTGAACCACAGGTTCCGAAATATCCGATATTAGTAATGATTTACGCTTTCTGTTTCTGAAAGGCCTATTCAATCAAGTAGATAAAAGTCTGTTGCACTTGGATTTACCTTGACATGTCTTGGAGCTCTTTCTGGAATGTAGATTGCACCATGTTGAAATCCAACTTAGCCAGATCAAGAAGCATTTGATTTGCGTCTTTCCTTTTACTGTATTCTTCAATGTACCACCTAGCTTCTAGCCTCGGCATCCTATGGTGCAAAGGAAGTTCCAACGCATGGTTTATTTGGTCCATAAGGCCAGTGTCTATTTTCTCCTTGAGGCCCTTTATATGCTGGCTTGCAAATGCTTTGGCCTCATCCAAAATGTTCTCTCCCTCAAAAGCAAGATATGAAGCTTCATACAAACTGAGCAATCCCTTGATATCCTCACGTAGACGATCGGTGAAGTTGCCATTATCATCCTTGAAACTCTGAAACACATCTGTGTATCATCCGTACATTATCCATTAGTGTGAGACCTAACTGAGGGTACACTATACTTAATTTCCTTTTTGTTCTTTCTATCTTGGTTTTCTATTTTTATTTTTTATTGTTTCTGGATACTAGAAAACAATAATGAACAAGATAATGATTTTACTTCACTATAGTTGAGATACCAGAAATGCATTTCCAAAGTCCACTTCAAAACCAGATGGCACTCCCTAGTCCCTAGAATTCAATGACTTACCGCTACCTGTTTGGTAGAGGTTTTTGGCCAATTTTTTTTTTAAGTTTATAAGCAAAAAAAAAATTGATTCTTTCTGGCTTTTTTACTTTTTAACTTATCTTTAGCTTATAAAAGCAAAAACTAAAAAAGCTAAAGCAAAAAATTTAAAAAAAAAATTGTATCAAACAAGCCTATGTTGGCAATTAATTATATCCGGAAGCCGTCTACTATGTGCGGTATGCTATATGTGATAAATATGTATGCAACTATATATGCACTAAAGTTGAAAAAAATTTCTACATAAAGAAAGCACTAATATGTAACTATATAACACCGACATTGTAAAATCTTTTTATATAAGCAAAGTGACACATGTCCTTTAAATATTATCTCCAAAGTGAAAAAAAAAAAAAAAAAGGCCATGAGGATGTGTCGTATTCTAGGGTCCACGGTAGATATATATACACACTGCTAATAGGACTACCTTGAGAGACCTCATAGCCATGTTCTCTACAGAGCCTGAAGTAGAGAGCAGCAGCATGAACACTGTTCTCTACTCTCAAATTTGTTCCTTGCTCGGACACTATCCGATCAAGTGCTTGGCTTATATCCTCCTTGAAGTGTCGGCTCATGCCCAGCCGTTGTATGTCGTCTATGAGTTCGAGTATCGTCAATGGATTGGCATCTTCATCATCAATCATAGCCCTTACCTCCACCTTTAGCTTCTTTGCCTTCTGCCTGAGTACATCATCCTGCTGTATGAATAACACAAAAATGCGTGGGCACTCAACACAGAAGCTCAGTTTATAAAAGGTGGTGGCTATAGCATTTTTGTTGCTACAGTGGAAGACACAGGAAAAAATAAAACAAAATGCAACAGGGTCATTCCCTAACAACACCATAAAATCAGAAATAAGCACTACTTAATGAAGAAATGTAATTAATTGTTCACCGCATTGAAATTTTTCAAGGACTTGACAAAATCAGAAGTCCAAGTAGTTGGCTGATAATTGGCTGACCGTCTTTCAGCTGTGGGCTGCGATTCTTGCTTGATTGTTGAGCATTGAAGGTTCAAGTATGTTCGAGTGCAATGCAGTGCCCTTTGTGGAACATCCCTTGGAAGATTGGGTGTTACAGAAATTGGATGGGGCACAAAGAACAGATGAAGTGCCATCTGAGTAATACTGAACTTTGCTGCAAAATGAAATGCAACTATTTTGTTTTTTTTCGTTTGATAGAATGAAATGAAACGTTAAACCCATGTATATATAGGCTGAAATTTGGTGCAATGGCACATCACGTTTCTCAATAAAAAAGGTAAGTGAATGAGACATGAAATGCAACTTAGTACCAATTGGGCCTAAGCATGCATGTGAAGGTACTCCATTCCATTACATATGTTTCTCATGTTTTTATTACATTAAATTTGTCAATCATGTTGGGAGGTTCACCCTGTCAGATTTTCGTTGGTTTATTGGTAAAATGAGAAAAAGGCAAGTGAATGAGACGAGAAGAATTGAGTTGCTACAGCAAAGCTCTTTCACACAAAAGTGTGAGTAAATTGTTTATATATGATTAGTGGACAACTTGGTTGGTGGATTATTTCCACAAGGCTAAAGTACAAGACCATATATGGACTCTTTTACCGACCAGCTCTTACAAAATATCATAAGATATTTGTGGCCAATAACTCTTGGCCTTACAATATCTCTGAAGATGTGACGAAATATTACGTAGGCTTTAGGCTATTATACATAGGCATCATTATTACAAGAGAAAATAGATTTGTTATGTGCTCATCCATCAAGTTACATCACCGATCCTCATTTCAGGCTTTAGCAATCCAACTACTCCACACATTATGTGATAATACCTTAGATATTTATTGAGCTTTTTAGACAAGTGCATTAATTTTTAAGTTATGGTTTCAGTTTTTTTTTTCCGTATTATCAAAAACAAAAACAAATTTAAGAACTTTTCATTTATCATTTTTATGGAAACACCAAAAAATAAAACTATTAAAAACATTATCGTTTAATATGGTTTATTATTTTCGAATAAAAATAATTTAAGGAAACTTAAAAAATATTTTTTTTATTGGTTCTTAATATTAGTATATTTTATATAAAAAAATATTTTACAAATAAGTTTCGAAACTATTGTACCAATTATGATTGTAACAGTAAATAATTTCTAGAACTAGTTTGCCAAATCCGGTTAAATTTTAACCAAAATAGATTCACCATGTTGCCCGTATGACAAGTGCTTATTAAGTTAATTAACTGACAACTGGTAGTAGACTTGCACACTTCAGAACTCCGAAGGTGAATACACTTTGGGGCAAAATATATGTCTTATCCGGAGAAGAGAGACTAAAAAGGATGACAAACCTGGCACGTTTACTTTCAATTTTTTTAAATTGTTTTTCCGCTTTTGAAAATATAAAAAAATATTAAATATGATACAGAGTACCTATTTGGTAAACTATTTTTCAAAATTTTTTTTGAAAACATTCAAATCTTAGGAAACAGTTCTAAAAATTTATTTTTGAGTTTTTGAAACTACTCATATAAAAATAATATGAAAAAGATGATGTTTTTGAATTCCCTATTTTTGATGTTTCGGCAAATACAAAAAACACAAACCTGCCGAATTTAGTTTCATTTTCGAAAATTGTTTTTCTGTTCTTGAAAAATAAAAATAAAATATCAAAAATTGATACAGAATACTTATTTGGTAAACTATTTTTCAAAAATTTTCTGAAAATATTCCAACCTTAGGAAACAGTTCTAAAAATTTCTTTTTGAAAATATTCATTCGGGAATGATGATGTTTTTGAAGTCTCTTCTTTTTATGTTTTAGCAAATACAAAAAAGAAAAACAATTTTTTATTTATTTCTTTCTTATGCTTGCTTTTCTCATTTTTCCTTAGACAATCAATGTATCACAGGGTTAATCGCAACAAACTCCCAGGGCAGGCCGTAGGCCTAGGCAAGCAAGGAGCTCACTTTAGGCACCCAAAATTTCAAAGGCCCCTAATTTTTGAAAATTTTATAGGTTAAGAGTATAGATCATATGTAATTTATTTCATCTATTTTAATAAAAAAAAAAGCCTCGTTTGGATGAGGGAAATGCTTGTTAAAAAAAGAAGACCTAAAATTAACTATACTAATAAACCTAAGGAAAAAAAATACCACTTTAACTAATAAATAAATTGAAGAGCTCAAATTTTTTTCAAACCTTAACTAGCATAGTTAAGCCCCTATATAAATTCTATAATTTTTTTCCTAACAAAAAGTCCTAGTCTAGATGAGAAGAAAATGTCTTATAAAAAGTAATCTTGAAATCAACTATACTAATTAACATATACACAAAAAATTTAAAAATTAGTCCAATTGAAGAAAATAAATTGTACAAAAAATTTTGAAGGCTTAAAGTTTTTTCATCTTGTATGTTATAATTAAAGTCCGACATAGTTTTTATATTTTTGTTTTGAAAAAAGAAAAGTATCTTCCAAATGAAAATAGCCCATTACAAGAAGGCTCAAAATTAGCATACTAGCGAATTTAAGAAGAAAAACACTGATTTGATATATATATATATATATTATATAAACTAGAAGAGGTAAAAAGCTTTATTTAAAGTTGCTTGTCTTAAGTCTTAAATTGTCCAGAGCTGGCTCTATATACTCCCTACAAATTTTGAAAAACATTCACATAAAAATGATATGAAAATGTTGTTTTCCAACTTACCATTGTTTTTGTTTTTAAACCCAAGAAAAAAAAAAACGAAAGATTTTTAAAACGATGCCAAACAGGACAAACTTTCCATTTCTTTCTTATGGCTGCTTTTCTCTCTCTTCCTCGGACAATTAACGTACAACGCGTTTATCACAATGTACGCGCTACTAACATGGAAGAGAGAATGAGCTTGAAAATGAAGTATGTGATGGAAATGAAATTCCGGCCGAGGATCCCATTTGGAGTTACACAGGAGTCGTGTACATCTGGATCACAATTGCTCATTCTAGGAGACGTGTAACAGTTATATAGGAGACGTATACATCTGTCTCAGCATCACAATTGCTGAGCATGTGAATCACCCTTTTTGTGGATTTTTTTTTGGCAAGGCAATATGAAAACGGGAAAGCAATCTGCATAGTTTGAGCCAACGTCGAACCAGTAAATCTAAATTGATTTGACCACTGAGCCAGACTGTTCACTCATGTAATGTGAACTACTCCTCACACTTTTTTGTTCGGCCGAAATCGAAAAATTATTCAGCTCTAGGGACAACCTCACGTGATGCTCTACCTTTTATATGATAAAAGATGAAGTCCGTCACCTATTAAATTATCTTTAATAGATGGTGAATTTTACTTTATATACGAGGTAAAGCACCACGTGATTATACTTTTAGAGTACTAAATAATTTTTTTTCAAAATCACTCAAAATAAAATGTTACCCATGTTCTAAAAAAAGGCGGAAGAAATGAAACATTGACAATAGTTCACTTGGAAGGGATCCTTTATTATCTTCTTTCGCCTAAGACAACACAAGCCCATTGATGTGGATTCCGACACCACAATTCCCAATAAGGTTATAAAAAACCGAGTAGCCAATTGTTCACGTTTAACAAGCTTCAAAACACAGGTAGGGGAGGGGTCGATAGCGGGCAATTGCCCCCTCTAAATTTTTTAAAATTTTTGCAATTATATAATTAAAGATAAACAAGCACAATTACCAAAAAAAAAATAGTTTTTTTTATCTCAAATATCTTACATGTCATGTTTTGATTCAAGGATAAAGAATTTAAGATGATAATTGAAAAGAATATTAACACCCCTCATTGTTTTGAACTAGTTTCCTATTTTATTTAAAACTTTATATTTTAATAAGGATATCATTCCTCACTTATCTTATATAGACTCCTATTACACATAAAAATCATAAATTTGTGGGACACTCTACTTGCTCTCCAGGTAACAAAGTTCTCCTCGTTAACCACATATAAATGTAAAAAAAAAAAATTGGTTTGCAAGATCCTGGTGTCCTACCAAAATATAATATACGTATATTCATAATTTTTCTGAACTTGCTCATTGACTTAATTCACGAGTGAGGTTTCTTTTTTTTTTTTTTTTGTTTTGGGTAAATATATTCTGTAATTCAAATTATTTCATTCTTTTGATTACTATAAATTTTGTTACCATTTATTTCACTCTAAGAAGGCCAAGTGGTTATTAATTGGAACTATAGCTTATTACATGAGAGAGAGAGAGAGAGAGAGAGAGAGAGAGAGAGAGAGAGAGAGAGAGAGAGAGAGAGAGATGTAAAATAACAAAAACCATCCAAAATTTTCAATATATAAACATATATTTTTATTTTAATACCTATATGCTTATATGATTTGTAGGGTTCATCTTTTTATCAACTTAGAATCTTAGTTCTGCCACTGCTTCAAATTATGGTCAACTATTACCTTTTCAACCCATATGAAACAAACTTTTAATGGAATCGAGTTTGAATATGTTTATTTTTTTATACATAATATTTAAGTGTGAATAAGCATTTCAAGCTGAGTTCAAAAATCAATAAGCTTCAAAATGAGTTTCAAATTGGCTTGTTTATATAAATAGCCAATATGATTGCGAGTTTAGCTTCTAATGAATCAAGGTTGAGAAAATTGGTTGGATTTACCGCCGCATTCATAGCGGTTAATCCTTAAATCACTGTTATTGTAACTCTTTTCGTATTAGAATGACAAGCCGAATCATGCTGCTTCACCATCACCTTACCACTCAATGAAAGTGTTGCATGAGGTCCACAACATGTTTACACGGGTACATAGTTATATATTCAGTATATATTTTATTTTCTATTGATAAAGAGATAACGAGCTATCCTTATTAGATTTGAACTCTTAGAAGATAAAGATAAGTGAGTGTTATCTTTATCATAGTGTATATTTGTTTTACACAGATTGTATCAAGAGTAGAACTTACGTATTATCAAATACATGCTCTCTCTGTAAATTACTTTCTCTCTCTAGTTGTTTCTAGGGTTACCATCTTAGTGCCTTAAGATTTGGAACGTGTGTTCTTCATATTGGACTCTAGTAACCTTTTACTGTACGACGAGGAAGACACAACAGAAATCTTAAATTGATTCGTGGTGTATTGCACGTGTTGTGTGAAGAGCTAGTAAAGTAAGTAAAGACGACCTGTATATTGTATTGTTATCCGTTTAAGGTATTCCGTATATCCATTATATTTTCCTACATTGGTATTAGAGCTTTATTATGCTTGTCTTTCGCCTATAATATGTCATGAATATTTATATTTTGCATGCATGTATACCTTTGAATGTTAATGACTTATTTTTGTATATTGAGTTTCGAGGGATGAAATTTATATCAAAATGTTCCTTGTAGTGTCAGAAACTTACTTTTAAAATTTCGTATTTTTTCGTTACACAGTTTGAGAGAAATCTCAATTTACAATTTTTAAAAATATTTGTTAAACTTAAAACTTTGACCTTATTTTTGGGTTAAAAAATCTATTTTTCGAATTCTAAAATTTATATACATATTTTCTATATGGGAGAGCTTTGTGTCCATATAAAATTTATAAAAAACCAACAACAAATTAGTGAGATACAAAGACCCGAAGTTGATTCGCAGAATATCAAATCTAAGTGAATCTAAGTTATGTCTCGAATCTGCTGTACCCTGGGATGCACCACAGTCGGGCTATTCTTGGCACATCTCAAGCAGTCTTCAATCTGCTTGCTCCCTTTTTTTGTTATAAAAAATAAAAAAGACAAAAGAAAGAGGGTTATGTCTGAAGAATACCTATTTACTAAAGTTATATAGTTGATGTCAGCTTTGCGTGTGCCACACTTGTGTAGCTTGGCCATTCCACTTTTGACATGTGACTTAGTGGCTGTTAATTATTCAGTGTCTACCCACGCACATAAGTTGCGCGTGTAGTACGTTATAGAGCTTATCGAACTCCGTTTTCAACATAATTTTTTTTCTATGGATTCGTTTTAATACGTACGTCACAATTATATGTTTTGTTTGACATAAATATTTTTTAAAAATATTATATTATTTTCTTAATAAATAAATAATAATTTAAAGAAAATTTAATGAGTTTTAAAATAATTTAATGGTTCTAAATTTTTTTCTAGGGTCATTACATTACATTTATTGCAGTAGTATTATTTAAATTATTTCTAGTCATTTATTTAATTATTTATTGTATAATGATATGATATTTTGCGTGTCACATGAGCATACTATGTTTTGACACCTTAGGATTATTTTTTTGACCATGTACTCAATTCCATAGGTGGTGAGTGTAGTTACCCTCCATTCAAATGATCAATGTATGTTATATAATGAATAGAATGGAGGTGACATTAGCGTTTTGAGGTACTCATGCGATGAATGTATGTTATTTATTTATTATTGTTACAAAATAATTCATTAGATACAAAGGAGGTGCGGCATCCCTATTTGCTCAATTGTTTATTAGATTTCATGTAGTAGGTTTTTCTCACTTGTAAAAAAAAAAAAAAGGATGTAACTTTTAATTATTTATGAAAAACCTTGTAAGGGAATGTGTTGTGCACCAAATTTGTAAATATTGAATTATTTTGGCATGATGCACCAAATTACTAATGGAGTCCTAACTTGGGCTCAATTTTTATTGTATGCTTATAAATTGACATTGTGGAAAAAGAGAATAGTTTTTCATATTTTATTTTAAATTGATTGAAAATTTAATTCTAACTTACATCATGGGAGATGATTACTAGCACCTAAAAATGCGAAATTTTTTTATCTTTTGATGGAGGAAAGAATTTTGTGGTCTAATTGAATTTAAGATAAAATATTATAGATTTGTGTCTAATTTATTCCTTGCGCAATGTATGTAGTGCAATGGCCTCAAAGAACATAATTGCTAACCTTAATAAGGGAGAGAAACTTGATGGAAAGAACTATGATATCTGGCAGAGGAAAGTTCAGTACCTCCTTAACGAGCTAGAGTTGCTCAACCATCTGATCAACAGCATGACTCCGCTTGAGTTAGGCAGCACGGCCTAGCATTGCCGTGATGAATAGGCTTATCACACTTGGTTTAAGAGGGACAAAATTGCGCGTTTTACTATGCTAAGCTGCTTGCATGATGACCTTATGGGAGAATTCAAAAAATTTCTCACTGCCAAAGAAATGTGGGAACAGTTGCATCTTAAGTATGGTGGCACCACTGCCACTCAGCTCCGTGCCTTGACTTTGAGATTCAATTAATATGTAATGGACCCAAAGCATACTATGACTGAGCACCTTAGGGTGATGTCTGTAATGATTAGAGAGATGAAAGCAGCTGGCAACGATCTCACAGACAAGCAACATATTCTATTTGTCATCCGGTCCTTACCTGAACCTATGCAGGGACAAGTGAAACTTGAGCTCATGCACAATAAGGGGATCAAGAACCTTGATGACATATCTAGCTATTTAGAGCTTGAGGCAGAGCGTGTAGATGCTATCCACAGCACTGCACTTGTCGCCCAAGCTAAACATCGTAGGGGTTACAAGCCCCAACGTAACGGACAGCGAGGTGGAGCTAAATAAGGAAAACCAAAGAATCTGGCGCCAAAAGATGGCAGAGTGTCCAAACGGCATAGAGGCAGACGTGGTGGGAAGAAAGATAAGTTCAAGCTGAAGTGCTATAACTGTGGACAAAAGGGTCACTTTGCTCAGGATTGTACTAAGCCGAAGAAGGTAAACCCTGATTCTAGCTCTCTCAATATTTTTGTTTGCTTGCATGTCTTTGTGACTCATTGTCTCCCTAGTTGGATTGTAGACATAGTAGCAACCAAATATATAGCGAGAGATAAAGCTGGATATATAGATTACTGTTGAGTCCCAGTGGGTAGACACCATGTGATTATGGGAAATGGAGCACATGAAGATGTCTTGGGAGTTAGCACTTATCAGCTCAAGATGCTCACTAGGCGCAATCTGCTCTTTCATGATGTGCTTTATTCACCCACTGTCCGATATAATATACTTTTGTTTATCTCATTATTGCAGTTAGGATTTTCTTTCTAATTTAAAAACAGTAGTTTGTCTATTTATCTCGGTAGTGAGCTTTATGGTCATGGTACATTAAAGGATGATTTCTTTATGTTGGATTTAGATTCAAATAATTCTGTTATTTGTATTGTATCTTCTTCTTCTAATGTGATGTCTGATTTAGTTAAATGGCATACTAGACTTGGTCACATTGGACAAGAAAGAATTGCTAAACTGGCTAGAGAAGGGCTTTTGGGCTCTCTTGCCAAAGTAAGCCTACCTATTTGTTAGCCTTGTTTAGCTAGAAAGTTATGCAGAAAGCCTTTTGGTAAGTCAATTTGGGATTCTCATCCATTAGAACTAGTCCATTCTGACATATGCGGACCAATGAATGTCAAGGCACGACATGACGCATCCTACTTTATTACATTTATAGATGACTTTTCTCGATTTGGTTTAGTATTTCTATTGTCTCACCGCTACGAGGCTTTGAATTGTTTCAAACGCTTTGTAGCAGAGGTTGAGAATCAGAAAGAGAAGACTTTGAAAGTTCTTCGAACTGATAGAGGTCGAGAATATTTGTCTGATCAGCTCAAAGATATATGTAAAGAAAAGGGGACATGCAGGCAGTTAACGATTCCTGGTACTCTGCAACAAAATGGTGTTGCAGAGAGAAGGAATCGTACTCTTCTAAATATGGTTAGGTCAATGATGGCGCAAACAAACATTTCAATAAGTTTCTGGGGAGTTGCTCTTTTGACTGCTGCCTACATCCTTAATCGAGTGCCTTCAAAGTCAGTTCCTATCACTCCATATAAGTTATAGAAAGGCAAGAAGCCTAACTTGGATGGCTTGCACCCATGGGATCTGTTGGTTATGTTCACAATTCCTTCCATAAGTATGGGAAATTAGGCCCTAGAGCTAATAAATGTGTTTTTATTAGATATTCAGAATATTCTGAGGGCAATGTTATCTACTGTGAACACCCAGATGGGGAATGACTGAAATTGAGTCACTCGATATTGATTTCCTAGAGGAGGATTTCCTAAGTATTGGTGAAGTTAGGAGGGATTTTGAACTCTATGAGTTCGAAGAATCCCAAGGAGACGCATCTTTATCTCATTGGCATGATGAGGAATCCCAACCTCACCCTATAGTTGCCAGAGATAGTGGGTGAGATCCCTTACCTCGTGGGAGTATACCATTAGATCACTTTCATGATTCACAGTTACGTAAGAGCACTCGAGGAATTGTTCCTCGTCACCGCTTCGATATTGAAGGAGAGTCCTTCATAAGTATATCAGTGGATGTTGATGAACCAGCTTCATATGCTGAAGCTATAACTTCACCTACTTATGAGAAATGGCTAGTTGCTATAAAGGAAGAGATGAACTCAATGACTAAGAATAATGTATAGGAGTTGGTTGATCATCTGCCTGGGCGTAAGACCATTAGTAACAAATGGGTGGCAAAATGTTATACCCAACAAGAGGGTGTATACTATGAGGAGACGTTCTCCCATGTGGTGAGATTTGCCTCTATTTGCCTAATTCTAGCTATCGTTGCACATTTAGATTTGGAATTGTTCCAAATGGATGTAAAGACAACATTTCTCAATGGAAACCTAGACGAGGAGATCTACATGGATCAACCCATTGGTTTTTAAGTAGAGGGACAAGAGCGTAAGGTTTGTCGCTTAAAGCGCTCCATCTATGGCCTGAAACAATAGTCTAGGTAGTGATATTTTCGGTTTCATCGTGCCATTATCTCTATAGGCTTCATGATGACTAAAGAGGAACATTATGTGTATGTTAAAAAGAGTAAGAATAAGTTTCTTATCCTTTCGCTTTATGTGGACAATATTTTATTAGCTGGAAATGACATGGAGATGATTGTCGCCACTGAAGAGTGGTTGTCCTCCACATTTGAGATGAAGAACATGGGTCAAGCGGATTATGTGCTTGGGGTTAAGATCTTGAGAGATCGGTATAAGAGGCTTCTTAGTTTGTCTCAAGAGACTTACATAAAAAAAGATTTTAGAACGGTTTTGTATGCACTACTCAAGACCCATAGACACTCCAATAGACAAAGGTCAAATTCTTAGCATTGAGCAGTGTCCTAAGATAGAGGAAGAGAAGAAGCAAATGGCTAATGTTCCATATGCTAGTGCAGTCAGTAATCTGATGTATGCTATGATGTGTACTTGACCTGACATATGTTTTGCAGTTGGTATGGTCAGCCGATATCAAAGTAATCCAGGAGCTGCACATTAGGTTGCAGTTAAGAGGATATTTTGATATTTGCGAGGGACTGCAGACCTCGTTTTATGCTACCAAGATGGTAGTCTCAGATTGGCTGGAGACAGTGATACAGATGGATCTGCTGATAGAGATAAGTGTAAATCCATCACGGGTTACATCTTTATACTTGGAGGTACAGTTATTTCTTAGTCTAGCAAAAAACAACAGTGTGTCTCCCTATCCACCATGAAGTCAGAGTATGTGGCATGTACTGCTACTGTTTAGGAGGCTATATGGTTGAGGAGATTCTTGTAGAGCTTTAGCATCACAGGCGTCTTGATGAGGCTGTTGTGATTCATTGTGATAGCACAGCCGCTATAGCTTACGCAAAGGATCATAAGTACCATGGTAGGACTAAGCACATTGATACTCGGTATCACTTTATTCGAGACATCATTGTGCAAGGGCAAGTTGTCCTAAGGCATGTCTCTACCAGCGATATGATTGTTGACCCATTAACCAAACCCATTGCCAGAGATGTTTTTCATAGGCATGTTAGGGGTTTAGGATTACGTATGGTTTGATATGCTTATTTTGTTGGATGATTTGGATTATATCTTATGCATTATGAGATGAGTTTTCATTTAATGGGTATATCTTGTATTATGAGTAGATGTCACCAGGCTTTATGATCGCCCCTCTCACACGGGCAATCGCCTTGGCGCTGAAACAGTGAGCAAGATGAGACACTAAATGATCACATAGATACCATGATAATGTGATCTCTTTGGTGCTTAGAAAGCGAGCAAGGGTTGATATGTTTATTTATCTGTCGCCTTAGTAAGAGCTAAGATGAGACTGTATGAGTCGAACATGGAGTTATTCACACCTCCATGAAGCCTGTAAAAAGCCGGATATGAGATTTTCAAGAAGCTCAATTTAGGCGCTGGTGAGAGCGACTAAACTAAGATCCGTATGGTGTGAGAGTGTGACAGGCCCTGAGTGGGAGCTCCATTATAGCATACATATCATTCTGTATCTGCTGTAAAACGACCTTTGTGGGAGTGATAGAATAGATCCCTGCTTTGTCACTGTGTGAGCCTTATAGACTTTAAGTCCAAGTTTATACCCTTTGGGACTTAGAACTATGTCATGAATTCGAAGCTTGATATTGCTAGTTTAGCATGTTATCTAAGGGTTACCAGGAATACTATCCAGCAAAGCATGTCTAGGAAAGCAATTGAGTTTAGATGGATTGACATAAGTGACTAAGGAAAGATCATTTGACATCACACTCATGATTTGTTGCTCATAGCCCGGGCGATTGTGTTAATATTAGTTTTTGATTTGATCATGAGCACAAATGCATTGATAGATCTTGCATGACTCTGTATTAGTTATAAGAGGGGTTAGAGGTGTAAGATCTGGTGTGGTTTGGTGATTTGGGATATACACGAGATGATTGGATTGTAGTGTTATGTTAGTTAGATGGTAACTTAATATAACATTCCTCACCGGTACCTTTCTCGTCTGTCACACGTTCCATTTCTTGTATGAGGAGCTGAACAAGATGAAAGATTTATGAGATGAGATTATTGATGCCCCTTGTGTCCAAGTGAGATGTTGCATGGGGCCCACGGTATGTCCACATGGCCACATGGATATATATTCAGTATATATTTCACCTCCTATTGATAAGGAGATAATGGGGTATCCTTATCATATTTGAACTCCTAGAAGATAAAGATAAGTGAGTCTTATCTTTACCTTGCCGTATATTTGTTATACACAGATTGTATCAGGAGTAGAACTTATATATTATTAGATACAGACTCTCTCTCTAGATTACTTTCTCTTTCTAGTTGTCTCTAGGGTTACCATTTTAATGCTTTAGGATTTGGAACGTGTGTTCTTCGTATTGGACTCTAGTAGCGCTCTACTGTACAATGAGGAAGACACAAAGGAGATCTTGCACGTGTTGTGCGAAGGGCTCGTAAAGCAAGCAAAGACGATCCGTACGTCATATTGTTATCCATATAAGGTATTCCGTATGCCCACTATATTTTCCTATAGAAAGGATCTGCAAATAACAGATTATTAGACTATATTGGGATCAAACTTGACCCTATGCGAAACTTAACATAGTGACCTTGCAATGCATTGCATTCAATCTATTGACGTTGCCAGTGAGCTCATCGAACTTGTCGTCCAAGCCATTCCAAAGAGAGTCTTGGGGCATCTGCTTAAACCCTTGGCTTTGACGCTTGCATATTGGTGAAACAAATGCAAAAAGACTGGCTAACAATTATCAACAAAAGTTTAAACCAATGCACACCAAGGCAACAACCAATAGAGTATGATATAAAAAATAAAATAAAATGAAACTTTTTAAAGTAACTTCATTGGAATACTATGCTTGTTTCGGGAAACTAGGACTCAAAAGATCCATTCACAAAAAGAAAAGTTTTGAAGTGTATATATTCCACTGATAGGGAACATTACTCGTAAGACAAGGAGCATAAAGACATCCAAAATCCCCATAATATGAGTGTAAAGAACTCGAGATAGTAACAACTCTCTATGTGCTCTTGCCAGCTTTTGTAGCTGTGGTTGCAGCTTGTCCCCGAAGATGATCGGTCCTCCCGGCAGCCACTAGGCACAACCTTCTTGGCCCGTGATGGAAGCTTGATCCTAAATAGATACAATGAAAATAGAAAGACCGATTAACAGGTATTAAGATTGTTAGAAATTAACAACTACACAAAACAAAAAGGGGAAAGAGGGGTGAAGGAGAGTGGAGGGTTGCTATCAATTCATATAGAGCTGCAGATCCCATTTATGCATTTCAACATAAGTTTTGTACCCAACTAAGATTAGTGGTGCCCTTATGATGAAAACCAAGCATGCATGTCTCAAGCCGTCATGGATATAAGACAGTTGAAAGTTTAAAAAAAGCAAAATGATTTCTTGTTCTTTCCTTGACCTTTAAACCGGAGATTATACATATGCAAAAGATGAGACAAGAATGAATGTCACACTACAAGCTTTTTGAAAGAAAACCCACACATGCATGTAGAATACACAAAATAAAAATAAAAATAAAAATAACCATAATTCAGTAGAAATAATGCAGTTATATCATGCAAAGTAACCAAGAAGATTAGACACTAAAACTTTAGCTGTGTGTAAAAGCACCTAATTGACAATAGCATATAATCCCTCCTTTATTAGTCAAGAAGTCAGCTTAATAAGTTGCAAATCTAGGAGTCCATCTAATCTCCTACGCCCAGAGATTAACCTATAAAACACCCTCCACCAAACAATGATTGGGCCTAAGGGCAAATCCTTTCCCTGAAGCCATAAGAGGGCTAATATTTCCTCTTCCACACAAAGCCCGCAGAGGCTGTTGGGAATTTGGCCCTCCCAAATTGACCTGCTTTTTGGATCTACCATTTGACAAGAATATCAAAATAAATAGAGAAAAACACAACACAAGAATTTTTGCGAAAACTCCTAAAACAAGAGAAAAACCACCAGCCCTAGAAAAAAAATACACTATATGAAAAATTATTACAATCATATAATTTTTCCTCTCCACCCCAAAGACACCCACTAAGTTTTTTCACTAGCTAAACTTTAACTTTTACCTCTTCAAGAGAAATTTTATTAAAAGTCAAAAGTTACTAACTAAGCTATTGACTGGTGCGTGTAACGAAGAAGATATAGTCCTCCTTATATAAGCTTTAAGCCTTGCCCCCCTTTGCATTCTCAACAGATGTGGAATTGCCTAAGGAAGCAAAAACCCAACAAATCTCCACCTTTACGATTTTGGCTGGTCCCATAGCTATACTCCACCTTAATGAAGATTTTTATAACTTTTGTTATGATGCTCCACCATAAAAGCATATGCACTCAGAATAAACCAATTCCAAGCATTTTACTTCGGCGCATGTCGAACAACAACCTGTTGAAAAATTATGGTGCAACTCTCACATTTAGCTTTCTTGGAAGTTCATCAGCCATCGACATGAATTTCCACCATACACCTTGTATCAATGCCAAACCAATGCCTGTATGCAAAAATTTATGGAACTGCTAATAGTAACACATCTTCTATCATGCGATATCATCGTCTATGTAAAGAGACACAGTGTTAGTGTCATTATCAATATCTCCATTCACTAATTTGGAGCATCTTGCCGAACCCGCTCTAGCTTTTGGCTAATTTTTCTTGACGTGCCCAAATTGTCTACATACCCAGCAGACTACTTTCTTGTTCATGGAGTTCTTCTTCCAATCACTAGCTGCCACTGCTTGGTTCTCAAGTGAAAGATTACATCCACCGCCTAGTCTTCTTGATTTAGAAAACAGTTTACTGGTAACCTTTGAAAAAATTATTTTCTCTTTTCCATGAATCAAAATAGGCCTTATATGCTCATAAGAAGATAGAAGAGACCATATAAGCCTTAAAGCTTGATCCTCATCTTCAATTTTAACTCCAATAGATTTGAGTTCAAGGACGATGCTATTAAGAACACTTAAATGATCTGAGATAGTTGTACATTTACTCATTCGCAGTGTATGAAATTGCTCCTTCAGATACAACCGATTCAAAACGCCCTTCGTCTAATACAACTCTTCAAGTTTTTTCTAGAGTTCTTTTGCCATAGATATTCCATGCATATTTGCAAGAATATTCTTGGCCAAGCATTAACGTATTGCACTTGCTGCTCTCAAATCCAAATCCTCCCAATCTTCATCGCTCATTCCAGATCTACCCGTGCTAGTATCACTGCTAACTTTAGGGATTAGTCTACCCTTCAATGCCTTTTGTAATTCTGATTGAATTAAAACATCCCTAATTTGCACTTGCCATAAGCCAAAATTGATTTGGCCATCGAATTTCCTCACATCAAATCTGATAGGATTTGAAACCCTACTTCCTGACATTACATTGATGAATTTTTATCGTAGAAATAAATAGTACTCACTAAGTAAGTTCCCAAAAAAATTCAAATCTTTCCTAAACAGAACTTCAAGATTCCTAGGAAAGATTGGAAGGGTCACACTGGTACTGCTTAAAACCCAGTCTTCTAGACAGAACCTCCTTAGACTATATGTATCCACACTATCACACCAAAGCTCCATCCCACCAAAAGGATAATTACACCAAAGCTCCACCCCACCAAAAGGAACCATTAATAATTTCAAGATAATCTTTTCTAAAGTGGAAGATCGGTCAAAACTGCAACCACAGAGCATGCTAAGAATTTTAAGAAAGAAACAAAACAATTGAAATGGCCCTGATACCACTTAATGGGAATTTGGCCTTTCCAAATTCACCCCCCTTTTGGATCCACCCTTCAATAGGAATATCAAAATAAATAGAGAAAAATAAAAAATAAGGATTTACGTGAAAAACTCCCAAAACATGAGAAAAACCACCAATCCCAAAGAAAAATACACTATATGAAAAATTGTTACAATCACACAATTTCTTCTCCTCACCCCAAAAACACCTACTAAGCTTTCCTACTAGCTAAACTTTAATTTTCACTGCTTCAAGAGGAATTTTATTAAAGTCAAAGTTACTAACTAAGCTATTAACTGGTGCACTTAACTAAGGAGATATAGTCCTCTTTTTATAAGTCTTGAGCCTTGCCCCTCTTAGCATTCCCAATCGATGTAGGATTGCCAAAGGAAGCAAAAACCCAACAAAACCCTATCTAGAAGAATTGTGCATCCAAAAGTGTCTCTAAAAATATTGCAAAGTCAAGCCCACTTCTAGAGAGAGGAATCATCAGAACTGAATTCAACCCTCCCACAACTTTTTGTGTGTGTGTGTGTGTGTGTGTGTGAGAGAGAGAGAGAGAGAGAGAGATCCCTTTTTGGTTCCACTCAAACTTTTCGAATGAAATTCAATTTAAATGGTAATTGTAAAATTGAGAAAAATGTTCTGCAATTCCAAAGGGCACACTTCAACTGTTCCAAAGGAAAATATGCCCTTTCTTACTCTTTTCCATTATTATCCCTTTTACGTTAACAATTTGAATTAAAGAAAAGTTCTATACAAATTCTAACACCTCCTACTCTTACTTACCTAACTATGAATTTTCTCTCTCTAAAAAGATAAAAAATAATAATATAAAACAAAAAAATTGAAAAATAAACCTCCTGTTCAACTTTTTGAGCTTGTAGCACAAAGTTTTAAGTTTATTCATTGGACACTTTTCAACTCTTGTTTTGCAATATCCTAAAACTCCAAAAGTGGTAGGAGTACCAATCCATTGTTATAAAATTACAGAAAATATAAAGCAGATAAATATATTTAATATAAGATACAATAAAATTAGTTCTTCTTGAACTGACAAATGTTTCTCAGATTAGTTCTTCTGAAACTATTAGGGGTTGATCTTCTTGATCACCCAAAACTTTATTATATTAGAAAAATATATATAAATACAATTGTATCTCTTAATATTTGTCCAGAACTTTTGCTTTGTCTCTCTTATCTATTATTTTTTCCTCCTCCTTCTTTTCTCTCTTCCTTTTCTCTTTTCTTCCTCTTCTTCTTTTATCTTTTTCTCCAGCTCTATATGTAGACAAAGAAAACGTACAGTAATGGGAGAAAACGTCAGTGCTTATGTTATGCCTTGCAAAAGTCATCCATTCATGAACAGTATTTTCATTGTGTTCATAACACTCTCCCTGGATAACTTTTGCACAAAAATATGCCTCATTAAAACCTTACTAAAAAAAACCTAGTAGGAAAAAAACCTTAGCGAAGGAAAATGAGTGCAATATTCTTGTGCAGCATAGTAAGGTATAAGTGCATTAAAACTGCCTCATTAAAATCTTGCCAAGGAAAATCCTGTGGAAAAAAATCATTGGCAAAAGAAAAAGAGTATAGTACACAACTCCCCTTCATTCATAATTTTGGTAAGAATTTGATATTTTCTCAAACTTTGCAATTGGTAATGTTTTAGTACATAAGTCTGTCAAATTATCGCTTCAACATATCTGCCGGATATTAATATCACCACTCTTCTGGAACTCATGTGAATAAAAGGACTTTGGCAATACATGTTTGGTTTTGTCAACTTTGATGCAGCCTCCTTTAATTTGTGCAATACATGCTGCATTATCTTCATATAATATGATTGAGGTATCTTTGATTAATTATAGTTGAATATGTTGGATCATAGATCTTAACCAAATACATTCTTGACTTGCTTCATGAATTGTGATTATCTCAAAATGATTTGAAGAAGTTGCAGTTAATGTTCACTTCACAAATCACCAAGATATAGCAGTGTTACTAGGTAAATACATACCCGGTTTGATCGTACTTTATGTGGATCAGAAAGGTAACCAGTATCTGCATAGCCAACTAACTTTGATTTTGATTCCTTTGAGTAGAATAAACACATATCTATTGTTCATTAGAGGTAACAAATATGTGCTTTATCCCTTTTTAATGCCTCAAAGTTGATACAAAGCTATGTCTTACTAGTAAATTAATAGAAAATGCAATATCAGGTCTTGTACAATTTGCAAGATACATAAAAGCTCCAATAACACTGAGACATGGTACGTCAGAACCAATAATTTTTTCACCATCTTCTTGAGGATGAAAATTATCCTTTTGTACATCTAGTGATTAGAGAATCATAGGAGAACTCAATAGATGAGATTTGTCCATATAAAATCGATTTAAAACATTTTATGTATATGTGAGTTGATGGATGAGAATTACATTTGATAAGTGCTTAATTTGTAATCTAAGATAGAATTTTATTTTTCTAAGATCTTTCATTTCAAACTCCTTCTTTAAATAACTAGCAGTTGTTGTAAGCTCTTCATAAATTCTAACAAGATTCAGATCATAGACATAGATTGCAATAATAGCAAATCCAAATTCTAATTTCTTAATGAAGAAATGCATGGATAAATTGTAGTATTCACATATCCCTTTTTCAACAGATATTCACTGAAATCATTGTACCATATGTGTCCAGATTATTTTAATCCATACAAATATCTTTAAAACTTGATAGAATACATAACCTTTGAGATTTTAAAATATCTATTTCAAGTTTTTTTTTTTAATTCTTTAAGACTATTCATATGTATATCATTACCTAATCCACCATATGAATATGTTGTTATACATTCATTAGACGCATATTTAGTCTTTCTGAGACTGTCAAACTAATCAAGAATATGAATGTAATTGCATCCTTACAGGATAGTATTTTGCATCATAGTTAACATCAAGTCTTTGTACGATATCTTCTGGTACATGTCGTACTTTATATCACATTATTCTATTTTTTTATTATGCAAATACTCATTTGTATCAAACTGGTTTTACATCTTCAGGTGGGTGGACAACTGGTCAGAATACTTTACATTTTCTGGTGTTTAGACTACAAGTTCGACATTTGCTGGTGTTTGGATTACAAGTTTGATATTTTCATCTTCTAGTGTTTGGACTACAAGTTCAATATCTTTTGGTGTTTGAACTACAAGTTTGGATACTTTACATTATGCTAATGAGTTTAATTTTAACTTAGTAATTTCTTTTTATTTTGATTGAACATATCAACATCGACATTTGTCGACTGTCTGTGGTTCAATCTCTTCATTACTTCTTGTAATTTCTTGAGCCATATTTTTATTCCATCTTTCTCTTGTATTCACATAACTTATTGAGATCTCATTACTTTAAGGTACCAATTCCTTTGCAGGGGCTATCTCTTTAGGAGGTTTCTCTTTTGGGAATTCTTTTACAAGAGTTCTTTCCTCTTGAAGTTTAGATATTGTGGTTTCTTTTGGAATACTGACATGCGTATGTTGTTGTGCCTTCCTTTTTCTAAGAATTGTGTCTTTTGCACTGATTGGTCTCCCATGCTTCATGCGTGCTTTAGATTCATTTGCTGCTATATTGTAAGCACCCCATTTTTGATCGCTCGGCAGTCTACACTCTGTCCAGACTGGTTTTCAAGTCATTGTGGGCATATTCCTATCGAAACCAATTCTCTATGTCCAAATTCCGTCTTTCCTTCGCTTCGCGGGCCTGTCAGGCCCAAATAGAGGCAAAATGACCAAAATGCCCTTAAGGGCATTGTTTTTCTTATTCCAATTCTAATCCCTCTCTCGAGACAGTTTATTCCTTGAGACGGTCCGAGTAGCAAAACTACTCACAAAACCGTTAGAGTGGCGGAAACACTCACAATCCAAGCACGTCTCTTTGGAGACGGTAAGACCCCTTTCCAAACCCACTCTCGAGACAGTTTCTTCCTCGAGATGGTTCCAATCCAGGCACGTCTCTTTGGAGACGATAAGACCCTTTTCCAAACCCACTCTCGAGACAGTTTATTCCTCGAGACGGTTCCAATCCAGGCACGTCTTTTTGGAGACGGTAAGACCCCTTTCCAACCCCACTCTCGAGACAATTTATTCCTCGAGACGGTTCTAATTCAGGCACGTCTCTTCAGAGACGATAAGTTCCCTTTTCAAATCCCTCTCTTGAGACAGTTTATTCCTCGAGACGGTCCGAGTAGTGAAACTACTCACAAAACCGTTAGAGTAGCGGAAATACTTACGAAACCGTTAGAGTAGCGAAAATACTCACAAAGCCATTAGAGTAGCAGAAATACTCACAAATCATCAGCCCTGTCCGAGTAGCAGAAATACTCCCAAATCATCAAGCCCGTCCGAGTAGCGGAAATACTCACACCGTTAAAATGGCAGAAACACTTAAAACCTAGGTCAACACCAGTGTCTGTTAGCCCACTTCGGTGAAAAATGACCAAACTACCCTTAGAATCTTTTCCGAGACTTTCCGGTCAAGATGACCATTTTGCCCCTAGGCATCCGAACGCCCCGGGAACCACACTGGCTCTGGGTATCAAACCAGTAATGTCCCGAGAATACTTTTTATAGTATTCTCAATCTTCTTTTACCTTTCCGGATCATTCTAAGTCCGTTCCGGCCAACCCGGTACAAAATGACCATTTTGCCCTTGGAAGGCCGGTTTCCTTCTTCGACCACACCGGCTCTGGGTATCAAACCGGTAATGACCCGAGAATACTTTTTATAGTGTTCTCAACCTCCTCTTACCTTCCCGGACCATTCTGAGTCAGTTCCGGCAAACCCGGTACAAAATGACCGTTTTGTCCCTAGTGGGCCGGTCTCCTTTTCTGACCACGCCGGCTCTGGGAATCAAACCGGCAACCTCTGGGAACATTCTAAATAATGTTTCCAGATCCCAAGTCTTTTCCCTGGACAATCCGAGTTTGCCCCGGCAGTTTTCCGGTCTAGTTGACCGTTTTGCCCCTAAAGGCCCGGTCGACCTTTCCGACACATCTTATCCTCACTTTTCAAGTCAAATACCTCTAGGACACTATTTTAAGTGTTCCTGCTCCTTTCCGGCCTTCCGGGTCATTCCCGGCTCCTCCAAATCATTCCCGGACTTTCCGGAGTTACTCCTAGTGAAGCCAGGCTAAAGATTGCATGGTAGTCACTGGTACAGGCGCCCAAATCTAGTCAAAGATATGTTGCTTGCCAACTTCTATAAATACAGAGCCTCATTCAACGTAAAAAGGGTCTGCAAACTTAACCTAGAAATCACACAATTTGATATACAGAGCTTGAACACCTCCAAAAACCCTAGTTTCCTTAGGTTCTCCAAACCCTACCCACCCTACACTAAACCCTAGCTACCATACACAAACCCTAGCCTCGTATACACTTACACACTCCCCCATATACTCGTACACTAGCCTTCAACCACCTTTTGAAGACCTGAAGAGCTGTAATCCAAAGCTTGAAGACAACCCTTGAAGGTTGAGGAAGAAGATCAAGACAAAGACCGAAGACCGAAGATCGCACGGTGCGTAAAATAAACAAGACATATGGTAGGCTCCCTATTTAAATTTCTGCACTTCCCCCCTCTCTCTTCTCTCTCCTAACCCACTTGGGTTTTCTCTATTTTAATCCCCCATCTCTTCCCCCCCCCCCCCTTTCTTTGCATGCTTGAAATAAGGGGATTCCCGGTCCATGTGTAGGAATGGGCTATTGGAGAGTCACCGTGTCGGGGGCTTTCTTCTAGTCTAACCAAAGACCATGTGGGTCCGGCCCCCTTGATTATGTGGTGAAGCCTTAACCTTGTATGTTCACGACCCCAAATTGCGTTGTGCATATCATAGTCTTGCATCTTCCAAAAACCATTTTCAAAGTTGTTTTTCAAAACGTTTTCAAACTTGTTTTCAAAATTGCATCAAAATCTCTTTTTCAAAAACATGTTTTCAAAACCACAATTCTAGGGTGATTCTAGCCTTTCCATGGCTAGGGTTGCTTTAGGAAAGTGTTACATTAAAAGTGACCTTTTTGGTCTATATTTTCAAATCTTATTGTTTTCCAAAGCCACTTTCTTAAAGTGTTTCTAGCCTTCTTATGGCTAGAATCGCTTTAGGAAAGTGAGACGTTTTTATACTTTCTAAAAACTCTCTTTTCAAAAAGTCTCTCTTCCTAAAAATCTCTTTTTCCAACATACTTTCCTAAAACTCTCCTCTCCAAAATTGTTCTAAAAAACTCCCCTCCAAAATCTATTTTTCAAAACCCCCTTTTCCAACTCCTTTCGAAAACTCTCTCTCCTACAAATTCACTTTCTAAAAATGCTCCCTAAAAATCTTTCCAAAAACTCTCTTCTAGAAATTCCCCTCTAGGATTTTCCTTCTAAAATCTACGTTTCTAAAAACGCACTTTCCAAAAATTCTTTCCTTAGAGCCTAAGTCAAGCCCTAGAACCCACAATTAGGAAACCCTAAATTTTCTGCCCAAAAACATGATTTTCAAACTTTGCCCTAAACCTAGGTTTCCAAAACCTCTCGTTTTCTACATCTAAACTATACGCATTTCCAAAACCTCTTTTCTACGTCAAAACCATAGCTTTTCAAATCTAGGGTTTCAAAAAACCTTCCTTTTTAAATCCTTGTCAAATCCAATCTTCCCTTTAGAAAACCAAATCAAATCCTCCCATTTAGGAAATCAAATCCAATCCTCCGTTTTTGGAAACAAAATCAAACCTTCTTTTTTAGAAACCAAATCCAGTCCCTTCCAAATCCAAATATTTCCTAATTCAAATCCTTCCTAATCCTCCACTTTCCTAAATCTTAAGTTTCCAAAACTTGAATATAAAAATCTTTCCTAATTGAATCCTTTTCTAATTCTACCTTTTTTCAAATCTTAACTTTTCAAACCTAAGTTTTCAAACTCTTCCTAAACTCAAACCTTTCCTAAGTTCAAGATTTTCTAAAATTCAAACTCTAAAACTTTCTAAATCTTAAACTTTTTAAATTTCAAATCTTTCTAAAATCAAAACTTTCTAAATTTGAAGCTTTCTCAAGTTAAATCTTTCTAAACTTCCAAACTTTCTAAATTCTAAACTTTCCAAAACTTCAAAATCTTTCTAAATCTAAAACTTGTCTAAACTCAAAACTTGCTTAATTTAAGACTTTCTTAAGTTGAAACTTTCTTAATTCAAACATTTCCTAAATCGAAAACTTTCCTTTTTTTCAAAACCTTTCCCAAAACAAAACTTTCTTATTTTCAAAACTTCCTTGTTTTCAAAACTTTCCAAATTCAAAACTTCCCTTCTTCAAAACATTACAAATTTCAAAACTTTCTTAACTTGAAACTTTCCAAATTTTAAGCCTTTCTTAAATTAAAATTTTCCTAATTCAAAACATTTCTAAATTCAAAACTTTCCGATTTTCAAAACTTTCCTAATTTGGGAACTTTCCTAATCTTAAAACCTTTTCTTTTTCGAAAACTTTCTAAACTCGAAACTTTTCAATTTTCAAAACTTCCCTATTTCAAAAAATTCTTAATTTGAAAACTTTCCTAATTCGAAACTTTCTTAATTCAAAACTTTCCTAAATTTGAAACATTCCAAATTCAAAGCTTTCATAAGTTGAAACTTTCCTAATTCTAAAACTTTTCTAAATCAGGCCTTTCTTAATTCGAACCTTTCCTAAATCTTTCAAGTCCAACATTCGAGTCAAATCTTTCTAAATCTCAAGTCTTTCCTAAGTCTCTTCTCTTTCCTAAGTCTAGGCTTTCTTAAACCTTCTCTTTTCCAAAACAAGTCCAAATCTATCTTTTCAAATCAAAGTCCAATCTTTTCTAAAATTTCAATTTCCAATCTCCTTTTCGAATCTCAAATCAAATCCAATTTTCAATTCAATCTCTTTCTTCTAATCTAATTTATCTCTTCAAATCAATCTCTTCTCAATCCGACTCCGGTCCGAACTACAACTGACCTGATTCCCCCAAAGGGATACGTAGGCAACCTTCATAGGTGCGGTCACAATACTTTTCAAACTTTTAATTCCACCCTCATGGGTGTGGTTTTCAAAACCTTTTCAAATCTCAAATTCCTATCTATTTTCAAACTTCCAATTTCAAATTTCTATTTCTAAATTTTCAAACCTTCCAATTTCAATTCCATCTCTTCAAATTTATTTTCAAATCAAATCAATCTCTTTTTAAATATATTTTTCAATTCTTTTCTATTGCTTGCATATCATGCATCATATTTTTCGAACATTATTTTTCTAAAGTGAATAGGGTTGAACACATGTTAATTAAAAACTCTCATAGGTGAATATAGGGTAGATTGACATGTAGGTATCGAAAGGGCGGGGTAGGGTGATAGCTTAGTGCGTCTTCCCTACACGTAACCAACCTCCGAACCTAGGATCACTGATTTCAAAGACCAAACGGAGTTATTTTTCTAAAAAAGGGCAAAATGTTTTCCAAAGGTTGCCAAACAACCTGTTTTCTTAAAAACCCTCTCTCGATGAGATATTTTCAAATTGTTTTCTAAAAACCTAAGTTTAGTCTTCGGATTACTCTTAGTTTTTAGGTGACCTAACTCACCTTAATCAAGTTAGGTGGCGACTCCAAATCTTTTTCAAAAGCCCTTTATTCAAATCAAATTTTCAATTCAAACCTAGTCGCACTCATTCTTTTAGGAGGGTGAGTTCTAACGAGAGAGTACAACATTTTTCCCGCTTGGGTAAATATTCCTCGAGTGCGAAAAATCTGGGCGCGACATATATTAGCAGATTGTCCTACAGGAACATCAATACATGATGAGGCATTAGCAGTTGGTATATAAGATTTTGTTATCTTTTTTGTGTCAGTAAACACATTAGGTAATTGATTTGCAATTGTCTGTAAATAAATGATCTTGAGAACTTCTAATTCATATTAATTTGTTCGAGGATCAAGAACAAACACCGTGAAAGTATTCCAAGTGATCTCATGCTACTTTTCTAGTTACGTCTTATCTCCTCCTAATGGTGGGAAAAGTATCTAATTGTCACGCCTTGATTTTTTTGCACTCAAGAATGGTAGCAAAAATACACAGTATTCTCTCGTTACAACTCACCCTCCTAGAAGAACAAATGTGACTAGGTTTGAATTGAATTTTAATTTGAGTAAGGGCTTTTAAAAAAAGATTTAAAGTTGCTACCTAACTTGATTAAGGCAAGTTAGGTCACCTAAACTAAGGAAAGTTCGAAGACTAAATTTAAAGTTTTTGAAAACTTCCTCAAGAGATTATTTATTTATTTTTTTGGAAAACAGGTTATTGGGTAACCTTTGGAAAGATTTAAGCCCTTTTTGAAAATGACTCTAATTTTGGTCTCTCGAAAAAAGTGGTATATGGTCTGGGGGTTGGTTATGTATAGGGAAGATGCACTAGGCTATCACCCTATCCCGCTCTTGCGTACCTACATGTCTTTCTACCCTATATTCACTCATTTAGAATCTCCAATTAACAATTGTCCAATACTATCCACTTTAAAAAGAATTTTGAAAAAATTTAATATGATGCTTGATTGCAAGTACAAGAAAGGATTTGATTTTAAAAATAGATTTGAGAAGGGGATTTGAAATTTGAAAAAAGGTTGTGAAATCAGAAACTTGAAAAAGGTAGTGAAAATTGGAAAACTTAGAAGAGGTTGTGACCGCACCCACGAGGGTTGT
Organism: Euryodendron excelsum; assembly: GCA_033060915.1. Lineage (NCBI taxonomy): Eukaryota > Viridiplantae > Streptophyta > Magnoliopsida > Ericales > Pentaphylacaceae > Euryodendron > Euryodendron excelsum. The sequence goes on from CM065386.1 coordinate 17,141,538, forward strand.
CTATGTATCCCTTTATTAGGAATCAAGTCAATTGTAGTTCAGACTCGGGGTTCAATTAAAAATAGACACTTTGGGGTCTTGTTTGATTTGAAAAGACACTTTGGGGGCTTTTAGAAAGCTTGATTTGAAAAGAGTTTGATTTAAACTTTGATTGAAAGATTTGAAATTGAACTTTGATTGGAAATTGACTTTGATTTGGAAAGTTTGAATTGAGTTTTGAAGTCATCTTGATTTGAATTAGAATTTGAAAATCATCTTGATTTGGACTCGAGTTTAAGTTTTTTTACTTAGGGTTAGGGGTTGAATTTGGGTTTTGACATCCTACGACTTTGGTAACCTAAGGTTTGAAGCATGCAATTGAATTGTAAAGACTTGATTTGAACCTGAAAATTTAATTCTATGAAGTTTGATTTTAGAAAATTCTAATTTAAGAAAGTTTCGAATTAGGAAAGTTCCATTTTAGAAAAGTTTCAAAATAGGAAAATTCTATTTAGGAAATGTTAGGAAAGGAGTTGATTTGGTTTAGAAACATTTGACTTGAAAAGACTTGTAAATATTTGACTTGATTTGAAAATATTTCATTTGGAAGAATTTGGAAAGTGAGAATTTGGTAAACTTGAACTTAAGAAAGTTTTGAATTAGGAAGGTTCCATTTTAGGAAAGACTTAATTTAGAAAGATTTGGTTTAGGAAAAATTTGAATATCGAAAGGTTTGAACTTAGGAAGATTTAAAATTTGGAAATAAGATTTGAAAGTTTGAAATTAGGAAAGTTGGAATTTGAAACGATTTGAAAAGTTGAATTTAGAAAGTTGAGTTTGAAAAGATTTGACCTAGGATTGAGGTTAATTGGAATTTTAGCAATCCTAGGAACTGGGGTTTATGCAAAGCACTTAAATTTAAAAAGATAGGATTTTAATTGAAAAAGGAAATTTTTGAAAAAGAAAGTTTTGGAATTTAGAAATATTAAAATTAGAAAAGATTTGATTTCTTTTTCCTAAAACAAAATATTGGATTTTATTTCAAAAAAATAGAGGATTCGATTTAGTTTCCAAAATTAGAAGATTTGATTTGGCTTTAAATTAGAAGGCTTTAGTTTTAGAAATCTTGAATTTGAAAATTTATGATTTTATGTATATAAAAAAAAGGTTTTGAAAAGTTGTGATTTGAGGCTAATAGAAAATCATAATTTTAAGAAAAGAATTAGGGTTTCCTAATCATGAATTGTAGGGTTTTGACTTAGACTTCACGATTTGGAAGTTTTAGATAGTAGATATTTGAAGAGAGCTTTTTAGGAAGTTGATTTGTAAAAACTATTTTGGAAAAATTTGAATATGGACTTTCACAAGTCTCTTGGATATCTCACTTTCTTAAAATGATTATAACCATGAAAGGATTAGGACCATTATAGGGTTGTGATTTTGAAAATAATTAGGATTTGAAAAGAAGATTTGGCCCTTGATGATCCCATGGAATATAAACTTTCCTGAAATAACTCTAAACATGGAATGGCTAGATTCACTATAGAATTTTGATTTATTGGAAAACAATTTTGGGTTTAAGCCCAAACTTTGGATTTTGATGGTCACTTTAAATATATCATTTTGCTAAAACGTCCATAACCATGGAATAGCTAGAATCATCTTAAGATTGTGGTTTTGAAAACAAAATTCAAATAAAGAGGTTTTGAATGCAAGTTTTGAAAGAGAACTTTAATACAAGATTGAAAACAATTTTGAATGTAATATTGAATACAATGCATGAACATAACAACTACAATCCAATAAGGTCGTGAACATACAAGGTTAAGTTTCACTACATAATCAAGGGGGTCAGACCCACACCATCTTAGGGGGAACTTAAAGAAAATTCTTGGCACGGTGATTCTTGTTGGCCCAAGAGTTGATCTCTATAGTTGATAGATGATTTTAATGATAACAAAACCTAGTCATTATGAACTAATGTGTTTAACTTGAATGTGCAACTTAGTATGATAAAACCTATTCAGATTTATTGGCAATCATGAACTGTGGGGTACCATAAAAGATATTGTCAGCACCTCATAAGAGTGCCGACACAATTAATGGCACATGTGAAGTCTGTGACAAAACAATATTTGCAGCACCTCAATCAAAGTGATGACACCTACAGAAGAAGGATATTGGCTTGGATATACAGGTGATTAATAACATCTATGGCTAATGAAGACCCTTGATCCCCATGTTCATATCAATTCATTAAAAGCATCACGAAGCTTGAGAAAGTTATCTTTAAAGCATTGTGGAGAAAGCTAATAAGAGGAGTATATCAAAGATTGCTGATAATGCGCAAGATTGGTGGGACCCAATAGTTTGACAAAGTGAAAGTCTTCACCGGCACAAGCAGTTTCTTAACTTCTAAATAGTTTGCTGAACAAAGGATTATCAAAGGATAAAAATGCTTAAGAAGTTTAGAAAGCTATCAATATGATGAGTAGAGTTCAGACATATTCATACCATCGAAGACTGATTGACAAAAGAAATAAAAGATCGTCTGTGGATAGCAACAACAACTGCAGTAGGAAACCAGATTACTGACACTAACGAAGATTGCTTACAATCTTGATAGAGAGCAAAACGATAAAATAAGCAGGGAGATAGATTGGTAGCACAAGATAAAGACTACTGACAATTTTGTGGAAGAACAAATGGTAAAAGAAGCAGTAAGATAGAGTAACAACATGAGACAAAGAATACTAACAATTTTGTTAGAGGGCAACATCAAAAGAAGTGGCAAAGCAAGATTGATGACACTAGAGAAACGATTGCTGACAATCTCGGTATTTAGACACAACAAAAGAAAGGAGGAAGTCAGATTGGTGACACCAGCAGAAGATTGCTAACAAACTCGATAGGCGATGGGAATTCGCTCTAACGGTCAGATTTTTGAAGCTGTTTTAGCCGCTCGCGTATTTAATGCATCTCCAATAGTTCTAATGGCTATTTCTTATGAGAGACTGTTAATATATGAGTTCAAACTCATTTATAGATAAGAGACAAGGATCTTAAAGTGCAAAAATCCAAAAGCCCTAAACCTTCCTCATTATTTTGCAACTGTTATTAATCGAGAGGAACCATTGAGCTATAACTTTTATTATCTTCACTTCTAAGAGTGATACTCATTATATTGTAACCTCATTACTTTCGAAAAGGTTATTGTAAACCTTGAGAGCTTGAGTGTAGCTTGGGTAACACTTCTTTAAAATGGAGAGCTTGGATTGAAGCTTCTCGGTGGTAAGGATTTAGTGTAAATCCTTGAATGTAATAGTGAGCTGGGCACTTGGAGAAACTAGCAGCTATGTAAGAAGAAGATTACATAGTGGAATACCTTTGAGGGGATCGGAGAGGAGAGGACGTAGGCAAGGATTAAGTCGACACCTCTATAAATCTCTTGTTCTCTACTTACTGTTGAATATATGTATGCTAACTGCTGAATGTTTATGCATGTTACCTGTGCTGGTCAGCAATCTCAAGTTGCATCAGCATTACTTAGTCTGTTTCTTCATCTAAATAGAAATCTATTTTTGTTTATACTAAAGTTCTACGATAATTTTGAAAGAACCCAACTCACCCCCCTCGTGGGACATTCTTTGAGCTAACAATTGGTATCAGAGCTTGGTGCTCACATATAAAGGCTTTACATCCTTGAGTAAGATCTATGGCCAATGTTGCTGGAACCTTTCTTGCAAAAGGTTAGTCCACAAAAAAACCTCCCTTATTTAATGGTATGAACTATAATTACTGAAAAAATATAATGAAAATTTATGTTCAATTTATGAATTATGAAATGTGGAGAATCATCATAAATGAATCTAGAATTCCTACTAAAAGGATTGAATCTGTTGAGGTGGACAAACCTGAAAATGAATAGGATGCTGATGAGTTTAGAATTATGCAAGCTAATGCTAAGGCTATAAATGTGTTGTATTGTGCACTAGATCTTATTGAGTTTAATAGAATTTCAACTTGTGATATTACTAAAGAGATTTGGGATAGGTTAGAAGTCACTCATGAAGGTACAAATCAAGTAAACGAATCTAAAATCAATCTCGTTGTGCATAGCTATGAAATGTTTAATATGAAGATTAAGGAATCTATTACCGAAATGTTTACCAGATTTATAGACATTGTAAATGGATTAAAATCCCTTGGAAAGATTTATTGTAACAGTGAACATGTAAGAAAGATACTAAGATCATTGCCTAGAAGTTGGGAAGCTAAGGTGACAGCAATAGAGGAGGCTAAGAATCTAAATATTCTGCCTCTAGAAAAACTGTTGGGGTCACTTATGACCTACGAGCTAACTCAATTGCAAAACACACAAGATGATGATGAGAAGAAGAAAAGGACAACTACCTTCAAATCTAACTCAAATGAACTTGACAGTGATGAAGAAAAAGATGAGGATTTAGCTCTCATTACCAAAAAGTTTAAGAGGTTCATGAGAAAGAAATGGAGGAAAGGCAAAAAGTTTGAAGCTAAGAGAGATTCAAGCAAATGAGACTCTATCATAATCTATTTTGAATGCAAGGAACATGGACATATTAAATCTAAATGTTCTCAACTCAAGAAAAGAAGAAAAAAGAGCAAGGAAGCTGCAGTTATAGTAGTAACTCTGAGTGCCAGTGAAGAGTCAACCTCATAGGATGAATCTAACACTAAAGAGATAGCCAACCTCCACATGACGGCCCAGGAAAAGCATGAAAATGAGGTATTTACTTCTGACTTTACTCTAGATATACTTCAATATGCTTCATGATTTGATTGATGAATTCAAAAAATTAAGAGCCAAAAACTATTTTTTTATTGAAATGAAACCTTAGTTTTTGAAAATAAGTCTTTAAAAGAGAAAATCAGAGACCCAGAATGCACCCTTGAAAAATTTGCAAAGGGAAGAGAAAACCTTCATTCAATCTTAGGAAATCAGAAATACACCTTTGATAGAGGACGAATTAATTATAATCCTTTTGTTAAAAAGAAGTCATATAAAAACTTTTTTTCCCAACCAAATGCTTCAAAAAAATAGATGTTTTTATTGTCAAAAGAGTGGTCACAGTGTTAGTCAGTATTGGTTAAGAAGAACTTCTAAAAATGATGATAAGATGAAGTGGAGACCAAAGAAGATTGCTAAACCCTGCAGGACCCAACATGAAGTGGGTGCCAAAAATTTGAACTTAAAATCTAACTTTGTGCAGGTTTGTTAAAGTCCCAACTGAAGAAAGAAATGTGATATTTGGATAGCAGCTGTTCAAGACACATGACAGACACTTCTCTTCTTTTTCACTCAAATATGAAGGAATGGTGACTTTTGGTGACAATAGCAAAGGTAAGATCATTTGGATTGACAACATTAGTAAGAATTCTTCAACTATAATTGAAAATGTTCTTCTAGTTAAAGGTCTTAAACACAACTTACTAAACATCAGTTAGCCATGTGATAAAGGCTTCAAGGTAATTTTCAAATCTTCAAAATGGTCTATGGTTAATGCTCTTAATGGCTTTACTGCTTTGACAGGAATGAGATAAGGTAACATATATATTTTTAACCTAACTGATCTATCTGCATCCACTTTAAAATGTCTATCTACTGTAAATAAACCTTATACTTGGTTATGGCATAGAAGGTTAGGACACACCAGCATGAGCATAATTTCTAAAGTTATAAAACATCACATGATTGATGGTATGTCTAAGATCAAGTTTGAAAAAGATAATGTGTGATGCATGTCAAAAGAGTAAATAGATCAGAGAATCTTTTAAATCAAAAATAGAGATTTCAACCACAAGACCTCCTCAATTACTACATATGGACTTATTTAAACCAACCAGAACACTTAGCCTTAGAGGGAAACAATATGCTTTTGTGATTATGGATGATTATTCTAGATATACTTGGACTTACTTTCTTGCTCACAAAGATGAAACTATATCTATGTTTTTCAAATTCTGCAAACGAGTTCAAAATGAAAAGGTTTTTCTATATCTACTATTAGAACATATCATGTGTAAGCACCCCATTTTTGCCCGCTCGGCGATCTCTGGCCCGATCGGGCTCGGTTTCCAACATCACAACACATGCAAGCTTAAGATGAGCCTTTCAATCTCCAATCCAACCAACTGGTCGCTTCTCGGGTCCACAAGGATCCGCTAGGGCCTTAAGTACTATTATTCCAGGCAGTTTTCCGAACCAAGTGGTCCCGAAAACCAACGCCATCCAGGTAGCTTCCCGGGATCGGGCGATCTCGGGGACCAACACCTCATCAAAAATTTCAGACGGTTCACTTCTGGCGCCTACTAGCCCGCCAATGTAGAATGTCCGTCATTTGGTAGCTCTCCGAGACCAGACGTTCTTGGAGACCAATACCACCCTTCCAGTTAGCTTCCTGGGATCAGGCGTTCTTAGGAACCAACACCACCCCTACAGGTAGCTCTCTAAGAATAGGCGTTCTTGGAGACCAACACCGCATAGGTAGTTTTCTGAGACCGGGCGGTCTCGAAAACCGACACCTAAGTCAACACCGGTGCCTGCTAGCCCTACTTGGTGAAAAATGACCAAACCTGCCCCTTGGGCCTCCAGGCACGCTTTAGGAAAGTTCAAAATCCCTCAAAACGATAAGTCTATCCTTCCACAATGTTGCCAAACCATCAGGCGTCCCCCGCACGCCATTTGGTCTAAATCCGATCTTATTCCGGCTCACTCTGGTCAAAATGACCATTTTGCCCCTAAACGCCTCAGCACGGCACAAACCCTGCAGAACGGGAAAAGACTCTCTCAAAACCATCCCCGAACAACCCTGCACGCTTAACACAATACACCAGACCATTCCTGACCATTTCCAGCCAACTTCGGTCAAAACGACAGTTTTGCCCCTAGAAACCCAAAATTGCCCCGAAACAGCACCGGCCTTGGGATTTCAAGCAAAGGGTTTCACTACACACCTTTGTTTAACCCAAGGAACACCCTACGACACTAAGCTCGCACGATGTGATAAAAGTTCCCTGGAGCGTCTCGCAGACGCTCCACTTGAATTGTCTTTTCTCCCGATTCCCTGGTTATAACGCATCGTCAACCGACTTGAGAAATGCGTAAATCAAGAAAATCTCGAAAGCTCGTCCATAGATCTTTCCATCGATACGGTTTGATCGAATAGATCGCCCCCAAAGCCCTCCATCGTACGGTGTGCAAACCATGACTTTCAGCAACCCTTGGAGCGTCTCGCAGACGCTCCGCCAAGGTTGACTTTTTCTCCGATACCCTAATCAAAACGCACCGTCAAATGACTTGAGAAATGCATAAAATTGGAAATTCCAGAAAGTATTCCCAGAGTACTTTCCATCGGTACGGTCCGATCGAGTAGATTGCTTCTCGAAGGCTTCGATCACATGAAATAAAAATAGCCACTTTCGAACACCCACGGAGTGTATCACAAGCGCTCCGCAAAAGTGTCCTTTTTGGCACACTTCCCAAGACGATATCACTCACCTCCAAACATAATTCAAACTTTTGAGAACATGAAAGTTCATTGAAAGCACTAGGAGAACATCCCGAGTGTGATCGATTCTCTCAGAACCTTTCTGATTGACCCGATTATCTAGGCAAAGTTTGGACGAACTTTCCCGGTGATGGAGCGTATGCTACATGCACTCAAATTTTGATCAGATCGACCGACTTTCGATTAACGGTCGAGATTTAACGAGTACACAGGGTGCCACGTGTTATTCTGGCAATGGAACAGTAACTGCGGTCAAATTTTGGCCATGTGCATGTAGCACATGCGCAAGGTCTGTTCCAGATTGCCTATAAATAGAGGCATCCCCCCTTGCATATTCCAGGTTTGAAATTGATACGAAAGTCTGCTGAAATCAGTCCAGAAACTCGAATCTCTACATATATTCCTCCCTCCAACACTTAGGCTAGATTCTACTCCTCTTAAGCCTATACACTCCATATACAAGGCCTCATACACACTTATACACTCCACTCTAGCCTCCCAAGCTTTCTTAAAGTCACTCAAGCTCCAATCAAGACATCCATTGAAGACTACAAATGTGTTGAAGGCAAAAGGTGGCATCCTTTTTACATTTATGCTCTCCCCTACTCTTCTCTTCTCCTTCCTAGCCTACTTAGGCTATTCTCTATTTTAATCCCCATCTTCAACCCCCCTTTCTTGCATGCTTGAGCCAAGAGGGCTCTTAGATCATACCTAGAGGAAAGCAAGTGAGAGCCACCGTGTAGAGGGACCTCTCACTAGCCTACTTTAAGATGGTGTGGCCTAGGAGCCCCTTGTTTATGTGGTGTAGCCTAAAAGCCTTGTATGTAAATCATAACCCCTTGCATATTCCTATTTTAATCATGTCTTGTGTGCTTGGCTTCATTTTATGCTTATTGTCATGATCCCCAATGCTTACATTGCTCTTAATTTTATGTTATTTCTAAGCTCTACATTTCTTTCAAAAATTGTTCCAAGAGTTGGCCTCTTGATGTCTAGGATGAGACCTTAGGAGTCATGCCTTAGGAAATTCCTCACTACCCCCTAATTCACACTTTTGCATCATTGCATTTCAACTTGCACAAAAGTTGCTTTCAAACTCTCTAATTTTCAAGGTTTCCATTCTCTCAAATTTAGTGGTTAAAATGGCCCCATGGAACCCTCTCTTGAGTGGTCTCCCTTTATATTGGCCATAGGAGCCCTAAATTGTTAGAATGGCTCCCTTTTCTCTTTATGCTTGCCTAAGAATGATGTTCAAACTCTTTGAATTCTATGGTTTCTATTCTCTCAAGTTTGGTGGTTGGAATGGCCCCATGGAACCCTTTCTTGAGTGGTCTCCCTTTTGTTGGCCATATGAACCCTCTCTTGATGGAATGTTCCCCTTGAAAAATGATTTTCAAAATCCTTTTCAAAAGTTGATTTTCAAAAATGCATTCTCTCCATCTTTGCATCAAAAATGATTTTTTAAAAATTGCCATCATTATGTTGATTTTTGAAACCCCCACTCTTACCAAGATAAAGGTTATGATGTTCATAAGGAAACCTTTCTTGGAATGGTCTCCAATCACCAACCATGTAAACCATACTCTTGGCTAGAGTCAAAATTTTCATGAAAATGATCTTCAAAAGGGTTGTCCACCAAAGTCCCTTGCATAGCATGGTTTGTCCTTCAAAATTCTCTCCAAAAATGCATTAGACCAATTTTCAAAACCAACTTCCAATCCAATCCTAGGTTAACTTGACCCTAGTTGTCCAATCCTAGGTTAACTTGACCCTAGTTGACTAACCCTAGGTTAACTTGACCCTAGTTATCCAACCTTAGGTTAACTTGACCCTAGTTCACTCATCTTAGGTTAACCTAACCCTAAGTCATCCTAACCTTAGGTTAACTCAACCTTAGTTAGTTAACCATGGGTCATCTTAACCCTAGGTTAACCTAACCCAAGTTAGTTAACCTTAGGTCACCTCTAACTCAACCTGGGTTAATATGCTTCAAGATTCCAACTCTTGAACCCTTCTCTAAATGATTATCCAATTTTAAACCATTCTCATAACTCATTTTTTCAAAATCCCCCACCCATACGATTCCAAAAAGAAACAACTCCACAAACTTTTCAAATGTTCATACACTCCATCTTCAAGGCATTTCCAAAAATGTTTTCAAAAAGTTACAAACCTAAGGTGTCCCTAGCCCTCTCATGGTTATCAAGAACAACCTTTAAGGTTGTCCATATTAGGACTCCAAACCCCTAGCCATATCTAAAAACCACTTTCAAAAACTAATTCATCAAAACATTCTAAAGTCGTGCTTCCAAGGTTTTCAAAACAAGACTTCAAAAACACTTTCAACTTCTCTTGAGTCTTGCCAAAGCTTTTTCCAAAACTCCCTTAAGTTGATCCAAAAACATTTTCAAAACACTCTACCATCCAATTTCAAGTCAAAAACTTCCAAGACCATAAGGAGTCTTCAACTTCCAAGACCACAAAGAGTCTTCAACTTCTAAAGACCTCAAAGTGTCTTAAAATTTTTCTAAGACCACAAAGAGTCTTCAACTTCCAAAGACCTCAAACTGCCTTAAGCTTTTCCAAAGATCCCAAAGTGTCTTCAAACCTTCCAAAGGCTCTAATGCGCCTATTTTCCATCGAGCTCTTGCCCGAACTACGAATGACCTGATTCTCGCCAAATGAGATACATAGGCAACCAAAAATGGTGCAGTCATAACTTTTATTTCAACCCCAATCCCTTTTTCAAAAATTCCAATCAATTCAAAGTTTCTATTCCAAACTCTTTCAAAACCTCCGTTATTTTCAAAATTTTTCCAAAAACTGGCATCATGCATCATCCATCCGAAAAGTAATGACTAAACCCCGTTTTCAAAAATTCTAAAGTGGATATAAAGTGGACCATGGTAACCGGTTATTCTAGTGAGTGAACCAAGGGTGATTAGACATGTAGGTACCGAAAGGGCGGGGTAGGGTGATGATCTTAGGATATCTTCCTTACACATAACCAACCCCCGAACCTTAGATTTCTGTTTTCGAAAGACCAAAATGGAGTTATTTTCAAAAAAGGGCTTAAACATTTCAAAAGGTTGCCAAATAACCTATTTTCTTAAAAACCCTCTCTTGAGAGAGTTTTTCAAAACCTTTTCCAAGAAACCCTAGGTTTAATCTTCGGATTAACACTTAGTTTTAGGTGTCCTAACTCACCTTAATGAAGTTAGGTGGCGACTTCTATTTTTCTAAAAAGTTCTTAGTCAAATCAATTTTCAAATCTAGTTGCACTTGTCCTTCTAGGAGGGTGAGTTCTAGTAACAGAGTTCTGTGCTTTAGGGTCTCTGAGCTGAAAGGACCTTGGATACCTAAAAACTGGGGCGTGACATCATGGATGAGAATTTAATTGCTCTCCATTCAAAATTTTCGATGATAAAAATGGTTTTGAACATTACTTCTCTACCCCTAGAACTCTTCAGTAAAATGGTATTGTTGAAAGGAAAAATAGGAATTTAGAAGAAATGGCTAGAACTATGTTTTGTGAAAATGCATTATCTAAATATTTTTGGGTTGAGACAGTGAATACTACTTGCTATGTTCTTAACAGAATTCTTATTACAAGGCATCTGAAAAAGACTCCCTATGAGTTTTGAAAAACAAGACAGCCAAATATTTCATATTTCTATGTTTTTTTGTTGCAAATGTTTTGTTTTAAACAATGACAAAGAAAATCTAGGAAAATTTGATGCTAAGTTTGATAAAGGTATTTTTCTTAGTTACTCTATGCATAGTAAAGCTTTCAAAATATTCAACAAAAGAACTTTAGTAGTTGAATAGTCAATTTATGTTACATTTGATGAAATTAATACTCTTGCAAGTAGAAATGATGAAGCAGATGAAACAGACCTAAGTGCTAGCAATATCAATGAAGTGTCAGCACCTAAAGTAACAAGTCCAACCAGAGAAGTAGAAATTAAGGAAAAGGAACCAAGTCCAACCATCTCTCAGTAGAAAATAAAAGCAAATGGAGGGTTTCCAAGAGAATGGAAATTTGTACAGAATTATCCTCAAGATTAAATTCTTGGTGACCCATCAAAAGGAGTAAGAACCAGAGCTTTTATCATAAATCTGTGTGCACACTCTGCCTTCTTATCACAAGTAGAGCCAAAGATTTTTCAAGAAGCTAAAATAGATTAATACTAGATTAATGCTATACAAGAAGAGCTAAATCACTTTGAAAGAAACAAACTATGGAACCTTGTGCCCAGAACTGAAGGATATCCAATCGTAGGTACCAAATGATTTTTCAAAAATAAAATGGAAGAAGTTGGTACTGTCATCAGAAATAAAAACAAAGTTAGTTACTCAAGGCTACAGTCAAGAGGAAGGTATTGACTATAATGAAACCTTTGCACCTGTTGCTAGACTAAAAGCAATTAGAATGTTACTTGCATTTGTATGCTTTAAAAACTTCAAGCTTTACCAAATAGATGCCCTGCTTTTCCAAATGGTGTTATAAGTGAAAATGTCTATGTTGAGCAACCACCAGGTTTTGAGAATAAAAAATTTCCTGATCATGTTTTCAAATTGTCTAAAGCTTTGTATGGTTTAAAACAAGCACCTAGAGCATGGTATGAAAGACTAAGCAAATTTTTGTTAGAAAATGATTTTTCAAGTGGCAAAGTTGACACCACTCTATTTATCAAAAACAAAAATTCTGATATGCTTATTGTATAAATATATGTAGATGATATTATCTTTGGATTTACTAATGAAAATTTGTACAAGAATTTTGCTAAGTGTGTGCAGGGAGAATTTAAAATGAGCATGATAGGAGAGCTAACATTCTTCCTTAAACTTCAAATTAAGCAATCCAAAGATGGAATATTCATAAATCCCTCCGAAGTACATCAAGGATCTGCTCAAAAGATTTAATTTTAAAGATTTGAAACAGATTAGGACACCCATGAATGTGTCAACCAAAATGGAGGCCGACGATATAGGTAAATCTGTTGATACAAAACTATTTAGAAGCATGATAGGATTTCTACTATACTTAACTGTAAGTAGACCTGATATCATATTTAGTGTATGTATGTGTGCTAGATTTCAAGCTAATCCTAAAAAGTCACATCTCACTATAGTAAAAAGAATTTTTAGACACTTAAGCAGACCTACAATCTTGGTATATGGTACCCAAGTGGTAGATCATTTGAACTTGTTGGATATACTGATGCTGATTATGTTAGAAGTAGAACTGATCGAAAAAGCACTAGTGGTGCATGTCAATTTCTTGGAATCATGATTATGTCCTGATCTAGCAAGAAATAAAATTCAGTGGCCCTCTCAACTATAGAGGCTGAGTACGTAACTGCTAGCAGCTGCTGTGCTCAGGTATTGTGGATTAAACATCAACTTGAAGACTATAGCCTCACCTTTGACCATATCCCTATCAGGTGTGACAACACTAGTGTAATAAATCTGACCAAAAACCCTATTCAACACGCTAGAACTAAACACATAAAGATTAGGCACCATTTCATTAGAGACCATACACAGAAAGGTGATGTAAATCTAGAGTTTGTCAGCATTGACTATCAGTTGGTTGATATTTTCACCAAACCTCTAAATGAAAACAGATTTTGCATGATTCGAAAAGAACTTGGTGTGTGTAATCCTACTTGATAAATGTTGCTTGTTAGGATGTATTTCTCTTGAATACTAATTTCATGAATCATTTTACTTTGAGTAACGTTAATCATCGAGAGTGCTGACAATGATAACTAAACTTAGTATTTGAGAATGCATGAGTGTCGTCATCATTAACTAGTGCTAGCAATCATTGAATGTTTACTGAATTCTTTATATGATCACTACACATTGGCAGCACCTGTTAAGAGTGTCAGCACCATTGCATACTTATGTTTGTCTTATTTTGGCGTATAAATACTGAAAACCCTAAATTGTCAGCCCTATCTGACATTTTAGTCTCCCAAATTTCGAAAATCACCGTTCCCTCTATTTCTTAAATCCTCAAAACCACCTCCCTATACATCGATCCAAACAGCAATCCAACCAAAACCTCTCAAAAAATGTCTGTAGCAATTGAAATAGAAGGAATGGCTGCAGTTTCTCAAGATTCGAGGGTTGAACAAGCAGTAACTGATCCACTTGCCATTGTCAAGGGAAAGGGTGCGGTTAAAGAAGAACCAGACACTGATGTTCTGAAAAATGGCTCCTATTTCAATTGAATATCACTGAAAGAAAGGTTCGAAACTTCCTTCTGTACCAAAAAAGTTATCAATAGCAGATTTGTAGATTTCAAATTCTTTGAAGGGATGGGAATAAGTTATCTGGGTTGGTTGGAAATGGCGAGTTTGAAAGAAAAAATTTATCCAGAACTGGTGGGGCATTTCTATGCCAATCTTAGGCCCTCTAAGAAGAACCTTGATAGATTGACAAGCTTTGTGAAGGGGGTAAAGATAGTAGAAAGATTCTGGAATAAATTTTTGGTCTACCTAGGGCAAGGATTGAGCACAAACCTAAAAATCTTAGAGACATATTCTCTGTGATTTTGGGATAAGTGGTACGAAGCAAGAAAAAGAACTTGATAACCTCTGATGAGCTTTCCTTAGAGCTCAAACTAGTTCACCATTTCTTTAATCACAGCCTAGCTCCAAGGAGTGGCAAGTTTGACTATGTGTCTAAAATGAAACTGTTTCTGTTATAGTGGTATGCCAGCAAGGACAAGAAACCTCACATGATCACCATCCTTATAGACAAAATGATGGTAACTTTAACTCACAAAACCAGTGGCCTACCCTATGGTATGGCACTTACCAACATTTTCAAACATTTTGGAGTTGATCTCTCTAGAGAAAAAGGAGAAGCAGTCAAAGAAAGACAAAATGGGATAAATGAGTCAACCTTAAAGAGTATGAAGTATGAGATAATTGCAGAAACAAACCAATGGGTCAGGAAAAAGGATGGCCAGTCCACTGCTGCATCATCCTCACAAGTAGAACCAGAGGAATCTGATAGCACTAATTTTAAACCCAAGATGGTTGAGCTGCTACATCAATTTGATTCCAAGGTTGATCATTGTCTGACTATGGTTGAGAACCTGGGGACAAAATTGGACCAACTATCTAAGGAGGTGAAAACTATCAAGCTAGAGGTAAAAAAAAAGGTTATTCTAAAAGCCATGAAGGAAGGAAAACCATCTACCTCTGACAAGGTAGATCCTGAATCTAAAGAAGAGGATTCTGATGAGGAGGCTTCGAAAGAATAGGATTCTGAAAAAGAAAAATCTGCAAAAAAAAAGAGGTCAGTGAGGAAGAATTAGAAAAAAGAAAGGGAAAGATAGCTGCATAACTTGAGCTAGAACCAGAACTAGAGATAGAGAAAGAATCTAAAGAAGCAGTAGGTTTACTACCTTCCAAACCCAAAAATAAACAAAGTGCCCATAAGAAAACAACATTTCCTCGTATCACCAAAGCGTATAGCCTTAGAGACCGATCTGGAAAGGGTGGCTTTAACACCCCTGACGATCCTATTATTATGAGACCCTGCCTTGCATTTTAGTTTTTATGTTTACTACCTAAAACTTTCAGTTGCTTGTTTTGTTTTATCTATGTTGTGTTGTGGATCTTGCTAGCAATGGATCAACTTATAAGATAGTTTCCTTATATTTCAATGCACTATCTAAATTTCTGTCCATACTACTTGAGTCATTACTAATAGGTTTCTTACTTCGTGGTTATTCACTGCTTGGTTCATTGTTGATTAGTTGCTTCCTGAATGGTTATTCATAAATTGCTTATTTGATGCTTAGTTGTTTGTTACAATTTAAATAGTTTCAATTCTATTTTAATATTTTTGCTATTGTACCTGTCGTAATTCTTTCATAAAATCTTTTTGATTACTTGACAAAAAGGGGGAAGAACTAACTTGTAAAATGGATGAATACTGAATAAGGAAAAATCCTCTATTAAGGGGGAGGATAGTGTTTCCCATTTATCATATTTTTTTTTTATATCTAAAGAAGGTTTGTCATCATAAAAAAGGAGAGGTTGTTGACCCAAAGGTTGATCTTCATAGCTGATAGATGATTTTGATGATAACAAAACCTAGTAATTATGAACTACTGTGTTTAATTTGAGTGTACAACTTAGTATGATAAAACCTGTTCAGATTTATGAGCAGTCATGAACTGTAGAGTACCATAGAAGATCCTTAAAGCATTGTGGAGAAGATTGGTGGCGCCCAATAGTCTGACAGAGTGAAAGTATTCACTAGCACAAGTAGTTTCTTGACTTCTAAATAGTTTGATGAGCAAAGGGCTACCAAAGGATAAAAAAGCTTAAGAAGTTCAAAAAGCTATCAGTAAGATGAGTAGAGCTCAAACATATTCACACCATCGAATACTGATTGATAAAAGGAATAAAAGATCATCTGTGGATAGCAACAACAACTACAACAGGAAACTAGATTGCCGACACTAACCAAAATTGCTTGTAATCTTAATAGAGAGCAAAATGACAAAAGAAGCAGGGAGACAGATTGGAAGCATAAGATAAAGACTACTGATAATCTTGTGGAAGAACAAATGGTAAAAGAAGCAGGAAGATAGAGTACCAGCACGAGACAAAGAATACTGACAATTTCGTTAAAGGGCAACATCAAAAGAAGTGGTAAGCCAAGATTGGTGACACCAGAGAAATGATTACTAACAATCTTGGTAAATAGATATAGCAAAAGAAAGGAAGAAGTCAGATTGGTGACACCACTAGAAGATTGCTGCAATCTCGATAGGTGACAGGAATTCGCTACAACGGTTAGATTTTTGAATCTGTCTTAGCCGCCTGCACATTTAATGCACCTTCAATGGCTCTAACGGCTATTTCTTGTGAGAGATTATAAATATATGAGTTTAAACTCATTTATGGATAAGAGACAACGATTTTAAAGTGTAAAAATCCAAAAGCCCTAAATCTTCCTCATTACTCTGCAATTGCCATTAACTGAGAGGAACCATTGAGCTGTAACTTTTATTATCTTCACTTTAAAGAGTGATACTCATTATATTGTAACCTCATTACTTTTGAAAAGGTTGTTGTAAAGCCTGATAGCTTAAGTGTAGCTTGGGTAATGATTCGCTCTCAAATGTGCAATTGAACTTGAGCTTTCCCCGCAACAGTACGGGTGTCGATCAAAGTAAAAACTGGCAAACCGGTATCATTCTCCCACAGGATTGAGCCAAATATAGGCATGGCACAAGTCGAAACAACCAACAAATGGGATGAATTAGTGAATTACTTAGCAAATTAAAATTATTCTAAAAATAAGACTAAAAATCATTGAATGGTGAGAGATTGTGATTTGCTAAACTAAACTAATTAGGATTAAAATTGAAAACAATTATAGTAAATTTGTAACAATTAATGAAAGGCTTGGATGCAATTGCTTCAATCTACCAAATCTCTACAAAGTCTTTAATGGAGTTTTGTGTAACTCAAGTCAAGGTTCACTCCATGGAGCCTTGACCCGGAGGATTTCGACCATAAATACTTGAATTCAAGTCCAATCGAGTGTAGATTGTTGATTCATTGTAGGAATCTTAGAATCAAATCCTCAATTGTGCAATTCCTATACCAATTAGAAGATTGTGCATAGCAATTAGCAACCTAGATTATGAATCTAAGTGTTCTATGTGTCTACAACTCAATTGAAGCAATAATTAGAGAAAACATAGGATAAATCATTGCAATTCATATACCTCCATTGAAGCCCACGCAAATCATTGGTAGATCTCCACAATTACATCCAAGAGATGTTTAGCTACTTGATTCCATGGAAGAAAGCATGAAGAATTGAAGATTTCTCATTAATTGGTGGAAAAACTAGTGTTTGGGTACAAAGAAAATGTAAGAAAATGCGAGAAAATACAAGGAAAACTATATCTAACCCACTTTCTCTCTCTATATCTAATCCTAACAGAAAATCTAAGCTATATTCGATGATAGATACAAAAATCACGTCCTCTTTTAAGTGATATTGCAGCAAAATTCACGCATTCAGGGTCGGTACCATACGTACGGTAGTGTTCACCGTACGTACGGTGAACATACCGTACGTACAGTAGAGGCTACGCTGATTTGCCCTCTCTGAAGTTTGTTACTGGTAGTGCAGGCGTACGTTCGGTGGGACATACCGTACGTATGGTTAGACCACCGTACGTACGGTGAAGCTTTATGCAAAATACCCTCCTCTGAAGTTTGGATCTAGAACAGGGGCGTGCGTACGGTGTGAGATACCGTACGTACGGTTGGACCACCATACGTATGGTGTCTCTTACCGTACGTACGGTAACTGCACAACTTGGCCTTTTTGCTCCAATTTTCGCCCGTTTTCCTACACAAAACCCATGATCACTTATTAAGACGTTTATTATGCTAAAATAGGATATATATACAACCTAATTGGACTAACAACAACTATTTAGAGACTTCAGATTACACTTTTTAGAGTGTAATCACCACCCCCCACCTAGCTTTTGCTAGTCCCTAGCAAAAATGCTAGAAATAAAACAAGAATATATACAATGAAGATAATCTCCACTTTCGAAGGAGTCCCGGATGCATTTAGCATATGCATCAAGCCTTTAAACCCCTAGGTTACCCCTAGTGGATGAGTGGTATCTCATGAGGGCTTACAGTGATGATACCCACAAACATCCCTTTATGAGTTGCAACATTTAGACGAGATTAAGGAACAACAACTAATCAAGCCTCAATCAATGCATTTCACTCTCACTTCTCAACACTTATAAGATCATGCCACACACCATGCAAAAGAGAGGTTTAAGTGAGTGTGTGAAATATTATGATGAAAAGTTCAATTCGAAACATCTCTAAACATAAATCCATCTTTTTAAAGCTTTGATCCAAACCTCACTAGGAATACACTCTCAATTAAAAGACCCACATGGTTCTCATAATAGTATGTTCAATAATGGAGTAAATGTAAAGAGACACATCAAGTGAACATACCAATTACAAAAACCGGCAAGATAGAAGTGTATCGACATTAGCATAGCTCCATGAAGGAATGTTTAAAGTTAAGTATTGATTCAAGGAAATTGACAAAATATGCTTATATTCTATTGAAAACTTCAATCAAATACAACTTAGATCACCAATCCATGTAAAGGTGGAAATAGCAATGTAGAAGAGGTGAAGGGTGATGGTAGAAAGATAGTAAATGGTCATATCATGTGTGATCAAGACATGAGATGGTGAATGCAAAGCAACTGCAACTCTTCCCCTTTTTAATCATTTGATACACTCTTCTCTACTTATTGCCCTTCCTCCAAATATTTTCACATCAACTTGTTTGTTTGTTTTTTTTTTTTCTTCTTCTTCTTTTACCTTTTTTTTTTCTTTTCGAATAGAACTCCTTTTTCATTCCCTTTTCTTCTTTTCTTTCATCATCCCCTTTTTTTTCTCAACATCTACTTTACTTTTTTTTTTTTTTTACTTCAAGATGTACTTTTTGTGTTAAAATTCCCAAATTGATCTCTTCTTTTTTGTTTTTCAACTTTAGCAATAAAGTACCACTTTCTTTTCTCACAAAGGCGTCCCTTTGTGATACAAGAGAAGAAATTACTTTGCATTTGTTTTTCAAATGATAACAACAAAAGATCAACAAGGGTCAAGTGAAATGTATGGTTTGGCAATGGAAGGCTAATGGCTATCAAGAAGAATATGGTATAGGATCATTTTCAAAGTTGTACAATCGAAGCATTTCATAGAATACAAGTGTCAATATTAAGATCAAAACTCAACTCATGAACCAAATACAAGTAAAATGAAGCTATTGAATTAAATGAGGGTGAAGAATTTATCCTTGAGTAAATGTAAACGCTCAAAAAGACGATAAATGCTCTAAAGCTCATAGGGTAATAATCTCTACTAATGTAAAGATGAACATGCTAGAGGTAGTAAAGATTGATACTCGTCATCATAATTGTGCACAATAAGGGGGCCCCCTCTACTTAAGCATGAATGAAGCACAATCCATAAAGAAATTAAGTATGGAGAGATAATGCATCAATCTTAGCAAAATAAACGAACATGTTCCTCTCTTCTCATCTCAAATAGCACTCTCTCAAGTTATGTCATGGTACTCGGAAGCAAAGAGTCAACACGTCCACCATGAATAATAAAGGTCAATCAATAAACTACTCATGGAGGCTAGCAATGGAAAGTACATAATGAGAGAAGCCATACAATACCGTCAACCTCTTACCACCATGTGATAGACAAAGATAAAGTATCCACCAAATCATATCTGAGAAAGAACCTGTCTATACAAGAGATCGATATCCACTGAAAGGAGTATATCATGTAAGCTCAAAACAGGTATGTACTCATATAAAACTGAAATGGGCTACATCAAAATGCTGTAGAGTTTTAGATACATCAATGAACAAAATGTATACATGGGATGTACATGAGATGCTATACAAATGATACTATGCATATGATGCTATCTAAACTCTGCCCTGAGTAAGTCCAAACTCATCATCATCCTGAAAATCATGCTCCCCTAGAGATGTAAGGTTTGTAGCACCAACAGCTAAGTCAGGGAAATCGGTCTCCTCTTGCGGAAGTCTGGACAAAATATCAGTTAACATCTGACTTTGTCTCGCCTGCTCCTGTCAAACCTCCTCCTGGAATCTGGACTGAGAGGCCTGGAGCTCTGCTATCTGGGCACCCAAAACTGTCTGCACAGCAGTGATCTGTGTTGTGTGTGCAATCTCGAGAGTCGCACACCTCTAACTGAGCTCCGCATGGGCTGCCTGAAGTCCATCAACCGACTGCTGCATCACCTAGATGGCTGCAGTCTGCCTCTCAATATGTGAACTCTACTGGTCAATAATCTGGGCCACTGCCTGAAACATAGGACTTGCCTGAACTGGCTATAGCTCGCTCTCACTCTGAGGCTGCTGCTGCTCTCCTGGAACCTACTTTCCCTCTGCAGGGGCCTGCTGCTGAGCTCTCTGCTGGGCCTAAACCAGTGCCTCGGCCCGCCTCTGAATACCCGCTAACTGACCCGCCGCCCTGTTCTGAGTGGACAGGGCGATGGGACCAGGCATCTGAGCTAAAGGATCGTCGAATGGGGCTGCCACTCCGACGTACACAATTAACTCGGTCATCATCCCCGCAAATGGTAACGCCCCCTGCGGCTTCGTCGAAGCCGCAGACTCATAGAAAGTGCCGAACATATATCTAGGAAGATCAATACTCCTACCCGTCCCCAGGGCATAGAGTAACTAGCCTCTACGCCTGCTCACCTCTCCTCGTCACCCTAACAGAAAGATCGACCTGCAAGTGAAAACAAACATTGGTGCGTATCTAGGAACAAGGGATTTCTTCTCAAATTTGAGAAGAAATCCACTGGGTATCGGGCACACAAATCTCAGTTACTATGACATCATGCTCTACGGCACCCTACTGAGGCCAACTCAAAGCTGGGTCATAGACCCGGGGTAAACCGAAAAGCTCCGCAAAGGTGGCCGGGGTAATGGTAATGGTTTTACCCCTAATAGAGGAAACAATACGCTCATCTTCGGCAACATCTGAAAGTGCTCGGATGTTAGCCATAAACTTAGAGACTAAACCCGTCCTATACCGACCACTATATTGTGCTAATCTCAGCCACCCCCGGCTCTCAAACATTTCTCTCCAAAGATAGGGCTCACCCGTGAAGTGCTCAAGAGTCATCGCTCTCTCCTGCACCGGGCGCCTCTTACTAAATATCTGATCAAATATCTGCTGTGCCTTCCCGTCAACAAACCAGGAGGCATCAAAGGCAACAGGAACCCTACGGACCTTCTTGGTCCGCGGAGCCATCTATGCTAAAGGATCTAACAAAACTACGAAACAAAAAAAAGCTACTAAAGAAAGTAAAGGAAATGAAAAGAAAAAGGCTCAAAAGGAATACCTAAGAGTGGACAAACGACGGGCACGGACAAAGAAGACCACGGCTAAGATCCGACAGGGCTCCGCTACACTCTCGGACACTCCCTCACTCTCCCTCACTACATCAACTCTGAGTTGACTCAGTTCTAGAAATGAGTTATGTTTTAAAAAGGAGGGTTTATATAGAAAATGTGAGGCACTGTACGTACGGTGGATAAGTGCGTTTGTACGGTGCCGGCTGGCTAGCGGACGCATGGAAGAGTTAACGGTACCGTACGTACGCACTAAGACAGCATACATACGGTCACGAAGGAAATGCACAGATCAAGCCATTAACAGAAACATGCCACGTCAGCTTACGAAATGGGGTACCATCGTACGTACGCTTGCACCAGCGTACGTACGCTGGTACTACCGTACATACGCTATGAAGGAAAATCAACAGATTCGAAAAAAATTAGTCTACTCTGTACAAAAAGAGAGAAACAAAACTAAGAATGGGCCCAAAACAGTCAGAATAGGGGAGAATGCCTTGCAATCTACCATCACCCCCCACCTAAAAGGAGGCATTGTCCTCAATGTCACACAATAAGCCGCAAAAACATGAACGAAGGCAACCCGGAGGCACTTAAGCAACCCACCATTTAATTAAAGAAGGAAACCAAGCATTACAAAGCCAAGGGTGGCTCAAACAACATAGAAATGGAAGATAGAGGACTCCTATAAAAAGGGTCCAAGACACAACAACCTACAATGCAAACTACCACCCGGGTGGGTTACTCAAGCCTATTTCTTGGAAGTGGTGGACCCGGAAGACGACGCGGCTTCCTTCTTGGTTGCACCGGGAGATGAAGAGGGAGGCTCATTAAGGAGGCGAGAAGCCGCCAAACAAGCAACCGTGACGACATTGTTCGAAGGAAGGCGGGATAAAGTGGTGCACGTGTAGGCTTGCATGAACGCGGCATAGTTCGGGTCTTCCATCTCATCGGAATGCAAGGCTTGGGGGGCCTTTTCACTAGCCTTGGAAGAGTCCTTGGAAGCCATGGAGAAGGCTAAGACAAAGAGTACAAATGCACAAATGGGGCTGAATAATGTGAGAGGTGAATGCAAGGAATTGAGGGTCGGAGATCCCTTCTCTTATACACCCAAGATATCACATGGAAAGCATCAAAGATGATGTAAGGAATGTATAATGTAGCCGGAAGATTCCCTGCACTCAATCAAATTAAATGATTCTCCCCAACAACACAAGGCTAGGCCCACAAAACAACGTACTCCTACTCCCAAATCAACCTAAAAATGGAAAACAAACAAACTACTACAAACTCAACTAAAAACTAGGCTAAATGGCTCTACGAAAGAATCCTATTCCTAACACCATGTGAGTTACCAAACTAGAAACAAACAAAGAAAGCTAAGAAAATCAATCAAAACTACTCCTACTCCTAAAGACTAGGGCAAAGATCCTCATCAATTGAACGGTGGTGGATCAATGAGATCCACACACTCCACTTTTCCTTGGAAAGTCTCAAAGTAAGGCTTCAACCTTTGGCCATTCACCTTGAAGGCCGCCCAATTGGTAAGATTTTTCACTTCTATGGCTCCATGGGGGAAGATGTCGGTAACAATGTAGGGACCCACCCATTTACTCCGTATCTTGCCCGGAAATAAATGAAGGCGCGAGTCATAAAGTAGCACCTTTTGACCAACTTTAAATGATTTGCGAAGAATGTGTTGGTCATGGAACCTCTTCATGTGCGTCTTAGCAATCTTAGCATTTTCAAAGGCATCATTATGAAGTTCATCAAGTTCATTCAATTGAAGATTTTGGTGGGCTCCTACGGCCTCACTATCATCATTACATTGCCGTATGGCCCAATAGGCCTTATGCTCAATTTCCACCGGGAGGTGGCACGCTTTCCCATACACAAGCCGATATGGGGATGCACCGAGCACGGTTTTGAAGCCCATGCGGTAGGCCCACAATGCATCGGTTACCTTAAGGGACCAATCCTTCCTACTAGGGTTGACAGTTTTTTTAAGGATTCTTTTAATCTCCCTATTGGCTAACTCAACTTGCCCTTGGGTTTGCAGGTGGTAAGGTAGACCGACCTTATGAACCACATCATACTTTTTCAACAAGAATGCAAAGGGGTTATTGCAAAAGTGTGAGCCACCATCACTAATGATGGCTCGAGGCATCCTATATCGTGAGAAAATATTTTCTTTCGAAAAGCGAACCACCACTTGATGGTCATTGTTCCGAGAGGCAATGGCCTCTACTCATTTAGACACATAATCCAACGCCACCAAGATGTAAAGGTAACCAAAAGAATTGGTAAAAGGACCCATGAAGTCGATTCCCCAACAATCAAAGATCTCTAAAATGGTAATAAGCTGAAGGGCATCATTTGACGCATTGTGAGAGTTCCTAATCTTTGGCATCTATCACATGCAAGACAAAATGCATGCACATCCCTAAACATAGTTGGCCAATAAAGGCCACATTGAAGAATTTTGGCGGTGGTCTTTTTGGAGGAGAAATGTCCTCCACAAGCTTGGGAGTGACAAAACTCCATGACTTGCTTGAATTCATGGTTAGGCACACAACGACAGATTATTTGATCCGGATAATATTTGAAAAGGTAAGGATCATCTCATGAAAAGTAACGCATATTTCAAAAAAATTTGCGCCTATCAATGGAAGACCAATGGGATGGAATCTCACTGGTCACAAGGTAATTGGCAATATCCACGAACCATGGTGGGGAAGCTTTCTTCAAAGATTGCACATGCAAAATTTGCTCATCCGGGAAATGTTCATTGATAGGGGTGGAGTCGGTGGCTCTCCCATCAAGGGGAAGCCGGGACAAGTGATCCGCAACTACATTTTCTACCCCCTTTTTATCTCGCATTTCTATATGGAATTCTTGGAGCAATAGAATCCACCGAATGAGGCGGGGTTTTGCATCGGGTTTAGTGAGAAGATATTTAAGGGCCGCATGATTGGTGTAAATGATGACTAGAGACCCTATCAAGTAAGACTGAAACTTGTCCAATGCAAAAACTACCGCAAGAAGTTCCTTTTCAGTGGTGGTGTAGTTGACTTGGGCATCATTGAGGGTTTTAGAAGCATAGTAAATAACATAAGGCTTCTTGTCAATTCGTTGTCCCAAAATAGCCCCCACAGCATAGTTACTCGCATCATACATAAGCTCCAAAGGGTGTGACCAATCAGGTGCACGTAAGATCGGGGCGGAAGTTAAGGAGCCTTTCAAAACATCAAAGGCTTGTTGACACGATGGGGTCCACTCAAATGGTACGTCAAGGGACAAGAGTTGACACATGGGCCTAGCTATCACACTAAATCCCTCAATAAAGCGCCAGTAGAAACAGGCATGCCCAAGGAATGAACGTACATCCTTGACACAAGTGGGAGGAGGTAGTTTTTTAATTAATTCAATCTTAGCCTTATCTTCCTCTATCCCTTTAGAAGACACAATGTGTCCTAACACAATTCCGCTAGTAACCATAAAATGACATTTTTCCCAATTAAGAACTAGGTTACTCTCTTCACATCTCTCCAACACCTTACCTAAATTGGAAAGACATCCCTCAAAGGTGTCTCCATAAACCGAGAAGTCATCCATGAACACTTCCACAATGTGCTCCACCATGTCACTAAAAATACTCACCATACACCTTTGAAAAGTGGCCGGTGCATTGCATAAGCCAAAGGGCATGCGTCGGTATGCATAAGTACCAAAAGGACATGTAAAGGTGGTCATAGATTGATCTTCCAAAACAATCTCAATCTGATTGTACCTGGAATAGCCATTAAGAAAGCAATAGAAGGCTTTTCCAGATACCCTCTCAAGCACTTGGTCAAGGAATGGCAAGGGGAAATGATCCTTTCGGGTCACGGCGTTGAGGTGGCGATAATCAATACACATACGCCACCCGGTTTGGATACGGGTGGGCACTAACTCATTCTTCTTATTCTTGACTAGCGTGACACCGGATTTCTTTGGCACTACTTGGGTAGGGCTTATCCACTTAGAATCGGAGATGGGATAAATAATACCCGCATCAAGCAATTTTAGCACCTCCCCCTTTACCACTTCCTTCATGTTGGGGTTTAATCTCCGTTGCATTTGACGCACGGTTTTAACCCCCTCTTCTAAGAAAATACGATGTGTGCATAAGAGAGGACTAATACCATGGAGGTCGGCAATGGTCCAACCTATAGCCTTTCTATGGTGTTCAAGCAAATCTATCAAACTCTCCTCTTGGCTCAAAGATAGGGTGGAAGAAATGATAACGGGGTATGACTCACCATCACCTAAAAATGCATATTTCAAGGTAGTTGGTAATGGTTTCCTATCAGGAATGGGAGGCTTGGCCTCCGATGGAATCGGCTTTGTATCACTAGGTTGGAGAGGTTCAAATGAAGGGATCCATTATCCCACATGCATGCACTGGGCCCTCTCATGACCTAGAGATGAAACTTCACCTAAAGCCCTATCTTGACAATCCAAAGCCTCATGAGGCTCACTCCTCAACAATGCTTTCTCCAATGAGTCCTCAAAGAACTCGTTCTCAAAATGATCTTGCACTATGGTCTCAACAATATCAACCTCCCGGATATCCTCACACTCACCCGGTTGTTTGGTAACTGAAAAGATATTCAATTCGAACGTGGTGTTACCAAACGAAAGCTTCACTAACCCAATCCTACAATGGATGATGGCATTAGAAGTAGATAGGAAAGGTCTCCCTAAAATGACGGGGATTTGGTTGTGAGCTATACAACTATCCACAGGTTGAGTGTCCAATACTATGAAATCCACGGGAAAATAGAAGTTATCAATTTGGATGAGCACATTCTCAATGATACCTCTAGGCACCTTGATAGACCTATCCACTAATTGCAAAGTGACTCGGGTAGGTTGCAACTCTCCTAGACCAAGTTCCTTATACACTAAAAATGGGAGAAGATTAACGCTAGACCCTAAGTCCAACAAAGCGCGGTCTATCCTAGTGCCCCCGATAGTGCAAGAAATGGTAGGACACCCAGGGTCCTTGAATTTCGGAACGGTCTTGCATTGTAAGATTGCACTTTGATTTTCATTCATTATAGCCGTTTCCTTGACATGTAGCTTTCTCTTGAAAGTACATAAATCTTTTAAGAACTTGGCGTATGATGGAATTTGCTTAATGGCATCTAAAATAGGGATGTTAACCTTTACTTGCTTAAGCACTACATAAATTTCAGCATTTAGAAGTTCATTTTTCGATTTGGTCAACCTTTGAGGAAAAGGGGCATGTCTCAACATATCCCTCCTCTTATCCCTATTAGTCTCATTCGCGGTCTCAAAAGGAATGGCAACGGACTCTTTCATGTGATGCTCATCACTCTTTCCTTCCTCTCTCACTTGTTCTTCTTTCTCACCTTCCTTTGCCTTACCCTTCCCCTCTTGGTCAACACACGATTTAGAAGCTACATCCTTTGATGGAATGGTTTTATCAATGACTTTACCGTTTCTAAGAGTGGTCATGGCTTGTACTTGTTTATGGCTTGTTTGAGGGTCCATACCACCCTCGGTAATGTGTACTTGCCTAACCACCGGATTGGGTTGAGGTTGGGCTGGGAATCTCCCCGGGACATTTTGGGTCAAAGCTTGTGTCAATGTAGACATTTGCTTTTGAATATCCTCAAGCATCCTAGTATGTTGATCCAAAACCTTATCTTGCTTATCTACCCTTGCGTTAACCCCCCTCACATCATTGGATAATTGATAAAAATTATCTTCCATGGGTTTCCTATGAGGAGGTTGGTACGGTTTGGGTTGATTTGGAAGTTGTGCCGTGGGTTGCGGTTGGTAGACTTGAGGTTGAGGTGCTTGGAATGGG
Organism: Euryodendron excelsum; assembly: GCA_033060915.1. Lineage (NCBI taxonomy): Eukaryota > Viridiplantae > Streptophyta > Magnoliopsida > Ericales > Pentaphylacaceae > Euryodendron > Euryodendron excelsum. The sequence goes on from CM065386.1 coordinate 17,168,956, forward strand.
GGAATGGGTGTAGAATAGTGTTGAGGGTTTTGATACCCTCCTTGGTAAGATTGGGAGTTTGAACTCCCCTTATTCCTCCACCCAAAATTAGGGTGATCCCACCATCCCGGATTATAAGTGTTAGAGTAAGGGTTACCCACTCCTCTTTGGAATTGGCCAATCGCATTGACTTGGCCATGCAATGCTTCTTTCACCCCCGGAATGATAGGACATGAAGATGTGTCATGGTCAATAGTGTCACACACTAAGCAACAAGTCTCTTTTCTTATCTCACTCTCGACTGCTGACACCTTTTTCCCTTTTAAAGCCTCTAATTTCTTAGTTAAAGTGGTCACTCTCGCACTCACATCATCAACATCTTTCAATTGGTAGCTCCCTACCCCTTGTTGCACGGGACGACCCTCAGGATTTTGAGTCCCGGTGAGTGCCCAATCCCTAGCCTTGTTTGCTAAACTATCAAAGTATTTATAGGCTTTATGAGGTTGTTTGTCAAGGAATGTCCTTGCACACATTGATTCAATCAAATGTTTAAGTTGGGGTGGTAGAGACTAGTAGAAAGTGTTGATGATGTGCCAATCGGCAAACCCATGGTGAGGACAAGTGTTCAAGAGGTCCTTAAACCTCTCCCAACATTGAAAGAATGTTTCCCCCATCATAGGGGAAAATTGGGAAATTTGCCTCCAGATGTTCTCGGTTTGGTTCTCGGGAAAGAACTTCTTTAAAAACTCCCCTTGGAGAACATTCCATGAGTGAATATACATAGGCCTCAATGAATTAAACCAAAGTTTAGCCTTGTCTTTTAAGCAAAAAGGGAAGAGTTTTAACAAGAAGACTTCTCTCGGGCACGAATTATCCATGATAAGGGAGCACAGATCCTCAAACTCTTTCATGAAGTTATACGGTTGTTTAGAATCCATTCCATGAAATTGGGAGAGCATTTGCATGCTTCCCGGCCGAATGTTAAGTGAAGTGTAATGTGGCGGGAATACTATGCAAGAAGTTGGTGCTTAACGTGAAGGGTTCAAGTAGTCTCGTAAGGTCCTTTGATAGGGAGCCGCCATGTTGCCATGGTTGCTCCCTCTTTCCATGTCATCGTCACCCTCTACATTATGATCTACCCCCAGTGGAATGGGTTGAAGATTCAGATGGAATTGTGGGTTGGGTGCATTCGGTGCGGCATTAAGATTCGGAAGGAAGACGTTGGGTAAACCTTGGTCATTCATGTTAGCCATTGGAAGAAATCCTAGGTCCACAACTAATGGAAGGCCAGGTGTGGGTGGTGATGAACTACTCTCACTCTCAAGCCTCACAAGTCGGTTATGAATGTCCCTAATGAAATGTGGCATGTGATGATGAATGCAACAAATAATAGACCGTCCAGGTCATACAACACATCATACACAATCATGCATTGCCGGACAACGGCCTTTTCTCTTGTTCACCAACCGATCCTCCAATCTCCTTATACAAAGCAATACCACCGATTTGCAAGTTAAGCACACTATCCTATCTCCACTAAATGTCTTCTCAAAAGGAGTCCTAACAAAATGCAATGCAACTATACCTAAGTCAAACAAAACAAACTAAACAAAGAAAAACCAAAAATCTAAACACCTTAAGGGAGAAAGAGATTACCAAGGCCCAAAGTCGTAGATGCTTCCGTCGAGGGTGAGTAATCAACTCCCACCCGTTTGCAATTTTGCTGTTCTGTTTAGTTTTCTTTTTCTCCTTTATTTTCTATTTTTGGATTTTTTTGTATATGTAATATCCCAAATACTTCTCCAATCCGTAATTGTTGGTGTTCGCCTTATGCTTTCAATCCCCGGCAACGGCGCTAAAACTTGATTCGCTCTCAAATGTGCAATTGAACACTAGCTTTCCCCCCAATAGTACAGGTGTCGATCAAAGTAAAAACGGGCAAGGGCCGGTATCGTTCTTCCACAGGATTGAGCCAAATATAGGCGTGGCACAGGTCGAAACAACCAACAAATAGGATGAATTAGTGAATTACTTAGCAAATTAAAACTATTCTAAAAATAAGACCAAAAATCATTGAATGGTGAGAGATTGTAATTTGCTAAACTAAACTAATTAGGATTGAAATTGAAAACAATTATACTAAATTTGTAACAATCAATGAAGGGCTTGGATGCAATTGCTTCAATCTACCAAATCTCTACAAAGTCTTCAATGGAGTTTTGTGTAACTCAAGTCAAGGTTCACTCCATGGAGCCTTGACCTGGAGGATTTCGACCATAACCACTTGAATTTAAGTTCAATCGAGTGTAGATTGTTGATTCATTGTAAGAATTTTAGGATCAAATCCTCAATTGTGCAATTCATATACCAATTAGAAGATTGTGCATAGAAATTACCAACCTAGATTATGAATCTAAGTGTTCTATGTGTCTACAACTCAATTGAAGCAATAATTAGAGAAAACATAGGATAAATCATTACTATTCATATACCTCCATTGAAGCCCACGCAAATCCTTGGTAGATCTCCACAACTACATCCAAGAGATACTTAGCTACTTGATTCCATGGAAGAAAGCATGAAGAATTAAAGATTTCTCATTAATTGGTGGAAAAACTAGTGTTTGGGTACAAAGAAAATGTAAGAAAATGCGAGAAAATACAAGGAAAACTATATCTAACCCACTTTCTCTCTCTATATCTAATCCTAACAGAAAATCTAAGCTATAATTGATGATAGATACAAATATCGCGTCCTCTTTTAAGTGATATGGCAGCAAAATTCGCGCAGTCAGGGCCGGTACCGTACGTACGGTAGAGGCTACGCTGATTTTTCCTCTCTGAAGTTTGTTCCTGGTAGTGCAGGCATACGTTCAGTGGGACATACCGTACGTACGATTAGACCACCGTACGTACGGTGAAGCTTTACGCAAAATACCCTCCTCTGAAGTTTGAATCTGAAAATGGGACGTGCGTACGGTGTGAGATACCGTACATACGGTTGGACCACCATACGTATGGTGTCTCTTACCGTACGTACGGTAACTGCACAACTTGGCCTTTTTGCTCCAATTTTTGCCCATTTTCCTGCACAAAACCCACAATCACTCATTAAGACGTTTATTATGCTAAAATAGGATATATATACAACCTAATTGGACTAACAACAACTATTTAAAGACTTTAGATTACACTTTTTAGAGTGTAATCAGGTAACACTCTTGTAAAATCGAGAGCTTGGATTGAAATTTCTCAGTGGTAAGGATTTAGTGTAAATCCGTGAATATAACAGTCAACTAGGCATTTAGAGAAACTAACAACTGTGTAAGGAGAAGATTAAATAGTGGAATACCTTTGAGAGGATTTAGGAAGAGAGAATGTAAGTAAGGATTGAGCCAAACCTCTGTAAATCTCTTATTCTCTGCTTACTGCTGAATGTTTGTGCATGCTGTCGCGCCCCAATTTTTCGCACCCTAAAAAGACAAGTGAGAAAAACACAGTGTTCCCTCATTAGAACTCATTCTCTTAGAAGAACAAGTGCGACTAGATTTGAATTGAAAATTGATTTTGATTAAGGGCTTTTGGAAAAAAGTTTGGAGTGGCCACCTAATTTGATTAAGGTGAGTTATGTCACCTAAAACTAAGCATAATTCGAAGATTACACTTAGGGTTTTTGAAAAAAGATTTTGAAAACTTCTTCAACAGAGGATTTTTTTGAAAAATAGGTTGTTTGGCAACCTCTGAAAAAATGTCAGCCCTTTTTGAAAATAACTCCATTTGGTCCTTGAAAATAGTGATTCTAGGTTCCGAGGTTGGTTACGTGTAGAGAAGATATACAAAGCCATCACCCTACCCTGCTCTTGCGGTACCTACATGTCCATTCTCCCTAGGTTCACTCACTCAGAATCTTCGATTAATATATGTCCAATAATATCCATTTTTGAAAAGAACTATTAGAAAGAAGTTGACATGATATATGATATGCAAGTGTAAGAAAAGATTTTGATTTTGAAAATAGATTTGAAAAGACTTGATTTTATTTTGGAATGGATTTTAAGAGACAAATTTGATTTGAAATGGAAAAGAAGGTTTTAGAAATTGAAAATAGATTTTGGAATTTGAAACTTGAAATAGATTAAGGAATTGAAAGATTGAAAAAGGTTATGAAACAGAAGCTTCAAAAAGGTTGGGCCGCAACCCATGAGGCTTGCTTACGTATCCTTTTCAGGAATCAGATCAGTCGTAGTTCGGACAAGAGTCTGATTGAAAATAAACACTTTTTGGGTTTCAAAAAGTTTGATTTGAAAAGATTAGATTAGAAAGGAGTTTGATTTGAAAAAGAAATTTGATTTGAAAAAAATTTGATTTGAAATGGATTTAGAGAAGTTAAAATTTAGGAAAGATTGAACTTTGGAAAGCTTTAGAATTTTAGAAAGTTTGAACTTAAGAAAGTTCCATTTTAGGAAAGTGCCAAATTAGGAAAGTTTTGAATTTAAAAAGTTTCAACATAGGAAAGTTTTGAATTTAGAAAGTTTCAACTTAAGAAAGTTTTGAATTTATAGAACTTTGAAATTAAGGAAGTTTTGGCTTTGAAAAGATTTGAATATAAGAAAGATTTGAAAATTGAAAAGTTTGATTTAAGAAAGATTCAGAAAGTTTAGAAATTAGGAAAGGTTTAAATTTAGAAATATTGGAAAGGTTTGATATTAGAAAAGTTTAGAATTAGGAAATGATTGAATTAAGAAAGATTTGATTTCCATTTCCAAAAAGAGACGATTTGATTTTGTTCCCAAAAATGAAGAATTTGATTTCCTAAGTTAGAAGACTAGATTTGACCTGGAATTGGAAAGGATGAGATTTGGAAAACTTGGATTTAGAAAATATAATTTGACATGAAAAGAGGTTTAGGAAACTTAAGAGTTTGATATAGAAAATAGAATTTTGGAAATCTATATTTGGATGTGGCAAAGGAAAGTGGAAATTAGGGTTTCCTAATCATTGGTTCTAAGGCATGACTTGGACTCCAAAAAAAAGCGATTTTGGAAAGTAAATCTTTTGAAGAGAGTTCCTAGGAAGGAAACTTGAAAACTATTTTTAGAAAGTAGAACTTATGAAGAGAGTTTTTAGAAAGGAATTTTTGGAAAGAGTCTTTTAGGAAAGAGATTTTTTTTTAGAAAGGGTTCTAAGGAAAGTAAGTTTGAAAAGATATTTTAGAAAGTAAATTAGAAAAAAAGATTTTAGAAAGTAAGTTTAAAAAGAGATTTTTGGAGAGGATTCAAAAAGAGGTTTTGGAAAGGAGATTTTTAAAAAGTGATTTGGAAAGAGATTGGAATATGGACTTTTACAAGTCTCTAAAAATATCTCACTTTCTTAAAACAACTCTAACCATAGAAATATTAAAACCATTCTAGGATCATGGTTTTAAAAACAATCAAGATTTGAAAATATGGACCATGATAGTCACTTTAAATATAACACTTTCCTAAAAGCGACCCTAACCATGAAATGGCAAAAATCACCTTAGAATTGTATTTTGACAAAAATAATTTTAGGGTTTACATCCTAAACTTATGTAACACTTTCCTAAAACAATCCTAACCATGGAGTGTTTAGAATCATCTTAAGATTGTTTGAAAACAAGTTTGGAAGAAGAAGATTTTAATGCAAGTTTTGAAAGAGATTTTGATGCAAGTTTTTGAAAACAAGTTTAGAAAACGATTTTAAAAATATGTAGGAGTATGATATGCACAATGCAAGTAGGGTCGTGAACAACCAAGGTTTAGGCTTCACCACGTAATCCAATGAGCCAAATCCACATAGTCTAAGGTTGAATTAAAAGAAAGCCCCCGACACGGTGACTTTCAACCATTCTATCTACACATGAATTGGGGATTCTCTTATTTTAAGCATGCAAAAAAGGGGAAAAGAAGATAAGGGATTTAAATAGAAGAAAACCCAAGTGGGTTAGGAGAGAGAAGAGAGAAGGGAGGAAATCGCATAAACATAAATAGAAAACCAACCTTGTTTCTTCTTTGATTTGTTTGCTTTATTTGCTTTACTTCACTTTGATCTTCGAGAGCTTTGAGATTGTCGCACTTTGGGTCTTCAATGGTCAACTTGGAGGCTCGTATAGGTGTGTATTGAGTATATGTATGCTAGGGTTAAAGTGCATGGGGGGTAGCGTTTGGAGAAGCTTAAGAGAGCTATGGTTTAGAGAGAGTTTGAGGGTTGTATATTGAGAGAGAAATTTTTTAGAGTTAGATTGCTGACTTTCTTTACGCAGAGAGGAGGCTCTGTATTTATAGATAAAAAATTGACCTAGCGCTTGTTGTAATAGCGCCAGGCTTAAAATTCCATTGGCGCTACTACTAGTAGCGCCAACCACTTGGAAAACATTTTACGACAGCAAAAAACATATCTTCGACCCTTGATACGCAAGACAGAAGATTTAGACGCATGTCCTAGTGACTAACATGCATTTTTTAGCTTGGCTTCACTTGAAATGACTTTGGAAGGTCCAGGAATATTCTAGAAGGCCGAGAATGGTCTGAAAGGCCAGCAATGGGTAGAAACCCTTGAAATAGTGTCATAGGGGTAACGGACTTGAAATACAAGGTTAGAATTGTCGACCAGGCTATTAGGGGCAAAACGGTCAATTAGACCGAAAAACCACAAAAATGGACTCGGAACAATTCATGAGAAGATTTGAGAGTTGGTAACACTATCCAGAGCACTCCAATGGAGTGTCGGTTTGATACCTAAAGCCGGTGTGGTTCGAAAAGGCGATTGGCCTACTAGGGGCAAAACAATTATTTTTGTACTGAGTTTGCTGGAATTGACTTGAAATGATCCAGAAAGATAATGGAAGGTTGGGAATACTATCAGTAGCATTCTTAAGAGATTATCGATTTGATACCCAAAATCGATGTGGTTCCTAAAGGCACTCGGATGCCTGAGGGCAAAATGATTATTTTGACCAAATGGTCCCAGAATTGGGCTAGAATCAATTGGAAGGAACTCAAACATGCTGGATCGTCTTTGGGATGATCTTGAAAGGGTGGACTTACCATTCTGAAAACTTATGTACCTTCTTGAGAAGCATGTCAAAAATGGCCAAAGGAGCAATTTTGTCCATTTTCACCAAAGTAGGCTAGCAGGCACTGCTGTTGACCTGGGTTTTGAGTGTTTCGGTCACTCCAATGGTCTGTGATTAGTTAGTTTCCAAAGGTATCTCGTTCTTTGGTAAATGTGTCACGGCCAAGAGCCGAGTTCGGTCTCATGACCTAGGGGGTTTTTGGCAATTCCCAATGTCGACCTGTTTACGAATGTTTTTGCCACTTTGACGGTTGCGATATTTACGAGTGCTTCTGCCACTCTAATGGTTTGCGTTCATTCCAGAGACTGTTTGACCTTGGAAAGTTGCTAAGTGGACTTATCGTTTGAGGAATTAACTTTCTCGAAAGATGTCCCGAATAATAGATATTTCTTCATTGGCGGGCTAGTAGGCGCCAAAGGTGAACCGTTCTACCATCTTAGGGATTTGGGCTCTCGTCTCGGTCGATGGGTTTGAAGGGACTTACCGTTCCAAAGAGTTTTTTTGAAAAAAACATGCCTGATTGAATGGCCTTATCGCCTAAGGGATCAACTCTCTCGAAAGGCGTGCCAGATTGAGTTTGATTGACTTGGATTGGAATTGAAGTTAAATTTGAGATTGAAATGGGGACTTACCGTCTCTAGGAAAACATGCCAACTAAAATAGGACTTAGCAATTCCACAAGGGCATTTTGATCATTTTACCTCTCGCCAAGCCCACAAAGTGATTGATTGATTGGCTCAAGTCTGGAAAATTGATTTGAACTTGAATATGATTATGTCACTTTAAATATGAGTCCGATCAAACTGAAGATTATCGAGCGGTCAAAAATGGAATAATTACACATGCTACTTGTGCTTGTTAGCAATCTTAAGTTGCATCAGCATTACTTAGTATTTATGTCCATCTAAATAAAAATTTATTTTTGTTTACGCTGAAGTTCTCCTTCTTGGGACATTTTTTGAGCTAAGAATTCTCTCTAAGACCTTCCTAAGCATAAACCGGGAGGTCCCTTATTTCAAGCATGCAAGAAGATGAGGTAACAAATGAGGACTAAAATAGAAAAGAACCCAAGTGGGTTTAGAAGGAGAAAAGAGAGGGGGAATTACATAAACTAAATCGAAAACCTACCTTGTCTTCTCTTTGCTTTGATTACTTTGTTCACTTTGTTTGCTTCCCTTTGAGAGCCTTCAACACGCAGCACTTGATCTTCAATGGATGTTTGGAGGCTTGTATTTGAGTGTATGGAGTGTTGGGAGGCTAGGGTTTGAAGGAGGCTTGAGAGAACTAGGGTTTCGAAACCTATTTTCAGTGAGACAATGTTTTTGGACTGAGTTTGTGGATCCTTTTTACACAGAAGAAAGTCTGTATTTATAGGTAATTGGAACAAGAACTGGCGCCTATTGTAGTGGCACCAGTTTGTTTTTAAGCTTAGCACCACTAGGAGTGGCGTCAAGCTATTTTTTGGCTTAATAGTGGGCACCAGTCCCTTTGGAAGCCTTTTGAGAGGGCAAGAAATAGATCTTTTCACCCTTAGGATGCCAGGCAGAAGATTTGGGCACCTGTCCTAGTGACTACCATACAATTTTTCGCTTAGCTTCACTAGAAGTGACTTTGAAAAGTTTAGAAATGATCTAGAAGGTCAGGGATGAATGAAAACTCATATAATAGTATCCCGGAAGTAACTGGTTTGATACCTAGAGCCGGTGTAGTTAAAAAGGGTGATCGACCATCTAGGCGCAAAATGGTCATTTGAATAATGAAACACTGAAACTGGTTCGGAGTCAACCAGGATAGGATTCGAAGGTTAAAAATACTATCAAGAGTGCTTCGAAGGATTATCAGTTGGATGCCCAGAGCCGGTATGATTGGTAGAGGCGACCGACCCACTAAGGCAAAACGATCATTTCACAACAGATTTGTCGGAATGGACTCAAAATTATCTGAAATAGTACTAAAACGTTAAGAATACTATTAAAAGCATTCCTAGAAGATAACCAATTTGATACCTAGAGCCGGTGTAGTTACCGGAGACAATCGGATGCCTAGGGGCAAAATGGTTATTTTGACCGAATGGTCTCGAAATTGATTTGAAACAGATTGGAAAGCACTTAAACATGCCAAATTGTCTTTGGGACAATCTTGGAACGATGGACTTACCAATCTAAAGACTTATCTACTTTCTCGAAAAGCTTGTCTGTGGGCCCCAAGGGGTAATTTGGTCATTTTTCACCGGAGTGGACTAGCAGGCACTAGTGTTGACCTAGGTTTTGAGTGTTTCCATCACTCTGAGAGTATGTGATGAGTTGGTTTCCAAAGGTATCTCGTCCTTATGTAAATATGTCACAACCAAGAGGCATGTTCGATCCTTTGACATAAGGTGTTTGTTGGCATTTCTCAATGTCGACCTACTTATCAGTGTTTTCGCCACTCTGATGGTTGCGATGTTTGTGAGTGTAGTCGTCACTCTAACAATGCACGTTCATTCTAGAGACTGCCTGATCTTAGGAAGCTGCTGAATGGTCTTATCGTCTTGGGGCCTTAGATACTTTCTCGATCAACGTGCCGAATAGCGAACATTCTTCGTTGGTGGGCTAACAAGTGCTAGAAGTGAACCGTTCTACCATCTTAGGGACTTGAGTTTCACCCCGATCGACGGGTGTGAAGGGACTTATCGCTCTAAGGGATATTGTGCTTTCTCAGGAAGTGTGCCGTGCTGGATGTAAGCACCCTATTTTTTACCACTCGACAGTCTACGGTCCGTCCAGACTTGTGTTCAAGTCGTTGTGGGCATATTTCGATTCAAATTAATTTTCTAAATTTAATCCTGTCAATTCATCCCTTCGTGGGCCCTATCGGGCCCAAATAGAGGCAAAAGGATCAAAATGCCCTTGGGCGCATTGTTTGGTCTAATTCCAAATTAGGCATGTCTTTCCGAAGATGGTAAGTCCCCTTTCCAAAGATGGTAAGTCCCCTTTCCAATTCTATCAGGCACGCCTTTCTAAAGACAGTAAGTCCCCTTTCCAATTCGAATTCCAATTCTAATCCCTCTTTCGAGACAGTTGATTCCTTGAGATGGTACGACATGTTTTTCGAAGAAAATCTTTTCGAAACGGTAAGTCCCTTTAAACCTGTCGATCAGGACGAGACGCCAAGTCCCCTAGATGGTAGAATGGTCCACCTTTGGCGCCTGCAAGCCCACCAATTCAGAAATGTCCGCTTAGGCACGCCTTTCAAGAAAGTTGATTCTCAGGCGCTAAGTTCCTTTAGCAGCTTTTCGAGATCAGGCAGTCTCGAGAATGATTGCGAACTGTTAGAGTAGCTGAAATACTCGCAAACAGGTCGATATAAGGAATTGCCAACAAACCCCTGTATTACCTGACCGTCGTCAGAGTGGCGGAAACACTCAAAACCCAAGTCAACACCAATGCCTGCTAGCCCACTTTGGTGAAAAATGACCAAACTGGCCCTAGGGCTATTTTTCGGCACGTTTCTTGATAGCACACCTAAGCCTTCAGAACGGTAATTTCACCCTTCCTAGATTATCCCAGAGATGATCGGGCATGATTAGGTGCCCTCCAATCAGTTTCGGGCCAATTCCGAGACTTTTCGATCAAGATGACCATTTTGCCCCTAGGCATCCGACTGCCCCGGGAATCACACCGGCCCTGATTATCAAATCGGTAACCTCCCGAGAATGCTTCCTATAGTATTCTCAACCTTTCTTTATCTTTCCGGATCATTCCGAGTCAATTCCGGCAAACCCAGTACAAAATGATTGTTTTGCCCCTAGAGGGCCAGTCGCCTTTTCCAACCACACCAGCTCTGGGTATCAAACCGGCAAGCCTTTAGGAACATTCTGAATAATGTCCCCAAATCTCAAGTCTTTTTTCGGGACATCCCGAGTCCACCACGGCAGCTTTCCGGCTTGATTAACTGTTTTGCCCCTATCAGCTCGGTCAATCCTTCCAACACATCCTATCCTCATTTTTCAAGTTAAATATCTCCAGAACACTATTTTAAGTGTTCCTGCCCTTTTTCGGCTCTCCGGGTCAATCTCGGCATCTTCAAATCATTCCCGAACTTCTCGAAGTCACTCCTAGTGAAGCTAGGCTAAAAATTGCATAGTAGTCACTAGTACAGGTGCCCAAATCTTCCAAAGATATGTTGCTTGCCGACCTTAAAACTTTCCTAACTGGCTGGCGCCACTGCAAGAATTGGCCTGATGCCACTCCTAGTGGCGCTAAGAGGGAATTTGGCTTAGCGCCACTGCAACAAGCGCTAGGTTTATCCCATCTTTATAAATATAGAGCCTCCTCCAGCGTGAAAGAGGTCCGCAAACTCAGTCTAAAAACCCTAATTCTCGATATACAGAGCTCGTATACTCCCAAAACCCTAGCTTCTCTAGGTTTTCCAAACCCAGGCTAAACCTTAGCCACCATACACTAAACCTTAGCCTCCTATACACTCATACACACTCCTATACACTTATACACTAGCCTCCAACCCTCCATTGAAGACTTGGATTGCTGCAACTCGAAGCTCTCGAAGACCAAGAGAAAGCTCTCAAAGACTGAAGCGAAGACCGAAGAAAAAGCAAGAAAGCAAGGCGCGCAAGGCAAAGTGAAATAAACAAGACATACGGTAGGTTTTCTCTTTAAGTTTCTGCACTTCCCCCTCTCTCTTCTCTCTCCTAACACACTTGGGTTTTCTCTACTTTTATCCCCCATCTCTTTCCCCCCTTTCTTTGCATGCTTGAAACAAGGGGACTCCCGTTCCATGTATAAGATTAGACTATTGGAGGGTCACCGTGTCGGGGGCTTTCCTTTAGGCTAATCGGAGACCACGTGGGTTCGGCCCCCTTAATTATGTGGTGAAGCCTTAACCTTGTATGTTCACGACCTCAAATTTGCATTGTGCATATCATGATTCTTGCATTCTTCCAAAAGTCGTTTTCAAACTTGTTTTCAAAATTGTATCAAAATCTTCCTTTTCAAAACTTGTTTTCAAAATCACAATCCTAGGGTAATCCTAGCCTTTCCATAGCTAAGGTTGCTTTAGGAAAGTGTTATATTTAAAGTGACCAATATGGTCCATATTTTCAAATCATTGTTGTTTTCAAAACCACTTTCTTAAAGTGGTTCTAGTATTCTTATGGTTAGAATCACTTTAGGAAAGTGAGACGTTTTTATACTTTCCAAAAAAAAACTCCTTTCAGGAATCTCTTTTTCTAAAACCTCCTTTTTCAACATGCTTTCCAAAAACTCTTCTTTCCAAAATTATTTTCTAAAAACTCCTCCAAAAATTTATGTTCCAAAACTTCTCCTTTTAAATTCCTTTCAAAAATACTCTCCTCAAAATTCACTTTCCAAAAACGCTTCCCAAATCTCTGTTTTAAAAATTCTCTCCAACAATCTCCTTCCAAAAAATCATTCTAAAAACTCTCTTTCCAAAATCTTCCTTCTAGAAACTCCTTTCTAGGATTTTCTTTCAAAAAATCGTTTCCAAAAGCACACTTTCCAAAAACTCTTTTCTTAGAGCCCAAGTCAAGCCCTAGAACTAACAATTAGGAAACTCTAATTTTCTTTTCAAAAACATGGTTTTCAAACTTGCCTTAAAACCTAGGTTTCCAAATCTAGGGTTTCTAAAACTTCCCCTTTCAAATCCTTGTCAAATCAAATCTTCCCTTTAGGAAATCAAACCCAATCTCCCCTTTAGGAAACTAGATTTAATCCTTCATTTTTGGAAACAAAATCAAACATTCTCTTTTAGAAACAAAATCCAATCTTTCGTTTTAGGAAATAGGAATCTTAACTCTTCCTAATCTAAATCTTTCCTAATTCAAATCCTTCCTAATCTCCTACTTTCCTAAACCTTAAATTTCCAAAACTTGAACATAAAAATCTCTCCTAAATTTTAAAACTCCACTTTCAAATCTTTCCTAATTCAACCATTTCCTAATTCTATCCCTTTTTCAAATCTTTCCTAAACTCAACCTTTTCTAATCTCAAGATTTTCTAAAACTCAAACTTTAAAGTTTTTTAAATCCTAAACTTTCTAAATTCGAAGCTTTCTAAATCTAAAACTTTCTAAATCTTAAGCTCCCTAAATTTCAAATCTTTCCAAATTCAAAGCTTCCTAAAATTAAAATTTTCTGAAGTTAAATCTTCTTAAACCTCTAACCTTTCTAAATTCTAAACTTTCCTAAACTTCAAATCTTTCTAAATCTAAAGCTTTTTGAACGCAAAACTTTCTTACTTTCAAAACTTCCCTATTTCAAAACATTCCAAATTCGAAACTTTTCTATTTTGAAAAATTTCTAAATTCGAAACTTTCTTAAGTTAAAACTTTTCTAAATCAAAATTTTCCTAATTCAAAGCTTTCCAAAGTTAAAACTTTCCTAAATTGAAATCTTCCCTAAGTTGAAACTTTCCTAAACCAAAACTTTCCTAAAATGACACTTTCCTGATTCGAACTTTTCCTAATTCAAATATTTTTTAAATCCAGCCTTTCCTAATCTTTTCAAATCCAACGTTTGAGTCAAATCTTTTCTAAAATCCTTCCAAGTCAAGTCAAATCTTTTCTAAGTCTCATCTTTCCTAAGTCTAGGTTTCCTAAAACCAAACTTTCCAAAACCAATCTTTTCAAATCTTCCAATCAAAGTCCAATCTTTTCAAATTCCAAAATTCTAATTTCCAATTTCCAATCTCTTATTCTAAGTTCAAATCAAATCATTTTTCAAATCCAATCTTCTATTTTCTATCGGACTCTTGTCCGAACTATAACTGACCTGATTCCACCAAAAGGATATGTAGGTAACCCTCATGGGTGCGGTCACAACATTTTTCAAACTTCTATTTCCACAATCTTCTTCAAATTTTCAATTCTACAATTTTCTTCAAATCTCCAATTCTACATTTTTTGAGTTTCTATTTCCACAAATCTATTTTTAAATCTCTATTTTTAATTTCTAAAAACTTTTCAATTTCAAATCTATCTTTTCAAATCTATTTTTCAATTCTCTCTCTTGTATTTGCATATCATGCATCATGTCTTTTAAACAATGTTTTCTAAAGTGGATAGGGTTGAGCAATAGTTAGTTGAAGACTCTCATAAGAGAATCTAGGGTAGATTGACATGTAGGTACCGATAGGGCGGGGTAAGGTGATGGCTTAATACGTCTTCCCTACACGTAACTAACCTCCAAACCTAGAATCACTGTTTTCATAGACCAAAACGGAGTTATTTTCAGAAAAAAGGGCTAATTGTTTTCCAAAGGTTGCCAAACAACCTATTTTTCTTAAAAACCCTCTCTCGTGGTGAAGTTTTCAAAATCATTTTTCAAAAACCCTAAGTGTAGTCTTCGGATTATTCTTAGTTTTTAGGTGACCTAACTCACCTTAATTAAGTTAGGTGGCCACTCCAAATCTTTTCTAAAAGCCCTTTATTCAAACCAATTTTTCAATTCAAACCTAGTCGCACTCATTCTTCTAGAAGGGTGAGTTCTAACGAGAGAGTATAGTATTTTTCCCGCTCGTGTGTGTATTCCTTGAGTGCGAAAAATCTTGGCACGACATTGGATAGATTTACCATCTGAGGGATCAATTTCTCGAAAGACAGGCCGGATTGAGTTTGATTGACTTGAACTGGAATTGAAATTGGAATTGAGGTTGAAATAGGGATTTACCATCTTTAAGAAAATGTGCCAGCTGGAAGTAGACTGAGCAGTACTTCAACGACATTTCAGTGATTTTGCCTCAATTGGGTTTGGTGAGCCCATGAAGCGATTGACTAACTAGATTAAGTCTAGAAAGTTGGTCAAAGCTTGAATGTCTCTATGTCGATTTGAATTTGAGTTCAGTCGGCCTAGAGATTACTGAGCGGGCAAAAATAGGGTCTCACAGCTGCCCATTTTTTTCCGTCTTTACTTGTCAAAGACAGAAAATGATAAAGTAAGGGTCCCAGGTGATCAAAGGGACTAAAAGAGGTGAAAGCTAGATTGTTTGGATTTTTGAAATTAGGAATTATGAAAAACGTGATTTTAAAATTATAACTGATTGTTTGGAATGATTTTCAAATTACATTTTTAAATGTATTAATTTGGATTTGAATTCGAAAGGTTTGGAAAACCTTTGAAACTTGGAAGAAACCTTTAAGGAAAAGTTTAAAAATCCAAACTTTTGAAAACAGGCTTTTTGAAGGAAAATAGGTGATCTTGAAAACCCAAAAAATTAAAAAAAAAGGAGCTTTTGAAGGACAAAACTCATGAAACTTTTTAAGGAAGAAAGTTTAAAAACCTTTAGATCATTTTAGACAACGGAGCTTTTGAAGGACAAAACACAGGCAGCACGAGAAACACTTTTAAAATTAAACTTTTTGAAAAAAAAAGTTTTGAAAAATCATGGAAATAATTTTGAAATGAAACTTTTTGAAGGAAAAAGTTAAAAACTCCTAGAAAGGTATTTTTGAAATCAAACTTTTTGAAGGAAAAAAGTTAGGAAAACCTAGAAAGTATTTTTGAAATAAAATCATTTTGAAGGGAAAAAAAAAAAGAAACTCAACTAAAATTTTTTTGAAATGAAGAAAGAGTTGAAATTTTTTTGAAATAAAGTTTTTTTTGAAGGAAAAAGAGATAAAACCTTTGAGCGTGGGGCCTTTTTGGCAGAAAAGACCCTGAGAAACTCGAATAGAATTTTGAATTAAACTTTTGGAAGGGGCAATTTAGAAAATCATGAAATAGATTTTTTATAAAAAATTTTGACGAAAAAATTTAAAGAAACCTAGAAATTAACAAAACTTTTGAAGAAAAAGTTTGGAAAACCTCAAAAATTGATTTTGAATAGAATTTTTGAGAAAAAAGTTTGAAGAACCTTGAAAGTAGATTTTGAATAAGGCTTTTGAAAATCTTATAGAATGGATTTCGAATAAGATATTTTTGAAGAAAAAAGTTAAAAAAACTTTAAAGTAGATTTTGAATTTAGAAAAATTTGAAATTGATAAAAACGTTTGAAGGAGGAGTTTAGAAAACCTGGAATTTGATAAAACTTTTGAAGGAAAAGTTTAGAAAACCTTAGAGACTCAACTTTGGATAAAACTTTTTAGAAAACCTTTGAAGTGGATTTTGAATAAAACTTTTTGAAGGATTGGAAATTTTTTGAATTGGATTACGAATAAGACTTTTTGTAGGAAAGAACTTAGAAAACCTAGAAAATTGATTTTGATTAAAAACATTTTGAAAAAAAAAGTTTAGAAAACCGTTTGGAATTTAAATGAGACCTTGGAAAAAATGCTTAAAAAATCTTGAAACTTGTTTGGAATAGAAACATTTTGAAGGAAAGGCTTAGAAGATCTTGGAAATGGAATTTGAATAAAACTTTTGCAATTTGATTTTGAGAATGACTTTGGATCTTGATTTTGAAACAACTTTTGGAGGGAAGAGTAAAAGAACCTTTCGAATTGATTTAGAAATAATCCTTTGAAGGGAAAAGTTTAGGAAACCTTTAAACTGATTTTGAAAATAAACTTTTGAAAGGAAAAGTTTAGGAAATCTAAGGAATTGACTAGAATAGACTCTGCTGAAGGTAAGGGAATGGGATTTGCCTCATTCTTTCCCCCATTTTTCTTCATACCTTTTTTTTTTTTAACTGTATATACTGCATATTGATGCTTGTACCTTGATTTGACTTTTAGGATGACAGACACTCTTTTAAGCCAACTAAGGGCTTGGTATCAAGGGTATCCTCCAAATGAGCCGGACATCTTCTGTCATTCCTTTGGTTATGTTGCTTCGCTCCTGTCAGTGCAACTTATTTCAAGATTCATAGAGGAGATGGTTCCCTTTTAACAGCTTGACTTGTCTCTTTTTCGTTTCGGCAAATGTGAGCTTACTCCCACTGCTTACAAGTATGGTTTTCTCTTTGGGTTTTGAGATGATTTGGCTAACATTGTGGGTCCTATCTTTCCTAATGGTTGCATCTTAGTTGTCTCGACTCAACTTGGGCTCTGACAAGCAATTCTCTCGCCTGACCTCCAACCCCAATTTCCTTATGTTCTAGTAGAGTTTTTATTTTCTCGCTTTAAGTTTATAACGGGCATGAGAGCTCATTCAGGTGATTAGCATTCTTCTTAAGATTAGTTGATTTTTTCATATGGTAGCACTAGTTTTACTCCTCTTGAGTTTCTTGGTGTTTCGTAGGGGGGATGACCTAATTGACTGTTAATTATGAGCATTGCTTGCTAGAATTCGCAGAGGGCGATCATATGCTCCTATGGTTATGGAAGAGACCTATATCAGCTTTACTCAATTCAACAGGGTGTTGATGTTCATTTTCAAGGATGTGCTACATTTCTCCAACTTTAGGGGATCGGGCACTTGTTTTTAACTCTCTCATTTCAACACACATGGTATCCCGAGCTTAACCATATACATTCTTTGGTGAGGTCCCAGAAAGCCATCATAGATCGCGAAAGGTTTCCACAAACTGTTACAACATGGGTCAACTATCTTTGGGACAGGAGGTTTGACACGGTTAAGTGGTACACAGGGTTGATTGGCATGTACGGCTTGAGAGTGCAGACTTTCAAGAGAACCTTCGTACTTTTGGCAGGTCTACAAGGTATTGCCTTTTTTTTAGTCTAGCAGCAATTTGGTCGGAGTGAAAACATCCTTTATCTAGCATCGATAGCAAAGTTT
The DNA here is from genome assembly GCA_033060915.1 of Euryodendron excelsum. Classification (NCBI taxonomy): domain Eukaryota; kingdom Viridiplantae; phylum Streptophyta; class Magnoliopsida; order Ericales; family Pentaphylacaceae; genus Euryodendron; species Euryodendron excelsum. Next base: position 17,186,720 of record CM065386.1, read on the forward strand.
AGCTTAAGCTTTGAGACAAAGATCCCAAGAGCATTGGTAGAGAGGGTTATGAACATGTGGAGGTCCTTGCTTCCTCATGTGGACAAGCCCATTAGGCTTGAGAATTACCATTACTGGTTTCATTAGAATGTGTTAGGACCTGGCAGGTTTAGGGATCTGCTTTTTAAGATGTCTCTACTCCTTATGGGATACACAGACTTCTTGATAGTTATGGTTGTTCAGGGGCGTCGTCACAAGCGTTAAAACTAAAAGCTGATATAGGGGTTATATGACCGACTAAAGATTAAGGATACTGAGGTGGCTTCTTTGGAGATACAGCTAGCGGTGGCCATGTCAATATACAATAGTCTGCCTTTGAGTACTGCATGGGGACAGAAACGATGATGCAGTACCCTAAACATTTTTGCTCCTCCGGGGATTGATCCAGCTAAGGTTCGATCTCTGAGGGGGATGATAAAGTCCCTTTCTCAGGAGAGGGATACACTCCTAGCTAGGTATGTAGATTATAAGCAGGGTAGGCTTGGCTCAGAGACGACAGATGCCTCTTCTAATGCTCTTCCTAGTGGTGACATAGATGATGAGTGAATGGATCCTGCCTTGGTTTATTCTTCTTTTGATGATGATAAGGAGCGTTACATTTTTTGCTCCTCGTACTTGATTTGTTTCTAGACTTCTTGATACCTGCATTTGTAGAGAGAAATATTTTATTTCAGTATTTTTTCTTTCTTTTCTATCATGTAAATTGGTAGCTATTTTCTTTATTACTTGAATAAGATGCTTTCCCTACATGGTTAGTATGAATATATTTAAGAAATGCAAACGAAATTTACTCCATATTGTTCAATACTTCAGCTGGCTTACTGTCTCAGGAGAGAACCATTTGTTTTCTTGAAATGGAAATTCTTTCTTTTTTAGGGGTTTGGCATCTCCTCTAGCTTGACCTTACCTTGATTGGACAATGATAGCATTTTGCACCTTTCTTGTCCCTCTGGTCGTCTCCATTTTCCTAATTGGGTCGGTGTTTGGGATTATTTGGCTCAAACTCTCAACCCTTAGGAGGTTTAGACAATGACCTACACGAACTTTGGTAGAGCGATAAACAGCTAGTCTTTTAATTTGAGGAGGCTTTGTTTTAGGACCGTAATGTAGGTTAGGTTCTGGAGCTTTGAGAATCAAATAGGATATGCAAGCTCAAATTTTATGTTGCTTTCAGTAGGATTTAGATCCACACCAACTTGAGACGTTCTTCTAGCAGGGTTTTGTCCCCTAGTATCCTTCTTCAGCCTCTACGACACGTCCGACTCATTTAGATCAAGCAATCCATCTTTAATCGGAGAGGATTTTAATAAGGTTATAATGTAGGTCATGGTTCTGAGTTTTTTGCAAGGAAAGGTACAGACTCAAACCTATTACTTCTACTGGGTTTCTTTATCACCTAGGATCACCCTTGAATTTCCTTTCTATTTTTCGAGCATTGCATGCCTGCCAAGGTGACATGGGCAAAACGTCCCTTCTTTTGACTTGCTTTTTTACCTACTAAAAGAGGGTTTTTTTTTTTTTTTTTTAACACTTCTACTTGCTCTTTAATGGCCCTCATCCTCTTCCTCCCTCTATTTTTCCTTTTTTTTTTTCAAGGCGGATATTTTTACAACCACCCTTACTTGGATATATATTCTCTCAATGTTTTATTGGAACCCATAGCGGGCGGTGATCTCTAGGTTAGGGATTCCTTAGGAAAAAATGTAACTGACTCAAGGGGGATTATCAAAGGTTGCTTTTGATTGTACAGGAAATGAAATGAGGGCCTCTCTTTCTTTTGAACCAGATTGCTTGATCCATAGAGCCTTCACGTTGCTTTGGCTTGATGCTTCAAGTGGATGGAAAGGATTGTTCTTTGCCGAGTCTTCTACTACCTATATGCCCCAGTGAAGGAGGATGGTTTCAGATCAGGGTTAACAATAAATCTTCTGTTTTCCTCATGGCACTAGGGGGTTGAGCAAAGGGAATATAACTTTTGTTTTGGAGGGATTTTGAAAGATGGCTCCTCTTCCTTTCGATAGTCTAGCTACCCATCGCTTAACTTCAGTATCTTGCAAGTGCTGCTTTTAGGTGATTTCCTCACTCATTCTCATCTTCTTTCTCTTCAGAAAGTTGACCATTCAGTGAGTGGTTAACTCATGCTATCACACCCTTCAAGTTAGATCTTCCACAAGATAGAATGCACCCCCTTTTTAAAAGCATTCACCATTCACAAAAATATAAGATGACAACATTTGAATGGAAACTTATCTCTTTATTACTTTAACCAAAAGCATAAGATTCTTTTTGAAATGAAAATGGAAACATAAATTTAACGACAAAAAATAAAAGGGATAGAAAAAAAGTGAGTGAGAACACACCCCTCTTATATGCTTTGAAGAGAACCCTCTTAGTAGGGTTTTGGAATGATACCCATGTCTTTGACACTCCATCCATCACTGAGATCTGTAGACCAGACAAAGCAGGCGGGTGCTTCTTTTTAGGGTCTAGGTGAGTTGATAGTGATAGCGTAATTATCAACCTTCTCATTGGTTTCTCTGGTAAATAGGTTGGCTAGCTTGCCTCCCTCCAGCTTAAACGGATCTTTGATTCTACCAGAATCCATCCCTTGCTCTCATACTCAATTTTGGCCCATCATTTCTCTGGTGTGTATTGTTCAGGATAAAAGATGAAAAGTGGGGGCTCCCATTAATCTTGAGTCTTGTTTGGATTATAAAGGTAAATGGGGCATAGGGTTACCCTATTCTCCTCAATTGTATTGTGGCTGACCAGGGCAAGTTTAGACTCATCTCTCCACCCAAGGGAGGAATCCCATTGTTCCTTGAGTTCGTCAATGGGCCTATCAGAAAAAACTTGAGGTTTGTTGAAGTCATGGGAGGAAACTAGGCATGGTGGCAACTTTTCTTCCCAACCACTTTCTTCATCAGTTTTCTAGTCTCCATCATAATAATCTTCGACCAAAAAATCCTCCAGTTCACTATCTTTTTCTATCTCTACTACTATCAAGGTAATAGTGTGATCAGACAAAGGGTTTGTGGTCACACTAGGAATAGGAGTAGGGTTCACCAGCTATATGTCGATGGTCTTGTTATCTATTAAATCTTGAATTTTGTGCTTGAGGGTGAAGCAGCTGTCAGTGTCATGCCCCAGTCCTCCTGAATGTTATTTGCAAATTGCTGCCGAGTTGAAGTTGGGTGGTAAGGGATTGGGTAAAGGTCGAAAGGGTATAGACTTCAGGTATCTTACTGCGAGAAGGCTATAATAGGCTGTGATTTGTGTGCAAGCAAGTTTAATAAAAACTCAATTTTTTCTAAACGTCCTCTTAGGTCGGAAGGATGTTCTAGATGTTTTCGAAAGCTGGGGGTTAGGTTCTGGCGTGATAATAGCTGGTCAATAGATTGGAAATCATGGAGGTTTTGGATTTTATGTTTGAAAGTGGGACAATTTTTTGTGTCATGGCTAGGTGAGTTGGAATGGTATTTACATAATAGATTATGATTATATAATTGGGGGTCTAGTTAAAGACAGGCTTAGGAGTTATCAAAACGAGGTGGTTGGCTTGGCAAAGACGTCGATAGGCAGTGGTCAGAGAGCAATCCAATAGAGTGTTATCTCGGTCTTTTCCCTTGGTTCTTTTTCGTAGGACAACATGCTCCTCATGGGTTTGGACTTGAAGAGCCTTTGCTTGCTCATTGGTTGTTATACCCACATGGCATTGCGCATATGAGCAAGGAGAGCATTGCTTCCATTTTGGTCATCCTTTTCCCAAGTCCTTTTACTTCTTCTAGTACCTAAGCCTAGTCTTGCTTGAGGACTGAACTTGGTGGAATATTGAGTGGCTCCATAGATGTTTTCCAATGTGGACTTAGCTTTAGATCTCTGTAGCAATGGGGGAAGGTGAAGAAAAAGTATAAAACAAGAAAAATGAAAAACAATTAATGCCTTGTTTTGACAATTTTTATGCAATGCATGCCTTAAGGGTGTCCCTACTTGAGAAGGAGACTAAATATGATATATTTGGTTCACTCTTTAGAGATAGGGGATTTGCCCCTATATGCAGATACTTTACCATTGATTGGGAATACACATTCATTTATACATTCATTTGTAAAAAAGAGGTACATTAAGCTTTGAGTTTAAATACAAGAGAATCGAAGTACATTTTAATACGGGAGAGGGAACATTTTCCTTGGGACTTTCTGCCTATCTACTTTTACATTTTGAAATCCTAAACTACTCTTGAGTCTTCAAATTGGTCTTTTTTTTATGGAGGTCGGTGAGAGACCTTACTTTTCAGTTGCCTATTGTCTTCTTGGCAACCTTATCTCTGTGAACATAGAGGGATTAGGACCCCGCTTTTATAAATGACTTGAAATGCATGCTATAAGTCCTTAGGGTTGTGTGGGAACCCTTAGGAGTTTGGTAGGTTTTATGTAAGGGAAAGTGAGCTTGGTATCACTCTCTATAGGTTGATTATATGCATGAGAATGTAGTGACTTCAGTTACTTTGAAACTCTTATCTTGAAATGGAGTATTGAATGCATGTACATATATACCAAAAGTATAGGGAGAGAGAATGCCATTGTAAAGTAAATAAGCATGCATGAGTATTACACAAGCATCATAACGGCAGGAATGGACAATAATAAAGGAAAGTAAAGCAGTCGCCCTTTCCTCCATAGTTTTGAAATTGACATGAGTGTCTTATATCCTGCAAAGGTTTTGCTAAACAGGGTTTCTACATGAGCAAGAGGTTGAGGGTTTACTAATACTTTATAAGAATGCTCGGTTCCTAGATCTTCAAATCTAGGCCCACTCCTCAAGGTAGTGCCATTATAGGTTGGTGATCCAAGCAGAGAGACCATCATAAGGCTATAGGCTAAGAAACTGATACAGCATCCGCTAACAACCAAAGTTTTGTCCCCCCTTCTAACTAGAAGGGTTATCATCAGGTAAAGAATACAAATATGCAACTGTAAGTGCATGTGCAGTGTGTGTGTCATTTTTTAAAAGAAAAGGAAATAGCCCAACAACTCTCATCCATCCTGTTCATTCTATCCTATCATTCATGGCAATTTATATAAATATAAAAAACTAAATGTAAAAATGGCCCACCTAGAAAATAAAATGTAATAAGTCAGTACCTTGATGACAAACTTAATGTAAGATAGAATGGTTAAATATGAATTGAATGCAACCAATGATATGTTTGAAAACAGCTTTGAAATTTAAGAATGGATAGGATTGGATAAGTTAATTGAAGATTCTAAATGAGTGAAGGGTAGAGAGGCATGATAATGGCCTGACCTTTTAAGCGTCCCCCGTGGAGTCACCAGCTGTCACATATCGGTTTTGTCGTACTTGAGAATGGAGAAAAAAATGCACGGTACTCTCTCGTTAAAACTCACCCTCCTAGAAGAATGAGCGTAACTAGGTTCGAATTGGAAATTGATTTAAATAAGGGCTTTTGAAAAAAGACCTCCTAGAAGAATGAGTGTAACTAGGTTCGAATTGAAAATTGATTTAAATAAGGGCTTTTGAAAAAAGACTTGGAGTGGCCACCTAACTTGATAAAGTGATTTATGTCACCTAAACTAAGGAAAGTCCAAATACTAAACTTAAGGTTTTTGAAAAAGGTTTTGAAAACTTCCTCAAGAGAGGGTTTTTTTTTTTTTTTTTTTGCAAAATAGGTTATTGGGCAACCTTTGGAAAGATTTAAGTCCTTTTTAAAAAATGACTTCAATTTTAATCTCACGAAAAGGGTGATTTCGAGAGCCATATTTCTATGTCATCTTTCTCATGCATTCACATAACTTATTAAGATCTTATTACTTTCAGGTAGCATTTCCTTTGCAGGGGATATCTCTTCAAGAGGATTCTCTTCTGAGAATTCTTTTACAGGAGTTCCTTCCTCTAGAAATTTAAATATTATGGTTTCTTCTAAAATACTGACATGCTTATGTATTTATGCCTTTCTCTTTCCAGGAATTATGTCTTTTGCACTGATAGGTGTCCTACACTTCATGCGTGCTTTAGATTCATTTGTTGCTATATTAGCAGATTATCCTACATAGACATCAATACGTGCAGGGTTATTAGCAGCTGATATATATGATTTTGTTATCTTCTTTGTGTCAATAAACACAATAGGTAATTGATTTACAATCATCTATAAATAAATCATCTTGTGAACTTCTAATTCACATTGATTTGTTCGATGATCAAGATGAGATACTGTGAAAGCATTCCAACTAATCTCATGCTACTTTTCTAGTTATATCTTATCTCCTCCTAATGGTGGAAAAAGCGTCTCATTGTCACACCCAGGTTTTTTCACACTCGAGAATGGTGGAAAAAATGCATAGTATTCTCTCGTTAGAACTCACTCTCTTAAAAGGACGAGTGCGACTAGGTTCAAATTGAAAATTAATTTAAATAAGGGCTTTTGAGAAAAGATTTAGAGTCACCATCTAACCTGATTAAGGCGAGTTAGGTCATCTAAACTAAGAAAAGTTCGAAGACTAAACTTAAGGTTTCTAAAAAAGGTTTTGAAAACTTTCTCAAGAGAGGGTTTTTTTAGAAAAGAAGTTGTTGGGAAACCTTTGAAAAGATTTGACCCTTTTTTGAAAAATGACTCCAGTTTTGGTCTTTCAAAAACAATAATCTATGGTTTGGGAGTTGGTTACATGGAAGATACACTAGGCTATCACCCTACCCCACCTTTGCAGTACCTATATGTCCTTCTCCCCTAGGTTCACTTATTTAGAATCTCTGATTAACAAATGTCCAATACTATCCACTTTAAAAATAATTTTGTAAAATGTTTGATATGATGCATGACACGCAAGTGCAAGAAAAGATTTGATTTTGAAAATAGATTTGAGAAGGGGATTTGAAATTTTAAAAAAAAAGGTTATGGAAATTGAAAACTTGAAAAAGGTTATAACCACACACACGAGGGTTACATACGTATCCTTTTATTAAGAATCAAGTCAGTCATAGTTCGAACTCAAGTTCCGATTGAAAATAGACACTTTGGGGTTTTGTTTGATTTGAAAGGACACTTTGGGGGCCATTAGAAAGCTTGATTTGAAAAGGGTTTGATTCGAACTTTGATTGGAAGATTTGAAATTGAACTTTGATTAGAAATTGACTTTGATTTGGAAAGTTTGAATTGAGTTTTGAAGTCATCTTGATTTGAATTGGAATTTGAAAATCATCTTGATTTGGACTCGAGTTTAAGTTTCCAAACTTAGGGTTAGGGATTGAACTTGGGCTTTGACATCCTAAGACTTTGGTAACCTACGGTTTGCAACATGCAATTGAATTGGAAAGGCTTGATTTGAACTTGAAAATTTTGATTCTATGAAGTTTGATTTTAGAAAATTCTGATTTAAAGAAGTTTCAAATTAGGAAAGTTCCATATAAGATAGGTTAGGAAATGAGCTTATTTGATTTAGAAGTACTTGACTTAAAAAGACTTGTAAAGATTTTACTTGATTTGGAAGAATTTGAAAAACTTGAACTTAGGAAAGGTTTGAATTAGGAAGGTTCCATTTTAGGAAAGACTTTATTTAGAAAGATTTGATTTAGGAAAAATTTGAATATAGAAAGGTTCGAATTTAGGAAGATTTGAAATTTAGAAATAAGATTTAAAAGTTTGAAATACAAAAGTTGAAAATTGAAAAGATTTGAAAAGTTGAATTTAGAGAGTTGAGTTTGAAAAGGTTTAACCTAAGATTAAGGTAACTTGGGATTTTGGCAATCCTATGACCTAACATTTATGCAAAACACTTGAATTTGAAAAGATTGGATTTCAATTGAAAAATGAGAGTTTTGTTTTTGAAATGTTTTGAAAAATGAAGTTTTGGAATTTAGAAATATTAAAATTAGGAAAGATTTGATTTCTTTTTCCTAAAATGAAATATTGGATTTATTTTTAAAAATAAAGGATTTGATTTAGTTTCCAAAATTGAAAGATTTTATTCGGTTTCCTATTTGGACAATATTTGATTTGACTTGAAATTAGAAGGCTTTAGTTTTGAAAATCTTGAATTTGAAAATTATGATTTTGTGTAGAAAAAGGTTTTGGAAAGTTATGATTTGAGACAAATAGAAAGTCATTATTTAAAGAAAGGAATTAGGGTAATCATGGACTCTAGGGTTTTGACTTGGACTTCAAGACAAGGAATTTTTAGAAAGTAGATCTTTGAAGAGAGCTTTTTAGGAAGTGGATTTGTAAAAATTATTTTGGAAAGGTTTGAATATGAACTTTTACAAGTCTCTTGAATATCTCACTTTCGTAAAATGATTATAACCATGAAAGGATTAGGACCATTCTAGGGTTGTGATTTTGAAAACAATTAAGATTTCAAAACAATATTTGAACCTTGATGATCTCATTGAATATAACACTTTTCTAAGGCAACTCTAACCATGGAATGGCTAGAACTACTATACAAATGTGATTTATTGAAAAACAATTTAGGGTTTGAACCCAAACTTTGGACTTTGATGGTCACTTTAAATATATCACTTTCCTAAAAAGATCCTAACCATGGAATGGCTAGAATCATCTTCGGATTGGGGTTTTGAAAACAAGTTTAAAAGAAGAAGGTTTTGAACGCAAGTTTTGAAAGAGAACTTTGATGCAAGATTGAAAATAACTTTGAATGTAATATTAAATACAATGCATGAACACGACAACTACAATGCAATAAGGTTGTGAACATACAAGGTTAGGCTTCACCACATAATCAAAGGGGCCAGACCCACACCATCTTAGAAAAAACTTAAAGAAAATCCCGATGCAGTGATTCTCTCCGAGACCATCCTAGAAATGAACCAGGAGGTCCCTTGTTTCAACCATGCAAGAAGATGAGGATTAAAATAGAAGAGAACCCAAGTAAGTTTAGAAGAAGAAGAGAGGAGGAGAATTGCATAAACTAAATCAAAAACCTACCATGTCTTCTCTTTGCTTTGATTGCTTTGTTCACTTTGTTTGCTTCCCTTTGGAAGCCTTGAACACGTAGCACTTGATCTTCAATGGATGCTTGGAGGCTTGTATTAGAGTGTATGGAGTGTGTAGAAGTTAAGGATTGTGTGTATGGAGTGTTGGGAGGCTAAGGTTTGAAAGAGGCTTGAGAGAACTAGAGTTTTAAAGCCTATTTTCAGTGAGGCAGTGTTTCTGGACTGAGTTTGTGGATCTTTTTTACGCAGGAGGAGGTCTGTATTTATAAGCAATTGGAATAAGAATTGGCACCTGCTGCACTGGCGCCAATTTGTTTTTAACCTTGGCGACACTAGGAGTGGCCTCAAGCCCTTTGGAAAACTTTTGAGGTGGTAAGAAACAAATCTTTTTAACCCTTGGGATGCAAAACAGAAGATTTGGGCGCCTATCCCAGTGACTACCATGCAATTTTTAGCTTGGCTTCATTAGACTCCGAAAAGTTCAAGAATGATCCAGAAGTTCAGAGATCAATGAAAACTCCTAAAAAAGTGTTCCAGAGGTAACTGGTTTGATAACCAAAGCCGGTGTGGTTGAAAAGGGTGATCGGCTCTTTAGGGACAAAATGATCATTTGAACAGTGAAACACCAAAACTGGTTTGGAGTCAACCAGGATAAGATTCGAAGGTTGGAAATACTATCAAGAGTGCTCTGAATGATTACCGATTTGATATCCAGAGCTGGTATGGTTGGAAAAGGCGATCGACCCATTAGGGCAGTCATTTCCCACCAGGTTTGCCGAAATGGACTCAGAATTATCCAGAAGGGTACTAGAAGGTTGGGATTACTATAAAAAGCATTCCTAAAAGACAATTGGTTTGATACCTAAAGTCAATGTGGTTCCCAGAGGCAATCGAATGCCTTAGGGCGAAATGGTTATTTTGACCGAATAGTCTCAAAATTTATCCAAAACAGACTGGAAGGCACTTAAACATGCCGAATTGTCTTTGGCACAATCTTGGAAGGGTGAACTTACAGCTCTTAGGACTTAGGTACTTTCTCGAGAAGTATACTGGTAGGGCTCAAGGGGGCAATTTGATCATTTTTCACCAAAGTGGGCTAGCAAACAATGTTGTTGACCTACATTTTGAGTGTTTCCATCACTCTAACGGTATGTGATGAGTTTGTTTCCAAAGGTATCCCATCCTTCGGTAAACATGTCACGACCAAGAGATGTGTTCGGTCCCGTGAAATATGAGATTTGTTGCCATATTTTAATATCAACCTATTTGCAAGCGTTTCTGCCACTTTGACGGTTGTGATGTTTGTAACTGTTTTCATCACTCTAACGATGCGTGTTCATTTTGAAGACTACCAGATCTCGGGAAGCTGCTGGATGGTCTTACTGTCTTAGGGCCTTAGGTACTTTCCCGATCGACGTCCTGAATAGCAGACATTCAACGTTAGCGGGCTAGCATGCGCCAAAAATGAAACACTCTACTATCTTGGGGACTTGGGCCTCATCCCAATTGATAGGTGTGAAGGGACTTATCGCTCTGATGGATTTTATGCTTTCTCGAGAAATGTGTCATGCTGGATTAATTTACCTTTTGAGGGATCAACTTTCTTGAAAGACGGGCCAAATTGAGTTTGATTGACTTGGACTGCAATTGGAATTGAGGTTGAAATAAGAACTTACCATCTTTAAGAAGATGGGCAAACTGGAAGTGGACCGAGCAATGCCTCAAGGGCATTTTAGTCATTTTGCCTCTAATGAACATGGCGGACCCACGATGCAATTAATTGATTGGATTAAGTCTGAAAAGTTGGTCTGGACTTGAATGTGTCTATGTTGATTTAAATGTGAGTCCGGTCGGGCCGGAGATTGCCAAGCAAGCAAAAATGGGGTGCTTACATTCATCAAAATGACACTCTGCAAAACGTGCAATGAATACATCCCCTATTAAAGGTTCAAGATATCTAATAATAGATGGAGAATCAAAACCAATATGAATCCCAAGTCGACATTAGAGACCCATTTTAGCACGGTGTGTGGGTGCAATTGGTACATATACAGCACAACCAAAAAGTCGTAGATGTAAAATATTTGGTTATCGACCCAAAACAAGCTGTAATGAAGAAATTGGTGGTAAGCAGTAGGTTGGACACGGATTAAGGATGTAACATGCAATATGGCATGTCCCTAAGCAGAGACATGTAATTTTGTTCTCATGAGTAAAGGTCGTGCAATCAACTGAAGGCGTTTGATAAAAGATTCTACTTAACCATTTTATGTGTGTGTATGTGCAATAAGATGCTCAACATCAATCCCTATAGATATGTAATAATCATCAAAAGCTTGAGATGTAAACTTACTAGCTTTATCCAATCGTATTGACTTAATTAGATAATCTAAAACATGTGCTCGTAATTTGATGATTTGAGCAAGAAGTCTAACAAATGCAATGTTACAAGTATAAAGTAAACAAATATGTGACCATCCAGTGGATGTATCTATTAAAACTATAAAATAATGAAATGATCTACATGGTGGGTATAATGACCCATATATATCTCCCTGAATTCTTTGTAAAACGATTGGAGATTCAACTACTAATTTTAAAGGGAATGGTTTCACAATTAATTTCCTTTATAAACAAGCAGGATATGTATAACCACTTGATAAAAGAATCTTCTGATTATTTAGCAGATGCCCATGAGAGTTCTCAATTATTTGATGCATCATCGTTAATCCCAGATGACTAAGATAATCGTGCCATAGTATAAAATTCTCTGGGTCAAAACACTTCTGGTACATCACTTTAAATGATCCCATAATTCTTATAGTTGTATAATATAATTCAAAAGAGAATATAACAAGTTTTTCTAATTTTACTTCTGGCATAAAAGAACAGAAGTAATGTAAAGATATTCTTTACTATTTTCATTTGTTATCTCTATATGATACACATTACTACGTATATATTTAAAACTAAACAAATTCTTTGTTGCTCTAGTTGAATACATAGCATCATCAATATAGAGTTTGTTCCTTTTGGCAACAATATATTATCTCTTCAGAAACCTAACTCTTCTAGAGCCTCTAATCAATTTTGTAATGCCTATATTGTTTTAACATTAATTTTAGCTAATGTTAAGTTTATGAAATATTTTTCTTTCAAAGAATTGTATGTATTCTGGCAACGTATACTAAACATATGTATTTTTCATTCATCTTTAAAATAATTGAGGCATTGGTACGATCTATGCCTTCATATGCAAAAATATATATGAAGTTTCAATCTTAGTAAATAAATAGTGATAAAAATTGTAACCATAATGTATGGAGCTATGCATCATCAATTTAATAATCAAATTTGTAAAAATTATTTTTACAATAAAAATCTATTTAATATTTAACCGTACTACAAGAATGTGACCAGTACTATAAGTAGGTAACCAATAAAACATTTTCATAATTCTTAAGAGGTTTATTCAGCAAATATTTTTATATTTTATTTTTCTCTACATTATTCCACTTCTGGTGGTATCATGCGGTATTTCTAATTTACATATAGTAACTTTCAGGGTAATCAGGTCACATCTGCAATCGCATCCACAATAATTAAATTGCATTCTTCTAAAAAAGATGATAAAAAATAGGAGACAAAACCAAAAGAGTGTGGGACCCATAAATAGTAACATAAATAATATATATGAATATTGTAGGCTGATTTGAATAATAAAAATTGTACTCATCAGCACTTGTAAATTATTGCAGCTCCAGGTGTACTAAATCATAGTCTTGTAACTTCAAATGTGTTTAACCATAATCTTGCAACTCCAAACACATTTACTAATAATCTTGCAACTTTAGGTAAATTTAATCATAGTGAGCTTTTAGAAATACTATAGTCTTCTAGCACTTGTATTTTTCTTTATAGAAAATTTTAATGACAATACTATACTAAAAAATAGGCATCGGCCATAATAAGCATAGATAAATAATAGCAGCAACATAAATTAAAATAGTAACAAGCGGCAAGCCGACCTTATAAAGTAATAATAATTAAATAAATGGCGTACATGTCTTAATAAGCATTCTACAGGAATGCTCAATTTCTTCTATTTAATTGCATTTCTAAAGCAATATATATCTAATAAAATGTAATTGCAAAAATATGATCTGACAACCATACGTTAATGATCACGTAAAATCTCTACCGAACATATTAACGTTAAGTGGGTATCATAATAAAAGACAACAAATCCATTAAAGAGAATCGACAAAAATTTGAAAAATATTGCTCAACATACTATTTATTCAATATTGTTTATTGTATAATTACTATGTAATCACTATTCATCAATAATAAAATTACTGTTTATCTGGTATATATATAATAGTAAAATCACTATGCATTCGGCATATATATAATAGTAAAAGCACTATTCTTCCGGTATATGTATAATATTACTATTCTGATCAGATTTAGATCACTCAATCTGAATAAACCCAATCTGTTCCGATCGTAGTTTTTGTTCGAATTTAAATTTTTTACAACTTTCAATCTAAACATCAAAATATAGTCAAGCCACATGTCTATAGAAAACTATTAAAATAATGATTCCATATCTATAAATGTCATAGGCCAAAAATTCAAGATCTATGATAAATAAACCAACAAAGTTTGGAATTTAAAAAAAAAAATTCAGATCTATGTCAAAAGGAAATGAATTTTCTTATGAAACTTCATCGATTGAATCATGTTGTTGTAGGCTATAATATAATGAAAAAATAGGCCAATTAGAGATCGTTTGGCCAAACCACTATTAAAACTCAACATAAGCATGAAAGTACCTTTCTTGGCGCTGATACTAAGGTTAAAAATATAATACACAACGGAATTAAACTAACAATGAGCATACCTTAAATTTGAAGTAAACCCAAATAAAGGTTTACGTGCTATCTTCGTAGATCATTTGACGTGATGAAGAACACAAAATAAACAAATTTTGTAAGCACTTAGAGCCTTGTGTTGATAATGTGTTATAAAACTAAAGAAAATATAAAACAAATAAATATATTCAACACAAGATATAATAAAATTAGTTCTTCGAGAACTGATAAATATTTCTCAGATTAGTTCTTTTGAAACTATTAGGGGTTGATCTTTTTAATCATCCAAAACTTCATTATATTATAAGAAAAGATATAAATACAGCAGTATCTATCAATATTTATGCAGAACTTTTACTCTTTCTCTTATCTATTATTCTCTTCTCCTTCTTTGCTCTCTTCCTTTTCTCTCTTCTTCCTCTTCTTCTTTTCTCTTTTTCTCCAGCTCTATATATAGATGAAGAAAACGCACAGTAATGGAAGAAAAACGTCAGTGCTTACGTTATGGCATGCAGAAGTCATCAATAAACAGTGTTTTCACTGTGTTCATAACATCCATGTATATAAATGCTGTATATAAAAGCATTTTAAATATGTTGTTTAAAATAGTAGTGCATTCAAATTGGACATTTATACAATTGCTATTAAGCTCCTAAGCATAATACATCAAAGGGACTAATATCACAAATATTATAGGCACCATGGTTCACTATTACATTAGATCAGGCCCAAAAAGAATGCAACTACAAAGGCCATTACCCCTTAAAAAGCTAAGGAAAACATCAAATTATACAGCCATTGGCATTCATCGATAACATAATTCCACAGCTATTTCTGCATGCATTTTCCAGACAGCCCGTCATTCAAAGTTAAATATAATACCAGAGCAGGCCAGATTTGTACATACCTTATTATCAGGATTGTGATGGTTTGATTGTGATTGATGACAAACCATCGAGGTGGTAGTCGAGTTGACTTAAGCAGCTAGAATAACTATTTGCTCTTCTCTCAACTCTCAACGATCACATGCTTTAACCTACTTGTAATAGTAGTTATATGAACCAGATACTATTGGCTGCAGTGACTAGCTCATCTTTCCTAGGGTCAGTAGTTATAGCTCAAACCGAACATTCTGCGGCGGGTGAGAACGTCACGTCGTTAGTAATTCAAATAACATTCTATAATTCGTAAATTAAATCAAATATTCCGGTAGCGGGTGAGACGCCATCAATTACTTAAATCGAACATTCTGAAGTGGGTGAGAAACATCACGCCCAACTGGTTGAAAGGCTAACGACAATTATGTAGTCCCCAGAAGCCCTGGTGAAGACACTGAGGTCACCCACATGATGCTCAAAGTTGTAAACAACACCACCCTCGAGGATGGAGAAGAGAAGCAAGAAGTTGCCGACCATGAGGTGGCCTTCTTTCCGCAGTAGACAAATTGGCCTATGTATATGCCCTCGGCAATGACCAGGAGCTCCTTTTGGTGCTTGTAGTGGAAAGGGTGGTGGAAGGTGACCCGAGAGAGTAGGACGGCCCGACCCGAGTCATGGATGACCTTGATGATGACCCCCTTGAGGTAGTCATTCTAATCATCTAAGCTCGGATCATGCGATCCATCTCTCTAGTGGGTTAGGGTTCTTGGGACGTTGGAGATTTAGAGGACACAACTGAAATGTTGGAGAGAGAATAAGAGATTTATAGACGAGTGGATTGGGCATGGCAATGCGAAGGGTTTAGGTCAAGGGATCCCTACCCCATCCCCGCTACCGTGGTAACCCGTTTATCCATATCCATCCTATTTAACTCCTCCACACACCTATTTTGCCCCATTCTGTCTCTTTTAAGTTAGTAATTTTTTCAAACACATTATGAACAAAATAAGAAATAAAATTATAAAAATAAGAGAAAAATCACAGCAATCATATTTTAATAAAATATGTACATATAGAAATAAATATTTATGTATAAATTGGGCGAGTTTGAGTTGGGTCAAGTTATTGCTCCTTGTTTCAAACTTGCCCTGCCACTATTCATATTACCCCATACCAGTCCCAATGAGGGTGGGGCAAGCGGAAACCCAAATGTTAGGTTATTATGTTATCCCTAGATTGGACTGCTTTAGCGTAGTTGAATTTTAGGGTCCGTTTGGTACAGTTTTTTTTTTAAGTTTTTTTTATTTTGCTTTTCTGGCTTATAAGCAAAAAAAAGTTAAAATTTTTTTGCTTTTATAAGCTAAAGATAAGTAAAAAAACAAAAATTAAAAAGCAAAAATATTTTAATTCGCACCTTTTTAGACTTAGATTAGTGTTAATTGTCTTATTTTAGTTATATATATGTTTGATTATGATTTGTATGTGTTTTGTAGGTTATAATAGCTAATAAAGGCAAATAGAAGCAAAAACAATTATCAAAGCGGGTTTAAAATGAATAAACCAGCGATGAGAAGTCCAAACTGTCTCGGTATTATGGCCATACATTTTTACTTTGATATCTGATTGAGCTGCTTTTTGAAAAGAAGACTTCAACATCTACAACTTGTCCTCTAATGTGCATTGGCTGAATCTACCTCTAAGGTGGTCAAAATAAAGCTACAAGGTTGCTGGCTCGAATGGTGAACAATGACTGTTTGAACTGTACATTTATAGATTGTCAGGACGGTGAGCATTGCTCGTCCGGATGGTGAACAGTGACCGTTCGAACGCACTTCGGACAGCCGTCAGACGCACCGTTCGGATGGTAACAGGGACCGTCTGAACGATATTTTGACTTCTAGATTGCATTCTTTTACATCCGAAATCGAGTTTTCGGAGGAGTTTTCCAAGTTTTTGAGTTTTAGGGTTAGTTTTTAGAGAAAGGGGTGGCGGAGCAGCTCACTCCAATGGTTTTTTCCCCATTTGTTTTTCATTTTTAGCATAGATTTAGCTTTGTAGGAGTAAAATAGAGAGAGGTTTGTCATTTTCTTGTATTTTTCTTCATTTTCTTGCACTTTTCTTTATTTTCCTTGCAACCAAACACTTTTATTGGTCAATTAAAGTTTAGATTTAAATCTCGACATGATTTCTTTACATTTTTACATGCTTTTATGATAAATTCAAGTAACTAGCCTCTTAAATTATGTTCAAATGTGAAGGTCACTAATGAAATCTAAGAGTTTCAATGGGGGTATCTCATAAATTTATTGCTTTATTTTTTTAGATTTTTAATTCTTAGTAATTGCATGTGGATATCTTAGAATGCTTAGATTATTGACTAAGTTTGGGGATTTTAATCACCCAAATCATGGTATTAATCTATGGCTCTTAACTAGAAAATTAATCTACAATTGCTAGGAATTCGTTCACATCAATTGATTGCTAGATGCTTTAGAATACCTAGGTTGTTAACTATGTTTGGCTAATTCAATGCTCAATCTTTTAATTTGGTATTGACCCTAGTTAAATCAATGGTATTAACTTTTGATTCTCTCATTGACCATGAATTTAATTTCAATTGCTTTGAGAATTATTGGTTTTCAAAGTTAAATCCTCCGAATCAAATACTCTTGATTGTTGTGTTTGATTTGAGTTATAAACCTAATTGAAATTCTTGGATGAATTGGGTAATTAGATTAATTAAGCCCAATTCCCTTTAATTGTATTTACCACAACAGAGGAATCTTCGGCTTAAGCCATTGGTAACTTCATTTTTCCCTTTTTGTGTGATACCACGATAAATTTTGTTTCTTTCTTTTTCTCTTTATTCTAGGATTAATTTGTTTGATTTGTATAGATTTTGTTTTGTCTCAACAATTCGATTGGAGGATTGCTAGCAAGGAGTATCCATGTATCTACTATTACAGGAGGTTTGGGATGGCAAATTATTGAGCATTTTTGTGATGTGAGGCGGTGTGCTCATCAGATCCTATAAGTAGATCAGACAAAAAGATCCTCCAAACGATTAGGTAAAGGGTGACCCAATCCTACCAAAGGAATGTGAGACAGGCGCGTTCACTCGCTAGGGCTCAACCCTGGACAGGCGGTGGAAACTACCAAGTTGCAGCACAAAAGAAAGAACATATTATTGCTGGCGTTGTTGTAGCTAGGAAATGGCTTGAAGTTGTAGCTCAGTAGCTAAAGTAGGAATACTGCTCCGAGGTCTGATGACAAACACGTGTAAATCGAAAGGTTCCATCCTAAAGCCAGAGTTCCGGTACTACAACCAGACGAAATGATCTCTGAGCCGAGGGAGAAGGCCCCCTTCTTTCAAAGAAAGAGAGTAGCGCCCTTACGATTGAAGGGAACCTTTTCAAAGCCCATTATCAAGGGGACGTAAGAGCACATATTCACATCATTATCTAGACTCACCTCAATCCTACCAAGAGCCCTTTGACTACATTCGAGTTAATGAGCTTCGACTACAAGAACCATTCAATATGTTTCTTAGGGAATGCCTTAAAACTAATGGCCAAAGGGAGCCTCCTCGACCACTTACCAATCTTAGGGAGTGTAATCAATTTTATATTGGTAGGGGCCATGAGGGAACCTTTTCAAAGCATTATCAAGACTTCCTTCAAACCTTCAAAAACCTCTTTGACTATTTTCGTGAAGCATAGCAAATTTATTGCCACCATGAGTATTATGAATATCCACCTTTGTTGCGTCCAGATTTTTCGCACTCGAGGAATACACACACAATTGAGAAAAATATTGTACTCTCTCATTAGAACTCATCCTCCTAGAAGAATGAGTGCGACTAGATTTGAATTGAAAATTAATTTGAATAAAGGGTTTTTGGAAAACATTTGGAGTCGCTACCTAACTCTGATTAAGGTGAGTTAGGTCACCTAAAAACTAAGCATAATCTGAATACTACACTTAGGGTTTTCGAAAAATAATTTTGAAAAATATTCTCAAGAGAGAGTTTTTAGGAAAACAGGTTATTTAGCAACCTTTAGAAAATATTAAGCCCTTTTTTGAAAAATAACTCCATTTTGGTCTTTGAAAACAATGATCCTAGGTTCGGAGATTGGTTACGTGTAGGGAAGACGCACTAAGCCATCACCCTACGCTGCCCTTGCGGTACCTACACGTTTATTCACCCTAAATTCACCTATGAGAGTCTTCAACTAACAAATGTCCAATCCTATCCACTTTTAGAAAAAGAATGTTTAAAAAGACATGATGCATGATATGTACAATGCAAAAAGGGTCGTGAACATACAATTTTAAAGGCTTCACCACATAATCAAGGGGGCCGAACCCACGTGGTCTCCGGTTAGACTAAAAGAAAGCCCCAGACACGATGACCTTCTAATAGCCTAATCCTACACACGAACCGAGAAATCTCTTGTTTCAAGCATGCAAGAAAGGGGGGTAACAAGGTGGGGGATTAAAATAGAAGAAAACTCAAGTGGGTTCAGAGGGAGAAGAGAGGGGGGAAGATGCATAAACGTAAATAAGAAGCCTACCTTGTATCTTCTTTATTTTGCTTAACTTTGCGCGCTTTGCTTTCCTTGTCTTGCTTCGGTCTTCACTTCAGTCTTCAAAAGTTTGTCTTCGATCTTCAAAGTTTTGTAGTTGCAGCAATCCAAGTCTTCAATGGAGGGTTAGAGGCTAGTGTATGAGTATATGAGAGTGTATGAGTGTATAGGAGGCTAGGGTTTGTGTATGGAGGCTAGGGTTTGGAAAACCTAAATAAGCTAGGGTTTAGGGAGGCTATGAGCTCTGTGAATGAAACAATAAGGTTTTTAGACTGAGTTTGTGGACCTCTTTCACGCTGGAAGAGACTCTATATTTATAGAAAGAGGATAGACCTGGCGCTTGTTGCAGTGGCGCTAGGCCAAACTTTACATTGGCGCCACTCCTAGTGGCGCCAGGCCATTTTTTGGCCTGTAGTGGCGCCAGCCACTTAGTAAAGTTTTTAAGGTCAACAAGCAATATATCTTGAGAAGATTTGGGCACCTGTACTAGTGACTACCATGCAATTTTTAACCTGGCTTCACTAGGAGTGTCTCTAGAAGGTCCGGGAAGGATTTAAAGGACCGGGAATGGCCCGAAAGGCCAAAAAGGGGACAGGACCCCTTAGAATAGAGTCCCGGAGGTAATGGACTTGAAAAAGGATGACAAGATTTGTCGCAAGGCTTGACCGGGCCATTAGGGGCAAAACGGTCAACTGGATCAAAAAGCTGCCGGAACGGACTCGAAATGTCCTGGAAGAAGACTCTAGGTTTAGGAACATTATTTAGAATGTTCCCAAAGGTTACCAATTTGATACCTAGAGACGGTGTGGTCGAAAAATGTGACCTGCCCACTAGGGGCAAAACGGTCATTTCGCACTAGGTTCGCCGGAATTGACTCGGAATGATCCGGAAAGATAATGGAAGGTCGGGAATACTATATAAAGCATTCCTAGGAGGTTACTGATCTGATACCCAGAGCCGGTGTGGTCCCCGAGGCATTCGGATGCCTAGGGGCAAAATGGTCATCTTGACCGGAAAGTCTCAGAATTGGCTCGTAACTGACTAGAAGGCACCTAATCATGTCGGATTGCTTTTAAGACAATCTTGGAAAGGGTGGACTTACCATTCTGAGGACTTAGGTGTGTTCTCAAGAAACGTGCCAAAAAATGGCCCTAGGGGCAGTTTAGTCATTTTTCACTGAAGTGGGCTAGCAAGCACCAGTGTTAACCTGGGTTTTGAGTGTTTCTGCCACTCTAACGGTGGTCCCGTGATATAGGGGTTTGTTGGCAATTTCCTATATCAACCCGTTTGTGAGTATTTCCGTTACTGTGACGGTTGTGATGTTTGCGAGTACTTCCGCTACTCTGACGGTTCGTGATCATTCCCGAGACTGCCTAATCTTGGGAAGCTGCTAAAGGGACTTAACACCTAAGAAGTTAACTTTCTCAGAAGGCATGCTGAAATGGGCATTTCTGCATTGGCGGGCAAGCATGCGCCAAAGGTGGACTGTTCTACCATCTAGGGGACTTGGGGTCTCGTCCCAATCGATAGGTTTGGAGGGACTTACCGTTCTGAAGAGACTTTCTTCAAAAAATGTGCTGGACAGGATAGACTTACCTTCTCGAGGAATCAACTTTCTTGAGAGAGGGATTGGAATTGGAATTGGAATTGGAATTGGAAAAGGGGACTTACCGTCTTTGGGACGGCGTGCCTACAGGATTGAAAAGGAACTTACCGTCTTCGGGAAGACGTGCCTATTGGAATTGGAAAGGGGACTTACCATCTTCGGAAAGATGTGCCTATTGGAATTGGAAAGGGGACTTAACGTCTTCGGAAAGACGTGCCTATTGGAATTGGAAAGAACAATGCCCCTAAGGGCATTTTGGTCCTTTTGCCTCTACTTGGGCCTAGTGGACCCGCAAAGCGATGGATAGACAGGATTGGACTTGCAAAGTTGATTTGACTCAAAATATGTCCACATTGACTTGAATATAAGTTTGGACGAACTGTAGACTGTCGAGCGGTAAAAAATGGGGTGCTTACAGCTGCCCCTCTTTTTTTGTCTTTGCTTGTCGAAAATACAAAATGATAAAGTAAGACTCACATGTTGACCGTGAGGCGGTCGAAAGGACAGACTTTGGAAATTTTTGACAATGGGAGTTTGGAAATGGATATTGGGCCCAAAAGGCCTTCGAAAACGAGTTTTGGCGGGGAAAAGGGCAAAACTGCCTAGAATTGGCAACTTGTGCCACTAGAAGTGACGCCTTTGGTAAAGTTGGCTTGGTGCCACTGCTAGTGGTGCCAGGCCTAGGAACAAAACTAGAAAATTTTCTTGTTCGAACACTTGCAGAATTTTGGAAGATTTTTGCAAGTCTGGGAGACATTATGAGGAAACTGACTTGGCCATTAACGGAGCACTTCTTAGGGATTACGAGTGATTGCCGGAAGTAGATCACGTCTCCGAAAAAGCCACTAGAAGAGAAGATTTCACTGGAGAACTCCAAAAGGTGAGTTTTCAATTTTCGGTTGATTTAATGTGTAAAATTCCGTTTAAATGGTGTGAATAGTGGAAATTGATGTCTTGATATGTTTTGAACACTGTGGTGATGTTATTTTTGCATTTTGGTACTTGTTGGATTGAATTTGAGTGATTTTACTTGATTACATGAAGAGGATTTTCTGTAAGAATTGGAAGTTTGTTCGTACGGGCTTGGGCATTGGGTTTTTTGGCTAGATTTTTATGTCATGTGCTTTAAAAAAATGCGTTTAACAACTATGTGAAGTTTCGTGATTTTTTGAAAACTTGGTGAATTTTTATTTTTTGAAAAATAGAAAAATACTTAGAAAAAATAGAAAATTAGGAAATTGATGAAATTAATGGAATTTAAAATTTAGAAAAATGTAGGAAATTTTAGAAAACATTTGAAATGATTTTGAGGAACTTTTAGGACATTTTTCGAAACCATTGATTTATTGAAAAAATAAAACATGTGTTTTGAAAATTTCAAAAAAATTTAAAAAGTGTGCGCAGGTGCTGATATGTGATTGTAACGTTGTGAAGTGCACGGTTTGTATTTTGTGTTGAAGTCATGGGTGTTGAATGGACCGTTTTTAAACGAAACTCTGTTAAAATTTTTTGAAATCATGGAAAGAATTGGAAAAGGTTTTAAAAATAAAATCTTTTTGAAGGAAAAAGACAGAAAACTCTTGAGATTTGACTTGAAGTTGAAAAATCAAAAGGTGTAGGAAATTCGTTTTGACTTATCATTTGAAATCTTTTTATTTATTTTTTGTGTTAGTTGTTTATTTTATTATTATTATTATTATTTTAACTGCATGTATAGTATATTAACACCTCTTACCTTGGCTTACCTTTTCAAGATGACAGATGCAGGTGATGATGGTTCTGAGAGGAGACGTCGCTTGGGGAAGGCAGCTTAGACAGATTCCGCCAGTGGTTCTAGTCGATCCAGATGTAGCCGAACGGGCCTCTTCCAATCAGAGCGGACAGGGGAGTAAACCACCTGTCGACCCCTTTCCTCCAGTTGAGCAGGCCTTTGCAGAGGAGATCGGTGGAGAGGAAGCGATACTGGGTCTGGATGACCAGGTCACTGGTTATGGGAGGGCTTCCTCTAGACATAGGCAGATTGATGCTAATTGGGGTGACCTGGAGGTACCGGACATCCCACCGCTCGGGGATCTTACTTATCACCCCAGTGTATATTCTAGACAGCATTTGCCCCCTCCGCGGGTACACACAGCGTTTAGAGGGGCTGTTCATCAGGTCCTCGTGACCATGCAGCAAGCTGCTCCATCATATCGTGCCTTCTTGGCTGAGATCGGATTCAGAGCCTTCATAGGATTATAGGCTAACCGCCTGAACCGACATTTGGTGTTGGCACTAATTGAGCAGTGATTTGGAAAGACGGGGACCTTTCATTTTGTTGGCTTTGAGTTGGGTCCCACCCCCTTAGATTGGGCGATCATCACGGGGCTTTCCTTCGTCGGCCAACGGATCACTTTACAGTCAGTCAGTAGAGATGAGGCCTGCATTCTGCTGGACTTGCCCCTTCCCGAGAGTTCTACCTTCCCAGTCTCTTGGCTTAGTCAGGATGACCATACCTTTGCTGTTAAGCCATCGCCTGCCAAGTGGGACATTATAAGATGGCAACTTGTTTTGTACATCATCTTTAGCTGCTTCTGCAACAACAAGTCGTTTTTGCCTTTTCGTTTGGTGAGCATAGTAGCTGATCTTGGGGCTTTGTCTGAGCTGGATTGGGGGTCCTTCTCCTACGGCTGCTTCCTTCGATCGATGCAGGTCCGGACTTTTTCCCGTTGGGGTAGCATGACTAATTTCTGGCCCTTTCTTATCTGGTGGAGCTATGAGTACCTGCTTGTTCGTCGCCCTGCAATTGTCGAGGATGACCTTTATTCTCGTGCTTTGAGGTGGGCTCGTGACCAGGTGGCCCAGCGATCGGAGATTACTAACTTTGTGACGCTACAGGCAAACCTGGAGTTGATTGAGGCGAGGGATGTGACTAGGTGGCCCTTCATTGGATCAGTTCATTATAAGACAGTACGGTACTTGGTTCTACTGTCCCTGTCGAGGGCTGCTTTTCTCAGTGATGATACTTGGGAGTCCTATCTCGAAGAGCAACACTTGCGGCAGTTTCATGAGGAGTTTCGATCAGCAGGAGCTCCACCAAAGTATATGTTTGGGGCCTTGGTAGCGGGAGTGCCTATCCCCTATCAGGAGCGGCAGCCGGGTGCCGAGTTCTTGCTTCCTCTGGATAATGATTATGTTGCGCACTTTAGGGCTCATTCTGTCGGTGCCTTCACCCGATTTGAGGTAGTAGTCGGCGGGTATGCTGTAGGCCAAAAAGTGGTTGACTTGTGGCACCGAGCCGGAGGATATATGCCCCAGGCTGAGTTTGCTGCTATGAAGGATCAGAGGGATCGTTACCAGATGGAGCGAGATCAGTATTAGGCAGAGGTGGCTTCCTTGACGACTCGGATAGCCCAGATGGGAGGTTGCGGGGTATGCCATTTTTTCTCTCCTTATTCTTGCTCTACTATTGTTTAGTTCTTCCTTCATGCGGCTGATTTCAGTTCTATCTTCTCTGCAGGATGCTGGTGCTTCGAGTAATTATCCGCCTCATCCGATGCCGGGTTCAGGGATTTCGATCCAGATGATATTGACTTTGACCTTTGATAGATGCCCCTTGTGGAGACTCTGATCTTCTTTTGCCCCTTATCCCTAAAATGTGTTTATGTTAGACAATTTTATTTTGATAGTTTTGTACAAAGATGGATATTTATGGTACTTAGATGCATGGATAGGTAGAGACATTTATGATTGATTTTTTTCCAGCTAAGTATATGATCAAATGCATAGATAGAGATGAAGATGGTGTATATTTATCACATGAGATGATATTGGTGACTTCTTTTTTTACATGGGGTTATGTCCAATGCAATGCTCATGCGATTTTTTCTTTTTCTTTTTTTGTATGCATATATTAGAAATACATTAACTAACAGCATGACAAAGGGTGCTATCAAACTCAATATCTTTAGAATGGTAACTCCTTCCTTTTTGGGGGTCTAACCACTCCGCTGGCTCAACCTTACCTTGATAGGATGATAGCACTTCGCACCTTTCTCAACCTTTTGATCGCCTCCGACTCTCTGCTTCGAGGTTAATGTATATGATTATTGGGCTGAAACTTTCGACTCTCAGGGTTCTAGCAACAGCTTACCTAACCTTTAGCAGAGCGATAAGCCAGTCCTTTCAATCTGAGGAGACTTTGTTTAGGACCGTACCATAGGCTAGGTTATGGGGTTTCGGAAATAACGGGATATGCAGACTCAAATTTGATGTTGTTTTCAGCAGGGTTTAGATTCGTACCATCCTTGACTCTCTTTCTCAGTAGGGCTAGCATCCTTCCTTAGCTTCGGCAGTATATCTAGCTCATTTAGATCAAGCAATCTGTTTCAATCAGAGTGGACTTTAGTAGGGTTGTAATGTAGGCCATAGTTTCAGGGTTTTGCAAGAAAGGGTAAAGGCTCAAACCTATTGTTTTTACTAGGTTTCATTGTAACCTAGGATCACCTTTAAATTTCCTTCTTGCTTTTTACTATATACTTCTCAGGGTAAAAATGACTCTTTTCTTTCACCCTTTCTACATGCTTTTTGAGATAAGCATGACTCTCTTCTATTTCAATCTTCTTATTATGCTTTTGAAGATGACTCAACCATGGTTTTCTTCAAGCCTTTCCTTAAATTTTTTTTTTTTTCGGCCTCTTGCTCCTTGGCAACTTTTTTCCTTCGTTTTTTTCTTTTTATCCCTTTTCTCTATGAAACGAATAATTCTACCATTCCTTTTTTCCTTTAGACCTTTTCCTTAGCAATCTAACCCAATGTGGGCAGTGATCCCTAGGTTAAGGTTTTCTCGAAAAGGATAAATGGCTCAATGGGTTTGGCAAGGGGTTGTTTCTGACTGTATGGGAAATAAAAATGAGGGCCTCTCTTCATTTGAACTAGATTGCTTGATCTATAGAGCTTTCAATGCTGCCTTAGCACAGTGGAGGTAGATACCATTCTTAGAGTTCTCAAATATTGTCTGCCCTAGTGTGGGGAAGACAGTCTTGGATCGCGGTTAACAAGGAAAATTTCGCTCATGACGAGGCACTAGGGGCTAAGGAAAGGGAATATAAACACATTTGCTTTTATATAGGAAAATGAAAGATAACTCCTCTTCATTTTGATAATCTGGCCGCACATCGCTTAGCTTCGGTGTCTTGTAAGTGTTGCCTTTGGGTAGTATCCTCATTTATCCAAGAACTCTCTTTTTTGAAAAGCTGATCATTGAGGGAGTGGTCAACTCATGCTATTATCCTTTCAAGTCAAACTGACCCCTAAGATAAACCATGCCCTTTTAGAAAGTAGCTACCATTCTCAAGAGAAGATAAGACAGCAGCGATGGAATAAAAGACTATCATTTGATTATTGTTATCATTTTTTATGGAAAGCATAGAGTTCTTAAGCAAAAAAAAAAAAAAAATGTAAACATCAATTTAAAGACAAGGAATAAAAGGGATAGAAAGAAAGTGGGTGAGAACACCCTTCTCTTGTACACTTTGATGGGATTCCTGTATTCTTCAATAGGGCTTTGGGATGATGACCATATCAGCATTCCATCCATGGTTGAGATCTTTAGCCAAGGTAGGATAGGTAGATGCTTCTCCTAGAGTTCCAACTAAGTTGGCGGTGATGATGTAATTGTTAGCTTTCTTGACTATATCAGCATTTGTTTGCTCCATAGTTTCTATAACAAACCAGTTGGGTAGCTCGTCTTCTTCCAGCTTGATAGATCGAGCCCAGGTATTTCTGCTCTGGCGTCCAGCTGTGGCTCGGTGTTCTTTACATGTACACAATGGGGGATTTTTATCACTAAGTTTGGACAGCTCCTGGTCAATTTTCTTCACAAATTCATATGCAAGTTCGTCTTTGGGGATAGGCATTTTATCAGGGTTAGACCGTAACCAGGCATGATACTGCTCTATATCTTCGCATTCCATTTCCTCCCCACCCTTGCAATATATCTCTTGGCATGCAGCAAAACAAACCTTATTGTTCCCAAACTTTGTAATGACACTGACAGTGGGATCCAATGGAGGGCTTGTAGTGACATTCAAGGAAGGATTCGTTGGTCGTAAGCCGATGATCTCGTTGTCTATCAGGTCTTGAATCTTATGTTTGAGGGTCCAGCATTCTTTGGTGTCATGTCCTTGGCCACCCAAATGGTACTCGTAATACGCCTTTGGGTTAAAATGAGGTGGCAAAGGATTAGGTCGAGGTTGAGGGGGTATGGGTCTTAGATATCCTGCGGCTAGGAGACAGAAGTAGGCTGTGGTTTGTGTACAGGCAAGTTTAGTGGAAACTCGATCTTTTGGTCTCATTCGCCTAGGTGCCTTAAATGACCTAGAAGGGTGGGGATCAAGTTCGGGTGCAACAACTATTGGGTCAGTGGTTTGGGAATTGGAGGTGCTTCAGGTTTTATGTTTCAAAGTGGGACAAATTTCAATTTCAAGTCCCGACAGATGGGACTACTACTCATAAGATTCAGGGGTGTGGTCAAAGGTTGGTTTGAGAGATGACGGAATACTGTACATGACTTGTGGAGATTGTTGGCGAGCTATGGTCGGGGCATAGTCTTGGTCTTCCTTCTTCATCCTTTTTCGTCCATCATGGGTTTGGGCTTGCGAGGACTCTGCTTGCTCATGGGTTGCGTGGGATAAGAGTGAAGAAAGTAAGCCTTCCAATTTGGTCATCCTATGTCTGACTCCTCTCACCTATGCTAGTAGTAGAGTTAAGGTATCGAGAGTGAGTGATTCCATGGGCGTTTCTGAGCTTTTGGCCTGTAACGATGGGGGGATGAGGAAAGGTACCTGAAACCAACAAAGGAAAAGAGTCAATATTTTATCTTGACCAGTCTTTATGCAATGCATGCTCTATGGCGCCCCTCTTTAGGAGTGAAACTAAACATGGTGAATCGGCTCACTTTTGGAGATAGGAGATTTGCTCCTGTATGCAGATACCTTACTGTCAACTGGGAACCTTTCCTTCGTTCATGCATTTATTCACTCACTCATTCACGAAAAATAAAGAAATACATTTAACTTCGGGTTTAATATACAAAAGAATTGAAATACATTTTAACAGGGAGAGGAAACATGTTTCTTTGGGATTTCTACCTATCTAGTTTTACATAAGAAGTCCTAAACTACTCTTGAGTCTTCGGATTGGCCTTCCTTGGATTTGATATCGAGGAGGTCGCTAAGAGACCTTGTTGATCGATTGCCCCTTGTCTTTATGACAATCCTATCTCCGTGAGCATAAAGGGATTGGGGCCCCTCTTATGAAATGAATTGATGTGCATGCCATGAGTCCTTAGGGTCACATGGGAACCTTTAGGATTTGGGTCGGTTTAATGCACGGAAGAGTGAACTAGGTGTCACTCTCTTTGGGTTGATCATATGCATGAGAATGCAGTGGCTTGAGTTACTTGGAACTCTCGTCTTGACATAAAATATGGAATGCAAGAAAATGGGTGCATAGAGTATAAGGAGAGAGAATACAAGTGAAGTAAACATGCATCTATGAATAGTTAGACGGGCATTATAACAGTAAGAATACAGTCATTATAACAACAAGAATAAGCATGTATAAATGAAAAATAAGAGCAGTCGCCCTTTTCTCCATGGTTTTGAAAACGATACGTGTGTCTTAAATCCGACAGAGGTTTGGCTACGCATGGTGTCTATATGAGCATGAGGTTGAGGGTTGACTAATGCATCCTAAAAAGACTCGGTCCCCAGATCTTCAAACCTAGGCCCACTCCCCGAGGTGGTGCCATGATCAGTTGGTGATCCGAGTGGGGGAGCCATCAAGAGGCCATAGGCGAAGAAACTGACACAGCATCTTGCCCACAACCAATATACCGTTCCCCCTTTCTAACTAGAAGGGTCATACCGGGGTAAAAATGCAAGTATACAGAATGCAAGTGCACATGCAGTGTGTGTGTGTGTGATTTTTGAAAGCGGAGGAAAGAGCCCACAACTCCCATTCATCCTGTTTATCACATTCATGCATGGCAGTTAATAAAATTTAAACAAAAAGCGCACCTACAAAACAAAAAATGCAAGAGTTAGTATGTGGATAGAAAACTTAATATAAGATAATATGAATAAATGCATGTTTTTTGAAAACAATTTTGAAAATTTAGTTTTGAAAATTTAAAGTGAATAGGAATGAATAAGTTAATTGAAGACTCTACATGGGTGAAGGGTAAAGAGACATCACTACGGCCTAACCCTCTAAGTGTCCCCAGCGGAGTCGCCAGCTGTCACGCCCAGATTTTTCGCACTCGAGGAATACGCACACAAGCGGAAAAAATACTGTACTCTCTCGTTAAAACCCATCCTCCTAGAAGAATGAGTGCGACTAGGTTTGAATTGAAAATTGATTTGAATAAAGGGTTTTTGGAAAACATTTGGAGTCACCACCTAACTTTGATTAATGTGAGTTAGGTCACCTAAAAACTAAGCATAATCTGAAGACTACACTTAGGGTTTTCGGAAAACGATTTTGAAAAACATCCTCACGAGAGGGTTTTTAGGAAAACAGGTTATTTAGCAACCTTTAGAAAATATTAAGCCATTTTTTGGAAAATAACTCCATTTTGGTCTTTGAAAACAGTGATCCTAGGTTCGGAGTTTGGTTACATGTAGGGAAGACGCACTAAGCCATCACCCTACCCTACCCTTGCGGTATCTACATGTCTATTCACCCTAAATTCACCTATGAGAGCCTTCAACTAACAAATGTCCAATCCTATCCACTTTTAGAAAAAGAATGTTTAAAAAGACATGATGCATGATATGTACAATGCAAAGAGGGTCGTGAGCATACAAGGTTAAAGTCTTTCACCATATAATTAAGGGAACCGAACCCACGTGGCCTCCAGTTAGACTAAAAGAAAGCCTCCGACACAGTGACCTTCCAATAGCCTAATCCTACACATAGACCGGGAAATCTCTTGTTTCAAGCATGCAAGATAGGGGGGAAAAAGATGGGGGATTAAAATAGAAGAAAACGCAAGTGGGTTCAAAGGGAGAAGAGAGGGGGGAAGATGCGTAAACGTAAACAAGAAGCCTACCTTGTGTTTTCTTTATTTTGCTTAGCTTTGCGAGCTTTGCTTTGCTTGTCTTACTTCGGTCTTCACTTCAGTCTTCAAAAGTTTGTTTTCGATCTTCAAAACTTTGTAGTTGCAACAATCCAAGTCTTCAATGGAGGGTTGGAGGCTAGTGTGAGAGTATATGAGAGTGTATGAGTGTATAGGAGGCTAGGGTTTGTGTATGGAGGCAACGGTTTGGAAAACCTAAAGAAACTAGGGTTTAGGGAGGCTACGAGCTCTGTGTATCGAAAAATAAGGTTTTTAGACTAAGTTTGCGGATCTCTTTCACGCTGGAGGAGGCTCTGTATTTATAGAGAGAAAATAGACCTGGCACTTGTTGCAGTGGCGCCAGGCCAAACTTTACATTGGCACCACTAGAAGTGGCGCCAGGCCATTTTTTGGCTTGGCGCCACTACTAGTGGCGCCAGCCACTTAGAAATGTTTGTAAGGTCGGCAAGCAATGTATCTTGAGAAGATTTGGGCGCCTGTACTAGTGACTACCATGCAATTTTTAGCCTAGTTTTACTAAGAGTGGCTTCAGAAGGTCCGAGAAGGATTTAAAGGACCAGGAATGGCTCAAAAGGCTGAAAAAGGGACAGAAACTCTTAGAATAGAGTCCCGGAGGTAGTGGACTTGAAAAAGGATGACAAATTTGTCGGAAGGGTTGACCGGGCCGTTAGGGGCAAAACGGTCAACTGGATCAAAAAGCTGCTGGGACGGACTCGGAATGTCCCAAAAGAAGACTCGACATTTGGGAACATTATTTAGAATGTTCCCAAAGGTTACTGATTTGATACCCAAAGACGGTGTGGTCGGAAAAGGTGACCGGTCCACTAGGAGCAAAACTGTTATTTCGCACCGGGTTTGCCGGAATTGACTCAGAATAATTCGGAAAGATAATGGAAGTTCAGAAATACTATATAAAGCATTCCCAGGAGGTTACTAATTTGATACCCAGAGCCGGTGTGTTCCTCGAGGCGTTCGGATACCTAGGGGCAAAATGGTCATCTTGACTGAAAAGTCTAAGAATTGGCCCAAAACTGACTAGAAGGCACCTAATCATGCCAGATTGCTTTTAAGACAATCTTGGAAAGGGTGGACTTACCATTTTGAGAACTTGCGTGTGTTCTCGAGAAACATGCCAAAAAATGGCCCTCGGGGCAGTTTGGTTTTCACCGAAGTAAACTAGCAGGCACCGGTGTTGACCTGGGTTTTGAGTGTTTCCATCACTCTAACGGCGGTCTCATGATACAGGGGTTTGTTGGAAATTCCCTAGATCGACTCGTTTACGAGTATTTTCGCTACTCTGACAGTTGCAATGTTTGCGAGTACTTTCGCTACTCTGACGGTTCGCGATCATTCCCGAGACTACCTAATCTCGGGATGTTGCTAAAGGGACTTAGCGCCTAAGAAGTCAACTTTCTCAAAAGGTGTGCCAAAATGGACATTTCTGTATTGGTGGGCTAGCAGGCGCCAAAGGTGGATCGTTCTACCATCTAGGGGACTTGGGGTTTTATCCTGGTCGACAGGTTTGAAGGGACTTACCGTTCCGAATAGACTTTCTTCGAAAAATGTGCCGAACAGGATAGACTTGCCATCTCGAGAAATCAACTTTCTCAAGAGAGAGATTAGAATTGGAATTGAAAAAGGGGACTTACTGTCTTCGGGAAGACTTGCCTATAGGATTGAAAAGGGACTTACCGTCTTCGGGAAGACGCGCCTATTGGAATTGAAAGGAGGACTTACCGTCTTCAGAAAGACGTGCCTATTGAAATTGAAAAGAAGACTTATAGTCTTTGGAAAGACGTGCCTATTGGAATTGGAAAGAACAATGCCCCTAAGGGCATTTTGGTCATTTTGCTTCTATTTGGGCCTAGTGGGCCCGCGAAGCAATAGATAGACGGAATTAGACTTGAAAAGTTAATTTGACTCAAAATATGTCCACATTGACTTGAATATAAGTCTGGACAGACTGTAGACTGTTGAGCGGTCAAAAATGGAGTGCTTACAACCTCCACCCAAAGTGAGCTTTAATGCAAATCACTTTGACTTTTACCCTAACCAAGAGCAAGTACATCCAATTGAACAAATTCATCTCGTCACTAACTTTAAGATTGAGTACACCATTAATCAAACCACCCTTTCTCAAAACTTTGAGTCTAAGGAAGACGTTCCTAAGGTTAGTGAGGAAATTAACAAAAAATGAACCTTGGAATAAAGACTGTGAGAGAGAGGAGTCCAAGATTGAGAACTCCAGGAAAAAAGAGAAGAGTGGAGAAAATGGTAGTGATGAGATTACCTTTAGTGAGAATTTTGGTTTATCAAATGTTGGGTATGTGCATGTGAAAGAGGATGTTAATGGTCTAAAGGTCATTCCTACCATGTCTAGGGATCATGAGATCCCTACTTTTGACCCTCTAGCACCTATTCCTTCCCTGCAGAGTCTTTGGAGCTCTATTTCTCAACATTAGAATCAAACATCATTCCCATGGTTGACTAACCAAAAGAAGGGGAAGGTCAATCATTTCATGGCATGAGCATCATTAGCACCTTTGTGTATGATCATTTTGAATTTTTTACATTTCATGACCCACTTTACTCTTATGTGCATTCATATTATATCATTAAATTTATCAAAGAGGTCGCCATTGTATATTCTCATATTTGCATGAACTTTTTAAAAGTCTCTAGGTTGAATGTGTTGGATGATGGTAAATTTTCACTTTATGACATTGGGTGATTCTCTCTCCAAGTTGTGTAAGAGTAGAAGTAGTTATTTTTGTTTATTTATTTTCTTAGTTTATTTTCTCATTCTAAGTTAGGAGTACGTTAGGCACTCTATTTTCTCTTCTCCCACCATTTAAATTGCATTTTATGCATTGAGGACATTATATCATTTTAAGTTAGGGGTGGGTAGAGGTTTTTCCCCTATTTTTGGCTTTTGTTTCTTTGGCTTGCACTTTTTATTTTGTTTCTTTGTTATGCATCCTACCAAAAATAATTAAAAAAATAAAAAATTATCCATATTGAAGTATCTCATGGTCTCGATATCGATCCTTTCATTGATTTTACACATTTATTCATGATGTATTGACTCTTTATTTCTGAAAACCATAACTTTACTTGTGAAAGTATCTTTTAAGATTAGAAGATAAGAATTCTTGCATGTATCTTTATTCAAGATGATATTCATTCACTCCTCATACCCAACATATTGTGGAGATTGCTTAATTCATGCATTTATAGAGAGGATTACATCATTGTGCACAATCATACTTTACAACATAATTTGTTATTAGTTTTTACATTTTCATTCTTACATTAGTGAAAATTATTACATTATGAGTTTTAGAGCATTTATCACCTTTTGGAGCGTTTAGATTTACTCAATGATAGTTTGTTCACCATCATTTAATTCAATAGATTCATTATGCTTGTATTTGATTCATGAGATAATTTTTTATCTTGATATTTATACTTGTACTTTATAAAATACTTCGATTGCACAGCTTCTCTTCCAAACATCACACTCCTACTATGAATAAATAATTTTGCCTACACCATAGAGCAGCAAATATGTGTCTGCATGTGATCTCGTGCAGAGAAAGTGAACATCTGTGCATATATATACACTTACCGATGCACACATTCTATATTCATATGCTAGTTCTATTCTTATGTAGTAGGCATAGAATACGAAAACTTTATTTGATGCCAATGAGAAAAAGAAAACTTGGAACTTGTATAAGCTTCGCGTGTGATATAGCTGGCTTTCTCTTTGACTTTATTTTTGTTCTTTGTTTTTTCACAAACCCGTCACCTGTTTGAAATCCCAACCGTTAACCGAATCAAAAAAAGTCCGAGCATTAGTTCAATTGATGAATCAACGGAAATTGAATGGTGATATCATAAATATATCGTAAATACATATTAATGTACAAATAAATAGATAGACAAACTACAAAAAAAAATTTGTAACATAAAAAATTTATAAATTAAAAGCTTAAGTTAGTTTTAAAAAATTATTATTTTGAACTAGTTCTAAAAGAGATTTTTTAAGCGAGGAATCAAACAAGCTTAAAAAAACAACATCCAAACACCCCATTCTTCAATTGTTTTCTTCATTTCAAAAACAGCAAACAAATAAATGCACCAATTAATAATTTCAATTCTCTTGCAATCATTACATAATTGTATTAGTCTAGAAGATGTACTGATTCATAATTTGCCCACACTCCACATGCATGCATTTTCAACATGGATTCAAGACACGGGCGCCGCGGTGGAGAAATATTAGAGATTGAAGACCTGGAGAATTACAGCATTGGGAACCTAACAGAACTGAGTATATCTAAGTCAATTTGAACAATTTACTAAAAGGAAGCCACAATATATATATATATATATATGATGGCAGAGAATCTACATATACATATATTTCAGTTCCATGATATATATACATATATATGTAGATAAATAATTGGTGGACTTGTTATATCTATCCATTGTGGGTCGCAGCAAGGGTGCACTGTCGATCGAGAGAGAGAGAGAGAGAGAGAGAGAGCAAGCAGTTTTGCATGGAGAAGTGCTGGATTTGCAAAGAACTGCAGAACAGTTTCGCATGGCGATGGGGGGCAAGAGGGTAGATTGCAATCTGCAAATCTGAAGACTGGAGCCCTAAAAAACTCGAACATGTAGAGATGTTTCAAACCGGCCGGTTCAAACGGTTTGCCAGTTTGATTGCTGGTTAGAGCAGTTTTAACCAAATAGAATGGTTTTTTATCTATAACGGGTTTAGGAGTTAATCTAGACTGTTACTTGGACCGGTTTTCTGTTTAATCGCCCAATTTGATCTCATTTTTAAAACAATGCGTCCAAAGCTTTCAATTTTTTAAAACACATTTCAGCATGGCTACTACATGCCAACCTACCTTCTTTGACTCCACATGTAGACGCCCAATATGATTTTTTTTTTTTTTGACCTTTTGGTGAAAAAAAAAGAAAATAGTTAAACTACGCCGCAATTTTGTCAAGGCACTACGCCTACACCAATATTAGTGGGGGTAAGAAC
This sequence comes from Euryodendron excelsum, assembly GCA_033060915.1. Classification (NCBI taxonomy): domain Eukaryota; kingdom Viridiplantae; phylum Streptophyta; class Magnoliopsida; order Ericales; family Pentaphylacaceae; genus Euryodendron; species Euryodendron excelsum. Next base: position 17,221,859 of record CM065386.1, read on the forward strand.
TCCAAATAAGACCCCGTTCAGAATTACGCAGCGAACTTATCAAGATATAGATATGCACTCATGGGGTTGTGAAGTATTGATGAATCCAACAAATAGTTATAGGGAGACTCAAATCCAAACACTTAAGGTGAGAAGTATGAGCTCTTATAGTTGACCCAATCCTTTGTTGGTGACCCAACCCCTGTGTTGGGCCTTTGTGGAGCCTAGTTTTTTTTTTTTTGTTGATCCGATTTGAAGACCCGACCCGATCCGGATAATGTTGCGTGGTTTTTAATGAAAAATTTTCTGAGGCTTAGTCCATGAGCGCTCGGGCTTGGGCTTTTTTTTGGCTTGCTTTATAGCCCATTGTGAATCCTGTGCGTAGAATGTATGAAACGCAATTTTGAGATTTGGGTTCATGGTCAGTTGTGTTTCTGTAGAGAGGAGAAAAACTGTAGCCGCACTTTGTATTTTTCCTTAATCATAGTGAAAATTCTTGCAACTCTGTGGACGTAGGCAAATTGCCGAACCATGTAAACATTGTCTTGTGCGTGTGATTGTTTTCTTTAGCGTGTGTTTTTCTCTATTTTTGTTTCTCATAGATTGGGAATTTCTGTTCAATTCCCTACAACTGGTATGAGAGCTTAGGATTAGGTTCGAGTGGGAGCAATGGCAGAGGAAGCAGGAAAAACGTCTGGAATAGAAAAGTTTGATGACACAGACTTCGCGTATTGGAAGATGCAGATTGGAGATTATCTCTATGGGAGGAAATTGCATCTGCCTCTTTTGGGGACAAAACTTGAGGCAATGAAGGCTGAGGAATGGGAGCTTTTTGACAGACAGGTACTGGGAATTATCAGGTTAACGTTGTCTAGGTCTGTTGCACATAATGTTGTAAAGGAGAAGACCACAGCAGATTTGATGAAGGCTTTGTCCGGTATGTATGAAAAGCTGTCAGCAAACAACAAGGGACATCTGATAAAGAAACTCTTCAATTTGAAGATGGCAGAGAATGCATTAGTGGCACAACATCTGAACGAATTTAACATTATCGCAAATCAATTGTCGTCTGTAGAAATTGATTTTGATGATGAGATCCGTGCACTGATCAATTTGACTTCTTTGCCAAACAGTTGGGAAGCAATGAGGATGGCAATAAGCAATTCTATGGGAAAGGAAAAGCTGAAGTACAATGACATCCGAGATTTAATTCTTGCTGAGGAGATTCGCAGAAAAGATGCAGGTGAAACCTCAGGATCTAGCTCTGCCCTAAACCTTGAGACAAGAGGCAGAGGTAATGAGAGAAATTCAACCGGGGCAGATCAAAAACCAGAAATTCTAATCAGAACAGAAGCAAATCTAGATCAGGCCAACAAGTACAATGTTGGAACTATGGGAAAACAGGTCACTTTAAGAAGCAATGCAAAAGTCCTAAGAAGAAGAATGAAGATGATTCTGCCAATGCTGTAACAGAAGAGGTACAGGATGCATTACTTCTTGCAGTAGACAGTCCACTTAATGATTGGGTTTTGGATTCTGGATTCAGGAGCTTCGTTTCATACCACTCCACACCGAGAAATCATACAGAATTATGCTACAGGTGCTTTTGGTAAGGTATATTTGGCTGATGGTTCAGCCTTGGATGTTGTGGGTATGGGAGACGTCCGGATATTGTTACCCAAAGGGTCTATTTGGTTACTGGAGAAGGTTCGACATATTCCTGACCTGAGGAGGAATCTGATTTCTGTTGGACAACTTGATGATGAAGGGCATGCAATACTATTTGTTGGTGGTACTTGGAAGGTTACAAAGGGAGCTAGGGTATTGGCTCGTGGAAAGAAGACTTGTACTCTATATATGACCTCAAGTCCAAAGGACACAATTGTAGTTGCTGATGCAAGTACTGATACAAGTCTATGGCACTGTAGGCTTGGTCACATGAGTGAGAAAGGGATGAAGATGCTGCAGTCAAAAGGAAGACCACCAGAATTGAAGTTCATTGATTTTGACATGTGTGAAAGTTGCATCTTAGGAAAGCAAAAAAAGGTGAGTTTCTTGAAAACTGTTAGGACACCGAAGGCTGAAAAATTGGAGTTAGTACACATTGATTTGTGGGGGCCTTCTCCGGTTGCATCCCTTTGAGGTTCAAGGTACTATATCACTTTCATTGATGACTCAAGCAGAAAGGTATGGGTTTATTTTCTGAAAAATAAATCTGATGTATTTGAAACTTTTAAAAAATGGAAGGCCATGGTTGAGATAGAAACAGGTTTGAAAGTAAAATGTTTGAGGTCAGATAATGGAGGAGAGTATATAGATAGAAGGTTTAGTGAGTATTGTCCTGCACAGGGAATTAGGATGGAGAAGACCATTCCTGGGACACCACAACAGAATGGTGTGGCTGAGCGCATGAATAGAACTCTCAATGAGCATGCTAGGAGTATGAGATTGCATGCTGGACTACCAAAAACTTTCTGGGCTGATGCTGTTAGCACTGCAGCTTACCTGATAAACCGAGGACCATCAGTCCCCATGGAGTTCAAACTTCCTGAGGAGATTTGGAGCGGTAAAGAGGTAAAGTTTTCACACTTAAAAGTTTTTGGTTGTGTTTCTTATGTTTACATTGATTCTGATGCTCGTAGTAAACTTGATGCAAAGTCTACAATATGTTTTTTCATTAGCTATGGTGATGAGAAATTTGGCTATAGGTTTTGGGATGAACAAAACAGGAAAATCATCAGAAGTAGAAATGTAGTATTTAATGAACAGGTTATGTACAAATACAGGTCAACTGTAGTGTCAGATGTTACAAAGATAGATCAAAAGAAATTTGAGTTTGTCAACTTAGATGAATTGACTGAAAGTATTGTCCAGAAAAGGGGTAAAGAAGATAAGGAGAATGTAAACTCACAGGTAGATCAGAGTACACCTATAGTTGAAGTTCACAAATCTTCCAGAAATATTAGACCTCCACAGCGTTATTCACCCGCTCTAAATTATCTCCTATTGACTGATAGTGGTGAGCCAGAATGCTATAAAGAAGCCTTGCAAGATGAAAATTCAAGCAAGTGGGAGTCAGCCATGAAGGATGAGATGGATTCCTTGTTGGGGAATCAGACATGGGAACTGACTGAGTTGCCAGTAGGAAAGAAGGCTTTGCACAACAAGTGGGTATAGAGGATAAAGAATGAGCATGATGGTAGCAAACGCTACAAGGCCAGATTAGTTGTTAAAAGGTTCTAGCAGAAGGAGGGCATTGACTACACAGAGATATTTTCTCCTATTGTGAAGATGTCAACAATCAGACTGGTACTGGGAATGGTGACTGCAGAAAATTTACGTCTTGAGTAGTTCGATGTGAAGACAGCATTCCTTCATGGTGACTTGGAGGCAGACCTTTACATGACTCAGCCAGAAGGGTTCATTGTTCAGGGACAAGAGAATCTAGTCTGCAAACTTAGAAAGAGCTTTTATGGCCTAAAACAAGCTCCTAGACAGTGGTATAAGAAATTTGACAGTTTTATGCATAGAATTGGGTTCAAGAGATGTGAAGCTGATCATTGTTGCTATGTTAAGTCTTTTGACAATTCTTACATCATATTATTGTTGTATATGGATGACACGCTTATTACAGGTTCTAGCATTGAGGAGATTAATAATCTGAAGAAGCAATTGTTTAAACAGTTTGCAATGAAGGATTTGGGAGCTGCAAAGCAAATCCTTGGTATGAGAATCATTAGAGACAAGGCTAATGGTCCTTTGAAGCTTTCACAGTCAGAGTATGTGAAGAAAGTTCTCAGCAGATTCAACATGAATGGAGCTAAACCAGTGAGCACTCCTTTGGGTAGTCATTTCAAACTAAGTAAAGAACAGTCACCGAAGACAGAAGAAGAAAGGGGCTATATGAGCAAGGTGCCCTATGCCTCAGCTATTGGCAGCTTGATGTATGCTATGGTGTGTACAAGGCCAGACATTGCACATGAAGTGGGAGTTATGAGCAGATTCATGAGTAAGCCTGGAAAACAGCATTAGGAGGCAGTCAAGTGGCTTCTGAGATATTTTAAGGGTTCATCAGATACATGTTTTTGCTTCATAGGTGCAAGTTTGAAATTGCGGGGTTATGTAGATGCTGATTTTGCTGGTGATATTGATAGTAGAAAGAGTACTATTGGGTTTGTTTTTACTCTGGGTGGTACAGGTATATCTTGGGCTTCAAATCTACAAAAGATTGTCACATTGTCTACTACAGAAGCTGAGTATGTTGCAGCAACTGAAGCTGAAAAGGAGATGATTTGGCTATATGGTTTCTTAGATGAACTGGGTAAGAAGCTGGGCATTCTACACAGTGACAGTCAAAGTGCAATCTTTCTTACAAAAAATTCGACCTTTCATTCAAAGTCGAAGCATATACAGACAAAATACCACTTTATTCGTTGCCTTGTTGAAGATAAGTTAGTAATACTCGAGAAAATTTGTGGATCTAAAAACTCGGCAGACATGTTGACTAAGAGTGTCACTATTGAGAAGCTGAAGCTGTGTGCAGCTTCAGTTGACCTTCTAGCTTGAGGACACGAGGATGAGTTGTAGGGATGAGGGATTTTTTTTTTGGAGAATTGCGGCTGATGTTGGTGATTGAACTAGCCTCCAAGTGGGAGATTTGTTGGGCCTTTGTGGAGCCTAGTTTTTTTTGTTGATCTAGTTTGAAGACCCGACCCGACTGGGATAATGTTGTGTGATTTTTAATGAAAAATTTTCTGAGACTTAGTCCATGAGCGCTTCGACTTGGGCTTTTTTTTTTTGGCCTACTTTATAGCCCATTGTGAATCTTGTGCGCAGAATGTATAAAACACAATTTTGTGATTAGGGTTCGTGGTCGGTTGTGTTTCTGTAGGGAGGAGAAAAATTGTAACCGCACTCTGTATTTTTCCCTGATCATAGTAAAAATCCCTGCAACCTGTGGACGTAAGCAAATTGCCGAACCACGTAAACATTGTCTTGTGCGTGTGATTGTTTTCTTTGGCGTGTGTTTTTCTCTATTGTTGTTTCTCACAGGTTGAAAATTTCTGTTCAATTCCCTACACCCTGTTAGTGACCCAATGTGAATCTCAAGGCTTCATTGTGAAGAACCAAAATACCACTCACTTCCAGTGCAACGCATCACCATTCACCAGATATTATGTAGATTATTTGATGATTTTAAAATATGCTCTGATGTCCAAACTTACCCAATATTGATACTTCTTTTTGATAGTAGGGAAAGAGAAAGAGACAAGATAAAAGAGACAACAACACCCCAGCAATATTTTTTTCAAAGACTTCTGAAGGGTAAAAAAAAATAAGAGACTTCGAGCATGAGTTCTTCCAATTGATAATAAGCATACTCCTTTTGGGTGAGCTTAATTCTCTTTTTGACCTTTTCTTAATATTTTATTATTTTAGGTACTCGAATATTGAGAACTTTGGTTGGCCCAATTTGGAACTTCTCTTCCAAGCATCACTCTCTACTATGAATAAATATATGCCAATACGATGCATACACGGAAGGGCAAATCTGTGTCTGCATGTGATCTTGGGCAGAGAAAGTGAACGTCTGTGCACATTCGCACACAGACGTACACATTCTACATTCATATGCTAGTTCTATTCTTATAAAGTAGGCATAGAATACAAATTTTTAATTGGCTGCCAAGGGAAAAAAATAAAACGGAAAACTTGGATAAGCTTCAACTTTGTTTTTTTGTTTTTTTGGCTCAATTTTAGTTCTCTTGTTTTTCCACACGGCCGTCACCTCCAAGTCTTTCAATTATTTAAAAACACATTTCACGTGCCTACTGTGCCAACCCACACCTTTGACTCCGCATGTAAAGAGGAGCAAATATGAATCTCAAGGCTGCATTTTGAAATACTAAAACACCAGTCGCTTGCAGGCCAACACATCACTACACTTTATGTCCACACCAGTCACTTGCAGGCCAACACATCACAACACTTCATATCCCGTCGTAATTTAAACACGTGATTATTTCAGTACTATGGTTCGATAAATGTGTTTGAACCATAACACACTTCACTTAACAGGGGTCCACATTTCATTATGAAAGGACGAAAATGATGCGATACTCGAAACAGAGTGAACAATTTATCGGTTTGAACTTTCGGTGATGGATGGATTTCACCTTTCACCGAGTGAAAGCTAGTGCCAGTGCCATCTTGCTTATTTGATTTACTGTATAGTGATCTAAACACTAAATATTTCGTATAAAAATTATATAAAATTGAGAAAATAATATAATACAGATAATTCTAGGATAAAAATTTTATAAATAGTACTTAGTAATACGAATACTTGATTACGTTGAATTATAAAAATATTATATAATATAAAAAAATTGGTCCAATTAAAATATTAAAATTATATGATACGAACGCTTTTGGAAGTGATCTCAAGGTTCTCGGGATTCAACCCTATTAATTTTAAGAATTTACTGTCATTGTTGGTGATGGGACCTTTTGAAATTATTGTGATACGGCCAGAGAGTCAGACTTGAGAGAGAAGATTAAAGGCGTCACTTCTGATAAGATATTTTCACTTCCAACAATGCGTGCACACCACCCCAGCCTCTCTCCCAATCTGACAGCCATAGTCCCATTCGAAAATTTTAAATCACTAATTTGAGACCCCAAACCAAAAATCCATTTTGCATTTCAGAATTGACTTGATCGATCATTACAAAAAAAAATACAAATAAAAATTAATAATAATTAAATTTATATATAGTAAATATGTAAATTTTTATAATATATATATACCATTAATCTCAATTCAATTCCCATGTCAGATCAAATGGATCTTTGATTGATTTAGATTGAAAAATGCTCTCATGTGAGATTCAGTGGGCCTTTGACTGATTTGGGTTGAAAAATGCGAATAATCTATAACGAACTTAAACTAAATCAATCTAAAGAAGTCTGTTTTTTTATTTTTTTATACACCTTACTTAAAATGATTCTTAAATTAAACTACTTGGTAATGTAAGAACAGTCAAAGTCTCAAATTTATTCGTTTCACATAGGTTAGAAATCAATTATATAACAAACGAAATTTATATGGTTTGGTGGTATTGCAAGACCTCGAAAAAGTAGTGGGTTATAAGTAAGGATAACAATAACAAATATATATATATACAAACACACAAAAAGGTTATCAAATTTGGTTGATGTAACCATGTTCATTATAATATTTCTTCCCGTGAACAAAATTAAGTAAAGTAGTGATGGAACAGGTCATTTCTTACTGTTCATATATATTCAATTATTGGTGCAGCCATATAGAATGCGAGCGATGCTTATATAACAGAAATGTTATTCTATATAAAACCTTACTAAAATGATGTAGTCGTGGCATTTTATAATTAAAAACTATCATAATGACTATTATATTTTTAAGTAAATGACTCTCATTTAATAATATCATTCGTGTGATAAAGTCTATATTATTTTTTTTATTTGTATAACATGACCCTAAACAATAGCTCAATTATCTAATTTTAATGTAACCCAGCTTGACATGGAGTAAAAGCATGGTTGGTGAAGAAAGAATTCTGAGTCACTTTCAAAATAGCTAGCTGTGTGTTACAACAACATTGATTGCTTTAAAGACTTCTGGAATCAACTACCACAGCACCACTGGCAATATTATAACCTTCCCCTTATCTTTTATCACTTCTTGTCTGTTTTTGGTTGTGAAGTAAATTGGGTTGAGAGAAAGAACATTGTATGGTCATAGAAGCAATCAAAAGATTCAAAACCCCTATGAATTAGACCAAATTTAACCAGAATTGTTCAGCATTTAAGCGACGCCCATACCAGATCGAATTTGAATACATTGTGAGTCCACTAAGGATCAAAATTGGAAAATTGCTACTGAGGCAAACACTGCTTCAAAACAAGTGATTCTTCAGATAATTTACATGTTTTTACAGTAGTGTAGTATATTCTTCTCAAATGTACAACTTCTATCTTGCCGATAGCGATGTGAAACTTATAGGTGAAAAAAAAATTAAAAAAATTCCACTAGTTTGCTTGAATGCCATTTGCACACCATTCCCTGCCTGAGAATGCAAACGATATAGGAAATGCCAAAAATACAACCTACTGGTTAAGATAAGTTACTTGTGTTATTATGTCTTTAAGATTAGTTCTTTGTGTTATTATGTCTTAAGATTCAAACTGCATTGAATGCTTGAACAATACTTCTTCATGTGTGTAAAAAGACTAAAAATCAAACAATAGTTGCAACTAATGCACAAGACTTTTTTTAGGCTATAGAGAGTTTAGACTTTCGACCGACTACTCTCTCGATTCTATACAAAGTCACCATCTATGAAAACAATTTATACTCCATACATTACGTGAATCATAGTTGATCACAGTGAGCATGCATGGGAAGAGATCAATTTTAAACTTTATGCTTAACCAATAGACGACCCAGGTGGTTCAATACACAAGAGTATTGAAAAATTATTGATTTCCATTAACCCAAACGTATACCATAATGCTCAAACAATTTAGCACTTACCATATGCTAGATCGTGATCTCTGTAAAAATCAAACACTTAAATCTACTTACAAAATAGTGGGTGTAAGAAAGTGTAGTGGAGATGTGTAACATATGAATATATTGTCATGGACTTTTCCAGAACTAAAGAGTTGCAAGGCTGACCTTAATCATCATCTAGACCTGTGTATATCCCCGTCCCATGAATAAGGTCACCCCCATCATGTCCCTCCATGAAGACCATAACCAAAGCAACCCTTAACAAATTTTTTTGTATTTTACTCATCTCAACTTCTAGTGACAACTGGGAAATGGAATCTCCAATTTGATAAAAATAAGTAAGGAATAGTTGTGAACAAGTACTGCTACCAAGGAGTTGGTTTGGCAATTAGAGTCTAGGGTTTGGGATATACTTCATTCAATATCTCAAATTAGAAACCTTTTAAGTGTTATAAATTTCTTTGGACTACCTCCAAAATTTTTAACTCGATAATTATTCGGCTTGCGTGTGACGGGAGAGCAAGTCCAGAATTAATTATAGTGCACACAAATTAGCTAAGGCACCCGGTCATAAAAAAAAAAAAAAAAAGTCACATTACCAAATATAATAGATTTTGGTGCAATGTATTAAAATTTTTGTAGTAATAATAACGTGATAGATTGTTAATGTTTTTGTTATGATTATATGTTGCAGCCAAATGGATTAGACTGAAGATTTCCGACAAGCAAGAAGCGAATATAAGCCGGATCCACTATTTTCTTAAGAAATTATTTAGTACTCTTAGAGTACCACGTGACCTTAATACTCATAGAGTACTATGTGACCTTGTTTCACCAAACACATTATTTGTGTATCCCACTCCATTCTTTGTCAATATTTAGATCTACAAAATAGGAGAGTGGATTGATCACTTAGTGGCAGGATTCACTAATATTGTGGGTCAGTTTGAGAGGGCTTAAACCGAGCTTTTTTTTGTTGTTGTAGGCTAAGATAAGAAAAAAGCATAACAAAAATTATGTTTTTTTATTTAAAAACCAAAAAAAATAACCCAAAAAAACTTATCAAAAACTCTACCAAACGGTCATGTGTTTGGTGGAGCAAGGTGCTTCAAGAGAAGTGAACAAAATTTTCAATTTCATACCATTTTTATTCACCACAGAATATTCAAGTTTTCGACCGATTACTTTCTCAAATTCATGCAAATTACCATTTACATAAATTACATAAATTTATGCATTAAATGAATAAAAATTAACCACAAAAAAGTGTGATTAAACTTAAAATATCTAGCATAATGGGCAGTTGACCACTGAATCACGTTATAGTTCCAATTTCTTAGTAAGGTATACACAAAAACACGCCTTTTTTTGTTTCTTGAGATAACAATACAACTACATGCTCAAAACATGGCAACTTTTGCAAGGTTAAAATTTATAAGTGGCAAGTTAGAAGCTATTTTTAAAAGTAATTTTTTAAATAATTTTTTAAAATTGTAATTTAGGAAACAAATTTTTTAAATAATTTTCTAATTACTTCTTCAGAATGAGCCAAATAACATTTTAAAAATAAGTTAAAATAAGCTGGCCAACACTCCTAATACCCCCGAAACCTCTCTCACCCTAAGGGCATTTTTGGTTGAGAGATAAAAGTGAAAGATTAGATTAGTTATAATTTAAAATTAATTTTTCTATTAATTTTTTTATTTTTAATATAATATTTTAATAAAATAATATTTTTTATCCCTATCATAATCTTATCTTAACTACATATAGTATGATAATCCTCTATCACATTAAATATTATTTATCATTTATTATTATTTTTTTAATCTCAAAATATTACTTATTTTTATTTTTTTTACCCCCAACCAAATATGTCCCAAGAGTATAGGATGTTATGGGAACTGTCTGTACTAACCTCAGCCAGTCCACCTGCCACGATGGCCCCATCCAATTCATATTCTCCACCCTCTCTTTGATTACTTCTAAATCTCACTGAAAATTGGATAACAACCAAATTTAATATGGCACACATCTCTAGGATCCCAAAACAATATTAATTTCATCGAATTAAACCACTGTCTTCAAATGTTGGTTGATATATATATATAGAGAGAGAGAGAGAGAGAAAAGATGCATCGTGTGTAATGGGTATAGTACGCGCTTGTACTCTCCAGCTGTCTTTGCCGTCAGCAAAGTTCAAATAGAAACAAAACCCAAAGCAGATAAAGTGAATGCCCTCATTTCAATAACCCCATCTGTTCATACTCGCAGGTGACTGACTCTCTTTATCGAGAATGCCCATGCTTGCCCTCCTAATTATGCCCCCTTCTTGATTGATTTTTTGGGAATTTTATTAAAGTTAATTTTATGATTCCTACATAATTCATCTATATAAACTTTATTAATAATAATTATACTTTTTAAACTATAAGCTAAAATGATAAGTATCTCGATTTTAAATAAAAGAAGCATAAACAATCATGTCAATTCTTATAAAAATTTTATACAAAAACTTTAGTTATATAACATAATTTTTATGTTTAAATTTAAGTAAAATCATTTTTACACTAAAAAGTTGTCATTAAGGTGCACTTTGGTTTGTGGGTAATAGTACATTTATCCAAAAATATATTGAATTATATAAACTCGCACCAAATTATACAAACTTGTAAACTTGACCTACAAAAAGTAATAATTTTATATAAAATAATACTATACAACTACAAGATACACACAAACTCTATTTACATAATAATGTTTTTGAATTAAAACATTTTACTTTCAAACATAATACTCTTCATGATCGCGTTTAATTTATAACAATATTATTTTTCACATTACTCAAATGAAATTTTATACAACAATAGCATTTTCTTTTTATATAAATAAATTCAAAAATCTCAAATTAACCATTATCTAAAACTCAATTCAAGTAAACTAGCCTTTTTTTGTACCCAACTAATTGGGTTAACTACAACAATTATGTTTCTCATTTCTCTCTATAAAGTGTCATAATCCTACATAATACAAGAAACTTACTATAACAAGTAAACGTGTCGTCTAAGCAACGCGAGTAGAGAAGTATTGTGTACGCACGAGTTTATGCTTGAATTGAATCGAAGAGAGAGAATCGAACGTTTGAGAGCAAAACAGGGCTCGCATTTAACTGCTACTGCCAGTGACAACTGGCCAGAGCAGTGACCAGCTGTAGAAATCCACGTGGCGGAATGTCATTTGCAAGGATCTGCACTCATCCTTTGCCCCAGATAGTGACAAGTCGTACTGAGTGCCCCCCTTGCCTCACAGGGCCAGCTTTAGGCCAGCTAAGCCCAAGAGCTAACGGCTACAAAATTTGATTTTTATTCGATCGTCGAGGCCGAATCTGACGTGGACAGTGACATGGCACAAGTCAGGACTACGTGGAAACCGCGGTGGCAAATGTCTCTTGTCTAGGAAGCCAGATAAGATTGGCCATAAAAGGCCCACATTTGCTTGCATTGGCCTCTACAGAGCATTTGCAGAGTGGTAGCTTCACTGAGCTCTCTCTCTCTCTCTCTCTCTAAAAGCTCGCTCTATTTCTCTCTCTGAGTGATGGCTTGTTCATTGTCTATGGCTTGCATGCTCTTAGCTATCTCTACTGCTGTTGTAATGATGGGTTCGGTAACTTCGGTTAGCTCATCTAGGTTTGATGAGTTGTTTCGGCCAGGTTGGGCACAGGACCATTTCATCTATGAAGGAGAGCTTCTCAAGATGAAACTGGATAACTATTCTGGTATTATATCTGTTCTTTTCTTCGTGAAATCTCTGTTTTGGATCTTCTACTTATATCACAATGACCCTCTGTTTTCTGCATTTTATTGTCTTTGATCTTTGCTATTAATCTTCTGTGCTATTATTTTGTTCTCACAAATATATCTATGGAATTTTAGGAGCTGGGTTTTCATCCAAAAGCAAGTATATGTTTGGGAAAGTAACCATTCAGATCAAGCTCGTGGAGGGTGACTCTGCTGGAACTGTCACTGCTTTCTATGTGAGTCTAGACTAATGGTTCCTCATCTCCATCACACAAACAAAAATGATCTGGGTTTCATGCAAAAAAATTTTAAAATTGTAGGCGTAAATTGGATTCATGAATGGGCAGCAGTTGTAGCAGGCCGTTGCTTTCAGCCTCGTGAATTTGATTAAATTCCATTTACTTCCGCATTGAATAGCTTTCTTGCCCACTATTTTGTCCTTGAACCATTAATTTCTTGCAGTAGAGAACTTTAATATTGGATTTGATGATGACCATTTTCTTTACTAACCGAGCTACTTATACTGATATTTTTGTTTTTGGTTGATTTTGTTGATGTGCGCAGATGTCATCAGACGGTCCAAATCACAACGAGTTCGATTTTGAGTTCCTGGGCAACACCACTGGTGAGCCCTACCTGGTCCAGACCAACCTGTACGTTAATGGTGTGGGTAACAGAGAGCAAAGACTGAACCTTTGGTTCGATCCCACCAAGGACTTCCACTCATACTCCATCCTCTGGAACCAGCGCCAAGTTGTGTAAGTTCTCTCTCTCTCTCTCTCTCTCTCTCCAAAAAGATATATCTCTGCAAATATGCACAACATTTATATGCACAAACTTAGTCCTAACGTGGGCATGCCATGGCTCGTCAAGTTTGCATCATGGGTCTGAAAAGCACTGGACAATTTGCAGATCATGTTTCACCTAGTCCGGACTGAGCTATTATACGTCGGTTGGCACGCTTACACTGTCAAAATTATTGGCTATGGGGGATCACAATCTTGCATCATATATGCCTATGTGGGTCCCATGTTGATTTATAGATATATACATACAAATATGTTAATTTGGTTGGTTTTATGTTCAGATTTTTGGTGGATGATACACCAATTCGGGTTCACTCCAATTTGGAAAACAAAGGGATACCCTTCCCAAAGGACCAAGAAATGGGAGTCTACAGCTCAATTTGGAACGCCGACGATTGGGCGACGCAAGGTGGCCGTGTGAAGACAGACTGGACCCATGCACCCTTCATAGCCTCCTACAGGGGTTTTGACATTAATGCCTGCGAGTGCCCGGCCACGGTGGCGGCCTTCGACAATGCACGAAGGTGCGCCAGCAGCAGCGAGAAGAGGTATTGGTGGGACGAGCCCACAATGTCGGAGCTGAGCCTGCACCAGAGCCACCAGCTCTTATGGGTCAGGGCCAATCACATGGTCTATGACTACTGCACTGACACCGCTAGGTTCCCAGTCATTCCCGTGGAGTGTCAGCACCACCGCCACTAGTCATGTTGCGTTGCTCGTTACCTTGAACGGAGTTCAATAACACTTGTAAAAAAAAAAAAGGAAAAAAATGAAAATCAAAGTCCTAGACATGAACTCCATGTTGTTTCGTATTTTGGGTCTATTCAGTGTCAGGTTTGTAAGATATGACGTTCAGGTTAATATAAAATTTTCCAGTTTATCGGTCTCCTCTTGACTGCAACAGTGGGTGAACAAACTTTTTGTGACGCTAAAAGTAAATTCTTTTTTTTGTTTTTAATAACTTGTTAGAACATGTCGAGGTCCATCAGGACCAAACCTTAGTTTGGGTAAGCTGGCAAATGCCCTACAATTCTTCTTTCTCGGGTAGTAAAATACAAATTGTTTAGGGAGATTGTTGTCCCTAGAGTGATCGTCCAACGATTTTTTCTAAAAATTATTTCATATAACGCAAAGATTAAAACACGAGTAGATGCTCAGGTAAAGTTAGCAAATACTCACAATTCTCCGTTCTTGAATAAAATAATTAATAAATTGCTTAGAGGTTGGTCACAGAGTGATAACAATTTCTCTTAATTATATTTTATACAACGCAGAGAAGTCAAACTAGATATAATCTCTCTCAAATTGAGAGAAAATTTTACTGCTCATGTACAGCGTGTGGAAACTGTGCAAAGTTACTACTGCACTGCATTATTAATTCAATGGGTCCCATGTTCCATGAACATATCACCGAATATAATCATTCACGGGCTGCCTCACGGGAGGTAGAGAAAAGGAAAAATAGATAGAACAAAGAAGGGCATGCAGACAGGGTGGGACCAAAAATATAGTGGAGATTGGTGCTCCATTTTTTTTTTGTGGGGTCAGTAGTCAGTATTCAAGTGTCCTTGGAATGTGATAAGTCTACACAGCTTAAAAAGTTTCAACAGGTCAAGTAGATGAAGTTTAATCAAGTGCATGAAACCTCACTTTCTATCAAAAATTCAATTTTGATGTTCCCTGGGAACTTCTTATCCCGATTAGAGATTAACATCCTATTTGGGACTTGGGGAGGGAAGGAAAAAAAAATGAAAAACAAGTATTATTACCTCCTTGTTTGGTTTTATAAACAAAATGAAAGTAAAGTGAAAAGAGAGAATAATTTAAAAAAAATTTCACCCCTTTCTCTTTTCTCTCTCTTGAGAAGAATAAAAAGAGGAAGAAAAAATGCTGCCAAGTGTTGCCTGCAAAAAATATTTAGAACAAAAAGTTCCCACTTTCTTTTTTTTTTTTTTTTTTTTAGGAGAGCACCAAACTTCTTAAAGAAATTGTATTCAAGCAACTAATCAAACATGAAAAGGATGACGCCAGAATCAAATTAGTACTACTAAATATGTAAAGTGTCACCTATAATTATCAACTATACTGCAGGAAAATGCTAAAGCTTATTCCCTAACTGGACCACAATGTCAATCATTCTCTCCAAAGCATAGTAGTTAAGTTGGATATTTGCATATCACATCTAGCTAGGCACAATCATGCAATCCCAAGCCATATTCTAATAATGATAGACAGACAAACCGATAGAGAACTTTCAATGGCAAAAACTGTTGGTATACCCACTAATTTGTCTAGTGAGTTCCTGCGTTATGCAGAAGGATCAATAGCCAAGAACAAATGATTATTTGTTTACCTGTATTGCTCCTTGGAAAGAGAGGCGTATATTTTATGCTGCGGAAGAGGAAAGACAAGAACTCATAGTTGTGAAATATCAAAGTGAGGTAGTCTATACATACGATGATGATGCAAATGACAAGTACGGTCGGTCAGCCCATCCTTGGACAGACCAGACCAGCCCGGCTCGCGTATCCAGCTCAGGTCACCTCACTCCTAGGTCAGGTCCGTTAACAGAAAGAGCGGCAGAACTCAAGCGACACACTGGGCGGTGGCACGAAGGCACCCCGAGATTCCCGCCTGGTAAATAGCCCCCACGATCCCATGATTCGAGCGTTTCCCCCATGAACGGGAGCATGATCCATGGGGCCGAAAATCAAGGCACGATATACCCCCACGAAGTGGGAGGCATGACGAGGGGGGAGTGCAATTAACTGACCCACGAAGGTGCCCACGATCAAGAAAAACACTCCTATAAAGGGAACAGTTCTCACCTCCAAGAAGGTACGATTCTGCACCACCTTAGATACTCATTCTGTCCCTGTTTCTCTAAGCCTAACTTTGGCATCGGAGTGTCTTTGGCAGGCACCATACCGGTGTCCCATAGAGGGGGGAAACTCATCGCACCAGCAAGTTGCACCCGGGATTGGGAAAGACGTACCAGTTTATCGCATTATCAGTTGGCGCCGTCTGTGGGAACGACACTTCGATCTTTTCATGGTCTTGACCCAATCCGGTGCCGCGTCGACTAGGGAAGGTGGAGAGATGGAGGAACAAAGCACCGCCAGAATCGCTGCTTTGGAGCAGCAGATCATGGAGATGATGGCAACTATGAACCAACTCCAGTCCCGGAATCAAGAGTTGGAGAGGAGATTGCCTCCCCCGCCGGCGGCCCCAGGAACAGTAGACCCGCCGCCGCTAGGAGACCCACCATTACCTGCGAACCAGCCAGCGGCAAGGAACCAAGGAGGCGGCGCCGGCGAAGGAGCGGAAGACCCAGCGCCTCCGGGAGAGAACCCCCCCCCCCCCCCCCCCGAGAGGGGCCGGATTTCACGCTGACGAAGCCCAGAGTCACGCCGATCGGTCCAAAGCACCAACCGTGGTCCTCCCAGAACACACTGCCGAAACTCAACCGATATGGGACGAACAGCTGAAGGAAATGCAGGCTAAATTGGCAGGAGTGATAGCGGCGGTAAAAGAAAAGGGCCCCAGCACGGTGGAGGAGCTGGTAAGCCGGACAGACACGCCATTTACACCACAGTGATGAGGGTGCCCCTGCCCCCGAAGTTCAAAATGCCCACAATAGAGTCCTTTGACGGCACCAAGGATCCCCTGGATCATCTCGAGACGTACAAGGCTCTGATGGACCTTCAAGCGGTCCCCGACGAAATCATGTGCAGGGCATTCCCTACCACCCTTAAGGGTCCAGCAAGGATTTGGTTCCACAGGCTCTCCCCAGGGACAATTAATAAATTCGTGGACCTGAGCAGGCTGTTCGTTAGCCATTATATCGGGGGACAGAGACAGAGGAGGCCCTCCACCTCCCTGTTCAACATTAAGCAGCGCGAGAAGGAGACCCTGCGAGAATTTGTCACCCGTTTTAACCAGGAGACCCTTTATGTAGATGACCTGGATCAGAAAGTGGCGGTGGCGGCTTTCATCGCAGGGGTCAGGACCCCCAAGTTCCTGTTCTCCCTGGCCAAGGAGGCGCCCAAAACCATGGCTGCGCTAATGCTCCGAGCGCAGAAGTACATGAATGCGAAGGACACACTAAGAGCTCGGGAAGACCAGGAGGGCGTTGCAACCAGCCAGGACAAGAAAAGGATGGCGGAAGAAAAGAAAGACGACAGAACAGTAAAGGCCCCACGAGTGGCAGAGCAGAAGCCAAGGGGAGAGAGCGATAAGACCAAGCAGGCCAGGTATAACCAGTACTTCACCCCATTAAACACCTCTCTAGATCAAGTGCTCTACGAAATCAAGGGAGATGCGGCGCTGAGATGGCCCGGAAGGATGAGAACTCCACCAGAGAAAAGGCCGACCAACAAGTGGTGCCGCTTCCACCAAGACCACGGGCATGACACAGAGGACTGTTACGACCTTAAGCAGCAGATCGAACACTTAATCAAACAAGGGAAGCTGGGCAGGTACATAGCGGGGGGCAGACGTGATGAAAGGCGAGAGCCGGCACCAAGACAGGCCGAACAGAAAAGCCCAGAAAGGGGAAGGCCAAACCAGCAGCCTATGGGCGAGATTAGGGTCATTTCTGGTGGTTTCGTAGGTGGGGGAGAATCCTCATCGGCAAGGAAACGGCATGCAAGGGATGCGCGGAACCAGAGAGAAGTTATGTCCGTAGACCGGTCATCCAAAAAAGCCCGGGCTGAGCATGACCCCATCACGTTCACAGACGATGAAGCTGGAGCCATATGCCAACCTCATGATGACCCTTTAGTCATATCAGCTGTTGTGTCAAATTTTCTAATCCGTCGGGTCCTGGTAGACAGCGGCAGCTCGGCGGATATCCTCTTCCTGAAAGCCTTTGAGCAACTGAAGGTCGGCGGGAAGCAACTACAACCGGTTCACTCCCCCCTTGTTGGTTTCACTGGAGACCGAGTCACACCTCTAGGCTCCATCGCTCTACCAGTAACGCTAGGAACAGCGCCCAAACAGGCTACCAAGATGGTCACGTTTTTAGTAGTGGATTGCCCATCAGCTTATAACATCATTATTGGCAGAACAGCCCTCAATGAATTCAAGGCCGTACCATCAACTTACCACTTGAAAGTCAAGTTCCCCACATCCCAAGGAGTTGGGGAAGCTAGAGGCGACCAGCAAACCGCCAGAGAATGTTATATGGCGTCCCTTAAAGGGGAAACCCAGGAGGCTATGTTAATTGAAGAGCTGGAAGTTCGAGATGAAGAGGAGATCAAGAGAGGGGAACCAGTGGAAGAGCTCGAGGAGGTAGTAGTCGGAAAGCATGACCAGATCCAGACAGTGAAAATCGGAACAGCAGCTCCCGAAGAATTCAAGGAGAAGTTGAGGTCCTTCCTCAAGCATAACGCCGATGTTTTCGCCTGGTCTCATGAGGATATGCCGGGAATCGACACCCGGATTATTGCCCATCACCTAAACATAGACCCAAAGGCAAAACCGGTCAAACAAAAAAGGAGGTCTTTCGCCCCGGAACGCAACGAGGCAGTAGCAGACGAAGTCGAGAAACTGACCACCGCAGGCTTCATAAAAGAAGCCCAATACCCGACCTGGCTATCTAATGTAGTGATGGTCAAAAAGGCCAACGGAAAGTGGAGAATGTGCGTGGATTTCACCGATCTGAACAGAGCGTGCCCCAAAGACAGTTTCCCCCTCCCCATGATAGATCAACTGGTGGACTCATTAGCAGGGTACGAAATGCTAACCTTCATGGACGCTTTCTCAGGATACAACCAAATAAAAATGGCCGAGCACGATCAGGAAAACACAGCGTTTGTGACAGACAGAGGGCTGTATTGTTATAAGGTAATGCCATTCGGCCTCAAAAACGCCGGGGCAACTTATCAAAGGCTTGTGAACCGAATGTTCAGCAGCCAGATCGGGAGGAATATGGAAGTCTATGTCGACGATATGCTAGTAAAAAGCAGGCAAGCCATCGACCACCTAGCAGACTTGGAAGAAACATTCAAAAACCTACGAGCCTACAAAATGAAATTAAACCCTGCCAAATGTGCCTTCGGAGTAGCGTCAGGCAAGTTCCTAGGGTTCATGGTGTCCAACCGAGGGATAGAGGCTAACCCCGAGAAAATCAGGGCAGTGTTAGACATGCAGTCCCCAACATCCACCAAGAAAGTCCAAAGGCTGGCGAGCAGAGTGGCAGCACTGAACAGATTCATTTCCAGATCAACAGATAAGTGCCTACCTTTCTTTAAAGTTCTGCGTAAGGCTTTTGAGTGGACTCCCCAATGTGAACAGGCTTTCCAGCAGCTCAAAGGGTATCTGAGTTCAGTACCACTGTTGAGCAGAACCACAGAAGGAGAAGAGCTCTACCTCTACCTCGCCGTATCAGAAACAGCGGTGAGTTCTGCACTGGTCAGGCAAGAGGAAGGTGTCCAAAAACCCGTCTACTTCACCAGCAGGGCTTTGAGGGGCGCGGAAGAACGATACCCCATGATGGAGCTGCTGGCCCTCGCCCTCGTGACCTCAGCAAGAAGATTGAGGCCATACTTTCAGGCGCACACCATAGTTGTCCTGACCGATCAACCATTGAAAAAGGTCCTCCACAAACCAGAGACGTCGGGCAGACTCGTCAAATGGTCCATAGAGCTCAGCCAATTCGACATTCAGTACAGACCAAGACAGGCAATCAAGGGGCAAGCTGTAGTAGATTTCATCGCTGAGTTCACCCCTCCCACAATCGGCCCCAGTGCCGACGCCCTACAGCCACAATGGATACTCAATGTCGACGGTTCCTCAACGGATAAAGCAGGAGGCGCTGGGATCGTGCTCGTCACCCCTGAAGGACACAAGCTCGAATATGCCGTCAAGTTCAAATTCCCAGCGTCCAACAATGAGGCTGAATACGAGGCCTTGATTGCTGGTCTCCAAATGGCTTGGCGAATGGGGGCAGAACATGTCTTGGTACGCAGCGATTCCCAACTTGTGGTAGAACAGGTCAAAGGAGAATATGAGGCCAGGGGAGACAAGATGCAAGAGTATTACGAGATGGCCAGAAATTTGACGAAAAAATTTCTCAAAATACTTCTCGAAAGAGTACCAAGGGTACAGAACGTGGAGGCAGATCGGCTGGCAAGGATCGCGTCATCCCAGGAAGACGACCCCGGAGTGCCAATGGAAGTACTGGATTTACCAAGCATTCGGGAACCCAAAATATTACAAACAGAGCAAGAGGTGGAATGGGCAACGCCAATCAGGAACTACTTGGAAAAGGGGTCCCTACCAGCAGATAAAGTTGAGGCAAGAAGGATTCAATACAGGGCCAGCAAATACGCCCTGATAAACAGTGTCCTGTACAAAAGAGGACACACCATGCCTTGGTTAAGGTGCGCTGGAAAAGCAGAAGCGGACTATATCATGAGGAAGGTACACGAAGGAGTCTGTGGCAACCACTCAGGAGGGAGATCTTTGGCTAAGAAGATTCTCAGAGCAGCCTACTACTGGCCCACAATGGAAAAAGACGCCCAAGAGTTTGTAAGAAGATGCGATAAATGCCAAAGGTTCTCTAACATCCCAAAGCAGCCAGCCCAGGAATTAACACCGATTCAGAGCCCGTGGCCTTTTGCCCAATGGGGCATAGATATAGTAGGTGCCCTACCCCTGGGGAAAGGTCAAACCAGGTTCGCGGTAGTAGCAGTTGACTACTTCACAAAATGGGCGAAGGCGGAGGCTGTCGCCGCAATCACAGAGCAGAAAATGAAAAATTTCCTATGGAAAAATATCATATGCAGGTTCGGCATCCCAAAGGTGGTTATCACAGACAATGGAAAACAATTCAGAGGCGGTCAGTTCGGTCAGATGTGTTCGGACCTACAGATCAGCCACCACTATTCTTCTCCAGAGCATCCCCAAGCCAACGGCCAGGTTGAAGTCACCAACCGGACCTTATTTAAAAACATCAAGACAAGGCTGGAGCAGGCAAAGGGTTTATGGGCAGAAGAGCTTCCCAATATCTTATGGGCCTACAGAACGACAGAAAGGGTCGCAACAGGGCATACCCCCTTCTCTCTGACTTTCGGATCGGAGGCGGTAATCCCGGTGGAGATAGGCCTCCATAGCCCCAGGATTGAACGTTTCGAAGTAGAGGCCAACAATGAGGCCCTAGAAGTAAGCCTGGACCTACTTGAAGAGAAAAGGATGCAGGCAGCTGTGAGGGTGGCTGCTTATCAACAAAGGATGCGCAGATATCATGATGCCAGAGTAAGACCTAGAACGTTCAAAGCAGGTGATTTGGTTCTCAAGAGGGTTAATCAGTCTACTAGAAAGCCTAGAGATGGCAAACTCGAGCCTAATTGGGAGGGCCCATATACAGTTAAAGGGTTTTCCAGGAAAGGGACCTACTGGCTAATTGGGGTCGACGGCAAGGAGCTTCCCAACCCCTGGCACGCCGAGCACCTTAGAAAATACTATGTGTAATGTAACCAGCAACCTTCAATGAAAAGTCTTTTTATGACCTTCAAAACCGATGTCCAGCAAAGCCGAAAGGCCAACAAGGCTACTAAGCCCAACTGGTCAGTCCTCAGAGCTGACCAGCAAAGCCTAAAGGCCAACAAGGCTACTAAGCCCAACTGGTCAGTCCTCAGGGCTGACCAGCAAAGCCGAAAGGCCAACAAGGCTACTAAGCCCAACTGGTCAGTCCTCAGGGCTGACCAGCAAAGCCGAAAGGCCAACAAGGCTACTAAGCCCAACTGGTCAGTCCTCAGGGCTGACCAGCAAAGCCGAAAGGCCAACAAGGCTACTAAGCCCAACTGGTCAGTCCTCAGGGCTGACCAGCAAAGCCGAAAGGCCAACAAGGCTACGAAGCCCAACTGGTCAGTCCTCAGGGCTGACCAGCAGAGCCGAAAGGCCAACAAGGCTACTAAGCCCAACTGGTCAGTCCTCAGAGCTGACCAGCAAAGCCTAAAGGCCAACAAGGCTACTAAGCCCAACTGGTCAGTCCTCAGGGCTGACCAGCAAAGCCGAAAGGCCAACAAGGCTACTAAGCCCAACTGGTCAGTCCTCAGGGCTGACCAGCAAAGCCGAAAGGCCAACAAGGCTACTAAGCCCAACTGGTCAGTCCTCAGGGCTGACCAGCAAAGCCGAAAGGCCAACAAGGCTACTAAGCCCAACTGGTCAGTCCTCAGGGCTGACCAGCAAAGCCGAAAGGCCAACAAGGCTACGAAGCCCAACTGGTCAGTCCTCAGGGCTGACCAGCAGAGCCGAAAGGCCAACAAGGCTACTAAGCCCAACTGGTCAGTCCTCAGGGCTGACCAGCAAAGCCGAAAGGCCAACAAGGCTACGAAACCCAACTGGTCAGTCCTCAGGGCTGACCAGCAGAGCCGGAAGGCCAACAAGGCTACTAAGCCCAACTGGTCAGTCCTCAGGGCTGACCAGCAAAGCCGAAAGGCCAACAAGGCTACTAAGCCCAACTGGTCAGTCCTCAAGGCTGACCAGCAAAGCCGAAAGGCCAACAAGGCTACGAAGCCCAACTGGTCAGTCCTCAAGGCTGACCAGCAGAGCCGAAAGGCCAACAAGGCTACGAAGCCCAACTGGTCAGTCCTCAGGGCTGACCAGCAGAGCCGAAAGGCCAACAAGGCTACTAAGCCCAACTGGTCAGTCCTCAGGGCTGACCAGCAAAGCCGAAAGGCCAACAAGGCTACGAAGCCCAACTGGTCAGTCCTCAGGGCTGACCAGCAGAGCCGGAAGGCCAACAAGGCTACTAAGCCCAACTGGTCAGTCCTCAGAGCTGACCAGCAAAGCCTAAAGGCCAACAAGGCTACTAAGCCCAACTGGTCAGTCCTCAGGGCTGACCAGCAGAGCCGGAAGGCCAACAAGGCTACTATGCCCAACTGGTCAGTCCTCAGAGCTGACCAGCAAAGCCTAAAGGCCAATAAGGCTACTAAGTCCGACTGATCAGTCCTCAAGGTCGCACAGGCCGAGAGCCCGTAAAAGTTACGAAGTCCAGCTGGACAGTAGTCAGACTTTACAAAGCTACCAAGGAGCCTAATTAATCAGGTGTTCAACATGGAAACACAGTGCATCAAAATAACCCGTTCATTGATTAAAGACAGGTTAAAAAAAAAAAAAAAAAAAAAGACGTCACTGGGTGTTTTTACAAAGTACTCAGGACTGGGCCTCGTCTCCCTCTTCTGTCGCCGCGGTCTGGTCTTCCACGCCAGGCGCATTGGAGGTCGTGTCGTCAGAAGGTTTTAAGGTAGAAAAATCGAGGTCAGGGAAGAGCTTCCTGGCCGCAACCTTGGCGTCAACGAAGCCTTCCATGTAGGCCTCGCTGAGTTCATCTTGAAAGGCCGCCCCAGCCCTGAACTCCTCCACCGCATTGTCCTGAGCACTTTTCAGCTGCCCCTCCAGCTCAGCGACCTTCGAAGTAAGGGACTCCTTGATTGCCCCAAAAGCCTGGGCATCAAACTCCAGAGCTTCCACCTTTTTCCTGAGCTCGGATACTTCGTCCAGTACAGCTGTTTTCTCTGCCTCTACAACTGCCTGGGCTTCCTCAGCGTCCTTGACCCTCTTCTCCAGGCCACTAACTGATGTGGTCAAGGTCTCAATGACCTACCCTTTCTTGGCGCACTCGGTTGTCCTCGCCTTCAGACGGGTGGACAGGCAGAGCGCCTTCACATGGAGCTACAGAGAAATTGCAGGGTCATACACAAATAAATAAAGGAAAAGGGAGAGTGGAAGGGAAAGATAACTAGAGCCCTCACCTTTACAGCGTCGAGGTTCAGGCTCCTTGTCAGCTGGGCGTTGGTCCAGTCAGCAAATGGCCCCACGTCCTCCATGCTGATGAATTGCTTCATCCTCTCCCAAGCGGCCTGGACATCCTCCACAATGAGGGGCTCGCTTTGTGGAGTCTGGGTCTGAGCAGCAGCTGTCGCTTCGGCAGGAGGCGGGGGCATCACAGCCCTGGAGGACTGACCAGCGTTGGAAGCCTTGGGTACTACGGGAGTACTGACCACAGCAGTACCCTTGTCATGGGACTGCTCGACAGCCCTCCCCCCAGAGCCAGGCCTGTGGCGTTTGCTTGGCCTCTCTCCAGCAGCCTTTACCCGTTCCATCTCTTCAAACTTCTTCTTTGCAGAGGACCCCATGCTCCTCTTATCAAAGCCCATGTATGACCCCTATCCTGCAAAACATACGGGGCAAGAGTCAGTACACTAGAGTTAGAAGGCGGCCCCAAAAGACAGACCAGACTCACTCCTCTCAGCGCGAAGGGCTTCGATGGAAGGGTCTGGACCTAAGAGATAGTCTGCCAAACTCTCACCAGCCACAAGAGGGGCCCAGCTCTTGACCGGGTACTCCCTCACCCTCGCTAAACGGCCTTCCCTCGACTCGTCCTCCAGTATAGGAAGGCGTGCTGAGTAAAAGAAAAGAGGATGATTGTTAGACCACTACCCTCAGAAGGAGTCAGGCATAAAAGCACAATGGGCGCTTACCCTTCCTACCTGGTCTACCCCATTGCCTGGGTATGCGGGGGGTCTGGTCAGTCACGTCTTCCCAGTGAGCTATCTCCATACCCTCGCCGTACACAAAGAAATACTTCTCCTTCCAGCGCTTGTGAGAGACCGGGAGATTGGTAATCAGAGCTGGCTGACTTTCCCTAGCTGAGAAGTAGTACCAGCCTAGGCTCTCGCTCTCGGTTATCTTGTAGCAGAAGAAGAAATCTTCTGGGGTCAGGGTTTCTTCCTTATCGGTGGCGGCCTGCCACAGAGCGGCACAACCTACCAGTATGCGCCAAGAATTGGGCATTAGCTGCCCAGGGGCTAGTCTGGCCCGACTCAGGACCCCTCTAATAGGTGGAGCGATGGGGAACCTCAGTCCCCCAGACAACGCGCTCTCATATACAGCAATTTCGCCTGGGCGAGGGAAGCACGCTCTGTCTTCACTCCCTGGCACTCGGTAACTCATGGAGGAAGGAAATTGATAGACAGACCACAACTTTTGCACTTTTGCTCCATCTAGGATGGAGGCAAAGTGCCGAGCCTCGTACCTACTTTCTGGAGCGGGGGACACTGCCCCTACCTCAGCCATGGCCATGGGGGCACTTTCAAAGGCGTCCACAATGGCCACGGGACTCCTTGCCCTCCTAGGCCTCACCTCTTGAGTAATCTCCTCGAGATCTGCCCCGGAATAGTTCACCGAGGCATTGGATGCCTCGTCTGGTCTTACCCTATCTAGGTCCATAGAGGCAGTACGCTCAGAACCGCTCGACAGATCAATTGGCAGTGGGTTCATGACCCTAGGATCCTCAATTTCTCGGAGGGTGTCAAAAACGGCTCTGGATGCTTCAAGAACACCCAGTATACCGACTCAACGAAGGGGGGATTACCTATAAACCCTAAGGGGTATGAGGCCCTAATCCTCCACTCGTAGTACCAAATAGCCTTCTGTAGGAGCCAAAACATAAACACTAACACTACGTACCTTGATGGGAATGGATTTAGGAAGTGATTTCGGAACCCCTCCGAACGAACAACAACAGTGAGAAGGACGGAGGGAGAGAAACAACGAACACAGTTGAATGCTTGGGAAGAAATGTGTAGAATAAGGGGCTCCTTTCGACGAACCGCCAAGGTTTTATAAGCCCCCTCTATTCGAAATCAACGGTGTAGATCGGCCCGAAGCTCTCAAGATCGGACGGGCAGTGTAATTGATGTCTAATCGACATACGGAACCAACCGCGTGAGGCCACGTGGCAGAAAGGCCAACAGTCGCGTCGATCCACCTGGCATAGTAATCATGACGGTTATACAGCGCCATAAATGCGCCGGTTCGACGGCGCTCGGTGACTCTTCGAAATTCCCGTAGGCATACCTTTGGAATTCCCATAGGCCGACCTGGGCTGCCCAGGGAATTGGGGGCATCTGATAATGCAAATGACAAGTACGGTCGGTCAGCCCATCCTTGGACAGACCAGACCAGCCCGGCTCGCGTATCCAGCTCAGGTCACCTCACTCCTAGGTCAGGTCCGTTAACAGAAAGAGCGGCAGAACTCAAGCGACACACTGGGCGGCGGTACGAAGGCACCCCGAGATTCCCACCTGGTAAATAGCCCCCACGATCCCATGATTCGAGCGTTTCCCCCATGAACGGGAGCATGATCCATGGGGCTGAAAATCAAGGCACGATATACCCCCACGAAGTGGGAGGCATGACGAGGGGGGAGTGCAATTAACTGACCCACGAAGGTGCCCACGATCAAGAAAAACACTCCTATAAAGGGAACAGTTCTCACCTCCAAGAATGTACGATTCTGCACCACCTTAGATACTCATTCTGTCCCTGTTTCCCTAAGCCTAACTTTGGCATCGGAGTGTCTTTGGCAGGCACCATACCGGTGTCCCATAGAGGGGGGAAACTCATCGCACCAGCAAGTTGCACCCGGGATTGGGAAAGACGTACCAGTTTATCGCATTATCATACGAGACCCCTCATTATAGAGTTACCTCTACAGTTCTCTTTTCCCGATCTCAGGATTTAAAGTTGTGGGGTTGCTTATCATTTTTTGTGAGTAATGCTATATAAATCAAATTTTTATCTAGAATTTTTTATAGAATGATCGTCTTTTTTTTGGTTCCTTCATTTCCAATCAAATCATTCAGTATGGTTCATGATTTAAAAAATCTCATTGTTACATTATTCTCATCGCCTTTTATGTATAAAAATTATGTAAAAATAGAATTTTACTTTTCTATTTTTTCTCTCATTTTTCTCTAAATAAGAAGAGGGATGGGTTTATATATCATTGCAACGTACCTTTGGCTTCATAGTTATTTAAATCATAACCCATACACTAGCTGCTCCTGTATTTGATTACTTAGCATTATTGAGTAGAGCATGATTAGGCTGATGGAGATGCCCATCATGCGTGGACCCCTAATCTTTTAATGACCATGGACCTTTTTTTTTGGGATCCTTCCTGGGTTCCCTGCAATCTCGTCTGTTTTGTATGGGGACGACCGACTGCTTTTAAATTTGCTCTTGTTGACAGCAATAAGCATAGACCCCATGAGAGAGAGAGAGAGAGAGAGAGAGAGAGAACTATCTTATCTTCTCAAGGGGATGCATTTGGACCATGCCATGTCAAATGATGGACAGCAAAAAAGAGGCTAGTAAGTATCAGTTTGAGAATCAAATGGTCGTACATGGGGACCCTCTGATGTATGAACTCTTTCATGAGGACAAGGCATTTTCTATTGATCACTAGCTAGCACACAAATTAAGTAATGCCTCCAATGCTGCCTATATACATAATATAGATATGGGATAAACTTATTTTAATCAGAGTAGTGTTAACCATCAAATGGTTACGTCCAACCCAACCAAAGCTCAAAAGGAGAAATAGCCTTGTGGGTCGCGTAGAGATAAAGGGAAGAAGGAATATAGAGACAACAAAACTGACCGACATCTAACCTACTTTCTATGACTGAGAGGCCTCTCCGTTTTTCAATTTTCACGTACGTACCTTCATTTTGGACACTTTCAACCAAGACAATTGTGATTTCGACAGCAATGATCATGGTGCTAAAGGAAAGTCTTGAGTTGATAAGAGGTGGGGGCTTCAAGGGACAGAGAGAGGTGAAGGCTATGAAACCATTCATTCATCTGAAGATATTTAAACATTTGCCTCAACAATTTGGGAAAGAATTATCACGAACATAGTTTGTAGGAAGCATAGAACAATTTTGTGGGCATTGGTGAGTGAACATAGAATCTTCAGTCTAATAATGCAGAAGTTCAAGCTACAATTCCCATTCCATCTTCCCACAAAACTCAACTTCAGATTCTTTTTTTTTTTCTCGGAAAAATAAGTAATAATTCATCTTTCTTTCAAGAAATTTTTCCCACCCTTCTTCCACCATCTTATAATATTTTACTTTTAATCACGTTACATCAATCACAAAAACTTACTGAGTCTAAAGAAATTTTCCAATTTCTCCATTTAGCTAGCTTGACATCATTTTTCTGTCTTCTTTTCTATGTGAAAAATCAATCCAAAATAACAAAGATTGTCAATTTAATTTGAGTACCTCCTAGTTATTAGTCTCTCCATATCACTAAAACATCCCATCTTTAAAAGTTCTCTTACATTCAATAGCTACGGGAACACCTTTTAGAATTAAAATTCCTCTACCATGGTGTTCTTGGCTTCAAAATCTCATGCACCAAACTTTGGATTCTTAGTTTCATTTTGTTCTCTTTTCCCTCACATTTTCTTTTTTCTTTGTTTTTTTTTTTTGATAAATTCAGGTTCCAAGCACACTATTGATAGGGTTGAATTAATAGACATCCCGTGGGTCAAATGAAAGATAGTGTTATTCGGCTTCCACTCTGCTATCGGCCTATAATTCACTACAAGAAATTACACTTTCTGCGACCACCTTCGGCAGGTTACTGAAAATTCTGATGGTTGGGTCAGTGGTGTATTGAAAAAAGCCCATAGTGAATTGGAGGAAGGCTGGGCCCAATGGTTCCATCGAGGGAAGATTGGGCTCAATTGTTTCATCTTTCATCCATTGAGGTCCCTCGTCATGAGTTGATGTTTGTGCATGCTAAAGTTGTTCTTTAAGGGCACAAACTAGCATTTGCATCTACGAGAGCTTGTCATTGACAGGGTTGTGGTTCTCTTTCTCTCTCTACTTTTGTTTATTGGCACCACTAGCAATTTATTAGTGTTGGGCTCCCGCTTGTATCGAAGATGCTGAACAATATGGGGTCCATCAAAACATAATGACAGGACTTGAAGCAATTAACTCAATTAAATGGGGACAAGAGAGTGTCCCAATCTGAATTTTGCGTTGG
Organism: Euryodendron excelsum; assembly: GCA_033060915.1. NCBI lineage: Eukaryota > Viridiplantae > Streptophyta > Magnoliopsida > Ericales > Pentaphylacaceae > Euryodendron > Euryodendron excelsum. The sequence goes on from CM065386.1 coordinate 17,250,853, forward strand.
AATGTGATTAGAGTCTTGGATGTCAACAATATAGCACCCACTCTCTCTCTCTGTGCTAACTTTTTTTTGGCTTTTTTTACTTTTTTTTTTAATTGTTTTATCTTAGTTTATAAAAGCAAAAAAACTAAAAAAAGTTGACTTTTTTTTGCTCATAAACTGAAAAAAAATAAACTTGAAAAAAGCTCAAAATAAGCTTCACCAAACATTGAGAGTCCTAGATAGTAGGATGAACAATTGAATAATAGAAAATGACCTTTATTATAAACTAAATAAATTCCACATATTGTAGCTTATAGCAGCCTTAGTTATTATAAAGGGCTGTGACTATGCGAGAGAGAGAGAGAGAGATATATTCACCAAAATAACTTTATTAATATTGAGTTACTAACAATTTCAAACATTTTGAAGCCTTGGATATAGAGAGGTGGTGTAAGCAAGAGTTATATGCACTTTTAAAACATTAGCAATGCATTAAGACTTTTGAAGCATATAAGCATTTTAGTGGTTACAAATGGCCTACAAACATTTTGAAGCCCTTTCAAACATTAACAATTAATACATTTCTTTTTTTATTATTATTATAAAGGAGGCGAAAGCCAAAAGCTAATCTAGAACTAATCTAGAAACACTTCTATCAAAAATCGTTTCACAAAATGAGGTGTATAATGAATCATGTGGATATCCAAAGGTCCTGCTAGAGCATCTTGCGCGATTCTCTAGGCACAAGAGCTAGCCTCCTTGTCACAGGCTGGCAACCCGTGACACTCCTCCACACCATTTGAACCCAACATGTCCATTCCCTGCTGGCCATGCCAAAGACTAACAGGCCCAGATTGTTGTAGGGTAGTTGGCATGAGGACGGTGGAGAAGGTCCAATGCATTCCCAATTTGAAAAATGCAACTCTTTTATTGTTTATTTTTTAAAACTTATAATGAATATGAGACTAATTTCAAATATCTCTAATTAAATCTTCTGAAAGGCCTCTCTCCATTTCCATTCTCGCACATCATGGCAATAACTTACCCCCTAGAGGCTTTATATGTAAATTTATAAGTTAATGAATATCATACAAAATAAGGAAGCTAGTACACATACCAAACTCAAAGTTGAAAATGCCATCCAAAACAGTTGTGAGGTGTTGGACAATTTTTGCAATTTCTTTTTGTTGATGATTCCCATTTTTTAAATTCATCTAACCTGTGTGTAGATCAAGAATTTGATAATGAAAAAGAAAAGGACAAGAAAAAAGTAAGGGACAAAAAGAAGAAAAACAATCTTTCATTTTTTTTTGTTTTTCTTTGTTTTTCTCTTGATAAATCTAGGTTTCAAGTACAACCAGCATGAATTTAATTTTGATGCAATGACAGTATAATTTTTTTTACACAAGTGGAGTATCAAAATTTGACACGTGTTTTCTGCTCTTATTTTTTATGTTGTATTTAAGCTTTAAACGACAACTGCCACCACTATGTAAAATTATTTCATATATATATATATATATATATTGTCAGTATATTAAAACTAAACTCTTTCACCAAACACTGATATTGTCTAACATTTTACTTTCATTTGGAGGTCAGGAAAAATAGTTTTTTTTTTTTTTTTTGGGTAGAAAAAGCTAAATCAAGGGTTCAAGATTTAGGTAGAAAACAAAGCACTTTATGATACTATGATATATGATGCCATGGGATCATTCCAGAAGCTGCAAATGGAAAGGAATGGACAACAGCTGCACCTACACTGGATTCCTGCTGCCGACTGTATATTCTATCATTTCCAAATGTAACAAAAAAAGAAATTGTATTCTGGGCGACAAAAATGGTCAACCATCTACGTACTAGCTAGTAATAAAAAAATAAATATGGATCATAGATTGCTGTAATGCATACTCAAAACACCTACCTAGAAAAATATAGGGCAAGGCTAAAGTTTACGTACCCAGAGCAATGAAAAGGGTGTGCACTGATCCCCAAACAGCCAGCCAAGCTCTTACTATATATATATATATATATATAAAATACTATAATGTACCTCATGGTGCATATATGTATATTTAATTAGAGTATATCCATAGGACAATGTTGCGTTGTCAGCTGCGTTAGGCAAGGATCCATATTTTTAGTGCCAATTACAAAAATTTGGACCATTTTTTGGCAAAAAAAATATATATATTTATTGTACCTCTACTTTGACATTAATTCTCACAAATGCACCTTTACTTTAACTCTCGTAGGTTGGGCCTGAGCTTTAACAAGTCAGGCCATTGACCGATCAAAGCCGAACGGTACTGGGCTCGAACCAGGCTTAGGCCCCACAAATCCAATCTAAGACGGTCCAGTCAGCCTTTGACGATCCTTATATATAGTAAGGGACCCACTGCATTTTATGAGATGTACACCAGGTTGATGTTCTAATTAAAAATTATACAAGTTTATTATGACAGATATATATATGTATATATAAATATAAACCATTAAGTTATAGAATTGTATGAGCAATAAATACTGGGAAATTCATATCAAAATCTAATAAGAATAAACCACTACTGGAAATTTAATAAGTAATTTTCGCCTTGTCAATTGATTGCCTTGTCAACTACCCAAAATTTAATATTAAGTGATATTGACTCTATTATGAGAGAAGGAATAATTACGTGGAACCGGATAATTTATCTGGCACAAGACTACCTATAGCATTTGGAAATAACAGGGAAGAATGGTCTAGAATGTAATGAGAATGATTTGCTCCGCGGTAGAAGGAAGTTAAAAGGGAAAGATCCCGAGGCAAGTAGAGAATCCAGTTGGCAGTCCTTTGTCATTTTGTGTCCAATCCAGGTGTCTCCTCTCTCTCTCATCGGTCTCTCTTACCAGCTGCGTCCCCGTGCTGCGACAATGACAAACCAAAGCACCCCCAACCTTCCTCTCTCTCTCTCTCTCTCTCTCTCTCCAAATTAAAAATATGTGGCCCCACACCCTAACCCAACTTTACTGAACCTTCTCCTAAGTTTCAAATTCACAACCCTCACCCGTCTCTCTCTCTACTACTACTTATATATATGGCCACAGCCTCACAGCTCATATAGCAGATCTACCAAGCGTAGTGTAAACAAAGAGTCACATAGGCATCCAAGCAGGAGTTGAGCTTCTTCTGTCAGCTATCAATCTTTTAAATTAGTTGGCTATCAGATGATGGGTCGATGTCGGTTTGTGCTGGCTTGCTTGGTATTCGCTCAAATCTTGCTGGTCCGAGCAATGGCGGCCAGATCCTACGTTTCTGAACTGAACCCACCAAAGGTTGTGGTCCGAACCGGCGACGATTCACACTTGCCGGTTGGTCATACGACTCATACCGTAGCAGATCCACCGTTAAGTACTGGTGCAACAGAGTTGTTCTCGGAGGGCGAGGCAGTGTCGAGTGTGGCCGCGGCCCCGGAGATCGGACGGCTGAAAAAGCATCGCTCCACTGATAAGTCAGTGGCTGGTGGTGGGATCATCATTGGTGGACTCATCACCGCCGTTTTCGCCGCTATTTACAGCTACGTACGTGTCACCCGAAGAAGAGACGCCGACAAGCACTGAGAAAGCTCTGTTTTTGGCGAGACTGATATTTTGTCGAGTTTTGATACAAACATGCCAGTGTGGGTAATGTGATCTTGACGGAAAAAATTTGTAAATAATGTATTAGAATCGTATACTTTTTTGGCCTTAAATTATTTTATTCATGTAGTACCTAGGAAGTGATTGTTAGAGAAATACAGATCGAAAATAATTGAAGTTAGTTGATTTTTTAGAGTGAAATTACTGGATTAACGTTCTTATTTCTCTTGAATATGTATTATATCGCTATATATTTTATAAGCACATATGTCATATGATACGGTTTTTCAAATGCCCTCTGATATGTGGACTATTATGATTGCCCACTAGATCAAAATGCTTCAATCTAATGTAAAATTTTCCAGTTGGGTCATTCAAACAATCAAAGATGATTTTGCTTTGTTACAGAAGTGTATGTTTAAGTCTACTTTAGTTACGTTGATTGCTACATCAAGCAACTTGGTATATCATTTTGATGTTGATTTTTCTCCTAGGCAATGAAGCCCTCTTTCCTTGTGTCAAGATTGTATAATGCATTCCATGTGCACCAAAATTGGAAGTTTAGAATGGTGATTGTCATGACCCATGACCTCAATCTTTCTATGTTCTTTCAATTATTAACAGCAAAAATTACTTGTAATTTTTTTTCTTTTTCAAGTTGTCCAAGTTTTCGATTAACTACTTCTTTAAGCTCAAAATGATCACTGTCAACACAAACTATGTAAACTTCATGTACTATATGAATGATAACAATCACAGGAATGTGGAGAGAGATCAAATTAAGTTAGAATCTCATTCTTTCCGTAAGGGTCAGTCGACCGCTAGACCACCCATGATAATTAAAATTTACTTGTAATTAATATTGATGAGATAAAGTTTAATAAGGTGATTCACTAGCTTGGTAACCACAAGTTATAGAAAGGTCAAGTTAAGAGTTGTAATTGTACTCTAAAATGTACAATTGAAATTCCTAATTGTAACCTATTGTTTGTATTTATTTATTATTATTTATTATTTTAATGTAATTTTGTTTTTCTTTTATATTTTTGTGTCTAATACAAATTTAAAGTTAAAATCGAGTAAAATAAAGTCAACATGTATATAGATATTCAGATGTTATATTATATATATATATTATAAATTATAAGCTATATATAATAGTGTGAAGTGAGTGCAGGTGGCATGGTAGATATATAACTATATACATGTTTTATATAATATTATATATCTTATATTTATATATATATATATATTAGTACAGGACAAAGTGGCAGGTGAAGATTGATCGGTGTAAAAGAGAAGACGAAGACAAAGAAAGCAGCTGGAAAGGAAGAAAGAGGATGAAAAAAAAGAAAGAGAAAAGAAAAGGAAGGCAAGAGGGGAGCCTTCGGCTCTATAAAAGGAACATAAGTTGGATGAGATCAAAAAACGTTTTAAGAAGAGAGAGCAGAGTGTAGAGAGTAAAGTTTTAGTTTTTAGTTTAGTGAAGAAAATTTCCTTAGTGATTTGTTTGTTTTTATTATTGTACTTTGTTGTATTTTATATTTTTAGTAATGAAATTATTTTTCAAACCACGTCTTTTCAATATTATGAGTAGCTAGTTTTATTCTTGGAACCAATTGTAAAGATTATCCGAGAATGTTAAAATTTTAACAGAAGTAATTGGGTTTTTATTGTATATCTTTTATATTCCAATTCTTAGTGATTAAATTCTAGATATTTCCGAAAACATAAATTTTTTACTATGTTCAGTATTTTCTATGCACAAATTGTATTTTGGTATAGTTATTCCACAAATTGATGGTATAGATTTATAGCTTTAATTTTATTATTCTAATTTAATTAAATATTTTGATTTACAAAATCTTAGTTAGAATTTCGAGTGAATCGGGTAATCGAATCAATTGAGTCTAAGACTATTTTAATTTAAAGTTTATTTAAAAACCAAAAAAAAAAAAAAAGAGCTTTATGTTTTTTGTTTTTTTGCATGTTGTTTGTGTTTCTTTTTGCACATGTTCAAAGCTTTATTTTTCCAAAAAAAAAATGCAAGTATAGATTTTGGAGATTTGGTTGAAACATATTTTGATTCACTTTGCACAATTTCAGTTTTATCCTTTTTTTTTAATACAGTTTCAAAATTTTATCTTAACACATTAATAAAGGCTATTTATAGCACTTATCTCATCATATCATGACAAGTTTTATATTTATACATATTGTACAGTTTTATCCGTACACAAGTAGAGATTTTCACCAAGTAAGCTTTAAAGTCAATCATGCCTTTCAAAGTGTTTACATTTACTCTTGATGAAATTTCTTTTATATCACTTATTCAATCGCTCTATTATTCTTGTGTTTGACTTTATTGTTTTAATTGATTAAGTAATTGACTATGATGAATTCTTAAAATTTTGAGTTGTTATGCACATTTATAAATGAATCAAGACCCTTTTTCATCTTTTGAGCTACAAATTTCTTTGTTGATACAATTCCTTTGGACCCAATGTCAAATTTATTTCTTATCTTGTGTTAAATAGAGCATTGTTAAAAAAAATTTCCTAACAAAAAAAAAAGCAAATATCTTCACTTATGAAAGTTAAATTGATAAAAAAAAAAATGAGATATTTTTACAACACAATGAAAAAGAATGAAAAAAAAGAAACAAGAAAAGACAGTAAAAAAGAAGGGAAGTGAAAAAAAAAAAAAAGAGGAAAAAAATCAATCAAATGAAATAGAGAGAAAATGAAGGTACGTATTGATTGATCATTACATGTCTTAATCACACATGTTTTGAACATTTTACCTCTTTTTTTTCCTTACCTTGTATCTCATAGTCAAGTTACAACCTAAACAAAGTCTTCAATGATTTGAAGTGTACATTACTTGTTCATTCACTCACTAAAAAATTTACCTATCAATTGCTTGTATGGTTTTAACATTAAGTATTCTTTTATGGAGCTATATCAAGTCGTCTCTCACAATTTATATTCACGTCATTTCTTTATAGTTGTCTCTTTTGATTATAGTTTATATTTATTCTCTTACGTGGACAACCAATGTGAGATGCCTGATTTCTTTCTTTTTGAGAGAATATCTAATGAGGTTGAATTAAAGCTTAAAGGATAACACTGAGTTTTTATGTTGTAATCTTCCTTATCATGTAATGAACACGCAAACACACAAATATTCTCTTATGTTGTTCTAAGATATTATCTTACTTGTATATTAAAAAGTAGGATAAACATAATATACTTGTGTTTGATACATGTCATACTTTGTCCTCATTATCCTCACTTGCAGGCTACATTTTGATGTTTATGGTTATCATCATAGGAAACTTTCACGAGACTGTACTCATCCACTAGGGGTAATTTAGAAGTTTAAAGGCTTAGTGCATAGGCTAAATGTACTCGTGATATCCTACGAAAGTAGACCATATCTTTTTAAGTAAGTTTATTTATTTTGCTAGGGAGTGGCGAAAACTTAGTTGGGGGTGTGATTGTACTCCAAAACATACAAATAGAGTCCCTAATTGAAAACTATTGTTCCTATTTATTTATATATTATTTATAATTTTAATGTAATTTTGATTTTCTTTTATATTTTTGTATCTTGTACAGATTGGAAGCTAAAACCAAATAAAATAAAACTAACGTACACATAGACATCTATTCAGATGTTATATATATCATTTATATCATATATATATATATATATATAATATAATAGTGTGAAGTGGGTGTAGGTGGTATAGTAGGTATATAATTATATATATATGTGTGTGTGTGTGTTTATATTATAATATAGTATAATATTTTTTTTGCCTTTTGTTGTTGGCAGGTGATGCAAAGTAGCTGGAAAGAAAGAAAAAAAAAAGAAGAAAAGAAGAAAGAGAAAAAAGAAAGGAAGAAAAAGAAAAAGGAGCAGGTCAGGCCGATCGGTTATAAAAGGGCAAGAGCTAAGTTGTGAGAGTAGAAAGCCGGGAGAGGCGAGAGAGAGTGTAGGGAATAGAAATTTTAGTTTTTAGTTTAGTGTATTATATTTGGTAATTTCTATGCACAAATCATATTTTGGTATATTTATTGCACAAATCGATGGTATAAATCTATAACTTTAATTGTATTATTCTAGATTGAATTATTATTGAATTGACTTTAATTAAATTATAGATATTTCAAAAAACATAGATTCTTGACCATGTTTGGTAATTCCTATGGACAGATCTTAGTTCAGTATAGTTCTTGCACAAATCGATGATATGAATCTATGACTTTAATTGTATTATTCTAGATTTAATTAAATAATTTGACATAACCTCCGTTGAAATTTTGGGTGAATCAGGTCAATTGGGTCTAAGATAATTTTATTAAATTTCGTTTCAGTTAAAATTAAGTCAACAATCATCAATCTTCCAAAAACATTATTTTTCTTTGGTTACCTTTTCCGCAACAATTATCCAATTTTTATCGGTACTATTTAAGGTGGATTTTACCACCTAACTTTGTATGTTCTGTTAACTGTTCTATGTGGATCGACTCCGGTCTTATCAAATTTTTATTATCGCTTCGCCGCACCTGCACTTGGGTGTTACTGATTTGCCACATTCGAGATCGAAGCAAGTTTTTGTGATTTTGTTGCTGGGTATTCTTGCCTGTCATGCGAGTGACCCGGGTTTAATCCCTAGCAACGATGCCAAAAACTTGCTTCGATCTCGAATATGGCAATCTATTAAAACACCCAAGTGCAAGTGTGGTGAAGTAGTAAATAAAAATCTGGTAATACTAGAGTCGATCTACAGAGAACGTCTAACAGAACATGATAACAGATTAAATACCGACTAAGCCATGCTAGACATTGAAGTGTTGCAATGGATTCAGTGGGAATCTAAGCCAACCGATTTGAATTCCACCTTAAATACTACTGATGAAAATTGGACAATTGCACAGAAAATGGTAACTAAATAAAAATAATTTGTTTTTGGGAGATTTTGATGATTGTTGAACTAGACTTTAAATTAAAATGGTTTTAGATCTAATTGATCCGATCACCCGAAATTACAACGAAGGTTTTGTAACTCAAAATATTTAATTAAATCTAGAATAATAAAATTAAAGTCATAGATTCATACCATCAATTTGTGCAATAACTATACCAAAATACGATTTGTGTATAGAAATTACCAAACATAGTAAAAAATCTACGTTTTCAAAAATATCTAAAATTTAATTCAAGCTAATTCAATAATAATTTAATCTAGAATAACATAATTAAAGCCATATATTCATGCCATCAATTTGTGCAATAACTATATCAAAATACGATTTATGCATAGAAATTATCAAACATAGTAAAAAATCTATGTTTTCTGAAATATCTAGAATTTCATTACCAAGAATTAAAATATAAAAAATATACAATAAAAACCTAATTACCTCCGTTGAAATCCCAGCATCCTCAAATGATCTTCTCAATTAGTTCCAAGAATAAAACTAGTTACTCATAATATTAAAAATACGTGGTTTGAAAAATAATTTTATTACTAGAAACATAAAATAAAACAAAATATAAGACTAAAAATAAAAATAAACTAATCACTAAGGAAATTTTCTACACTACACTAAAAACTAAAACTTCTATTCCCCACAGTCTGCTATTCTCTCTTTTCCTGGCTTTCCTCATTTCTGCTATTCTCCCACTTCGATAGCCGATCGGCCTCACCTGCACCTTCTTCTTTTTCTTCTGTCTTTCTTCCTTTTTGTTCCTTCTCTTTCTTTCTTCTTTTCCTTTCTTTCTTTTTCTTTTTCCTTTCTAGCTACTTCGCATTACCTGCCAATAACAAAAGACAAAAGAAATATTATACTATATTACAATATAAACACACACACACACACACATATATATATATAATTATAATAACATATATATAATTATATACCTACTACGCCATCTACAACTACTTCACACTATTATATATATAATATAATAATAGTGTGAACCTTTTACCCTTTCTTTCTCCTTACTTTGTATTTCATGGCTAAGTTACAATCTAAACAAAGCTCTCGATGATTTGAAGTGTACATTGCTTCTTCATTCACTCACTAAAGAATTCATTTATCAATTACTTGCGTGGTTTTAATATTGAATATTATTTCATAGAACTATGTCAAGTCGTCTCCTACAATATATATTCACGTCATTTCTCTTTTGATTATAATTTACATTTACTCTCTTACATGAACAACCAATGTGAGATGCCTGAGTTTTTTCTTTCTAAGAGAATATCCAGTAATGTTAAATCAAAGCTTAAAAGATGACACTATATTTTTATGTTATAATACATTTCTTATTATGTAATGAACACACACACACACACACAAAGCCTCTTATATGTTATTCTAAGACATTATCTTGCTTGTGTATTAAACTATATGATAGACAGAATATGTTTGTGTTTGAGACATGTCATACTTTGTCCCTATTATCCTCACTTGCAGGTTACATTTTAATATTTGTGAGTATCATCACTGGAAACTCTCAAGAGACTACACTCATCCAATAAGGGTAACCTAGGGGTTTAAAGGCTTAGTTCATAAGCTAAATGTACTCATGATCTCTATGAAAGTGGAGCAGATCTTTTTAAGTGTGTTTATTTATTTTGCTAGAGATTAGCAAAAGCTTGTTGGGGGGGGGGGGGGGGGGGGGTGTGATTCTACTCTGAAACGTACAATCGAAATTCCTAATTGTAAGCTATTGTTCTTATTTATTTATTTATTATTTTAATGTAATTTTGGTTTTTTTACATTTTTGTGTCTTGTGCAAATTTAAAACTAAAACCGAGTAAAATAAAACTAATGGGCATATAAACATCCAGATGTTATATATATATATATATATATATATATATATTATAATCTATGTATATAATAGTATATATATAATAATGTGAAGTGGATGAAGGTGGCATAGTAGATATATAACTATATATATGTTTTATATAATATTATATATATTATATTTATATATATGTTGGTGTAGGACAAAGTAGCAGGTGAAGATTAATCGGTGAAGAGGAGAAGAAGAAGACAAATGAAGCACTTGGAAAGAAAGAAAGAGGATGAAGAAAAAGAAAGAGAGAAGAAAAGGAAGAAAGAGAAAGAAGAAAAGGAAGGCAAGAGGTGAGCCTTCAGCTTTATAAAAGGAGCATAAGTTGAATGAGATCAAAAAAAAGTTTTAGGAATAGAGAGCAAAGTATAGGGAGTAAAGTTTTAGTTTTTAGTTTAGAGTAAAAAATTTCCTTAGTGATTAGTTTGTCTTTATATTTGTATTTTGTTGTACTTTATATTTTTAGTAATGAAATTATTTTTCAAACCTCGTCTTTTCAATATTATTAGTAGCTAGTTTTATTCTTGGAATCAATTGTGAAGATCATCCGAGGATCTTGAGATTTCAATGGAGGTGATTGGGTTTTTATTGTATATCTTTGGAATATTCCAATTCTTGGTAATGAAATTCTAGATATTCTAAAAAACGTAGATTTTTTTACTATGTTTGGTAATTTCTATGCACAAATCATATTTTGGTATAGTTATTACACAAATCGATGGTGTGAATTTATGACTTTAATTTTATTATTCTAGATTTAATTAAATAATTTGAGTTACAAAACCTTCGTTGAAATTTTGGGTGAATCAAGTAATTGGATCAATTAGGCCCAAGACCATTTTATTGAGTTTCATTTAATTTAAAGTCTAAGTCAACAATCATCAATCTCCCAAAAATATATTTTTTTTGTTACCTTTTCTAGAGTAATTGTCCAATTCTCATTGGTATTATTTAAGGTGAAATTCAAACCAGTCTGCTTAAGTTCTAACTGAAGTCATTGCAATACTACGGTGTTTAGCATAGCTTAGTCGGTATCAAGTATGTTACCAGGGGTGAATTTTAGCACCTAAAGTTTGCATGTTCTATTAACCGTTCCCTGTGGATCAACTCTGGTTATACCAAATTTTTATGTACTCCTACGCCACACTTGCACTTAGGTGTTTTTAATAGATTACCATATTCTAGGCGTAGTCAAGTTTTTTGAGGATATGTTTGAAACATGTTTCCATTACTTAGCACAATTTCTGTTTTATCATTTCTTTTTAATACAATTACAAGATTTTATCTTAACACATTACTGGAGGCTATTTACAGCACTTACATCATATCATGATAAGTTTTATATTCATACATATTGTACAGTTTTATCCTCACACTAGTGGAGATTTTTTACCAAGTAAGCATTAAAGCCAATCACGCCTTTTAGAGTGTTTATATTTACTATTGATAAAATTCTTTCACACCACTCATTCAATAGCTCCGTTATACTTGTATTTGACTTGATTGTTTTAATTGCTTAGGTAATTGAATATGTTGAATTCTTAGAACTCATAGCTGTGTTGCACTTTTTAACATAAATCGAGGCCATTTTTTATCTTTTGATTTACAGATTTCTTTGTTGATATAATTTCTTTGGACCCAATGTCAAATCTATTTCTTATCTTGTGCTAAATATAGCATTTTTAAAGTTTCTTCCCTAATAGAAAAATATAAGTATCTTTACTTGTAAAAGTTAAATTGATAAAAGGGGGAATGTTTTTACAATATGATGAAAAAGAAAAAAAAAAAAAAAAAAAAAAAGAAACAAGAAAAGACAGTAAGAAAGAAGGGAAGTGAAAAAAAAAAAAAAAGAAGAGGAAAAAAAATCAATCAAATGAAATGAAAAGAAAATGAAAGTACGTATTCATTGATCATTACATGTCTTGATCACACATATTTTGAACCTTCTAAAACTTATACTCCCTATACTCTCTCTCTCCTCTCCCAGCTCTCTACTCTCACAAGTCAACTCTCCCCTGATCTCTTTGGTCTCTCTTCCTATTATAGAGTCGAAAGCTCTGCTCTTTCTTTTTCCTTCTCTCTTTCTATCCTTCTATTTCTTCTCTTTCCTTCTTCCTTTTCTGCTTCATCGGTCCCATCTTCTTACTTGCCACTTTGTCTTTTTCTTTTGTTTTTTTCTTTTTTTTTTCTTCTCCTTTTCTTCTTTCTTCTTTTCCTTTTCTTCTCCTTCTGCTTTTGCTGACTTCTTTGCCTATTCCCCTCCCATCACCTATAAAAGAATGAAATATATAACATAACTAACACCAAATACATAAACTAATATATATAATATTATATATAATATTATAATCATATTTATATATATATCAGTTTCGGTGGCTTTATATATATATATATATTATATAACAAAATACCCCACACACATAACTTTCACTCACACAGGCCATCATTAAACTACTCGGTTTTAGTTTAAATTTTCACAAGACAGAAAAATGTCAAAGAAAACCAAATTTATATTAAAATAATAAAATATATATAAATAATGAATACTAACAGCTTATAATTATGGATTCCGATTGTACTTTTTAGAGTACAATTACACAAAAACTTACATCGATCCCGAATGTGGCAATCTAGTAACACCCAAGTGCAGGTGCGGCGAAATAATAATAAAATTTGGTAAAACTAGAGTCGATCCACAGGGCATGGTTAACAGAACATGTAAAGTTAGGTGGTAAAATCTACCTTAAATAGTACCGATAAAAATTGGATGATTACTACAGAAAAGATAACAAAAAAAAATAATATTTTTTAGAGATTGATGATTGTTGACTTAACATTAATTGAAACGAAATTTAACAAAATTGTCTTTGACTCAATTGATCCGATCACTCAATTCCCCAGAAATTCTAACAGAAGTTATGTAACACAAATCATTTAATTAAATCTAGAATAATACAATTAAAGTTATAGATTCATACCATCGATTTGTGCAATAACTATACCAAACTAAGATTTTTGCATAGAAATTATCAAACATAGTCAAGAATCGACGTTTTTTTAAAATATCTAGAATTTAATTAAAGCCAATTCAATAATAATTCAATCTAAAATAATACAATTAAAGTCATAAATTTATACCATCGATTTGTGCAATAACTATACCAAAATACGATTTGTTCATAGAAATTACTAAACATAGTGAAAAAATCTACGTTTTCGAAAATATCTAGAATTTAATAACTAAGAATTATAATATTCAAAAGATATACAATAAAAACTCAATTACCTCCGTTGAAATCCCAATGTCCTCGGATAATCTTCACAATTGGTTTTAAGAATAAAATTAGTTACTCATACTATTAAAAAGACTTGACTTTAAAAATAATTTTATTACTAGTAATATAAAGTACAACAAAATACAAGACTGAAAATAAAAACAAACTAATCATTAAAGAAATTTTATGCACTAAATTCTCTCTCTAAAAACTTAAACTTCTGCTTTCTACACTCTGCTATTCTCTCTTCTCCCGACTCTCCTCATTGATCTCTTTGGTCCTCCCTTCTCCTTTTATAGCCGATTGGCCTCACCTGGTCCATCTTCTTTTTTCTTCTTTATTTTCTCTTTCCTCCTTCTCTTCTTTTGTTCTTCTCCTTCTTTTTCTTCTTCTGCGTTGCTTCCCCCACCTGCTCCCTTCATTTCTTTGTCACCTGCACAATCATGCACTAACTATATATCTAATATAATATATTAAGTAATACACTTCCATTATAATATTAGATATATATACAATATAAATTTTGTAGGTGGCTGTCCCACTATATTAAAATATCTATATATAGCTACTTATATACATTATATACATAAAACAACAATGCACCACACACACTATGTGTGCATGCCACCTTTATTTTACTTGGTTTTACCTTTAAATTTTCATAAGACACAAAAATGTAAAAAAAAAACTAAATTTATATTAAATTAATAAATAATAAATAATAACATCTTATAAGTATAGATTCTGATAACACTTTTTAGTTGTGATTGTACTCTAAAAAGTACAATTGGAGTCTGTAATTATAAGTCATTGTTAATATTTATTTATATACTATTTATCATTTTTAATATAAATTTGGTATTTTTTATGTTTTCGTGTCTTGTGTAATTTTGAAGCTAAAACCAAGCAAAATAAAGTCAACATGCACATAGACATCTATTCATGTGTCAATTAGATATAGTGTATATATATATATAATTGTGTGTGTAATAATATATTATATAATATAGGTGCATATGTACATGTATTACATATGTATATTTATGTGTAGTATATATATGTGTGTGTGTGTGCTGTGTAGATAAAAAGCTAAATAAGATTGAATTGGATAAGGATTGCAAGATGGAATGTCTAATTCTGGTGGCGGACAAGGAATAAAGAAAAAAATATAAAATTTTGGTCGACACAAACCAAAGAAAAAAGTAAAGCTTCAACATCTCAAATGCCTATAAATGGCAGAAGAGCAAGAGCCATTCGGTGGGAGCTCTCTTCTAGAGAAAGCTGAGAGAATTTTTTATTGTCTTATTGTTAGGCGTAAATTTTCAATTAGTTTGTTAGTTGCTTTTCAATTAGCTTTCAACCTTTTCTTTACCGTTATTTTGTTGTGATAAACCTTTTTATTTGTGAAGTTTTTTTTTTTCACGTTGAGTCTTTTTCATACCATGAGTAGGTAGTTTTATTCTTAGAGCCAATTATAAAGATCATCTGAGGATCTTAGAATATCAATGGAGGTAATTGAGTTTTCATTATTTTATCTTTAAAATCTTTCAATTCTTGGTAATTAAAGTCTAGATCTTTGAGAAAACTTAGATTCTTGACTAAATTTAGTAATTTCTATGCACAAATTTTAGTTTGCTATTGTTATTGTACAAATCGATGGTATAAATCTATGACTTTAATTTTTATTATTCTTTTAATTATTATTGAATTTTATTTTAATCGTTAAATTTTTTAAATTAAAGGCTCAAGATGAAGCCAATGATTTGAGTTATAAAACCTCTGTTGAAATTTCAGGTGAATCAAGTGATCGGACCAATTAGATCTAAGATCGTTTTATTAAATTTTATTTAAACTCTAGTTTTACAACAACCATCAAATCTCCCAAAAATATCGATTTTATTTTAGTTACTATTTTCTGCAGCACTTATCCTATTCTCATCGGTACTCTTCAATATAACATTCAAACTGGTCGGCTTAGATTCCAACTGAAGTCATTGCAACACTACGGTGTTTAGCGTGACTTAGTGGGTATCTAATCTTTTATCGTGGGTGAATTTTAGCACCTAATTTTGCATATTCTGTTATATGTTCCCTGTTAATCGACTTCGGTCTTACTAGATTTTATTTACTGTTTCATTGCACCTACACTTGGGTGCTAATAGATTGCCCTATTATGGGTGTAGTCAAGTATTTTAAACAAAAACTTGCTTCAATCCCGAATGTGACAATCTAGTAACACCCAAGTGCAGGTGCAACGAAGTGGTAATAAAAATTTGGTAAGATCGGAGTCAATTAACAGGGAATGGTTAATAGAATACACAAAGTTAGGTGATAAAATATACCTTAAATGGTATCGATAAAAATCAGACAATTGTTGTACAAAAGGTAACCAAAGAAAAATAATTTTTTTGGGAGATTGATGATTGTTGACTAAACTTTAACTAAAACGAAATTTAATAAAATTATCTTGGACCCAATTGATCTGATCACCCGATTCACCCGAAATTCCAACGGAAATTATGTAACACAAATCATTTAATTAAATCTAGAATAATACAAGAATCTTGGAATTTCAACGGAAGTAATTGAAAAATAATTTCATTACTAATCACAACAAAATACAAGACTGAAAATAAAAACAAACTAATCACTGAAAAAATTTTCTACACTAATCTCTCTCTCTATAAAAATTAAAACTTCTCTTCTCTCTATGCTCTACTCTTTCCTACCACTCGTATCCTTTATCTCTTTTTTCGTCTCCTCCTTTTATAGCCAAACTCACTTACTTTCCTTTTTTTTTATGCTTCTTCTTCCTTTTTCCTTCTTTCTTTTTCACGCATTTTCTTCAATTGCTCTTGTCTTCTTCTCCTCTTTTCTTCCTCTCTTTTCTTCTTCTTTTTTAGTTGCTTCACCTGCTCCTCCCATGCACACCAACACCAAACAACCAAACAACATATCACATATAAAATATAATAATATATTATATAACAATATATATATCTATACACACTCACCCACTGCACTATCTACATATATTATGTATATATTATAGCTATATATGATATATTATATAACAACATGCGGATGTCTATGTGCACGTAGGTGTTATTTTGCTCGGCTTTAACTTTAAATCTACACAACACACAAAAAAAAACCAAAATTGCATTAAAATATTAAATAATATATAAATAAATATTAACAATAGCTTACAATTAGGGATTTCGATTGTACGTTTTAGAGTACAATCAAAGCAAAAACTTGATTCGATCCCGAATGTGACAATCTAGTAACACTCAAGTGCAGGTGTGGCAAAGCGATAATAAAAATTCGATAAGACCAGAGTCGATCCACAGGGAACGATTAATAGAACATACAAAGTTAAGTGGTAAAATCCACCTTAAATAGTACCGAAGAAAATTGGATAATTGCTGTAGAAAAGGTAACCAAAGAAAAATAATATTTTTGGGAGATTGATGATTGTTGACTTAACTTTAACTGAAAGGAAATTTAATAAAATTGTCCTGCATCCAATTGATCCGATCACCCGATTCACCCAAAATTTCAATAAAGGATTTGTAACTCAAACATTTAATTAAATCTAGAATAATAAAATTAAATTCATAGATTCATACCATCAATTTATGCAAAAACTATAGCAAATTAAGATTTGTGCATAGAAATTATCAAACATAGTAAAAAATCTATGTTTTCAAAAATATCTAGAATTTAATTAAAGTCAATTCAATTATAATTCAATCTAGAATAATACAATTAAAGTAATAGATTCATACCATCGATTTGTGCAATAACTATACCAAATTAAGATTTGTGCATAAAAATTACCAAACACAGTAAAAAATTTACATTTTCGAAAATATCTAAAATTTCATGAACAAGAATTGAAATATTCAAAAGATATACAATAAAACCCAATTACCTCCGTTGAAATCCTAACATGCTCGTTTGATCTTTACAATTGGTTCTAAGAATAAAATCCGCTACTCATACTATTAAAAAGACTTGACTTGAAAAATAATTTCATTACTAATCACAATTAAATACAAGTCTGAAAATAAAAACAAACTAATCACTAAGGAAATTTTTTACACTAATCTCTCTCTCTAAAAACTAAAACTTCTCTTCTCTCTACGATATGGTCTCTCTTACCACTCGTACCCCTTATCTCTTCTTCCGTCTTCTTCTTTTATAGCTGAACTCACTTGCTTTTTTTTTTTTTTTTTTTTATTCTTCTTCTTTCTTTTTCACACATTTTCTTCATTTCTTCTTGTCTTCTTCTCCTCTTTTCTTCCTCTCTTTTCTTCTTCTTTTTTGGTTGCTTCACCTGCTTCTCCCACACACAACTGCACCCACTTTCACACTATTATATATATAATATTACACATATATTCTAATATATATATATGAGATAAATAATATATATAACATCCGGATAGATGTCTATGTGCACGTTGGTCTTATTTTATTCGGTTTAGCTTTCAATCTACACAAGACAAAAAAATGTAAAAGAAAATCAAAATTACATTAAAATAATAAATAATCTATAAATAAATAGGAACAATAGCTTTTAATTAGGGACTCCAATTGTACGTTTTGAAGTACAATCACACCACCCAACTAAGTTTTTGCTAATCCCTAAAAAAACAAATAAACACACTTAAAAATGTATACTCCATTTTCGTAAGACATCACAAGTACATTTAACTTATGAACTAAGCCTTTAAACCCCTAGGTTACCCTTAGTGGATGAGTATAGTCTCGTGAGGGTTTTCAATGATAATACCTACAAACATCAAAATGTGGCCTCCAAGTGAAGATAATAGGGACAAAGTATGACATGTATCAAACACAAGCATATTCTGTCTATCCTACTTTTTAATATAGAAGTAAGATAATCTCTTACAACAACACATGAAAGGCTTTGTGTGTGTGTGTGTTCATTACATGATCAGAAAGTATTACAACATAAAATTACAGTATCATCCTTTAAGTTTGATTCAACTTCACTGGATATTCTCTAAAAAAAAAAAAGAAATCAAGCATCTCACATTGGTTGTTCACGTAAGAGAGTAAATGCAATTTATAATCAAAAGAGACAACTACAAAGAAATGATGTGAATATAAATTGTGAGAGACAATTTGGCATAGCTCCATGAAAGAATACTTAATGTTAAAACCACACAAGCAACTGATAGGTGAATTTTTTAGTGAGTGATTGAACAAGCAATGTATACTTTAAATCATTGAGGGCTTTGTTTAGGTTGTAACTTGACCATGAGATATAAGGTAAGGAGAAAGAAAAGATAAAAGATTCAAAACATGTGTGATCAAGGCATGTAATAATCAATGAATATGTACATTCATTTTCTCTCCATTTCATTTGATTGTTTTTTCCTCTTTTTTTTTGCATACTATTTGTTTCTTTTTGCACGTGTTCAAAGCTTTATTTTTCAAAAAAAAAAATGCAAGTATAGATTTTGGGAATTTGGTTGAAACATGTTTTGATTCACTTTGCACAATTTCTGTTTTATCCTTTCTTTTTAATATAATTGTAAGATTTTATCTTAACACATAGATAGAGACTATTTATAGCACTTACATCAAATCATGATAAGTTTTATATTTATACATATTATACAGTTTCATCCCAACACAAGTGGAGATTTTTCACCAAGTAAACTTTAGAGCCAATTATGCAAGTGGGGTAGTAGGTATATAATTATATATAGATATATATATATATATATATTTATATTTATATGTGTGTGTGTGTCTATATTAGAATATAGTATAATATTTCTTTTGTCTTTTGTTATTAGCAGGTGATGCGAAGTAGCTGGAAAGGAAGAAGAAAAAGGAAGAAAGGAAGAAAGAGAAGGAAGAAAAATGAAAAAAGAGAGAAGAAAAGGGAGCAGGTGAGGCCAATCGGCTATAAAACAAAAAGAAGAGCTGAGTTGTGAGAGCAGAGAGCCGAGAGATGAGAGAGAGAGTGTAGGAAGTAGAAGTTTTAATTTTTAGTTTAATATAGAAAATTTCCTTAGTAGTTAGTTTGTTTTTATTTTTAGTCTTGTATTTTGTTCTACTTTATATTTTTAGTAATGAAATTATTTTTCAAACTACGTCTTTTCAATATTATGAGTAGCTAGTTTTATTTTTGAAAAATCTAGCAACACCCAAGTACAGGTGCGGTGAAATAGTAATAAAAATTTGATAAGACCGGAGTCAATCCACATGAACGGTTAACAGAACATACAAAGTTAAGTAGTAAAATCACCTAATTGATTCGATCACTCGATCCACTCGAAATTCTAATGGAGGTTTTGTAACTCAAATCATTTAATTAAAGCTAGAACAACAAAATTAAATTCATAGATTTATACCATCGATTTGTGTAATAACTATACCAAAATACGATTTGTGTATAAAAATTACCAAACATAGTAAAAAAATCTACGTTTTTGGAAATATCTAGAATTTAATTAAAGCCAATTCAATAATAATTCAATCTAGAATAACACAATGAAAGTCATAGATTTATATCATCAATTTATGTAATAACTATACTAAAATATGATTTGTGACTAGAAATTATTAAACTTAGTCAAGAATCTAAATTTTCTCAAAGATCTAGACTTTAATTATCAAGAATTAAAAATAAAACAATGAAGACACAACTACCTCCATTGATATTCCAAAATCATTGGATGATCTTCACAACTGTCTCCAAAAATAAAACTAGTTACTCATGGTATAGAAAAGACTCGACGTGAAAAAAAATTTATAAATAAAAGGATTTATTACAACAGAATAACAATAAAGAAAAGATTGAAAGCTAACTGAAAAGTAACTAACAAACTAATTGAAAATCTACACCTAACAACAAGACAATGAAAAACTCTCTCTGCTTTCTCTAGAAGAGAGCTTCCCCGAATGACTCTTGCTCTTCTGCTATTTATAGGCATTTGAGATATTGAAGCTTTACTTTTTTCTTTGGTCTGTGTCGGCCATAACTTTAGTTTTTTTTTTCTTTATTCCTTGTCCGGAACCAGACTTAGATATTCGACCTTGCAATCCTTATCCAATTCAAACTTGTTTAGCTTTTCACTTGCACAGCGCGCACGCGCACACACACATATAATATGTTATTACATGTAAATATACATATGTAATACATATACATACGCACCTATATTATATACTATATTATTGCACACACAATTATATATATACTATATCTAATTGACACAAGAATAAATGTCTATGTACACTTTGGCTTTATTTTGCTTGATTTTAGCTTCAAAATTGCACAAGATACGAAAACATAAAAAATACTAAAATTATATTAAAAATGATAAATAATATGTAAATAAGTACTAACAATAGCTTATAATTAGGGACTCCAATTGTACTTTTTAGAATACAGTCACATCTTGTTTTATTTGTCTGTACATATGTTTTGCAGATTGCTTGTATTTATTTATTTTTAGGTTTTTGAAGTTATTTTTCAAAAAAAAAAAAAAGTGTGCTTTATAATTTTGTACAGTTTTATGTGCATTGCAAATACAGTTTTTGGGAATTTGTTGAAATATGTTTTTATTCATTTTAACACAATTTTTGTTTTATCCTTTTTTTTTTGTCAATGTATGATAATCTATTAACACCTAAGTGCAAGTGTAGCGAAGTAGTAAATAAAATTCGGTAAGATCAGAGTCAATCCACATGGAACAAATAACAGAATATGCAAAATTAGGTTACTAAAATTCACCCACGACAAAAGATTAGATACTCACTAAGTCACGCTAAACACCATACTGTTGTAATGACTTCAGTTAGAATCTAAGCCGACTAGTTTGAATTTTACCTTGAAGAGTACCGATGAGAATATGACAAGTGCTGCAAAAAATGGTAACCAAAATAAAATAGATATTTTCTGGGAGATTTGATGGTTGTTGTGAAACTAAACTTTAAATAAAATTTAATAAATTGGTCTTGGAACCAATTGATCCAATCACCTGATTCACCCGAAATTTCAACAGAGGTTTTATAACTCAAATCATTGGCTTCGTCTTGAGCCTTTGATTCGAAAGATTTAACGATTAAAATAAAATTCAATAATAATTAAATCTAGAATAATAAAAATTAAAGCCGTATATTCTACCATGGATTTATACAATAACTATATCAAACTAAAATTTGTGCATAGAAATTACCAAACTTAGTCAAGAATATAAGGTTTTTAAAAAATCTAGACTTTAATTACCAAGAATTAAAAGATTTTAAAGATAAAACAATGAACACTCAATTACCTCCATTGATATTCCAAGATTCTCATATGATCTTGACAATTGGCTCTAAGAATAAAACTAATTACTCATGGTATGGAAAAGACTCGACATGAAAAAAAAAAAAGAACTTCATAAATAAAAAGATTTATTATAGCATAATAACGGTAAGAAAAAGGCTGAAAGTTAACTGAAAAGCAACTAACAAACTAATTGAAAATCTGCGCCTAACAATAAGACAATGAAAAATTCTCTCTACTTTCTCTAGAAGAGAGCTCCCCCCGAATGGCTCTTGCTCTTTTGCTATTTATAGGCATTTGAGATGTTGAAACTTTACTTTTTTCTTTGGTCTATATCAGCCATAACTTTATTTTATTTTTTTTATTCCTTGTCCGCCACCAGACTTAGAAATTCTATCTTGCAATCCTTATCCAATTCAATCTTGTTTAGATTTTCACCTGCACAGGGCACACCCACACACACGTATATATAATATGTTACTACACATAAATATACATATGTAATACATATACATACACACCTATATTATATAATATATTATTGCACACACAATTATATATATACTATATCTAATTGACAAATGAATAAATGTCTATGTGTATGTTGGCTTTGTTTTGTTCGGTTTTAAATTCAAAATTGCACAAGACATGAAAACGTAAAAAATATCAAAATTATATTAAAAATGATAAATAGTATTTTGTTTTTTTTTTTTTTGCATATTGTTTGTGCTTCTTTTGCACTTATTCAAAGCTTTATTTTTCAAAAAAAAAAAATGCATGTACAGATTTTGGGAATTTGGTTGAAACATATTTTGATTTACTTTGCACAATTTCTGTTTTATCCTTTCTTTTTAATACAATCGCAAGATTTTATCTTAACACATAGATAGAGGCTATTTATAGCACTTACATCATATCATGATATGTTTTGTATTTATACGTATTGTATAGTTTCATCCTAACACAAGTGGAGATTTTTCACCAAGTAAGCTTTAAAACCAATTACGCATTTCAGAGTATTTACATTTACTCTTGATGAAATTTTTTCACATCACTCATTCAATAACTCAGTTATACTTGTATTTGACTTAATTGTTTTAATTGTTTAGGTAATTGAATTTGTTGAATTCTTAGAACTTCGAACTGTCGTGCACTTTTAAAAATAAATCGAAGCCATCTTTGATCTTTTAAGCTACAGATTTATTTGTTGATGGAATTCCCTTTGACCCAATATCAAATCTATGTCTTAACTTGTGCTAAATATAGCATTGTTAAGGTTTTTTTCCTAACAGAAAAACACTAGTATCTTCACTTGTGAAAGTTAAATTGATAAAAAGGGGGATGTTTTTACAATACAATGAAAAAGAAAAAAAAAAAAAGAAACAAGAAAAGACAGTAAGAAAGAACGGAAGTAAAAAAAAAAGAAAAGGAAAAAAAAATAATCAAATGAAATAGAGAGAAGATGAAAGTACGTATTCATTGATCATTACATGCCTTGATCACACATGTTTCGAACATTTTATCCTTTCTTTCTCATTACCTTATACCGCATGGCCAAGTTACAACCTAAACAAAGCTCTCAATGATTTGAAGTGTACATTGCTTGTTTATTCACTCACTAAAAAATTCACCTATCAGTTGCTTGTGTGATTTTAACATTGAGTATTCTTTCATGGAACTATGTCAAGTCATCTCTCACAATTTATGTTCACGTCATTTCTTTATGGTTGTCTCTTTTGATTATAATTTTCATTTACTCTCTTACGTGGACAACTAGTGTGATATGCCTGATTTCTTTCTTTTTGAGAGAATATCCAGTAAGATTGAATTAAAGCTTAAAGGATAACGCTCTATTTTTATATTGTAATCTTCCTTATCATGAAAAGAACACACACACACACAAAGACTCTCGTATATTGTTCTAAGACATTATCTTGCGTGTATAATAAATGGTAGGATAAACAGAATATGCTTGTGTTTGATACATGTCATACTTTGTCCTTATTATCCTCACTTGCAGGCTACATTTTGATGTTTGTGGGTATCATCACTGAAAACCCTCACGACATTATACCTGTCTACTAGGGGTAACCTATGGGTTTAAAGGCATAGTGCATAGGCTAAATGCACTAGTGATGTCCTATGAAAGTGGATGTCGCATCCCGATTTTTCGCACTTGAAAAAGGTAAGTAAGAAAAACACAGTACTTTCTTGTTAGAATTCATCCTCCAAGAGGAATGAGTGCGACTAAGTTTGAATTGGAAATTAATTTTGAATAAGGGCTTTCGAAAATGATTTTGAAAACTTCCTCAACAGAGGGTTTTTAAGAAAATAGGTTGTTTGTCAACCTTTGGAAAAATTTAAGCCCTTTTTGAAAATATCTCTATTTTGGTCTTTAAAAATAGTGATTCTAGGTTCGGAGGTTGGTTACGTATAGGAAAGATGCACTAAGCTATCACCCTACTCCACCCATGCGGTACCTACATATCTATTCGCCCTAGGTTCACCCATTAGAGTCTTTGATTAATAAATATCCAAAATTATCTACTTTAGGAAAGAACTTTTAGAAAGAAGTTTGACATGATGCATGATATGCAAGTGCAAGAATTTGATTTGCTTTTGAAAGTAGATTTGAAAAGAACTTGATTTGAAATTGAAATGGATTTGAAAAGATAGATTTGATTTTCAAAAGAGAGTTCTAGAAATTGAAAATAGATTTTCAAATTAGAAACTTGAAATAGAATAAAGAATTGAAAACTTGAAAAAGGTTATGGAATTGGAAACTTAAGAAATGTTATGAAATTAGAAACTTGAAAGAAATTATAGAATTGAAAATTTGAAAATAATTATGAAATTGAAAATTTGAAAAAAGTTATGATCTCACCCATAAGGGTTGCCTATGTATCTCTTTTTGGGAATCAGGTCAGTCGTAGTTCGAACAAGAGTCCGATTGAAAATAAATATTTTGAGATTTTTAAAAAATTTGATTTGAAAAGATTAGATTAGAAAAGAGTTTGATTTGAAATGGATTTAGAGAAGTAAAAGTTTAGGAAAGATTGGACTTTGGAAAGTTTTAGAATTTTGGAAAGTTTGAACTTAAGAAAGTTCCGTTTTAGAGAAGTGCCACATTAGGAAAGTTTCATTTTAGAAAAATTTCATTTTAAGAAAGTTTCAACTTAAGAAATTTTTGAATTTAGAAAACTTTGAAATTAGAAAAGTTTTGGTTTTGGAAGGATTTCAATCTAAGAAAGATTTGGAATTTGGAAAGTTTTATTTAAAAAAGATTTAGCAAGTTTAGAAATCAGAAAATGTTTAAATTTAGAAAGATTGGAAAGTTTGAAATTTGAAAATATTTGACATTAGGAAAGTTTAGAATTAGGAAATGATTGAATTAAGAAAATTTTGATTTCTATTTCCAAAAAGTGATGATTTGATTTTGTTTTTAAAAACGGAGGATTGGATTTGGTTTCATAAGTTGGAAGACTAGATTTGACATGGAATTAGAAATAATGAGATTTGGAAAACTTGAATTTAGAAAATATGATTTGACATGAAAAAGAGGTTTAGAAAATCTAAGAGTTTGATGTAGAAAAATAGAATTTTGGAAAGCTATAATTAGATGTGGCAAAGGAAAGTGGAAATTAGGATTTCCTAATCATTGGCTCGAGGGCTTGACTTTGGCTTCAAAAAAAAGAGATTTTAGAAAGTAAATCTTTTGAAGGGAGTTTCTAGGAGGGAAACTTGAAAAGCGTTTTTAGAAAATAGAACTTTTGAAGAGAGTTTTTGGAAAGGAGTTTGAAAAGAAGTTTTGGAAAGCGGAACTTTTGGAAAGAAAGTTTTTAGGAAAGAGATTTTTTAAAGTATTTTAGGAAGTAGATTGGAAAAGAAGTTTGGAAAGAGATTTGAAAAAGCGATTTAGAAAGGAATGGAATATGAACTTTAACAAGTTTCTAAAACTATCTCACTTTCTTAAAACGACTCTAACCATAGGAAGATTAAAACCATTCTAGGATTGTGGTTTTGAAAACAACAAAGATTTGAAAATATGGACCATATCGGTCTCATTAAATATAACACTTTCCTAAAGCGACCATAACCATAGAATGGTTAGAATCACCTTAAGATTGTGGTTTTAACAAAAACAATTTTAGGGTTTACACCCAAAAGCTTATGTAACACTTTCCTAAAACAACTCTAACCATGGATCGGCTAGAATCAGCTTTGAATTATGACTTTGAAAACAAGTTTGGAAAAATAAGATTTAATGCAAGTTTCGAAAAATATTTTTGATGCAAGTTTTGAAAACAAGTCTAGAAAACCATTTTGAAAATATGTATGAGTATGAAATGCACAATGCAAGTAGGGTCGTGGACATACAAGGTTAGGTTTCACCACATAATGAAGGGGGCCGAACTCACGTGGTCTAAGGTTAAATTAGAAGAAAGCCTCCGACATGGTGACTTTCAACCATTCTTTCTATACTTGAATCGGCGATTCCCTTGTTTCAAGCATGCAAGAAAGGGGGGGAAAAGATAGGGGATTAAAATAGAAGAAAACCCAAGTGGGTTAAGAGAGAGAAGAGAGAAGAGAGAAGGGGCGAATTACGTAAATGTAAATAGAAAACCAACCTTATGTCTCCTTTGATTTGCTTGCTTTACTTCGCTTTGATCTTTGAAAGCTTAGGGATTGCAGCACCTTGAGTCTTCAATGGTCAGCTTGGAGGCTCGTATAGATGCGTTTTGAGTGTATGTATGCTAGGGTTAAAGTGTATGGGGGCTAGGATTTGAGGAAGCCTAAGAAAACTAGGGTTTGGAGAGAGTTCGGGGGCTGTATATCGAGAGACAGAGTTTCTAGAGTTAGATTGCCGACCCTTTTCACACAGGGAAGAGGCTCTGTATTTATAGACAAAAGATTGACCTGGCGCCTGTTGTAGTGGCGCCAGCCACTGAGGAAATATTTTAAGGCAGCAAGAAACGTATCTTCGACCCTTGATACGGAAGGTAGAAGATTTGGGCACCTGTCCTAGTGACTATCATATAATTTTTGGCCTAACTTTACTAGGAGTGACTCCAGAAGGTCCGAGAATATTTTGGGAGGCCAGGAATGGTCCGAAAGGCCAGAAATGGGTAGAAACCCTTGAAATAGTGTCCCAGAGATAACGGACTTGAAAAACAAGGTCAAAATTGTCGACCGGGCTATTAGGGACAAAATGGTCAATTAGACCGAAAAACCAACGGAATGGACTCGGAATGATCCATGAGAGGACTTAAAGGTTGGAAACACTATCCAAAGTGCTCCAAGGAAGTTCCGATTTGATACCCAGAGCCAGTATAGTTGGAAAAGGCGATCAGCCCACCAGAGGCAAAACGGTCATATTGCACTGGGTTTGCTGAAATTGACTCGAAATGATCCGAAAAGGCATTAGAAAGTCAAGAACACTATTAGAAGTATTCTCGAGGGGTTACCGGTTTGATACCCAGAGTAGATGTGATTCCCGGGGGCACTCGAATGCCTAGGGGCAAAATGGTCATTTGACTTCAAATGGGCTTGACGGGCCCAGGAAGCTATCGGTAGTCTAAATTAGAGTTTAGAATGCGGGTTAGAGTCTGAATGTGCATATAATGTATAAAAGTGAGCCTGGTCAGGCCGAAAATTGCCCAGTGGGCAAAAATGGGGTGCTTACAGTGGAGCATACCTTTTTAAGTGTGTTTACTTATTTTGCTAGGAGCTAGCAAAAACTTAGTTGGGGGTGTAATTGTATTCCAAAATGTACAATTAGGGTCCTTAATTGAAAGCTATTGTTCCTATTTATTTATATATTATTTATTATTTTAATGTAATTTTAGTTTTCTTTTACAATTTTGTGTCTTATGTAGATTGGAAGCTAAAACCGAATAAAATAAAGCTAAGGTGCGCATAGACATCTATTCGGATGTTATATATATTATTTATATCATATATATATATATATATATTATAATATATATAATAGTGTGAAGTGGGTGCAAGTGGCGTAGTAGGTATATAATTATATATGTTATTATAATTTTTTATATAGATATATATATGTGTGTGTGTGTGTGTGTGTGTTTGTTTCTATTATAATATAGTATAATTTTTTTTTTGTCTTTTGTTGTTGGCAGGTGATGCGAAGTAACTAGAAAGGAAGAAGAAAATGGGAGAAAGGAAGAAAGAGGAAGAAGAAAGGAAGAAAGAGAGAGAAGAAAAATGAAGTATGAGAGAAGATAGAGAAGAAGGAGCAAGTGAGGCCGATCGGCTATAAAAGGGGGAGAAGAGAGAATAGCGGAGTGTAGAAAGTAGAAGTTTTAGTTTTAAGTTTAGTATAAAAATTTTCCTTAGGGATTAGTTTGTCTTTATTTTTGTAGTTTGTTGTACTTTATATTTTTAGTAATGAAATTATTTTTCAAACCACGTCTTTTCAATATTATGAGTTGCTAGTTTTATTTTTGGAACCAATTGTGAAGATCATCCAAGGATGTTGGGATTTCAACGGAGGTAATTGAGTTTTTTTTTATATCTTTTATATTCCAATTCTTGCTAATGAAATTTTAGATATTTTAGAAAACGTTGATTTTTTACTATATTTGATAATTTCTATGCACAAATCGTATTTTGGTATAATTATTGCACAAATCAATGGTATGAATCTATGAATTTAATTGTATTATTCTATATTGAATTATTATTGAATTGACTTTCATTAAATTCTAAATATTTTTGAAAACGTAGATTTTTTACTGTATTTGGTAATTTTTATGCACAAATCGTATTTTGGTATAGTTATTGTACAAATTGATGGTATGAATTTATGGATTTAATTTTATTATTCTAGATTTAATTAAATGATTTGTGTTACATAACCTCCATTAGAATTTCGGGTGAATTGGGTGATTGAATCAATTGGGTCCAAGACAATTTTATTAAATTTCGTTTCGGTTAAAGTTAAGTCAATAATCATCAATCTCCCAAAAATGTTATTTTTCTTTGGTTACCTTTTCTGCAGCAATTGTCCAATTTTCATTGGTACTATTTTAGGTGGATTTTAACACCTAACTTTGCATGTTCTGTTAACCGTTTCCTGTGAAACAATTCCGATCTTATCAAATTTTTATTACCACTTCGCCGTACCTGCACTTGGATGTTACTAGATTGCCACATTCGGGATCAAAGCAAGTTTTTGTTGTACTTTATATCTTAGTAAAGTTTAGTTTAGTGTAGAAAATTTCGTTAGTGATTAGTTTGTGTTTATATTTCTATTTTGTTGTACATTATATTTTAGTAATAAATTATTTTTCAAACCACGTCTTTTTTAATATTATGAGTAGCTAGTTTTATTCTTAGAACCAATTGTGAAGATCATCCGAGGATCTTGGAATTTCAACGAAGGTAATTGAGTTTTTATTGTATATCTTTTGAATATTCTAATTCTTGGTAATGAAATTGTAAATATTTTTGAAAACATAGATTTTTTACTATGTTTGATAATTTCTATGCACAAATCGATGGTATGAATCTATGACTTTAATTTTATTATTCTAGATTTAATTAAATTATTTGAGTTACAAAACCTCCGTTGGAATTTCGGGTGAATTGGGTGATCGAATCAATTGGGCCCAAAATCATTTTATTAAGTTTTATTTAATTTAAAATCTAAGACAACATTCATCAATCTCCTGAAAACATTATTTTTGTTTGGTTACGTTTTCTGTAGTAATTGTCCAATTCTCATCGATATTCTTTAAGATGAAATTGAAACTAGTTGGCTTAAATATCAATTGAAGCCATTGCAATATTGCGGTGTTTAGCATGGTTTAGTCGGTATCTAATTTGTTACCAGGGGTGAATTTTAATACATAAATTTTGCATGTTCTGTTAACCATTCCCTGTGGATCAACTTTGGTCTTACCCAATTTTTATTTACTGCTTCGCCGCACCTGCACTTGTGTGTTTTAATAGATTGTCATATTCTGGACAAAGCAAGTTTTTAGCGCCACTACCGTGGAACGGCTTTAATAAAAATATGTGAAAATAAAAAAATTATACCTTTGCAGATTCAATGACAATTGATTACTTCCCTACCTTGACAAAGAAATTGGAAGGTATTTACCAACTGATCAACGGTTTATGCTAGCCTTTACTTTGTTCTATCTTTAACTTGTATATTTGTGAATATTTAGTTTTTATTTATGTGGTTAACCATACTTTGGTTATCATTTCTTTAATTTATTGCATTTTATTTTTAGTGGTTAACTCCTTGGGTTATCATTTTTACTTTTTGTATTTTATTTTATTTTTTATTTTTGTGGTTAACCTATTTGGTTGGTATACTCCCCTATTGTTGGACAAAGTCAGTCACGTTGATTATCATATTTTTTATTTATCACTAACTCTCTTAACTCTTTCCTAACATTTTACTAACTATTTCCTAACTTTCTAATTCTTTACTAACATTTTACTAGCATACTAAATGTTATTTCTTTTATTGTTTTTGTGTGTAGGTAGTAGTTTACTGTTGTCATCTTTTATTTTTATTTTTATTTTTATTTTTATTTTTTTCTCCTCTTCTTTTCTTTTTAGTGTTTTTTTGTGTTGGTTATCAATCTTTGTGACCGGCAAACGTTAAAGAACTGGATAGTTATGACTTTATATATAGATGGTAGAGTACTTGCATTTGCGTGTTGTGTTAATTTGATACTTCCATTTGGTGTTAGTGGCAAAATAACTCGCTGTGCAAGATTATTGAGAAAAATAAAACTTCAAGAGGAGAAAGCTCAACCTCTTACGGGTTGAAGTACTATAGCATGTAAGAGAAGAGTAAAGAAATTGAGTAGATGCCATCACTGTGCTAGACACACGTGTGTAAACAAAAATTGTAAAAGGAGTATCGATCAATGACAGGAAATCGAATGGTTTACTTAAAACGTTATTAAGGGTAGAGTAAATGCCAAGGTATTGAGACACCTAAGTTTTACGAGAACTGTAAACTACCTTGATTTGGATATCCATGGTCTAGCTCGACTTTACTAGTTGTTCTTAGGAAGTGTTTTACTATTTATCTGTGTATTTCTTTCGTTTCACATTATTTGTATTTTTTTTATTTTAAAAAAAAACAAAAAAAAAGTTTGTAAAAAAAGAGTATTTTTATTTTCAAAAAAAAGAGCTTTATGTTTTTTGTTTTGTTTTTTTTTTTTTTTTTTTTGCATATTGTTTGTGTTTCTTTTTGCACGTGTTCAAAGCTTTATTTTTCAAAAAAAAAAAAATGCAAGTATAGATTTTGGGGATTTGGTTGAAACATGTTTTAATTCACTTTGCACAATTTCTATTTTATTCTTTCTTTTTAATACAATTGTAATATTTTATCTTAACACATTAATAGAGACTATTTACAGCACTTATCTCATCATATCATGACAAGTTTTGTATTTATACATATTGTATAGTTTCATTCGTACACAAGTGGAGATTTTCACCAAGTAAGCTTTAAAGCCAATCATGCGTTTTGGAATATTTATATTTACTCTTGATGAAATTTCTTTCATATCACTCATTCAATAGCTCTATTATTCTTGTATTTGACTTGATTGTTTTAATTGCTTAGGTAATTGACAATGATGAATTCTTAGAATTTTGAGCTATTGTGCACTTTTAAAAATGAATCGAAGCCATGTTTCATCTTTTGAGCCACAGTTTCTTTATGGATACAATTCCTTTAGACCCAATGTCAAATCTATTTCTTTTCTTGTGCTAAATATAGTATTGTTAAAGTTTCTTCCCTAATAGAAAAACACAAGTATCTTCACTTGTAAAAGTTAAATTGATAAAGGGGGGATGTTTTTACAATACGAAGAAAAAAAAAAAAGAAACAAGAAAAGACAATAAGAAAGAAGGCAAGTAAAAAAAAAAAAAAAGAGAGGAAGAAAAAAAAAATCAATCAAATGAAATGGGGAGAAAATGAAGGTACGTATTCATTGATCATTACATGCATTGATCACACATGTTTTAAACCTTTTATCCTTGCTTTCTTCTTATTGTATACCTCATGGCCAAGTTACAACCTAAACAAAGCCCTCAATAATTTGAAGTGTACATTGCTTGTTCATTCACTCATTAAAGAATTCATCTATCAATTGTTTATGTGGTTTTAACATTGAGTTTTCTTTCATGAAATTATGTCAAGTCGTCTCCCACAATATATATTCACATCATTTCTTTATGGTTGTCTCTTTTGATTATAATTTACATTTACTCTCTTACATGTACAACTAGTCTGAGATGCCTGAATTCTTTGTTTTTGAGAGAATATCCAGTGAGGTTGAATCAAAACTTAAAAAGATGACACTGTATTTTTATGTTATAATACCTATCTTATCATGTAATGAGCACACACACATAAAGCCTCTCATATGTTAATCTAATACATTATCTTGGTTGTGTATTAAACTATAGGATAGACAAAATATGCTTATATTTAAGACATGTCATACTTTATCCCTATTTTCTTCACTACATTTTGATATTTGTGAGTATCATCACTGAAAAACCTCACGAGACTATACTCATCCACTAGGGTTAACCTAGGGGTATAAAGGCTTAGTGCATAGGCTAAATGCACTCGTGATCCCTATGTAAGTGAAGCATATCTTTTTAAGTGTGTTTATTATCCCTATCAAAAACTTAATTGGGAGGTGTAATTGTACTCTAAAATGTACAATCGGAATTCCTAATTGTAAGCTATTGTTTGTATTTATTTATTTGTTATTTATCATTTTAATGTAATTTTAATTTTCTTTTACATTTTTATGTCTTGTGCAAATTTAAAGCTGAAACCGAATAAAATAAAGCCAATGTGGATATAGACATCTAGATGTTATATTATATATATATAATAGTGTGAAGTGGGTGCAGGTGGCGTAGTAGGTATATAACTATATATATGTTGGTGCAGGACAAAATGGCAGGTGAAGATTGATCGGTGAAGAGGAGAAAAAGAAGACAAAGGAAGCAGTTAGAAAGGAAGAAAGAGGATGAAGAAAAAGAAAGAGAGAAGAAAAGGAAGAAAGAGAAAGGAGAAAAGGAAGGCAAGAGGTGAGCCTTCGACTTTATAAAAGGAGTATAAGTTGGACGAGATCAAAAAAAGTTTTAGGAAGAGAGAGCAGAGTGTAGGGAGTAAATTTTTAGTTTTTAGTTTAGTGTAGAAATTTTTTTTAGTAATTAGTTTGTCTTTATTTTTGCAGTTTGTTGTACTTTATATTTTTAGTAAAGAAATTATTTTTCAAACCACGTCTTTTCAATATTATGAGTAGCTAGTTAATACCCAGCCCTCAATTGTGAATATCATTCGAGGATCTTGGGATTTCAACAGAGGTGATTGATTTTTATTGTATATCTTTTAAATATTCCAATTCTTAGTAATGAAATTCTAGATATTTTCGAAAATGCAGATTTTTTACTATGTTTGGTAATTTGTATGCACAAATCGTATTTTGGTATAGTTATTGCACAAATCGATGGTATGAATCTATGACTTTAATTTTATTATTCTAGATTTAATTAAATAATTTGAGTTACAAAACCTCCGTTGGAATTTTGGGTGAATCGAATGATCGGATCAATTGGGCCTCAGATCATTTATTGAGTTTCATTTAATTTAAAATCTAAGTCAACAATCAACAATCATTAATCTCCCAAAAATATTATATTTCTTTGATTACCTTTTTGTAGCAATTGTCTAATTCTCATCGGTATTATTTAAGGTGAAATTCAAACCAATCGGCTTAGGTTCCAACTGAAGCCATTGCAACACTACGATGTTTAACATAACTTAGTCGGTATCTAATCTGTTGCTGGGGGTGAATTTTAGCACCTAAATTTTGCATGTTCTGTTAACCGTTCCCTGTGAATTGACTCTGGTCTTACCAGATTTTTATTTACTGCTTCGTCGCACCTGTACTTGGGTGTTTTTAATAGAATGCCATATTATGGGTGTAGTCAAGCTGCTGGTTTATATATGAATTGATACTTGCCAAATTTCAGGACATAATGTACTCAATTGAGGTAGTTTCCATTTCCATGGCGTCTTAATCAATCTTCGTGAATTTGGGAAGGAACTTGAAACTAGTTCAGAACTTTTTTTTTTGCTATGACAGTACCCCTTTGACAGTAAACTCTATGTATTTCAAAGGTACTTAAGAACCCGTTGAACAAAGTTAAGGTCAGTCATGGCATGTCTAAACAACCCTAGTTGAAAGAGAGGTAAATTACAGTGACCTCCCTTGAAGTATCTAATAATAATAGAGAGCTCTCTTATGATTTTTGAAATGACACTGACCTCCCTTGCTAGTCTTGTCCCTAAAACTCCGTTAATGGTGCATGCCTTTTTATTATTTTACCCCTGAAATTGACATACATAGATCAATAGTTTTTTTGCATCTCCAAACATATGCTACCACCTCATCTTCACCACCAGGTCCACCATCTTCCACTACTTGACCCTAAACCAGTCTAATGCAATACCCAGCCCTCATCTGCAGCCCCTATGCACCTGGACCTCTTCTTCACCATCATTTTTCGTTACAAATTGTGTCGCTCTCTCCCCTTTCCAATTCAATACACTGCATACAATTGTATTCATATAATATGGTGGTACGAGATACAACCATGGTCAATTAGACATCACTACAACCTCAATCACAAGCCATAACCACCATTGCCGCCACCGCCACTGCTCAATCTCAGCCCAACAACCACCCATCGCCACAACACCCTCCTCTATCTCACTAACCCACAATCGCCACCCAGCACCACCACCACTTTCTTGTCCTACTAATGTCAACAAGCAAAATAAAACTCTTCGATCTCTCTCTTTCTTCTCTATTTCGCTTTTTTTTTTTCTCTCATTTGTTTTTTTCTCACTAGTAACTGACCCATCAACGGACAAAATTAGACCCATCAGTGGGTTGCATACATAAAACCATACCCATTAGAGTTTGATTAACATACATACGTATGACCATGTAAATGAAATTAAGAAAATTAGTTCTCAATCTATACAAAACAAATCTAATTCGACATGTATGCAAATGTATACACATATGCATATTATATAAAACCAATATATATATATATATATATATGCATATGTGTGTGTATATATATATAGAAAAATGTTGAGAAAATAGTGAAGTTGTGGATTTTATTATTGGTGTGGGGGTGGGGTCTGTTGAAGGGTTTCGAATGGTGGTGGTGGTGGTTTGCTTGGTGATTGGACAGATGAGGGAAGGCGGGTCCATCTTTTCCAGCACTGATCGATCGTGTTGTGGCCATTGTTTTGGACAATGGTGGCAGTGGTGTGTAAGCACCCCATTTTTTACCGCTTGGCAGTCTACAGTCCGTCCAGACTTGAATTCAAGTCAATGTGGACATATTTTAGAATTCTAGTCCTAATCTAGTCAATTCATCGCTTCGCGAGCCCACCAGACCCAAATAGAGAGAAAATGACCAAAATGCCCTTGTGAGCGTTAATTTGGTCCAATCCCGTAGGCGAGTCTTTCCGAAGACGGTAAGTCCCCTTTCGCATGTCTTTCCGAAGACAGCAAGTCCCCTTTCCAATCCCGTAGGCATGCCTTTCCGAAGACAGTAAGCTCCCTTTCTAATTCCAATAAACGCGTTTTCCCGAAGACAGTAAGTCCCCTTCTCCAATTCCAATTCCAATCCCTCTCTCGAGAAAGTTGATTCCTCGAGACGGTAAGTCTATCCTTTCCAGCACATTTTCGAGTGAACTCTTCGGAACGGTAAGTCTCTTCAAACCCGTCGATCGGGACGAGACCCCAAGTCCCCGAGATGGTAGAACGGTCTACCTTTGGTGCCTGCTAGCCCGCCAATGCAGAAATGTCTGTTTCGGCACGCCTTTTGAGAAATTTGATTCTCAGGCGCTAAGTCCCTTTAGCAGCTTTCCGAGATCAGGCAGTCTTGGGAATGATCGCAAATCGTTAGAGTAGCGGAAGTACTCGCAAACATCGCAACCGTCAGAGTAGCGAAAATACTCACAAACAGGTCAATATTGAGAATTGCCAACAAACCCCTGTATCACGAGACCGCCATCAGAGTGGTAGCAACACTCAAAACCCAGGTCAACATCAGTGCCTGCTAGCCCACTCCGGTGAAAAATGACCAAACTACCCCTAGGGCTATTTTCGACACGTTTCTCAAAAAAGTACCTAAGTCCTCAGAATGGTAAATCTACCTTTCCAAGATTGTCTTAAAAGCAATCCGGCATGATTAGGTGCCTTCTAGTCAGTTTCGGGCCAATTTGGTAACTTTTCAGTCAAGATGACCATTTTGCCCCTAGGCATCCAAACGCCCCAAGAACCACACCGGCTCTGGGTATCAAACCGTTAACCTCTTGAGAATACTTCTTATAGTATTCTCAACCTCCCATTATCTTTCCGGATCATTCTGAGTCAGTTCCGGCAAACCAAGTGTGAAATGACCATTTTGCCCCTGGTAGGCCGGTCGCCTTTTTCAACCACACCGGCCCTTGGTATCAAACTGGTAGCCTTTGGGAACATTCTAAATAATGTTTCCAAATATCGAGTCTTTTTCCGGGACATTCTAAGTTCGTCTCGGCAACTTTCCAGCTCGGTTGACCGTTTTACCCCTAATGGCCCAGTCAACTTTTCCAAACAAACCCTGACATCCTTTTTCAAGCCCACTGCCTTCGGACCCTATTCTAAGGGTTCTTGTCCCTTTCCAACTTTCTGGGCCATTCTCGGTCCCTTAAATCCTTTTCGGGCTTTCCGGAGTCACTCCTAGTGAATCCATGCTAAAAATTACATGGTAGTCATTAGTACAGGTGCCCAAATCTTCTCAAGATATGTTGCTTGCTGACCTTAAAACTTTCCTAACTGGCTGGCGCCATTAGTAGTGGCACCAAGCCAATATTTGGCCTAGCGCTACTCCTAGTGGCGCTAGAAGGATTTTTGGCCTAACGCCACTACAACGAACGCCAGGTCATTCTTCCCTCTATAAATATAGAGCCTCCTCTAGCGTAAAAGAGATCCACAAACTCAGTCTAAAAACCCTACTTTTCGATACACAGAGCTCGTAGCCTCCCTAAACCCTAGCTTCTTTAGGTTTTCCAAACCTTAGCCTCCATACACAAACCCTAGCCTCCTATACACTCATATACACTCACATACACTCATACACTAACCTCCAGAGCCTCCATTGAAGACTTGAAGTGCTGTAAATTGAAGTTCTTGAAGATCAAGACGAAGATTGAAGTGAAGACCGAAGCGAAGCAAGAAAAGCAAAGCGCGCAAAGCAAAGTAAAATAAACAAGACACAAGGTAGGCTTTCTCTTTAAGTTTATGCATCTTCCCCCTCTCTTCTCTCTCCTAACCCATTTGGGTTTTTTTCTATTTTAAATCCCCCATCTTCTTCCCCACCCCCCCCCTTTTCTTTACATGCTTGAAACACGGGACTTCCCTATCCATGTGCAGGATTAGGCTATTGAAGGGTCACCGTGTCGGGGGCTTTCTTTTAGTCTAATCGGAGACCACGTGGGTTTGGCCCCCTTGATTATGTGGTGAAGCCTTAACCTTGTATGTTCATGACTCTAACTTGCATTGTGCATATCATGATCTTGCATTCTTCCAAAATTCGTTTTCAAAAGCTTACATCAAAACTATTTTTAAAACTTGCATCAAAATTTTCTTTTTCAAAACTTGTTCCTAAGATGATTCTAGCCTTTCCATGGTTAGGGTTGCTTTAGAAAAGTGTTACATTTAAAGTGAC
The DNA here is from genome assembly GCA_033060915.1 of Euryodendron excelsum. Taxonomy (NCBI): domain Eukaryota; kingdom Viridiplantae; phylum Streptophyta; class Magnoliopsida; order Ericales; family Pentaphylacaceae; genus Euryodendron; species Euryodendron excelsum. The sequence goes on from CM065386.1 coordinate 17,288,746, forward strand.
CGATATGGTCCATATTTTTAAAATCCTTGTTATTTCAAAACCACTATCTTAGAGTGGTTCTAACCTTCTTATGGTTAGAATCGCTTTAGGAAAGTGAGATATTTTATATACTTTTCAAAAACTTTCTTTTCAAAAATCTCTCTTCCTAAAAATCTCTCTTCCAATACACTTTCTAAAAATCCCTCCAATCTCCTTCTCAAAATTTCTTTCCAAAATTATTTTCAAAAACTCCCTCCAAAAATCTATTTTTCAAAACTCCTTTCCAAAAAAGCTCTCTTCAAAATTCCCCCCCTAAAAACACTCCCTAGGTTTCCTTCTTAAAAAACTCTTTCCAAAAATCTATTTCTTGAGAATTCCTTCCAAAATCCTCTTTCCAAAAACTCTCTCTTCAAAATTCATTTCTAAAAACTCCTCTCTAGGATTGCCTTCCAAAAATCTCCCTTTCTAAAAACTCACTTTTCAAAAATCTCTTTTCTTAGAGTCCAAGTTAAACCCTAGAGTCAGCAATTAGGAAACCCTAATTTTCTAGTCCAAAACATGATTTCTAATCTAGCCTTAAAACCTAGGTTTTCAAAATCTCCTTTTTACGCCTAAATCATAAGTTTCCAAAAACCTCTTTTCTACATTAAAACTATAGTCTTCCCAAAACTAGGATTTCCAAAACTCAATTTTTTCAAATTTATGCCAAATCCAATCTCCCCTTTTGGAAACCAAATCCAATCTCCCATTTAGGAAACTAGATCCTATCATCTATTTTTGAAAACAAAGTCAAAACACCTTTTTAGAAACAAAATTCAATCCCTTGTTTTAGGAAATAGGAATCTCAATCCTTCCTAGTCTAAACCTTTCCTAATTCAAATCCTTCCTAAACCGTAAGTTTCCTAAACCTAAACTTTCAAATCTTTTCTTAAAACTTTAAGCTTCCAAATCTCTTCCTAATTCCATACCTTTCCAAATTTCAACTTTCCAAATTCAAATCTTCAAATCTTTCTTAAACTTAAACCTCTTCTAACTTCAAGTGTTTTCTAAAACTCAAACTTTCAAACACTTCCTAAAGTTAAAACTTAGAAAATTCAAAACTTTTCTAAACTCAAAACTTTCTTACTTTCTAAACTTCCTAAATTCAAAACATTCCAATTTCAAAACTTTCCTAAACCAAAACTTTCCTAATTTGAAAACTTTCTTAAAATCAAAACTTTCCTAATTTCAAAACTTTCCTAAATTGAAACTTTCCTAATTCAAACCTTTCCTAATTCGAACCCTTCCTAAATCTAATCTTCCCTAATCTTCCAAGTCCAACATTCGAGTCAAATCTTTCTTAATCTCAAGTCCTTTCTAAATCCCATCTTTCCTAAGTCTAGGTTTCCTAGACCTTAATCTTTTCAAAACAAGTCCAATTCTTCCTCCAAGTTCTATCTTTCCAAATCAAAGTCTCACATTTTCTAATTCCAAATTCCAAATTTCAAATTTCAATCTTCTATTCTAAATCCAAATCAAATCCAAATTCCAATTCAGTTTCTTCTTTCATATCAAATCTCTTTTCTATCGAACTTTTGTCCGAACTACGACTAACCTGATTTCTCCAAAAGAATACATAGACAACCATCATAGGTGTGGTCACAACCTTTTTCAAATCTCCAATTCTATAATCTATTTTTTTAATTTCAAATTTCTATTTCCAAATCTCTATTTTCAATTTCTAAAACTTTCCAAATTCAAATCTATCTTTTTGAATCTCTTTTTAAAAGTCAATTTCTTTTCAAGTCTATTTCCAAATCTATTTTTCAACTCTCTTTTTCTTGCACTTACACATCATGCATCATTCTTTTAAAAATTATTTTCTAAAATGGATAGCATTGGACATTTGTTAGTTGAAGACTCTCATAGGTAAGTCTAGGGTGAATAGACATGTAGGTACCGCAAAGGCGTGGTAGGGTGATGGCTTAGTGAGTCTTCTCTACACGTAACCAACCTCCGACCCTAGGATCACTGATTTCGAAAGATCAAAATGGAGTTATTTTCTAAAAAGGGTTTAAATATTTTCCAAAGGTTACAAAATAACCTGTTTTTCTAAAAACCCTTTCTTGAGGAAGTATTTTCAAAAATCATTTTCAAGAACCCTAAGTGTAATCTTCGGATTGTTCTTAGTTTTTAGGTGACCTAACTCACCCTAATCAAGTTAAGTGGTGACTCCAAATTTTTTTCAAAAACCCTTTATTCAAATCAATTTTCAATTCAAACCTAGTCGCACTCATTCTTCTAAGAGGATGAGTTTTAATGAGAGAGTACAGTATTCTTTCTGCTTATATGTATATTTCTCGAGTGCGAAAAATCTGAGCGCGACATGGTGGTGATAAGGTGCAGATGAGGGATAGAGTGGCTTGGATGGGAAGGTTTTGGCAAAGGAGAAGCAGTGGTGGTGGTGGATTATTGGAGATGATGGTGGTGGCTGCCATAGATGTTGGTGGGGATGGGTTTAGACTCAGATGGGTTTGAAGATTTGATGAGGTTTTGAATCTTTGGGTAAGTTAGGATTGGGTGTGGTTTGCATGAGGTTGTATTAATGATGTGGCAGCTAATGACTTGAAGTGGTGAAATTATAAATTTTACATTTTATATTATTTTCTTGTTGCAAGGGTAAAATTGGTATTTTTTTAATTCAATTCAAATGACATCAGATGATCTTACCATTTTTCATCACTGTTAGTAATGATGGCTTGACAAAAGGGGGAATTTGTAACTGACAATTAAACCAGAAGGAATGTCGGTGTCATTTTTCGAACTACAAGGGTGCTGTCTATCATTGTCAGATACCTCAAGGAAGGTCAATGTAATTTACCCTTGAAAGAATTATAACTTTTGTTGGATGGCATGTCTAAACAATCTGAAAAAAAATCCAATACGTAGTTAGCATCTATAATTTTAGGGTATAACTAGGGTTGTAAAATGAATCAAGCTATTCGAGCTCGACTTTTATTTGGCTCATTAAAAGCTCATTCATGATCGGCTGGTTATGTAAACAAGACAAGTTTGAATATATTTTAAGGCTCGAAAATTTTCTAAACTCGGTTCAAACTCAATTTGATAAGCTTATATACACTAAAAAAATCAAATTACTTTGAACTCAACTCGACTAAAACTCGTTTGAGATTGACTCCAAAATTAAATAACTTGAATACATTTTAAAACTCGTTAAAGTTATTAAACCAAGCTTAAAAAACCCATTGTTCCGCTTGGCTAGGAAGTTTTACATTCCTAGGTATAATTTCCATTACAATCTTCACACTCTATATCTTTGATTGGTCCTAATACTTAAAATCTTAATGATAATAGTTGGTCAAATCTTATTGGTGAAAATTTGTCCCAAACAACCCTATACATGCATATCCATCTCCGTTTGCTGATTTTTCTCTATAATCATACATATAGTCTAAAATCCACAAACAATGAGATGAAGCACTAATAAGGTTTAATTTAGCCCGTTATAGATTGGGTTGGGTGAATTATTGTTGTATATGCCGAAACTTGCCAAAAATAACATTAGTACCTAAGTCCAATCCAGCCTGGCCCAAAGTCCCAAGCCTATCCGGAGATTAAAACTCTCTTCTTTCCCTCTTTCCAACTCCCAAGAAAACAAACCGCCCAGAAACCGCCAAAACCATTCTCTCTCTCTCTCTCTCTCTCTGTGCATCACCCATGGCAACTTCTTGTTCACATTGGTGGCACTGCCCAGTCTACTTCGCCATGTCTGTGACCCTTGCTATCATAGCAATCTCCGCATCCATTCATTCAAAACCCAACAATTCAAACCCATTGAACCAAACCATTACGCACAGCCTCTCGATCAATGCCTCTCGTGCTCTCCGAAGACACGGGTTCAACGCCATAGCCACCCTCCTCCAAATCTATCCCGAAGACTTCCTCTCGTCGCCACAATCAACCATCTTTGCAATCCAAGACCCTGCCATCTCCAACGTCTCCGCTCACCCAAAGGTAATAAAACAGCTCCTCAAATACCACACCTCTCCTTCCAAGCTCCCCATCCAAGAGCTGTTGAAGAAGCCCCAAGGCACTTGCTTGCCTACCCTTGTTCAGCAAAAGAACATCGCGATCACGAAGACTGATGCAAAACAGGGATCAATTGAGATCAACAATGTGTTGATTTCTCATCCTGATATGTTTCTTGAGGGACCCATTTCGATCCATGGTGTTCTTGGGCCTTTCTCCTCATTAGACCCCCGTGAAATTGATCAAGATTGGAAAATTACTCAGCCGCCCATTTGTGATGTCAATTACAGCATAATTTCAAACATGAGTGAATCCAAGAACATGGTTGAGTGGACACGAATGGTTCGATTGCTGAGCTCTAATGGGTTCGTGTCGTTTGCGATCGGATTGCATTCTGTTCTTGATGGGATTCTTCAAGATTACCCAGATTTGAATTCGGTGACTATCTTTGCTCCTCTGGACTTCGTCTTCGTTTCATCATCCTGGCCTTTGATGGACAGGATTGTGAGGTTCCATATGCTGCCTCAGAGGCTTACTTACATGGAATTGGCTTCATTGCCTAGGAAAACATCTTTTAGAACACTGGTTCCAAATAGAGAACTTGTGGTCACTACAAGTGCTTATTCCAAGCGGGGACTGTCTATTAATGGACTGGAGATATCAACAACAGATACCTTTTCATCTGAACAGTTCGCGATCCATGGAATTTCTCGAGCTTTTAGTATGGAGGAGCTAAGGGCTAGCTGAGAGGAAAAAAATCACATCATTAATTCTAGAAGAGGACCTTCTTTATAACCTTTTCCTTTTTCCCTTTCTTTTTTTTTTTTTACTCCCTTGCGAAAACTATGTAGAGGGAAGTTAGATTAATGGCAGCAGCCTCCTCTGCAGATAGATAGTAATACTAATAACACAGTATGGTCAATGTACCCATGTTTTATAATTCAATAAAATCATATAGAATATGCTTTCTTTGGTGCAAAAAAACATAAAGACGTCCCTAAGCAATCCCCCGGAGATCACATATTAGAAGTTAGCCATCAAGCTGCATTAATTTTCTTTCGAAGAATCATACATGAAACACAAAAATGAAATCGCAACAAGTGTAGTAGTGATCATCATCATACCAATATTTGTCAGAACTATGGCCAAGGCCCAAGGGAAATGGTACAAATGGGAGAGGGCATTTTTTTACCAGCAATATTGAATTTGAGAACAATAAAATTGGGGTGTAGTGTATAATTTTTATATTAGTGAATGTGGCACAGGCGATGCAAGTACTTTTTTGGATGTTTAAAAATTGTTAAAGTTGAAGCAGTTTGTGGAGAGATACAGTTATTAAAATATGTGAATTTCATAGTAAGCCTTTTTTTATTTTTGTTATGTTCATTAAATTGTCAAAATTACCTTTGAGGGGAAAAAAAATGAAGATATGACACGAAAAGTTATTTTTCTTTTCACTCTTCCTTCATTTCTTCTTCTTTCCTTTTCAATAGTTATCCTTTTATTTTTCTCCATTTTTCTGTTAATGTTCAAACAAAAAAGAGATTGATTTTCCTTTTACTTTTCTTTCATTTTTTTAACAAGACCAAACAAAATTAAAAAAAAAAAAATTAGTTTTTTACAATTTCTCTATAAATGCCTTTTGTTTTATTTGTTTTCCACTTTCACAATTTCCAAACAGACTCTAAAATTTGAGAGAGTGTCAGTGACCTCATAAAACAAGTTCTCTATGACATACGTGCTCAGAACACATTAACTATGGTCGTTTGCTGTATGAAACCAGACTGAAGGAGGATTAAACTCGTAACCAAACACACTATTAGAATACTGCGGGTTGTGGCATATAATATAACCCTGCAGCCAACACACATGCGATCCCTCTTCAAAACGTCGCCGTTGAGATCCTATGCATCATCAACCTCCTCCTATCGTACGGACAAATCTGGTGCTTCATTGTTCATCAACAATGGAAACACCCGTTCGAATCCCTCTCTAAAAGACAACGCAGAAAAAGGAAAAATGGACAGGCACATACAAACTCTGCTGAACAGGCTATCATGCGCATCGTTCACCATAGCCACGGTCACCCTCCTCCTCCTCATCCTCCAGACCCCAGAGACCTGCGTCCCACAGGGATCGATCTCCAAGCCCCACCAGAAGTTCCCAAAGTCCTCCTGCGACTTCTCTCACCGCTCTCTCACCTCCCTCGACAAGAAGAACAAGCGCCTCTGGTCCACCAAGGACTGGCGCAACAAGGTCCAGTCCTTCGCCGCACTCTTCCGCGACCTTCAATCCTTCAACCATCTCAACAACCACTCCCGAGTCCTCTGCGTCTCCGCCGGCGCCGGCCAAGAGGTCATGGCCCTGAAGCAGATCGGCGTCAAGGACGTCACCGGGGTCGAGCTGGTCGACTCGCCGCCGCTGGTTAGCCGCGCCGACCCTCACAACTTGCCGTTCTTCGATGGGGTCTTCGATCTGGGTTTCAGCGCGCATTTAGACCAAGCGCTCTTTCCGTCCCGGTTCGCGGCGGAGCTGGAGCGAACGGTGAGAGTCGGAGGCGTATGCGTGGTGGCTGTGGACGAGTGTGGAGATACTGAGGTTAAAGAGGTTGCAAAATTGTTTCCGAAATCGAGGTTCGATGATGCCAAGAATGTTACCTTAATTGGATCGAAAATGACACGAATTATATTGAGAATTAGTACAACTCGTTGATTCTTTTTTTTTGTTGCAATGTTTAATTCTTTGATATCTTCGTTTGATTAAATAGGTCTCTGATGATGCTATTCGATTTGGAGTCTGCAAAATGTGTTTTATTAGCAGCTTCCAAATTGTCATCAATTGAAATGTTACTATGTTGCATTTATTCTGATTTTCTGAGCATTAATGTCATTTACTGGCATTGATGTTTATTTGAATATAGGTGGAAGATGAAATTAAGAACATTTCTGGATTGGATGTGCTGAAGTTGCAACAGTGAAGTAGTTTCACAGTTTTATGCAAGTTGATTTGCCCATCTCGTAGTTGAAGGGCCTTTCTTTGGTGAACTTTGGTTTCTAAACTAGAGGGGTAAAATGCAAGTGATTGTCATTTTAGCTGACGAGACTGCGATTCGAGGTCCTTCCACATCCTTGTCATGATAAAAGTGGTTTATCTCATAACTCTAAATTCTTTTGTAGTTCATGTTATGATAGTTTGTCGATTATGAATGATGATGAGAGGTACAAAATGATTTTTGGTCACAAATTCAGTGATACCCTTCTCTGCTTAAGATTATTTTTGATGTTGGGACTTCTAGGAAGGTCTAGATCAACTTTTTGGTCCTTTTAGAATACAAAGTAGCTGCAGCAGTTGCATTGCATTTTGCAATGTGTTTAACATTGGATTTGTGATAGCTTGGAGTGGAGTGTGCATATGCCTTTGCTTTGTATAATTTTATAGTAAATGGTCAGTGGGCACCGGGCACTGCCCCCTTGCCACATTTATCTTATAAACTCTTTTATCTATCAAAAAAAAAAAATTTGTTTTGAAGAAAAGATGAATTTGGATGCTTGTAAACTTGATTAATATTTGTGTCTGGGAGGAATTTCCCAATCTTGCTTCTTCAAAGCACCCGTTGCTTGTCAAATTAGACATACTTTATGCAGGCTTTTCATTTTCCAATTATCAGAATCTAGTGTATTTCTTATGAATTAAGAGGGATGATAATATTTCTCAAAATTATCCCCAGTACACCCTCTTCACTTGGACATCTTTTAAGGGTGATGTTTATAATTATAAGGCTGTGACTACTTTTCACTACTAAAGATAAGGTGAATTACAATGCCCTTCAGTTTTGCCTCTCTTATCTCGGCATGTTCTACATTAGTGGAACCATTCCTTTTCCTGAACATGAGTCTTTGGTGCAAAGGAAATCTAGAAAGACCTGAATTATCTTCTCCCCTCCTGGAATGGAGTCTTACAAGCTCTAGGTTTAAGTGATTCTGACAGTTGCTCCTTTCAGAAACTCGGTGACCTTTTTACGGTGTTCTGCCGAGGGGAAGAAGGGGTGGGGCAGAGGGTTGGTTCTAGCTTTCTTTCATGCAGTGGGTATCATCAGAATTGTTAGCACAAATATTGGATGCTTTACTGCTACTAACCACTGGAGCATTTGAGCACCATGGCAGAAGTACTATGTTTATAGAGCTATTGCAGTGGCAATAATTTCATGTTTAAATCTGATAAGGCATTGGTGAATAAGGATGTGTCTCGTATTATGGACATTATGATCAGCGACAACACCACCCCCCTGCCTCCTCCTCCTTCAAACTCCAAATACCAAAGCTCTAGAATCTCAAACCCTAAATCTCATCAGAAGTTCCCAAAACCTTCTTGCAAACAAACCCGAGCCCCCGGCGCCAAAGCGGCCGCCCCCCCCCCCCCCCCCCCCCCCCCCCCCCCCCCCCCCCCCCCCCCCCCCCCCCCCCCCTCAGACTCCAGATACCAGAGCTGTAGAATCTCATAGCCTAAATTTCATCAAAAGTTCTTCTGCAAATAGTAGCCCCAGGTCACATCATAACCACTCCAAGTCCTCTGTGCCCCGGGGATCATAAGGCCATGGTGTTGAAGCTGTTCAGCATCAACGAGATGACCAGAATTGAATTGGTGGAGATGCTGCCCCTTGTGGTCTTGCCTACTGTCATAACTTACTGTTATATTCTTGATTTGGGTGGGTTTGGCATGCATTTAGACAAGGGTTTGTTTCCCATCTCTCTGTGCAACTGAGATGAAGAGGAGAGTTTGTCTTGGGAGCATGTGTTGTGGCTCTCAAGGATTGGATTTTGGGAATGAGGGGAAGGAGGTTCAGAAATCGTTGAAGAAACTGATGTTTGCTACTGCTAAGAACTTTGCATTGATTGGGTTGAAAGTAATTTAAATTAGTATGAGAATTAATGTTTTTGCTTGATTTTTCTCTGACAATCTTTAATGAATGACATCTTGACTTGGTTTTTTTTTTTTTAAATATCTCTAATGAAGGTGTTGGATTTGGGGTATGCAATGTGTGTTTCCTTGTTCACTTATGAATCTGCAGCAACTGAAATTTCTGTGTGTTCCACTGATTCCAGTTGTTTATTATTTGCTGTTATTGATGTGAAATTGAGTAAACAATATAATCGTGCGAATTTAGCACGACTTGAAATTTAGAACACTTCCAGACCAAAGGATTAGAGGCTGAATTAGTGAAATATAGACAGTTTATGAAGCAATGTGCAAATTATTTTATGTTAGCATCCTTCTTAGGTCTTCCTGTTAAGTGTCTGTCTTAGCTGAGTCTTGATTTCGAGGAGAAAACCTCAGTGTGGAATTTCTTTGACTTCTGGCTGCTATGACTGATATTTTAGCTCTTTGTTCCTTAGTGGGTTATCCAGAAACTCTTGCCATTTCTTGGAGTCCATACTTATGCAATTTTAGGACTATAAAAGGAAAAAGATATTCAAAAAAATGATATGCTATTTCAGAATTAAGAAAGCATTTTGGAGTAGGATTTAGATGTTTTAACGTTGGACAAGTACATTGAAAGGATGAATCCTTATCCTGTTAGAATAGGGGAGCTGTTGTAGTTGCACTGCATGACATATAGGAAAAGTTGCACTTCTTATTTTATTAACTTACACTCAGAAGGGGTTTTGTATGCCATGTTTTTACTTTCCTAGCTATTATATTAATTGTCTTGTTTAAAAAAATTTGACTCTGCTGATTCCCATTCTGGATTTCCTTGACTGCATCATGTTTCTTGAGGATTAGTCTTGGAGTGTGAACGATGGATCTTATAACATGAACAATAGGAGCATTTTATGTTAAATGTCTATAGAAATGTGCAGAAATATTTGAAATTCTGACCAAAAGCTCAAGTGGGATTGTTTCATTGACAAGGCTGTGGTTTCCAAATAAACTTGGTCATGAGTTTGGGTTTTCATGATTTAAGTGCAATGATAAAACTTGCGTGATACTTCCGTCGGTGGTCCCATCTGTTGGAACTTTGTTCAAACATGATGATTATTGATGACTGTTGGATGCAAGAACATTTTTAAATGTCTCCTTGTACATTTGTTGTTAAAAACAGTTTATAGTGATGTAATTGTTAAAACTCGAACGGAATGAGGAGATCATAGACACACAATCTCGGAATTTTATGAATAGTGACGCACCCGATTTTAACTTTCAATTGGCTAGAAAAACATAATCTGATGTAAATCGCATTGACCAATGATACAAAAATTCCACTAGTTCTACAGCATTCCTCGAATAATTGAATATAGATATTTATGCAAGTCTCTTGACAAATCTGGCCTAGCTTAGTGATTCAGGCACGGTTGATACTGGTGAATACTGGTTGGGGTGGGGAGCAAGATGAGGCATTCCAAGCTTTGAGGATAGCCTGTTTAAACTTCTCACCATCACAGCTTTACATATTTTGGAATATATATATATATATATATGTTCCATTTGATCAATTCTGGTAATGGTTTTAAATATTTTTATTTAGTTTTAAAAAAATAAATATGTATATATATTCACTTACATTTATATTTCAAAACTCGGCCCAACTCGACCTGAATATTTTTATTTAGTTTAAAAAATAAATAAATATATATGTATACTCACTAACATATATAAAAAATAAAAATATATATATCTTAATCGGGCCCGTGGGCAGACTTAAAATTTTATTTTTATTTTTTGGACGGGCTTGAACAACAAAGTGGAGGCCTAACATTGAGCCAGGCCGGGCTCAGACTACTGTCTAAAGTATTATTAAGTTGGTCAAGCCTGACCTGAACTCGACCCGGCGCGCACAGTGGCCAGTCCTACCTTTTTTTAACAATTTTATTCTCTCAGTTCATGTGGAGTGGTAAATTTGAGCAAAAATTGTTGGAAATTTCTAAATAAAAATGGATAAAATATGAAAATAATTTCACCAAATTTTGAACTGAAATTTTAGAATTTTGCACGTTATGCCAAATATACGAGCCTTTGATAGGTCTAATTTTGCTACCATTTCAATTTGGAAATCTCAAGTTCGAATATTGAAATGAAAAGCTTAACACTAAAACAATGACTTCTAGTTCGTTTGGATATGGGGTCATAGAGAGAAAAAGAAAAGGAGTGCTTTCTCTCATCACTTGTTTGGATACACTAAACGGGGAGAGAGAGAGCGAGAGAGCAATTCTCTATGACCCACGTCTCTTTTATTATCTAAAGAGAAGATATTTGCAGAGAAGGGGAAGGAGCCACTAATCATGCATTTTTGTCCTTAAATTTTGTAACAAGTAATTTTTTTAACTTCACTTATACTGTAATAACATAATTTCCTTTTCTTTTCTTTCCTTTTTATTTTCTCTCTCTATTTTTCCAAGTAATAAAAATATCACTATCCTTTCTTTCCTTTTTTTTCTCCTTTAATTACTGAAACAAGAGAATGACATTACCATGCTTCTTCATTGTTTCTTCTCTTGTGCCATCATTTCATTTCTTTTCTCCCTTATCTAAACTAATTATAAAGTGATAATAAAATACAAGAAACCTCAATGGGGTTTGCTTAGGTTAGGCCTACCAAAAGGGGAAAATTGAAGTTGACAACCCTTGAGGGAAAATTTGCTAATTTGGGGAAACCTAAGGGGGTACATTTACGATATTTTCCTCTCTTTTTAGCTAGATAAGAATAGCACTGATCTTAAATATGAGAAAAAGAGTGAGCCTAAGGTCTCCATCACCATTGATAGCAAACAAGTACTCACAAGTCCACCTTTTCTTCCAGAAAATATGCATGGCAACAGAAGTAGAGGAAATAACTGTAAGCATATAGGAGTAAACTAAACAAAAGCTCAGTTCCATATAAACATTATAATTCTTCAAAATAAGTAAACTCTGCTTCAGTTTCTCAAACTGATGAATAATGTGAGGTCTTTGGTAAGCTTACTAAAGTTATGAAACCATCCCATCAAGAAATCGCGGTGGCAATGAGATTTCTCACTCTTTCAGACCCGTTACTAACCGTTTCGAATACCAGTCCTTGCCTTTTCAACAGAAACATGAAAAATAATTCACTGTTTGTTGCCCTGAAACTTTTCATCGAGACCTGCCTGAGACTTGGCAAGCTAAAGTTGATATCTCTGCTTAATAACTCCGCTGGTAAACTCTCCTGAGAATTAAAACAACAAAGTCGTTTGAAACCAGCTAAGTTCAAGAGTAACATGGCATATGTAGCAATCATTAGGAAGAGGCTAGGATGGTGTCTAGATACTTACATCTTCATCTGTGTCATGATCAGAATCCAGGATCAATGTTTGCAGTTTTGGAGAATGATCCAAAAATGCAGCAAGACCAAGCATATCCGTTTTAGTATACCCTGTTTGTAGCTCCAAATAGATGAGGCTGTTGAATACAAAACCTTCAGAGAGAGCATCCTTTGTTTGCAGAAGCTTTGGACATGACAAAATATTTATCACAAATAATCACCCATGTCTAACAAATCAGTAAGGAAAATCTTGTTTTGTAGGATAATCAAGGAGAATGGAAGTGTTCTAGGAACAATTACACCAACAAAAAGAAATGTAAGCTTCCATTAGAGTATAATAAAAGAACAATAAAATATAAGCCCAAAATTCGGCATGAGACTTAGGAGTGGTCCTTATCTTTTGTTGGTCCTGTCAACGTAGGATGCTACGAGGGGTATACTATGTACAAACCTCACCTTTGACATTATTTGCACAAAATGAAAGTCCAAGACTAAAATCCACATGACAGCGAACTTTTTGCCATCAGTTAAGCTTTTACCAAGTTAGTCAAAGTATGGGTTTAGCTTATGGAAAGGCATTGAAAGAATTTGGCAGGTCTTTTCTAGCAAAGTCATTTCTCTATTGGAGATGGGAGAAGAGTCAAGTTTTGGCATAACCTATGGTGCGAAGATTCATTGCTCTTAGAGGCTTTCCCGAACCATTATGCCATTCCAAGAGATAAACATGCAATCGTAGCTGACTATTGAGACTTCCTAATGGAATCATTGTCTAGGAGCCTAGCTTTATTAGATCTACTCATGATTGGGAATTGGAGGAAGTGGGGGAGTTTTTCGAGGATTTGTATAAAGTGAATATCAATCAGGGGGACAAAGGCAAAATGTTGCGGAATAAGAGTAATGGGAATTTTTCTGTCAAATCCTTTTACATCTTACTTAGCAACGGTAATGCTACTTCTTTTCCTTGGCAAAAGGTCTGGAAAGTGGGAGCCCGGTCTAAGGTGGTATTTTTTGTCTAGTCGGCAACTTTAGACTCTATCCTTACCATTGATAATTTTGGGAAGCGAGGCAAGATGCTTCCAAACTAGTGCATTATGTGTCGTCAAGCAGAAGAATAGATTGATCATGTCCTTATACATTGCAATGTGGCGTGCCGACTATGGAGTTTGGTGCTTTCAATTTTTGGAATCCACTGGGTTATGCCTCTCTTAGTTGTCTTCTTTTTTGATTCCTTACCTAGGGGGGCATGGAGATCGTTTTGTTAAGGCTTAGAAGATTGCGTCTTTATGCATTACGGGGTGCATATGAAAGAACATAATGGGAGGACTTTTGAGTAAGATGTGTTTGTCTGTTCATACACTCAAATTTGATTTGTTACACACCTTCCACTTTTGGTTGAAAAGAAACTTTTATGAATCTTTTTTTATTTTGCTAGAGTTCATAGGACATCTTAACTTTGGGAGGAGGGTTGTAGTTCTTTTATTTATCCCTTGTACCATTAGTTATTAGAACTAAATCGGGCATCAAATCAGTGAGGCTACTAGTTCACGGATCATCAGTTCAACCGGTATTATAAATTAAATATATTTAATTTATTCATATATGTTTTACCTTAAATAGAATTTATATTACAAAGTAAAATACAAAGAATTAGGTAGAACAGTAGTAAATGTTACTTAATTCTACTCTTAGTTCCCAAGTTTAACTCCTAGGAGCCACAAATACATCAAATTTTTTTAAAAAGTTTAAAAAGTCAAAGCAGGTGTCGGGCCGGTTCTGATAACTATGCCTTGTACAGTGGTGGCGCTCGCTTTGGGGGCTTTTTGTGATTAATATACTTTTCTTTACTTATCAAAATTTTTTTTTATTTCCAATAGGTTCACTGCTAGCACATAAGACGGCTTAACCATTGCCATCGAACAAATTATATTATTTCAAAACATGGAACTTATTATTACAGTTGAAATCCAATGAAAGAGTTTCTTAGAGTGAACGGAATTATTAGAGCAACATGAAGATTCACACTAAAGCTATGTTGCATGAACTCGAGTCCAGGTGTTAGGTGTAAATATGTATCCAAGTGTCAAATTCATCTAATTTTCCTGTCCAAGGATATAGGGACATGTCAAAATATATAAATATTTCTTAATATATTTCTTTTATTTTACAAGATAAAGTAGCGTTTAAAATGTACTATAAAAATACATTTCATGCACAATAAGAGAGTTTTATAGATATTTATATCGTAACAACTCAAATCACTAGACCGCTTTGTTCATTGAATATCCAACGATATATGTCAAATACTTATCGCATAAGGACCCAAGTATTGGATGTCCGACACAAGTACTTCATACATTTTAGAAGAGTCTAAATAACATAACAATAAAGTACCGTAAGCTCTTCGATTTCATACAGCATAGGCAAGGCCTATTAAGAGGGGGAGGGCCGTGTTAGCTTTGTGCCTCCAGTATTGAAAGTGAATTGGTTTAATTATCTCCCAGCTGTGAGCTAGAGATTCGAAAGGCTTAAGCCAATGCCCCCTATTCACACTTAAAGAGTAGTAATTGTCTTGAGAAAGATTGCAATACACAATACAAAGTGGAGAATATGCAAGTAATATTATCCACATAAATCTAAGTTTCAAGGTATCAATCATGGAATTTGGTAGAAATGTCTGCACATTTTTCATCAATATGAAGGATCTTACCTTATTGTTCCCAAAATTATTTCGCTTATATGACTGCCGACTAGACAACTGTCTAACTCCTACCTAAGTCTCAACAAGTAGCATCATTTTGGTTTACCAAAGGCAAGTACTATTTCTCTATTTTGCCAACCTATGTTATATTTGGGAGATAATCGTATCGAACACTCGAAACTACGACAAGGGTATGGAATATATACACGATATGGCTAGTTAGACATACATGCAACAAGTGTGTATAAATAATTAAGTTTACTGCAAAATTATGCGTAAAACTTCTATTTTATGCATAAAATACTATATTTTAATTTGTAAATACAATTTTACTTTTAATAAATAAAAAAATATTTAAAAATATAAAATCTATCTGTGCTTGAGTGTCCTTAGACATAAAAATTAAATAAATCTGACGCTTGAACACATACCCGAATCCGACACCCATACTCGAGTCCAGGTAACATAAGCCTATACAATAACAAGTTTATTTGAGCAAAGTTCTTGCAATGTACACCATTCATAAAATCTGTATCTGAATACCATAGCCATGGAGAATTTTGAAGATCTCTTCCTTCAAAGGTTTGAATCTAGAGCCTTTTATACGTGAGCTTCAGCGAAATTTTCCTTCTCTTAAAATGGTGTCTCCTCCGCACAGAACAAATGTGACCCTTCATGTAGCTCAAACTCCTCCCCAACCTCTCTCTCTCTCTCTCTCTCTCTCTCTCTCACACACACACACACACACACATTAGTAACTAATCCATTTGATCAAATATCAATTACATCCTATTAAATGCTTGAATGTCCATAAGGACCGGACATCATGCCTTACCACACTTTTCCTTTTCAAGAAAGAAACCAAATTTTTAACGGCTTCTTGGAAAAAGTTTCTTAATCTGATCATCGCTTAATTGTGATCGTATCACTAACAGTAAGTTTGTCTTGCCACAGTTAGCAAGATTGCCAATGGTCAAGGCCATAATGCCAAATCACACACTATTCTTTCTATTTTCCGGTCAACTATTTTATTTTCTTTTACGAAAATGGAAATACAACTAATTCTCTTTGTGATGATCACGTAAAACATGTTTGACAAAAAATTCAGAGCAGTAGAAGAAAGAAAACCTCAAACCACCAATTTTGCACTGTAAGACGCTTGACACCACCGAGTAACGTCACCACCTTACTCCAATACTTAAAGTGCTTCCTTTTGCAGGAGAAAACAACGCTTGCTTCAACCAGAGAGGACGAAAACTCAAGCGAAAACTTTCTCATCTTGAAACAAATAATACTAAGCGAACAGAGATTAGGAGCACATATCTCGACTGAATTTACTTTCTCTGGATCTTCAAAATTCCAAAGTGACAGCTCTTTAAGCTTCGAAGAACATATTTTCAGATCTTCCAACCCAAAACTATCTTCAAGGACCAGAGATTCAAGGTTCACACATCCCGAAATCAAATCCGAAACAATTTCGTCCGTTAAGAGAATATCAAATAGAACAATCGACCGGAGCGAGATAACGTCGGCGGTGAAAATGCCATCAGGCAAAATGCAATCACAGCTACGAAGTTTCAAAGCCCTAACGCGACTATCTCTGAGTGCGGAGAGACAGAAGTCGTAGTAGCAATCCGTACGGCTTTCGCTGTGGGTCGGATATCCATGGAAGTCCAGGTAGAGCTCGACGACGCCGTGGTTAATGGCGTAGGCAATCCATGAGACTACCTGGTCGTAGTGATTGTCTTCTCCAGTGAAGTAGAATCTCAAGGCGAATCTGTGGAGGCGAGAATCGGACCGACCAGCTAGGGTTTGATTGACGAAACCGACGAACGATTTGCAGGTTTGCGAGAGGGAATCGGAGGGATTAGGGAAGAGAGTGAAGTCGAAGTCGAAGTCGAGGGAGGAGAGAGAACGCCAGAGGCTCCGCCATTTACTGGAGATTAAGCATGTCCGAATTGCGTCTAGGGTTGGAAGGAACGAGAGGATGTGAAGGAGGAGGGGTTCTGGGAGGTCGTCTGTGGTCGCCATTCCCGCCTTTCCTGTCGACTTCTGTTGATTGCCTCTGCGGCTCTGCCTCTGCTCGGACTTCAGAGTTCAAATGTAGTGTTTTTTTTTCACCAACTCGGGGCAAACATAGGTTGCTTGATAATCGTGTTTTGGAAACACGACTTTAGGCAATCTATGTGAAGACGTGTTTCGGAAATACAACTTCATACTATGAACCCAATTCCTGCATCTCTTAAAATTTAGGTTGTACCAAATAGTGAGGTACTCATGTGTCAGTATTTTAGTGTAATCTATGTAATATACGATCACGCATCTTATATTTGAATACTATCTTCTCTGCTCAAAATTAAGGCGCGTTAGTATAAACTTTTTTGGTGCTTGTAACTAAGGAATGTCATTATTTAACATATTAACTTTAATTATAATTTACCTACCTACCTATTTCATATTATTTATAACAATACATTGAGAGAATGACATTGAAAGGTCTCTACTTCTCTAGGCTTTCTGAGAGGTCTCTGCCTTTTGGGGATTTCATAATAAAACAGAAATGAAAAAGGGGAGTAAGAACCGAGAGAGAGAGAGAGAGAGAGAAATAAACAAAATAAAAACGAAGCCAAATCAAGTAAGTCTCCAACGTTCCGCCTTCGCTCTACCTCTGTTCATGGCGAAAGTTGTGAGAAAAAGAACAAAAATTAGTGAGAATCGTCCAAACTCAGCAAAGATCGAAACAAAAAAAAATCAAAAACCAAAAAGAAATTCCTAAATCGAGAAAACTTGAAAGAAGAAAAATGGAGATGAGAGAGAGGAGAGGGGGAGAGAGTAACGAGTAGGAAGAAATAACTACACTGGAGAAGCAATCTTCGCATGATACGGTGGTACACATGGCAAAGTGGATGTGTAGTAGTAGGTAAGAAAATCAGACTTTCTTTCTCTCCACACTCATTACTCTGTAGATAAAAAGGCAACATGGAGGATGTGTTGCACATCAGCAGGCGGTGGTCCAACCACCGAGACTGCAAATGGTATTTCTCAAGCAAAAATATATTCATCTATTCTGCAGAAAAAACAGCTATGCCATCGAGAGAATTAAGGATAAAAGAAAAGACAAAAAGGTTTAAAACCATGAATACATTGTGCATTGGAAAATATTGTAATTCAACATCAAATTAACGGGCAAAAATGTCCAAACTCCAAAAAAACAAGGGGCAAAACCATCCAAAAAAGGCCAAAATGTTATAAACTAAATAAATTTGTAGCAAACAAAATACAATATATAATAAAACGAGTTTTTCTGGAACTATCAAATAATAATTAAACAGTTCTTCTAGAACTATGATGATAGATCTTCTTGATCACCCAAGTATGTCTTGCTTTCATAAGACAAAATAAATAATAAAATAGTTCTTCTGGAACTGGGGATAGATCTTCTTGATCATCCAAGCATATATTGCTTTCATAAAATAGAAGATAAAGATAATAGAAATGTAAATAATTTATCTACACTCTTTGCCTTTTCTTTTCTTCTCTTTTCCTCTTCTTCTTTCTCTTCTTTTCTTTCTTTCTCTCTCTCTTTTCTCTCTTTCTCTTTTGTCTCTCTCGCTTTTCTATCTTTCTTCTCTCTCTTTTCTGTCTCTCTCTCTCCTTCTTTCTCTTTGTTTCTCTTTTTCTTGGCTTCTCACAATATGCCATTGCTATATATAGGCATTTGAGGCAACTCATCCACCATGAGGTGAGATGAGCCATAACCTCATAACACTCTCCCTTGGATGACCGCAATACATATTAGGATATGTTACAACTGCCTTATTAAAACCTTGCTAAGAAAACCCAATTTGAAAAAACCTTAGCGAAAGAAAAAGAGTACAATGAAATTATGTAACATAACTTAGTATGGGTGCGTTAACACTGCCTCGTTAAAACCTTGCCAAGAAAAACCCTGTGGAAAAAACCATTGGCGAAAGGAAAAGAGTATAGTACCCGACTCCCCTTCATTCATACATCTGGTATGAAGTTGAAGTTGATAGCTTTAATTGTTTACAGCTTTAAGACGACGCATGCCAATTTTGTGTACCAATTTCTCAAATGTTGCAGTTGGGAGTGCTTTAGTAAATAAGTCTGTCAAGTTGTCACTTGAACGTATCTGCTGGACATCAATATCGCCGTTTTTCTGGAGTTCATGTGCATAAAAGAATTTTTGTGATATATGTTTGGTTCTATCACCTTTGATGTAGCCTCCCTTGATTTGTGCAATACACACTGCATTATCTTCATATGATATTGTTGAGGTATCTTTGATCGAAGATAGTCAGCAACTATCTTGAATATGTTAGATCATTGCTTTCAACCAAATGCATTCTTGACTTACTTCATGAATTACGATGATCTTAGAATGATTTGAAGAAGTTGCAGTTAGTGTCTGTTTCACAGATCGCCAAGATATAGCAGTGTTACCATAGGTAAATACATACCCGGTTTGTGATCGTGCTTTATGTGGATCAGAGAGGTAACCAGCATCTGCATAGCCAACTAACTCTGATTCTAGTCCCTTTGAATAAAACAAACCCAGATCTATTGTTCCTCAAAGGTAACGGAATATATGCTTCACCCCTTTCCAATGTCTCTGAGTTGGTGCAGAACTATATCTTGCCAATAAATTTACAGAAAATGCAATATCGGGTCTTGTGCAATTTGCAAGATACATAAGAACCCCAATAGTACTGAGGTATGGTACTTCAAGACCAAGGAGTTCTTCACCATCTTCTTGAAGGCGAAAAATATCCTTTTGTACATCTAGTGATCGGACAATCATGGGAGAACTCAATGGATGAGCTTTATCCATATAAAATCGATTCAGAACTTTTTCTGTATATGTAGATTTATGGATGAGAATTCTATTTGATAAATGCTCAATTTGTAATCCAAGACAAAACTTAGTTTTTCCAAGATCTTTCATTTCAAACTCCTTCTTTAAATAACGAGCAGATGTTGTTAGTTCTTCAGAAGTTTCAACAAGATTCAGATCATCGACATAGACTGCAATAATAGCAAATCCAGACTCTGATTTCTTAATAAAAACGCATGGGCAAATTGTATTATTCACATATCCATTTTTCAATAGATATTCACTAAGACGATTGTACCACATACGTCCAGATTGTTTTAACTCATACAGAGATCTTTGAAGCTTGATAGAATATAAGTTTCAAGATTTTGAACTAGTTGCTTCAGGCATTTTAAATCCTTCAGGAATTTTCATATATATATCATTATCTAATTCACCATACAAGTAGGCTGTCACGACATCTATCAGACGCATATCCAGTCCTTCTGAGACTGACAAACTAATTAAGAATCTGAACGTAATGGCATCTATTACAGGATAATATGTCTCATCATAATCAATACTAGGTCTTTGCAAGAAATTTTGTGCTACTAGTCGCGCTTTATATCTCACGATTTCATTTTTCTCATTTTGTTTTCGCACGAATACCTATTTGTATCCAACCAGTTTTACATCTTCTAGTGTTTGGACTACAGGTCTAAATACTTTGCGTTGTGCTAATGAGCTTAATTCTGTCTCAATAGCTTCTTTCAATTTTGGCCAATCACTTCTATATTGACATTCGTCAATTGTCTATGGTTCATTCTCTGCATTACTTCTTGTAATTGCAAGAGCCACTTTAAATGAAAATATATTGTTGACAACAATTTTATTTCTATTCTATTTTTCTCCTGTATTCACATAACTTATTGAGATCTCATTACTGTCCTCTACAGGGGATATCTCTTTAGGAGGTTTGTCTTCTGGGAATTCTTTTATAGGAGTTCCTTCTTCTGGAGGTTTAGATACTGTGATTTCTTCAGGAATACTGACTTACTTATTCATTTATACCTTCCTATTTCTAGGAACTGTGTCTTTGGCACTAATAGGTCTCTCACGCTTCATGCGTACTTGAGATTCATTTGCTGCTATATTAGCAGATTGTCCTACAGGGATATCAATACGTGCTGGGGTATTAGCAGCTAGTATATATGATTTTGTTATCTTCTTGGTGTCAGTAAACACATCAGGTAATTGATTTGCAATCATCTGTAAATAAATAATCCTATGAACTTCTGATTCACATTGATTGTTTGAGGATCAAGATGAGATACCGTGGAAGCATTCTAAGTAATCTCATGTTGTTTTTCCAGTTGCATTTTATCTCCCCCTAATGGTGGGAAAAGTGTTTTATCAAAATGACAATCCGCAAAACGTGTAGTGAATACATTCCCTGTTAAAGGTTCAAGATATCTAATAATAGATGGAGAATCAAAACCAATATAAATCTCAAGTCAACGTTGGAGACCCATCTTAGTACGTTGTGGTGGAGCAATTGGTACATAGATAGCAAACCAAAAAGCCTTAAATGCGAAATATTTGGTTGTTGACCTAAAACAAGTTGTAATGGTGAATATTCGTGGTAAGCAGTGGGTCGGATATGGACTAATGATGCAGCAGGCAATATAGCATGTTCCCAAGCAGAAACAGATAATTTTGTTATCATAAGTAAAGGTCGAGCTATAAGCTGAAGGTGTTTGATAAAAGATTCAGCTAGACCATTTTGTGTGTGTGTGTATGTACAATGGGATGTTCAACATCAATTCCTATGGACATGCAATAATCATCAAAAGCTTGAGATGTAAACTCACCAGCATTATCCAGTCGTATCGACTTAATCTAATAATCTGAAAACTGTGCTCGTAATCTGATAATTTGAGTAAGAAGCCTAGCAAATGCAACATTACGAGTAGAAAGCAAACAAACATGTGACCATCGAGTGGATGCATCTATTAAAACCATAAAATAATGAAATGGTCCACATGGTGGGCGTATCGGCCCACATATATCCCCATGAATTCTTTGTAAAAAGGTTGGGGATTCAACTATTACTTTTGGCGGGGATGGTCTCACAATTAATTTTCCTTGTGAACAACCGGGACATGTATAATCACTTGACAAAAGAATCTTCTGGTTCTTTAGCGAATGCCCATGAGAGTTCTCAATTATTCGACGCATCATCGTTGATCCCGGATGACCAAGACGATCATGCCAAAGTATAAAATTCTTTGGGTCAAAACACTTCTGATGCATCATTTCAAGTGATTCCAAAATTTTTATAGTTGTATAATATAATCTAGAAGAGAAGGTAACAAGTTTTTCTAATATACGCTTCTGGCATGAAACAATAGAAGTAATGTAAAGATATTCTTTATTATATTCATTTATTGTCTCTATATGATATCCATTACTACGTATATCTTTAAAACTGAGCAAATTCTTTGTAACTCTAGTTGAATACATAGCATTATCAATATAGAGTTTTGTTTCTTTTGGCAACAATATATTGGCTCTTCTGGAACCTTCAATTAACTTTGTACTGCCAGATATTGTCTTAACGTTATTTTTAGCTAACGTTAAGCGAACAAAATATTTGTTCTCTCGAAGAATTGTATGAGTTGTTGCACTGTTTACTAAACAGATATCTCCATTGTTCATCTTGGAAACTATTAATACTTTGATAGATTCCATGTTTCTATACAAAATATAAAATTGCTTGTTTGATAAGAAAACGAAAACATTCATATAATATAAACATGCTTAGAAAAATATTATACAAGATGACAATAAACTTAAAATATAAACTAGTTGGTGTGGACATTTTCATCATTAATTAAGTGATCTATTTTTCTATCAGGATCTTCAAAGAAATCTGAAACATCAAGGTGAGTAATTTCTATTAAGTCATCAAAGTTTGTGAAATTCATTTCAACATTTTTTCCTTTATCTTGTGTTGATGCTCGGTAAAGATCCACTAATGGTTTGAGCGTACGACAGGTACGTGACCAATGCCCTTTCATACCACACCTGTAACAAACATCTTCATAAATTTTGAGAGGTTTATTCTGTAAACCTTTTCCCTTTTCCTGTTTTGTTTTAGAATTGTTCCACGAGTTGTTCCACTACTGGTGGTGTAGTGTAGTATGCTTAACTCGAGAACTTTAAGAAGTATAACTATTATGACCTCCACGATAACCGTCACGATGACAAAAATTATTTCTGCCGCGTCCATGACTGCGGCCACGTCCACAACCACGACCACGACCACGACCACGTTCATAGAATGAGACCGTATTCACTTCAGGGAATGGTGTAGAGCCAGTCGGGCGAGACTGGCGGGTTTTCATCAGAAGCTCATTATTTTGTTCAGCCAAAAGGAGACATGAAATCAATTCTGAATATTTTTTAAAACCCCGCTCTCGATATTGCTGCTGCAGGAGCACATTTGAGGCATGAAATGTAGTGTATGTTTTTTCTAACATATCTTCATTAGTAATCGTTTGCTCACATAATTTCAATTGTGAGCTGATTTTAAATAATGCAGAATTATACTCATTAACAGTTTTAAAATCTTGCAACCTTAGGTTTCAATTGTGAGTGCCAAGAATTATGGCTCGACCACATCAACTATTCAGAAGGATCTGAAAGCATTTTGATATTCACATAAAACTCTATGACTTCCAACAAAATTAGTAAACTGATAAGTATAGACACTTCTACGAAGGTTTTGTCTCTCTATCAAACATGTTGCTGATATTGATACGTCATGGACACTTGATAGCACATGGAGGTGCCCATAATTCGAAATAAATAAATTTCTATATTTTGGACACTTTGTCAACATATCTTAAATACTCCTAAAACATACCAAACTATCAAACATTTCTTTTTTTTTAAGAAAATATTATATTATACACGTAGCAACGTAAGTCAATGTAGTGGGCATTTTTCATACAAGGCAGGAATACAATTGCAAAGTTAAAAACTTAGCAAGGGAGTAGTAGTGATGCCCATTAAGATAATCATCATAATATAATCATCAATATGAACTTGTCGAGCTTCATCTTGCAAGGGAAATTTAATATAGAAGCTTAAGATACCAAAAATAGAAAGGAAATAAATTTACGATGTCAATAAAAATTATATCAGTTTTGCATATATAGATTTTATATTTATGGAACTTGAGATCTGGTCCAGTGATTAGGACTAATATATCTTGCTCAATAGGTCTGGGGTTTGAAACCCCCACCCACCAAAACAACAAAAAAATGTAATGATGTCTCTGTTGAACTAAAAAAGAAGAATTATATTTCTATATTGCCATTTCTTTGCATGTTCATGTCCCACTTGAGGATTTATTGTGTCGATGCATCCATTTCTTATTGTGTCTATGACTTGTAGGGCTGTACCTATCTATCCCACTTAGTCAGGTAATAGAGGATGAGAAAGATATATCACCCGCTATTTGACCATAAGTAAGATACCGCTGTAAAGAGATTAACAGGAGCATTGTTTAGGATCAGATATCCGCAGTTCATGGTCAGTTTTGCTCAATTGATTATTGCTATCGCCAATATTGCGGAAAATTTGTTTCCCCTTCACAAATATGGTAACCTTACTAGTTGTCCACTGTTGATGAAGATTTTATTAGAGTAGTTCAAGTGGAAGGAAGCCCTTCTATTGCTATGGTGCAAGTTAAATCCTGTTATTAGTGCGTCCTCCAGTTGTCTTAAGAGTCTATAGTTTCTGTAGATTGTCCCTTGATGAATGCTGAAGTCTCCTTCTCTTGGCATTAGGACCTTTTGAGGAATTTCGCATGTTAGCGTCAGCTTCCTGGATTTAATCTAATCAATAAGCCAAGTTGATGGGGGAGTTTGGATAAATCGATTCTGAGTCCAGTGGACTCTGTCAAGACTCTCTATTGACGATTGCCAAAGTCTCCTTCTCTTGGCACTAGGTTTTGAGGAATTTCCCATTCTAGCTTCAGCTAACTGAATTTAATATAATCAATAAGCCAAGGTGATGGGAGGAGTTTGTATAAATCAATTCGAGTCCAGTGGACTCTGGCATGCCCAGTCAAATCTGGCCTGAGTTACCGTATACTCTAATACCCTAGCTACGTTTTTTGAACGGTGTTCCGAAACATGGTACACTTAGGTTCCAAAGCGGTGAATTTAGTGAACCAATGTGATCCCAAGATTTTTTTTCTTATTTATTTCTTTAAAGATCACATAATGAGGAAAAAAATCAAATATAATGAACGAAGATCAAAAGGAGAATGGAGTTTTGGCATAATAATATATAGAAAAAAGGGCCATAAATACTCCTAGAAATGTGTTTTCAAATTATTAATTGTTAAAGAGAATTGTTCTAGAAGTACCTTAGTTTTAATAGGGTAATTTATACAAGTCTACTCCTAGGTTACCATATTTTAGAATATGGGTGTACCATGCCCTCATTCTTCAACGTACTTGAATGATCCATGTTCTAGGTAACATAGATTTGGCCAAACATCGAGCAAGAGTTTTTCTAAGTGCTGAGAATTGACCATTCAAGATACTTATTTTTAACAGCTGTTTAGCTTCCTTGGATGATTACTGTTAAACTTATTCCAATGCAACCCTTTACTGATTGGTTTGCGAGCTATACAGTGCCATTTAATTGAGGCCTTGATTTCCCTCAACAATTTTGGGAAGTCACATGAGTTTTATTGTTATGTTCAGTGGTCAGAAAGCTTCAAAGTAGTAGCTACAGCATTTGTTACTTCCTGTAAAGCAGAAATGAAGTCCAAACAGTGGAATGTTTTCTGTACATGCTTATATATTTTTGGGAACATGATTTCTTATCTGATATTGTGTAGGACCTTACTAGATAGTTGTAATATTATGTTAATAAAGGACCTTGACTTCTCTCAACAATTTTGGGAAGTCACATTAGTTTTATTGTTATGTTCAGTGGTCAGAAAGCTTCAAAGTAGTAGGTACAGCATTTGTTACCTTTTATAAAACAGTGTAATGTTTTCTGTACATGCTTATATATTTTTGGGAATGTGTTCTCTTTTCTGATGTTGAGTGGGACCTTACTAGATAGTTGTAATATTACATTAATAAAGGGAGTCAACGATATTTTTCTTTATTACAATTGGATCATTTTGTTGGAAGGACTTTGTGGAGGAGAACTACAAAGTTTCCAAATAGATCCTTGTGGATTATACCTGTCAACTGTGATTTACATAAAAATGTCTTGGTCATTTCAGCTGCCCCCGCCCCCTGACGAGTCCATCAGATGTAGAACCTTGCACTAATGTTTGATAGGATTAATTACATTTTGCACCTATGCACTATACATGAATCTCACTTCGGGATCTTCATTTTTATTTGTAGCAACTAAGCTCTTACACTTCTAATTTGTCACAATGTCAACCTTTTATTAAAGTCTGTTTAAAAAATGGACAGAAAAATTCATATGTGACAAGCACATGGTCTTCTTTAAGGGGCAAAGATGTAAAATTCATCCAATATCTCTCCCAAAGACTCGTGTGTATAGCATAAGAGTCTAATAAGGGGCTTGTACATGAACTATAATTTTATTATATACATCACATAAATGATTACACTCATGATTTTGGAGTGATTTAAGAGGAACGTATATTAGATTATTAGGAACCCTTAAAAAAGGCCACATGATTGGTACATGTAAATTTATTTGTCTGTTTCTCACATAAAAGTTGCCAAAAGGGTGACATTGCTACAAATTAAAAATATAAAGACTTAATTGACACAAATAAAAATAAAAGTCCTGAAATGAAATTTGGTATAAAGTGCGGTGTGGAAAGTGTAATTAACCCTGATTAAGATATTCATTGTTTTAGTGGAAACTAAGACTGATGGGATGAGAACTACGAGTTTTCAATAGATTGTTGTGGATTAACTTTCTCAACTGTGTTGCATCGCTTGAACACGTCCCAGGAATTTCAGTTGCCAGTCAAAACTGTCCGTCAGATGGATGCTTTATTTGGAGAAGCTTCTGCATCTTATGAGCAACCATGCCATCAGCTTTATAATTAACAAATTTGGCTAGTGTTATAGAAAAAGTCGTCAGTTATGAGAGTTGGCGTGTGGCTTTTGGGTGTGGAATTGGATCTTACGATATGTTCAATCAGTGGCAACTCTCTGGTTGTGAGTGCAGTGTGCATTTTTTGTTCGTCAGTAGGTTCATCATCTACATCACTTCTGTTAGGACCTATGGTTAACATATGCTGGTTTGACTTATGGTTAGCTTTCCATATTCAATATTGGTGGTGTTTTTTACATCTTCCGTTACCATTGATTCTACCAACATTGAAACTCTCTCTTGTGAAAAAAATAATCTCAATGCACTTAAACTTTGGAAAGGGCTACCTTTGAGTTTGTGCGAAGCTACTGTTGACTGAAATTAGAGCAATATCTTTATGAATCAATAGAGAGGGCTGCCTACTCATTTGTGTGAAAGTCACCATTATTGTCTTTTGAAGTGCACATTGGAGAGATAGGGTGAAAAAAATGATATGATATTGAGGGGGAATTTTCATTGCTATCCGTTTCCATATCCATTAAGCATGTATGGGAGCTAATGTAGTTTGATTTCTAGTTATGTGATGATCTTTAGAAATCAAATGTGGTGCAACCATTTAGATCACAACTAGGATTTGAACAAGTGTTGATATTCATTGAGTACACTTTACATACACTTGGAAATCTTTATGAACTTCATCATCTTGGAACAAATTGTTTTGAATCTTACTTTAGTTCATACACTTGGTTCTTGTTTAATATCTATTAGCATGTTTTGATTCACATGATTTTGTGCATGGACATTATTGAAGTTCTGATAATTTGTATAGTCAATTTTTTTTTTGGGCTTTTGTTGACTCTATTAGGGGAGTTTTTTTATTTTTAGAGTTCTTTACCCCTAAGTACCTCTTGTTTATATTTGTATTTTAATTCAGCTCTTCCATGATTACTTTGTGTTTAAATTTATCTTTGTCAATTCATGACAAAAAAGGAGAGAGAGAATAAGATATGTTGTATTGAAGGGGAGAATTGTGATATTGTTTGTGTTTGCGGTTATAGCAGTTTTATATATGTTTTCACACATGCATTTCACAAGGTTGTGTTGTTTTTAGATGTGCAGTTACAAATCTCAAAATTCATCTGATTTCATTACGTTTTGTAACTCTTTGTTTTAGTTGATTAAGTTTATTAGGTTGGGACTTGTAATGATTTTGTTTTGGTGTTTAAGTTTTGTCACGGAATTGCCAAAAAGGGAGATTGTTTGGTTTTTAGTATTGGTTAATTCCGTAGACAAAGACACTTTGCTTGTAACCTTGTTTCAAGTTATATTTGGATCAAAAAATCTAAGATTCCAGTTCAAGTTGCGAGAATACAAGATGTCCAAGTTTCAATACAAACCTTTAAAGCACGCAGAGCTGCAACTTTGAAAAGGCATATCTGTTTGCTCAGGTGTCCGTTTAAGCTCCATTATATATGGATTTCATATAACTTTTCGAGAGTAATCGAAATATGCAGAGACGTCAGCTTGAGCGAAGTCCGCTCGAGCGATCATATGTCCGCTTGAGCGATAGTTGAAAATTCTGCAGAACCAAAAATCCAGAGAGCACCGCTTGAACTCCGCTAGAAAACCGCTCGAGCGGTACGGCAAAATTTTGTTCGAATTCAAATTCTATCTCATAAAAGTAAGTTACTTTTTGAGGATTTTTTAGCCAGATCTTTTCAGCCAATCAAGAGGTAGTTCCAGCCTACCTTCTTAATGATTCTAGGGATGCTATAAGAGTCAAGAGAATTAATTGTTAGACGTGATTTTGGAGTTGTGAAAAAAAAATATACAGAGAAGAGAAATAAAGAAGGTGACGATCTTGATGATTATCTGAGTTTACAGAGTTCCTTCACTAGAGTATTAAATAGAAGAACACAGTTGCAAGATCGTCTTGGTGGATTTCGAAGACGAGAAAGAACACCGTGGTGATTCGGTGTTGAGGTCGAAATCAGGGAGAATAGAAATTCGAAGAGTCGAGCAAGTAATCTTAAACCTGAGTTCGTGGGGATTCGGACAGCAATTGTGGCGATTCAATTGTTATGGTTGTAAGTCGTACTTGTGTAACCTGTTCATTATAGTGCTTGGCCTGTTGGATGTAGTTTTTTTCCTTGTTTGGGTTTCCACGATATATTATTGTGTCTTTTTATTATTGTTGTGTGATGTATGTATATGAATGATCACTTAAATAAATAGAACTAGATAAGTTTTTCTTAAGCAAATAAGTGGTTAAAAGTCTTAATATGTGAAATTAGAATTTTTTAACTTCACACTAGGTGGACTGGCTGATGTCTACTTGATTGGGTTGCTGTTCATTCTTGTACGATTTTTCTTTTTCACTTGACCTCTTTAAATGGCCTTTTTTTTTTTTTTTTCTTGGTATGGTGAGCCTTGATAAGTCATGTTTCTGAACAAATAATTCCTCTTATTGCCACTCTAGCATGTTATGTTTAAATTGTTAATACATTTTTGTTTTTTGTATTTTTTATGAGCAAAGCTTCTGGCACCGAAGGGTATATTTCCACAAAGTTCTGCACTCTATAATCTCAAATACCTGGAGCTACGATCAAGCTATTCAAAGTATGATCTGCTTGGTATAGCAGCATTACGTGAGCTCTCACCTAATGTTGAGACAATGATCTTAGACCATCTTCAGAAGATGGAAGAGGATGTAAGTTGCTAGGCATCATTTGAGCGGTTCCAATTCCCATGTAGACCTTTCTTTTAATTATTAATATTTTTTTCACTTTGCTGCTTACAACTTGATCTCAAACTTCGTTATTTTATCATGCAGGAGAGCTTATCAGAAGATCTCTTAAATAAGCCAATCAATCCCAGCCTGCCAAGTCTCTGGCAAGTCGTGATAAAAGATTTTACAGGAACTGAGAATGAACTTCAGCTTGTTAAGCTTCTGCAGCAGGGAGGAGTGGTCTTGCAAAAGATTGTATTGGGCCCTCCTAAAGTAGGCAACGCCTCAAACCCTCCAACAGTTTCTGCTTAGACAGCCTCATGGAGCTGAGTTTTTCCAAGAATCTTGGCCAGATTTAGTTTTAGGAAACTAGGTGGTGAGCCTTTCTTTCTTTCTTTCTTCTTTTTTGATTTGATTTGAGTTGAAGTGCTGAGCCTTTCAACCTTGAGGAAGTGTGGTTCTTGCATTCAAGCTCCTTTCTTGGGGTCCCTGGTATAGAACAACATTAGTGCCCCTGGTTATTGTCTTCCTTGCAATATAAAAGCCTGTTTAGAACTTGAGAAAAGAAAGGGAACGGCTTAGCAAAGTAACTGATTAGTAATGCGGTGGAGGAGTATAAGCATGTGAGCATCATTTGTAAAAATATTTAAAAAACGAGTGTTTTTTTGGAGCTTGTATACATATGCATTATAATATAATTAAACATAAACAACTAGAAGTGTACATATTTTTTTTAACAGCTATGCTAGCATGAGGCGCACTAGCAGTGTTCGTTTTTTTTTGTTTTTTTTGAAGTAGTTCTTCATTTTATATGGATTAGTTTCTTAAAAAATAATATTTAAAATAACTGAAAGAAACAGTTATTATTGTTTTACTAAAATACAAAAGTTTTTATGCATAATTTTAATAAAAGATGTGTCGTACTACTTTAGTAATAAATGTGGCTATCAACTATCATTCTAAATTAGAATGAGAATTTGAATGATTTGACCATTTGAGTTTATGAATTTTATAGGGGTTTACTCTTTGTTCGTTAGTTTGAGTACTAAAGCGTATTTGATCTATCTACTTAGAAGAATATTGTGTAGCTTAAAGGCCTAGCTCTAGGGTTATAAAATAAATTAAGTTGATTTAAGTTTAATTTATTAAAAGTTAATTTAAAATTAGTTCGTCATGTAACTTGTTATTTAAATAAGTCAAACTTAAATATATTTTAAATATTAATTTTTTTAGTTTGGTTTAAACTTAGCTCAATTAGTTTATATATGCTAAAAAATTTAACTTACTTGAACTCAATTCGTAATCAACTTAAAAAAAATTTATTTGTGTTTAACTAAAAAGTTCAACAAGTAAAATTTAAATATACTTTCAAACTGTTTAAGGTTTTCAAGCCAAATAAGTCACTATTCGTCTAGACAGTTGTGTTCTTTTGTGTTCGATCAGAAAATTAAACAAATCACTAGTCATCTTATCTTGGCACGTTTACACCCTATGCTTAGCTCGAGTTTAGTCCCAATGTCAAGTGTTTTTGGGAGTTATGCCAAAAAAAAAATTAAACGATAGTTTTGCACGAGTTCCAAAGAATACTCACACCCTGTAATAAGCAAAATAAATAAATAAATAAAAACACCTAACATTGCGGAATGGCTACCTAAAATGTTTGTAAATTAAACGGGAAAAAAAACAGAAAGCATAAATGTTACCAAGAGTTTGCTTTGTCATGAACAGTTGTAAAATGAAAAAATAATCTTCCATTAGATTTTCTAGCTGACTAAATTATATCTTCAATTAAATATCAGTTACAGATGTCAAGAAATCAAGAATTAGAGCAAAAAAAACATCTAAGAGGAAAAATCTCTACTTTTTCTTAATTATATTCTTCTTAATTTTGTTTACACAAATAGAAATATGATTTATTTTGTGTTTTTTTCTTTTCCATGATAAAAATTTTGAACTATTCTACTTATAGAAAAGAGTTAATGGTTTCATTTGTTTTATCGGAAAATATTAGAAAACAAAAGTTTTCTTTTAAGATATTAAAAAGATTCTATTGTTTGTTTCTTTGAAAATTCCTAATTTTGGAAAAAGATATTCCAAATCATAAAGAAAAAGTAGAAAAATAAAATCTAAGATTTTATCTCAAAAGTTATTTTTAATAATTGAAGAATTTGGATCACATATTCAAAAAGAAGAATTCAAATCTCTTTCAATCTCTTTCTCTCTATCAATGTCTCTTATGATTCTAGTGGATAAAGAATAGTTCTAATTTTTAATAATCTCTCTCTTTCTCTAAATGACTGAATCATTTATGTGATTTTGTTAACAATTATTTTATTTTTATACTTATTTTCCAATGGGACTTGATTCTACTACTTCTAAGATCTCAAATTTGAAATCTCTTAGCTGCCATCCCGAGGTCTTTGGCTAGGAGTGCATAAAGAAACTGAAAAACCGAATAACCAAACCAACTCGATCTCAATGGATTGGTTTGATTCGGGTCTATCAAAGGTTTGATTCGGTTCTGGATCTAAAAAAATAGCAAATCAATAAATTTGGTTCGATTCATAAGTTTATATTTTTAGAATTCAAGTCGAACCGATAATTGAATCGAAACCTGATCTATTTATGCAACAAAAGTTTGTATATATTACATATATGTATTTAAACCATTGTTATTTGTACTTCATTATTGCTAATACGTGTTTAAAAAAAATTAAGGATATAAGATTATTCTTATTTTTTGGTTTTTAAATAAAGAAACTATGATTCACACCAAGAAAGGCATAGAACCAAACAGAACAAACTCGAGTTGACTTGAGTTGGTTTGGTTCGGTTTCATAAGGAGATCGATTTGGTTTTAGGTCTAAAATTTTAAAACTGATCAAGATCAGGTCCGTTTTCAGTTTCGCACGAACTTGACTCAATCCAACCCATGCACACTTTTTTGGCCCAGCATTTGCCTGGTTTGTGTGAAACATAGGGATTGTACAAGTTTCGAAATTAGTCGAGTTTGGTCCAGGCACCCAAAAAGAAAGATAATTTGTCTCCAAAAAATTTATAGCTCATACCAAACAAAAGAAAAATCAAGAAAAATAAATTTGTTACGCTAAATATTTTTCAAAGAAAAATGGTCCTCTAAGAGTTTATTTTTCGGTGAAACAAAGGAGCATAAAGTGAATTTATGAAGAATAATGCGATACAAATTAGAAACAAGAAGTAGAAGAGAAAAAAACTAGAACAGAACAGTGTTTTCAAAACCAACTTTAGGATTTAGGTTATATTAGCAGAGTTGAATATATTACTCGAAGTTAAGCAAATACGTATATACTTTTCTCTACGGCGGAGCAAAGCAGTGATTCCCTGAACGACTTCCCGAACCACCTCGTCTGCATCCTCTCATTTCTACCCTCACTCGACGCCATTCGAACCTCCTCACTCTCTCGCAAATGGCGAAGCCTCTGGCATTCGATCCCCTCTCTCCACTTCGACTACGCTCTCTTCCCTCCCGAGGCCTCCCGCTCCGACACACTCCGCCTCTTCGCCGACTTCATCGACCGAACCCTAATCCTTCGCCGATCACACTATCCTCTACTGAAGCTCCGCTTCCAGTTCGACTACTCCGACGATTACTATGGCTGCCACGTTGACTCCTGGATTCGCTACGCCGTCGATGACAACGCCCTCGAGCTCGATCTCGACTTGTTCATCGACCAGGGCTACCATCAGCACGACGACGACGCCCCCCCGTTATACGACTTCCCTTTTTCCGCATTGAGAAATAGCAGCGTTAGGGTTTTCAACCTTTGCTACTGTTATCTCACATTGCCAGAGAATTTGTCGGCGATGCAATTCCACTCGCTCCGGTCGATGCTCTTCGATCAGGTTAGTTTGAGTGACGACATGGTTACGGACTTAATTTCGGGGTGGCCAAATCTCGAATCGTGGGTTATCGATTATTGCTGGGCGATGAAGAATCTCAAGATCCGTTCGTCGAAGCTAAAGGAGTTATCGCTTTGGAATTTTTCGAGGGATGAAGAGTGTTCGGTTGAGATATATGCTCCGAACCTCGTTTCACTGAGTATTGTTTGCTTTGAAGTGGGAAACTACGTTTTGGAGGCATCATCTCTGGTAAAGGCGCATATTTCTTTCCCGCACAAATTGGAGTATTATAGCAATTGGAGTAAGGTTGTGAGGTTGTTTGGCCATGTTGAGCGTCTGAGTGTCCAAAATTGGTGGTTGAAGGTATTCTTTTCTATCTTTCTTGTTCTTATTTTGATTATTGTAGACAAACGTGCATTATATGTTAGACTATGAAGTGGAATGGAAATGAAATGACACACTTACCAAATTTTCATTCCTAGATAGAGTTTAGAATTCAGAACACCTAGGGGAAAAGACAAATAAATAAATAACGAGGCCGATATATGGTTTTAATAGTGACCTTGATTAGCATTTTGTTAAGGTTAAGGAAGGAACTATGAGGCTAATGCATGAGGCTGTCCATAGAACTAAATCTCAGTCACGGATTGAGACGCAAACACGGTGTAATGGATGTGGAGGTTACTTAATGGGACGCGGTTACCATAGTTCTGAATGTTTTTCAACCTTAGCAAATTCCAATAAAATTCATTGTTACATAGGTCTTTAATTCCATAATAATCTATTTTAATTGTTTTAAATAGTTTTGAATCAATTTTAACATATTCTAATATAACATTTAGTTCTATCATATTTGTTATCAAGTCGTATGGTGATAGAAATTATAAAATCAGAAGTATAATAAAAATAATCATGGAAGAACTAACAACAACATAACACACTCTTAAAAAAAAAAAGAAAAAAGAAAAAAGAAAAAACAGACAAGCAGTTAACAGATAGGGTAATAAATTGCATTGCAAAATGGGCCCATAGAAAAGCCCAATCGAGGTATGTAGGTATTTATATTTATGTGGAATAGGAAGGCTAGTAGTTGTCATATGACAGGGGAAAAGTAAAACAGTCATAATGAGGAGAGAGAAACATTTAATAAAAGGAAGAGATAAGTTCTAATCAAATTCTCACTCCTCTTCTTCCCTTCGTTTTATCTTCTCTCACTACATTGTCTCTACCACTAAAAAGCAACTTGGCTGCCCTATTTCTCTTTGTGTCTAAACAAAAGAAAGCAAACAAACAAGAACCGCAAAAATCAGATTTGAAGTTTAAGGGTTGGTCACCAAAGACGAAGATCAGAAGCGTGAATGATTGGATGACTACAAAAATCACATATGTGCTGAATTGAGGTGTAATGGTGAGTAATAGCCGTCACAGTCGCCGAAAGGGTCGTTACACACGCTACGGCGGCATATCGGACGATACATATGTGATCTACCTTTAGCCGCTACAAAAGGCCCGTAACGGGATCACTGCCTACCGATACGGTTACATAACGGCCATTACGACCGTTATGGACCGATTTTTCATTCTATGAGGCTGTCTTCTTGCCTAAGGGTGCTCTCCAGACAAGTGATTGAGAACTATAAGAGAGTATATTCCTAACAAATAGAAAGGTTGCTTTCAGTGCTAGTTATCCAGTTACAGAAGCGAGCTGTGACACAAAACTTTTACCCTTCGTTTGGATGTGGGGGAGGGAAAGTGAGGAGAAGAGTTAGTTACAAGAAAAAGAGAAGGAAGGAGGAGGAAAGTGAAGGGAAGCATATCTCTTCTTATTTGGTTAATCAATAGGGAAAGGGAAGTGGTCTTTTCTTTTTCTTGTTTGGTTTGACAATAACTAATAAAGCAAAGGGAAATGTATAGTCTAACTCTTCTGTCTAAATTAATTTTTTGATAAATTTATGGATATACTTGGAATTAAAAAAATAATACTAACAATTTTCTTTCTTTTCGTTTTTTCTCAATTTTGGAGGGATAGAAAAGTACTTAAAATGTGAGTCATCTCTTCATTTTCAATCTCTTCATTCACTTTTTTTTTCCCTCCTTAAAAATAATCCAAACATAATATTAATTAATTTTTTTCTTCTAAATCTTTTTACTTTCCCTCCAAACTCCTCAATCCAAACGTAGCGTTAAGCTGATGGAGCTGTTACCTTTGGATGAATCACTATCAATTTTTTTCCCACCCGTTTAGTCTGTCTCTTTCTCTGGCTCACTCTCCCTTTCTCCAGCTCTATGCAATAGGTAGGTAGGATGACTGAAAATGTGAGCAGATAATTTTTGTATGAAAATCCTTGATAAATCTTTACTAAAAGATAGAAAGATACCAACCCCTTAACTTTGAGCCTATTGTAACCTTGATTAACTTTTGTGATATTAGGCATTGAGAGTTTTATTTGCTTTTAATAAGCATCCACTATGAAGTGTTAATTGAGCCAACTATGCTTCACTTGTCAATAAAACAAACACACCATTCAGTTTGGACACTCCTCAATATTGTCCTTTATGTTTCATTTATGCCCTTATTCTTAAAAAACCCTTTGCATACCTTTTTTTTCCTGATGTGCCCCCCTGCCCCCTGTTATAACCCTTCCACTATATGTGACACTGGCACACGTTCCTTTAGTGGATAAATCTAAATACCAATAAATTAATTATGTGCTTGCATAATTTGTTGGTTTTATAACCTATACTTTAAACTAAATTCCACTACTCCCAATTCATCAATCAAATGCAATTAAGTATCTTGATAGCTGAATATTTAAAACCATACGTTAAGAGACAAGATGATTACCTAAAATTGATAATTTGAAATCACAAAAACTTCAACACATTTCTAAATTATAACTAGTTGCTTAAGAAAGTTGATGTAATTTTTCATATTAGCCTCACGAAAAAAGTGTGACGTACAAATGAAATAGTACTAAACCAGTGAGAAACATTTGATTAAAATAATCATATCAATGACTATTCAAAGTTCTTATAATGGGTGAACATATAAATTAGGAAACAAAAATAGTATTCTAATTAAGAAAACAAGAAGAAAAGAAAACCAATACATGACAAAAAGCTTCCCTTCACCAAATTATCACAAGAGGGTAGAGTAGGGAAATGTATAAAAGAGTTTTTATCTTGGAAGGGGCATAAATGAGAGATAAGGGGGAATATTGAGGAGTGTTCAAACTGAAAGGGCGAATAAAAGTTAAACAAAGAGGGCAAAAATGAGGTTTTCCCTTGCAACTATCATTTGGTTGGGATGTTTTTTGCATGTCAGTTTGCAGTGGTGGATGGCTGGAAGAGTGCTTTCCCGGTAGGACACTTGGTGTTGGGATGTGACTGGGAAATTATTTATTCCTATATTTGTTTCTTGTTATTGAGATAATGTGTTACTTTTTATTATTTTTTGATAAGTAAGTTAAAGATAAGGAGGTGTTAGTTATCAAAATAAAAGGCAAGGACGTGTAGTTTTGTTTTATGATCTTGGGAGAGGATGGAATGTGCTCAAAAAGGTTTTGGGAAGATGAGGAGATCAGATAGAGAGGTGGAGGATGCCATTCAAGGAAGGAGCACAGAGGATGTAGGTTCCTGATAAATTCTTATAGTTATAGGGAGGTAACAAGGAAATTGGTTTGTAAGGAGATAAGGTGTTCATTTGTTTTGTCTTGAATGTTTTCTTTTGTTTGGATGGTTGTGTTAATCATAGCTATTGATAATTTAATTATGACAGATAGAGCTCTTCAAAATTAGTATTGCATGTGTAAGGGTGAGGAGGAGATGGTGGATAATCTTGTGGCATAGTGTAGGTCTACTAGGTCCAGTAGTTGTTTGCATTCTTTACTTGTTTTCTTTGGAATGGGTAAGGTGATGCTCTAGACATTGCTTGGGGTGTTTCAAGGGTGAAGGGAGGCTATATTGTGGAAATGCAGGAGTCCAGTTGGAGGGAAGGTAGCTTTTCCCCATTGGGTGTTTTGGGCAGGAAAGGAGTAGGTGTTGTTCAAGTTGCGTATTCACTTACCATTAGGACATAAACAAATATTGAAGTCTAGCAATTTTAGTTCTTCGTAGTTTTGTGCATGTCTTATCATGTAATTTTCTAAAACGTATCATCTAACTTTGTTACTATCCAAACTTCCTTTAGATTTTTGCCAATTTATTAAGAATAGAAAAGAATTGTTACCTATAATCCAAACATTATGGAGGGGGTATATACTTGAGTAGAATTCACGAATTCTAAACTTTGATATTTGTTGAAATCTAAGAATCATGAGTATGGACATAGAACATGAGTATGACACTATGGACATGTGGACATGACAATTTTTAAGAAGTCGAGATGCGGCAAGGTTGCAACAATAAATAAATACCTATATTTAGATATTCATGAAAATAATATACATATCAAATAGTAAAGAGATCTGTTTCTTTTTTTTTTTTTTGACACTATATATATTTGAAAAAAGTGAAAAGAGTCCCAAATTTGAGTTTAAAAAGCTTTATCCATAATTAAATTGGAAGTTTTATACTTTTGAGTTCTTGAGGTACTAAAATTGAGAAGTCTAAAGGAGGAGGAATTAATAGATATAGGTCTATATTGTTTTAATTTTGATCATTGGCTCACTAATTATGTTTTTCTAATTGGAGATGTGTTTTATGTTTGTCTAGCGTTTGACACGTGTGTCCCCTAAGAGTTCAAAAAATATCCAGTTCTAAAAATATTATTGAAGTACTAGGAGACATGAGATACCAAAAGCCAACACGAAAACAACTCCTTCTTGGAAATGTTTATATTTCTTAGGTTGAAATTTGCTAGTCAAATTTGCGAGTTTGACCTAGTGAATGCGAATTAGGCTCTTCTCAACCATGATCATTAAATTTATTTGGATGAGGGAATAACATTTGTGTATGTAGTTTGTTAAAAACTTAATAAAATTATTTTTGATAAGAACTTCGTAAAAAATTGAAAGCGGCAAACGACATCAAACATATAAAGTGGCCTGACAGAGTGCATCTTATTCTTATGTCCTTCCAGTCACAGGTTCAAACCTATTTATAACTTCTAAACCTATTAGATGATACAATTTGAACTTGCTTTTAGGTCTACTATGGTGTGCTGTGGTGCATCATAACTCTCGTATGATAGATTTGGTGGTGCTGTAGTACATCGTAACTTAGGTACAGATTGATGTGTCAGTAAACTTATAGCTAGAAATATAAAATTCCAGCCAAGTGACAAGTAAATATTGGCGAGGACAAAATTTTTGAATCCGCAAATTCCCCTACATGAATTCATGAGTTGGGGTTGATTTTGCTCCCAATTTGCAGATACATGAATCAGAGCCTGATTTGATCACCTATAGAGGCAGATCAGGGTACTTGGGTTTTATTGTGGTAGTATTCCTAAATAAGGCTACTTCTTCTGAACTAGTGAAAAGCCACTGATTGGGATGCTTACATTGGCCTCTACATCCATTGAGGACTGAGACACCACTTCTTCTAAGCTAGTGAAAAGCCACTGATTGGAATGCTTACATTGGCTTCTACATCCATTGAGGACTTAGACATGAGCACTCAAGATTTTATTGTTTATTTGAAGATTATTTTTATATTTTTATCACTGAAGAACATGCATTTTATTTTAGGCAAGGATCAAAATTTCGTTTCGAGGGGTCGTTTCGGTTGGCTCGGAAACGGAAACATTTCGGAAACATTTCGGAAATGTTTCGGAATGTTTCGAAAACATTTCAAAAGTGACAAATATTAAAATAGTAAAATACAATCTTTTGCATAAAAATTATACACATTTTATAAAAAATTTAAATTCGGGTTAATACAACTTATTGTTTAGGTATGTAGCATTGTGTTTTGGTGTATTTTTCTATATTTCAGTGTGTTTTGATTGTAATAATAGTGTTTCGTTATTCCACTAGTGTTTCGTTTCGGTCCCTTAGGAAACGGAAACGTTTCGGCCGTTTCGGTGGAAACAAATGGAAATTTTGTTCCTTGATTTTAGGGAGGCTATATGATAACAGAACAAACTAGGAAAAACAGAGATATGCTAAGGATAATCAATCATTCCTTATTATTTTGTCTGCTAAGCATTTAAAGAGTGAAAAGGGGATCTGAACCCAAGCAATCCCGAACTGCCGTACTAGGTTCTCTCTTTATCACTACAGCAGGTGGTTGGATGGTAAAATTCATATCTATCTGGAATGGTGCTTTGGCTTCACTCAGAGTGCCTTTATGTCATCGTGGTGTGGCCTCTAGCTCTATGAACCTGCCAACCTTGGAGTACTGCTATCTGCGGTCCCACCAAGCCCCTCCCCCACCTTTATATGGCAGCAAATAACAATAACAAATGTGCTGATTTATTGTATATTTTGTGGATCAGATCAACCAGATAACCATAGAATCCTTAATTGTACTTAACTCAAAGCTAGTGGTACAGAAACTGTTACAAGTCTTGAGGGTTGGAGTTGACAGTTGATCTAACTGTCCAACCTTGTGTTGTGTTGCCCCAACCCACACTTTAGTTTCTACTTCATTAGAGAGTTATCTATATATGGTATGTGATTGCAAGTGATTGAGTCAAAAACCTTCATAGTTTGTAGTATCCTGACAGAAAGTGATTTTGTGAATGGTTCATACTATGTAGTACTGCTGAGTGCTGAGGAGCTTAGATGTCAACATTCATGGTTGCTGGTTCCAAATTGTGTTATGTTGTTCTACTAACTTTTTCAATGAGTAATATCTTGACAGCTTTTTCACATTTTGTTGGTTTGCTTTTTCATGCATGTTGTTCATTTTTACAGCTGCTGGCACCAAAGGATGTTTTCTCTAAAAGTTCTGCCTTGAACAATCTGAAACATCTGGAGCTACAAACTGGGTTTACAAAATCTGATTTGCTTGGTATGAGTGCATTGTTAGAGCTTTCTCCCAACCTTGAGACAATGATACTGGATTATCTTTTCAGGATGGATGAAGATGTAAATACGCATGATTCTGGTTGTTTTTGTTGGTTACTACGTAGGGCATATTTGACTTAAGTTTGCAGATTAATGCTTGATTTTCAACAACTTAGGGGTTTGATTTTCCAGCAGAACTTATCAGATGAGTTCCCAGGTGAACCAATCAATCTAAGCATGCCAAATCTCAGGCAAGTTAAGATGAAAGATTTTGGGAGAACGAAGAATCAATTGCATTTTGTGGAGATTTTGAAAAAGCAAGAAGTGGTTTTAGAGAAGATTGTCATAGTTCCTGCAATTGCAAAAGTGGGTGAGACTCTATACCCTCCAGTAGTTCTACGTTGAAGGTTCGAAGGTGTCAAAGTTCTCTAAGGTTCTCCATAGTGAAGTTTTCATAGATTTAGTCATCAAATTTACCCTTTTTTTATTGTTCTTTTTTCTTGGAACGGTGGCTTCTATTTCTAACATGGCGTCTGTCTTGAATTACAGTCTCGAGTTTTGAAGTAGATATTGATGCTAATATTGTGGACAGACTTTTTCTGCTGCCTAATGCTGAAGTACTGTAGATGTTTTTGCTATTGATGCAGCAGACTGAAGCATTTGGAGACTTGAATCTAGGACAATGGATATTTTAGAATTGATTCTGACTGAGAGGAACTCT
Organism: Euryodendron excelsum; assembly: GCA_033060915.1. Taxonomy (NCBI): domain Eukaryota; kingdom Viridiplantae; phylum Streptophyta; class Magnoliopsida; order Ericales; family Pentaphylacaceae; genus Euryodendron; species Euryodendron excelsum. The sequence continues at coordinate 17,329,955 of CM065386.1, forward strand.
TGAAATGCTCTCACCATCCACTGGGAAGATTATTAGTGCATCATCAAAACTCAGTTGCATTTGGGTATATATATAAAATAGGCCAACTGAATATTTTGGGGTTCCCAGATTTATCGTTTTTAAAGTGCTATACAACTAATCGTTATAAACTTTTGCTTGGTGTAATATTTACTCCAATTTGAATCTTTAGAAACCTTTTTACCTTTAAAATGAGTTCAAATTTTTTCTATTTGACGAGGGCCATTTGATAGTCTCAATGTGAATTGAGCCATTTTAATTAGAATTGATTCATATGCAGAATCAACTAATTGGATGAGTTTGTGAGTTTGTGTAAAAAAGAACAACTCAATAATTTATATAAATGGTTTTTATGATTAATTTACGTTTATTTATTGTTTTAAAGATGAATAATTATCTAATTTAAATTGGAAAAAATACACAAAACCTGCTTTGTTATGCTTCTGAGTTAACTCATTTGCAAAGTTCAAATTTTGAGTTAGATAATTTAAAAAAGAAAAAATTATTCTTTTGTACAACCAAAGAGGCCCTAAATGAATACCAAATTTTATAGGACCAGAATACGACCTCCATTTTTTAGTTCAGCGATCAAGAGCGAGAGAGAGGATCGTATATGCTGGGGAAATTTTCTCTCTAGGAGCGTAGGTTCCTGTGGGAGCTGGTGTGCAAGACCTTTCCCTCCCCTGTATCAGGTGGAAGTGTTTGGTGGGTTTGACTCTACTTCACTGTATTACTTGATTGTTATGTGAGTGGTGCTCCTTTCTAGGGCAACTATTTTCTTATTATGGATGACGATTTGGAAGATTTAGGGAGGCGATTGATTCTTACAGAGAAGGAAGCAGAGGCAGTAAGTTTAAACTCTTCTCATACACATATTACTCTTGAAAAGGGCGTTTTATGTCTTGTGGGGAAGGGTCTGTCGAATCGACCATTTAATGTGGATGCTTTCAAATCTACTATGAGAACGGCGTGGAAGCCAACGAAGGGCCTTACTATTCGAGGGAGAATTTGTTCCTTTTTCAATTTAATCATATAGTTGATAAGAAGGGAGATTGAGCGAATGGTCCCTGGAGCTTTGATAACAAATACGGTAGTCCTGTTTGACGGCAAGCTGCAAGCTTTGGAGTTAAAGCTTAACAGAGCGTCCTTTTGGATTCAGATAGTGGATCTCCCACTACTCGGTATGAATAAAGAGGCGGGGTGCTTGATTGGTGGAAATTTCAACGGCCACTAACGTGGCTCAGGCCTCCCGAAGGTGATAAGGAAAAAATCAAAAGCAACTAAAAGAGAGAGAGTCATGAGCGTGAAACTTGGAGGTTGGAGTATTCAATTTTTGTTATTGGGTCATAAATGAATCAGCTATTTAGAGTAGGGTGATGACTGATTGACGGACATGTGACGCCTCCTGGTTGGATGGGCTTTGGCGCCATCATGACCGGGGGCAGCCACGTCAATGTCGCGGCCGCTTGATGGGATGTGGGGACAGGCCTAATCATCAAGTTCTTGTTCAATCAGGCCATGCTACGTGTCCATCTCATTAAATGTAGATTGATGCTTGATATGCTCATTTAATGCGGGGAATCTAGCACTTGAGTGTGTCTAGGGGGTAGAGCTCTCTCTCTCTTAGTTGGTTGATTGGATAGGGTCCCCGAGCGCCTAAGGGGCGAGTGGCTCAACGATGCCCTTAGGTTCTGGCCTTCAATCCACAATCTATGTGAGGTCCCAAGCAGTGGTAAAAAGAAGGATGTTGAGGCACGAGACTTGTATTTGGCGAGCCTTGAAGGCTACGTTCGTAAGGATGGCAGGAGCTGTGCAGGCGTGGAGCCTAGCTTAGGGGAGCTCTTGAGACTACCTTCACGAGGTTGGTCCGAGAAGCTCTAGTGGAGCGCCGACTTGCTGCAAGAGCGAGAGGGCGCAAGGGGCACCGATCTGCCGCAAGAGTGAGGTGTGCCGTTGATGTTATGTTGACTTTAGGAGTTCCCTGGGTCCATGTGCCTTGCTAGTTGGACAAGCAGGTCAGCTACATGGCAACCATGTGGGTACTTATAATTGGTAACACAATAGGACGTTTTGAAGACATAGACGTGGGCGAGGAGGGTATTGCTTGGGGAAGAGCTTTGCAGGTTAGGGTTGAACTCGAGGTATCAAAGTTTCATTAGAGACTGGCTCTCTTGTATGGGCGCGGATCAGATATGAAAGGTTGCTGAATTTCTGTTATTTTTGAAGTGTTATTGGGCATATGGAGAAGGATTGTGGGAAGAAGTTTGAATGTGGTACTAAGTCAATGACTAGATCTAGCCAGTACGGTCCATGGTTTCGTGCTAGTTTTGGTAAAGAATAGGGAGCAGCAAACACGAATGGTGATGAGACAGAGTGCTCAAGTGCAGTGTAGGATGAACAACACACTGAAGGGCATCGTTTTGTGCTTGATGTGGGGCGCTCTGACATGCAGTTACCTTTAAAAGCCTCGTCAGTGACTACAGTAAGGCTGGTGGGCACTCATTGGCAAGAAAGGTAACTGCTAAAAAGAATAAGGGCGAGTTTTTCGGCGATATGGAAGGTACGAGGCTGTTACAGGCATGAGATTGTAGGCTAAAAGAGCTGGGTAAGGATGTTGTTAGTGGTCAACTTTGTTTGAATAGTACAGATGCGGGCAATAATTTGAGGAAAGGGCTGAACTGGGTATAAATTGTAAGCCCAAGTCCAACACGGTTTGGGTCTAGTGTAGGTTGGCACAGAGTTAAATTCGAAGGGCTAACACTAGATCCATTATGACCATATGTCTGGGATTGAAGCACGTAACTTGGTTTCTGACCACCAACCAACCGGAATAGAGAAGACTGATCCAAAAGTAAGCATTGCTGATCTGTCTCCGTCACATAAACATTTTTTTTGGAAGATTCATCTGGTGGGGGTAACCAATGTTCAATAACTACGGGTAAACAGTGGAAGAAATTTCAGTGAAGAAAGGTAAATGGGATGCAACTAGATTATATGTTTTTTGAAAAAAAGGAAAGGATGCGATGAGTTGGACTTGGAGTGTGTATTGTAAGATAAATTATACATACACATATATAATAACTGTAATATATATGTATGTATACACAGTGAAAATATTAATCATATATTAATTTAATATATGTATAGTAACCTTCAGTCATTGTTGTCCAAGTAAACTTGCTTTCTTGATCCTGAGTGTTTGAAGATAACTCTTTGTGTTTCTGCTAAGATAAGTTGTTTTCCTCTCACACTCTCTGTATATACAACTATTTGTAGATAGGATCTTTTAACCTATGCAAGACTGAATACCTTGAACGATGGATATCACAGACAATATATAACTGCTAGGTTAGGGACCCTTATCTTTATTTTTATTGGTTCCTTCCATCAAGAAATCATTATCTGATAGTGGGGATTTGATAGACTTTAGCCAACCACCACTAGTGTTTCACATGGAGTGGGCAATTATCCCTATCATCACTCGTAACTAACTAACAAATAGATAAATATACAATATATGTATATACTTTATACATGTGGCAAGTGGGCCACCCTAAGGAGACTTGTCTTATATTCTCCCACTTAGTCCACTAGACACTTGAAAAACCATATGAGTGATAGATAAACCATATGAGTGATAGATACTGTATTATGGTGACAAAATGCCCAATCCTTAAATTTCTTACTCTATTAGTGAGTACCAATCATGAATCATGGCGGTTGTACCTTTAATAGGTATTCCCTTCCATGTATTACAATGTATGACACTTCCCAATAAGCACTTAATGAGGTGCTTTAATATTTTGTCAATAACTACATACTAGTCATTTAAGGTCCTGCTTTATTTATCCCAAAGGATATCATATATGACAATTATTTTATGTGCACAATTAAAGTCATGTCTTTATTCTCTAAAAACATTTAAAAATTGTTCACAAATTGTGAATTACCAAAATAAGAAAGCCAAATTAAATTGTAAATGAGCTAATAAGTCCCATATGCTCCACATGACCATGATATACTTTAGCCGACAATGCTTTGGTCATGGGATCTGTAACCATTAACTCGGTGCTAATATGTTCAATAGCTACATCTTGTATCTTTACTTTCTCTTTGACAACAAGATACTTTATGTCAATGTGCTTGTTTCAGCTACCACTGTTATTATTTTTAGATAAATAAACTACAACCAAATTATTACAGTAAAGTCTTAATGGTCTCGATATAGAATCAATGACCCTTAATCTTGCGATAAAATTTCTTAACCATAGAGCTTGTGAAGTAGCTTCATAGCATGCAACAAATTCTGCTTCCATAGTGGATGAAGCAGTTATGGACTGCTTGATACTTTTCTAAGATATAGCTCCTCCAGTAAGAATAAAGATATACCTTAAAGTAGACCTTCTAGTGTTTGAACATCCAGTAAAATCTGAATCTGAATATCCAATCACCTGTAATGAATCTATATGCCTGTATGTCAACTTGTAATTCTTGGTTCCTTGCAAATACCAAATGACTTTCTTGGCAGTTTTCCAATGTTCAAGTCCTGGATTGCTTTGGTATCTGCCCAGCATTCCTATTACAAACACAATATCAGGTCTCATATAGACTTCAGCATACATCAAGCTGCCAACTGCTGATGCATAAGGTATGCTCTTCATCTGTTTTTGTTTCAAATTATTTTGTGGCGACTGAATTAGACTGAACTTGTCTCCTTTGACAATGGGTGCTACATTAGGTGAACAAGATTTTATATTAAATCTTTTCAAAACTTTTTCAATGTAGGCCCTTTGAGAGAGTCCAACATCCTTTGGGATCTATCTCTGTGAATCTCAATGCCAACGACATAAGAGGCTTCACCCATATCCTTTATTTTAACGTTTTGAGAAAGAAAAACTTTTGTCTCACCTAGCAGACCCAAATCATTGCTTGCAAGTAAAATATTATCCATATATAAGACTAAAAAGATGTATTTACTCCCACTGACTTTAAGGTATATACATTGATCAATAATGTTCTCCGTAAAGCCTTATGAAGTAACAATGTTATGAAACTTTAAATATCATTGGCGGGAGGCCTGTTTTAGTTCATATATAGATTTCCTTAACTTACAAACCAAATGATTATCTTTAGAAGCAAATTGCTCAGGCTGAATCATGTAAATCTTTTCCTCAAGATCTCCATTCAAGAAAGCCGTTTTCACATTCATCTGTTATAACTCTAAATCCAAATAAGCTACTAATGCCATGATAATCCTAAATGAATCTTTCTTAGAAATTGGAGAGAAGTTTTTATGGTAGTCAATTCCTTCCTTTTGAGTGAAACCTTTGGCTACAAGTTTGGCTTTATATTGTTCGATGTTACCAGAAAAGTTTCTTTTGGTCTTATAGACCTATTTACAGCCAACAGTTGTAGACCGTTTTGGCCCTTGAACGAGATCCCAAACTTGATTTTTAGCCATCGATTCCATCTTTTCTTTCATGGTATCATGCCATAAGGTGGAATTATCCCTATTCATGGCTTGTGAAAATGAACTAGGATCATCTTTAGGTCCAACATTAAAGTCAAACTCTTGTAGGTATACGAGGTAATCACTAGAAATTGTTGATCTCTTTTCTCTTGAGGATCTCCTTACTCCCGTTGGTTATTGTAAATTTTGAATGGAAGGTTCTACTTGAATTTGTTCCTCATGGAGTGGTTGTTCTTGAGTTGGTTGCTCTCCAATGATATTTGAAATTTGGGATGGAAGAACAACCACTTCCCCAATTGATTTCTCAATGGCATCCCTTATTTCCTCAAACTCAGTGGTTCGAGGAGAACCACTCCCACTAGTTTCAAGATCTTCAAGAAATTTAGCATTTCTAGCTTCAACAATTCTAGGTGTGTGTGAAGGACAATAAAACTTAAATCCTTTTGGAGTTTTGTGCATACCCAATGAAAAATCCGCTAACTGTTCTTGGGTCCAGTTTCTTTATGTGTGTGTTATAAACCCTCACTTCAACTGGACAACCCCATATGTGTAGATGTTTTAAACTTGGTTTCCATCATTTCCATAATTCAAAAGGTGTTTTAGTAACAACTTTAGATGGAAGCTTGTTTAAGACATACACAACGGTTTTTAAGGCCTCACTTCATAGATCTATCGAAACATTAGAATGACTTAGCATGCTCCTCACCATGTCCATAAGTGTGCGATTCCTTCTTTCAACCACACCATTTTGTTGTGGTGTTCTAGGCATTGAATATTGAGCAATTATGCTATCTTCTTTAAGGAACCTAGTAAATGGACCTGGTAGTTGTCCTGATTCTGTGTACCTCCCATAATATTCTCCACCCCTGTCTGACCTTACGATTTTGATTTTCTTTTCTGTTTGTCTCTCTACCTCTGCCTTATAGGCTTTAAAAGCATCTAGTGCTACAGCCTTGTCAAATAAGAGGTAGAGATATATATATCGTGTATGGTCATCAATCAATGAAATGAAGTATCTTTGACCATTCAAATAAGGTGGAGTAAATGGTCCACAGAGGTCTGTGTGTATGATTTCAAGAGTATCAGAACTCCTCTTGGCACCTTTAGTGGACTTATTGGTTTACTTCTCCTTAATGCAATTCACACAAGTACCAAAATCAAAAAAATCAAGAGCAATTAAAAGTCCTTCATTTACCAATCTTTTAATTCTTTCCTCGAAGGTATGTCCTAATCTCCTATGTCATAACATAGAGGAATTCACATTGATAATGTTCTGCTTTATGCCAATCCCATCATGCAAGGTCGAAAGGTTATTTTCAAAATTAGGATTTAAATCAAATCTAAATAAACCATCATCTTAAAAACTGTTGTCAATAATGGCTTTATTTTGCAATAAATCAAAATTTGTACCACTAAAATTGAAACTAAATCCAAAAGATACTAATTTAGAAATAGAAACCAAATTTTTAGAAAACGATGGAACATATAAAGTGTTTTCAAGACCCAAAATAAAACCAGATTTTAAAACCAGTCTGAAAGTCCCAACAACCTCCACATGTGAATGCATTCCATTTCTTGAATAAATGCTTTGTTTACTTATTGTCGGTTTTCTTAGGCTAAAAAAGCCCTGCATGGTATTGGCAATGTAAATTGTAGAACTAAAATGAATCCATCTTGTATTATTAGGAACATTAACAAAATTAGATTCATAACACACAAAGGATAACAAATTACCTTTCTTTACGAGCCATTTCTTATACTTAGCACAATCCTTCTTCATGTGTCCCATTTTCTTACAAAAGAAGCATACACCTTTATTGCCATAACGCTTCATTGGCACTTTTCCAATCTTCTCTTGAGGAACACCATTGCCCTTGTGATCCTTTCCCTTTACATAAAATGCTAGATTAGCAGTTTCTAGCTTTTTATGCTTCAGTCTTTCTTCCTCTTGAACACATATGGCCAGAAGTTCATTCATTGACCATTTTTTCTTATGGTGTTATAGGAAATTTTGAAAGGACCGTACTCTATAGGAGGAGAGTTAAGAATAAAATGTACCAAGAATGACTCAGAAATCTCTATCTCCAGTGCTTTCAGTTGAGCTGCAATGTCCCTCATTTCCATGATATATTCATGCACACTTCTAGTATTATTATGTTTCATGCCTGATAGTTTCTTTATTAGGGTGTTAGCTAATGACTTATCAGAGCTTACAAATTGCTCTTTAATAGACTTCATGAAACCTTTTGCCTTATCACATTCGGGGATTGAACCCCTAATGCCCTTATTGATTTGGGACTTAATGAGCATCAAACTTAAGCGATTGGATCGCTCCCACCGCTCAGATGCAACCCTCCCAGTTAGCGTACGTGATTCCGTGGGGGTGGGTGATTCATCCACACCGAGCGCCAAATCAAGATCCATGCACCCCAATGTCAAAAGTACTTTATCTTTCCAGTCAGAAAAATTGTCACCACTCCAGAATGGAATACGAGATGATTCAGTACTAAAAAATATAGTAGGAATAACTGCAATAACCAAGAACATATTATGCTATGAAATAATAATTAAAACAAAGTAAAGTCAAACGTCCCTATGGGTAAAGGTAGTAACATGCATTGAATTCACTTAAACTGAATTGATAAGACTAGTAAATATCACACACCAAAATAAAACATCTGTTTATCTGCAGACATAGGAAAATCTTATCTTAATGCTAAATTTACTATTATATCCCTATTAAATTAACAACAAATAATTATTTTCTTGTGGGCCCAAACAATTATTTTTATTAATTTAATTGTAATAAATATATGCCATTAAATATATAGTCAAATGACCTTTCTGAATGTGATAACAAGAACTTAATATCACACATTACAATAATTCAAGGTGCTGTAGCTATTCTTAAACTAATGTAATGCTCAAGTTTCTCAATATGGCTTAAATAATCTTTAATGAGACAAAACACAATTTGATAATTGAAAAACATGAATTATTGTCTCCAAAATACATTGGTAACATTTATGTAAATAGTCATTCTTTCTTTCTTTTTTTTAGGGTTAAAAAATTTTGCAAATAAAATTATTTATAGAAAATGCATACTGTCAATAAAATCTTTCTAAAATACCCTCAGAACGATTTACAAAATGTCCCCACTGTCCAAAAACATTTTAGAAAAATCCTTATGTGATTTTCATATAAAACCACAAAATAAATATTTATAGAAATGTCCATAATAAACATATAATTACAGAAACATCTACCTTATTAGAAATTATAACAAAATTATTCAAAGATTCAATAAAATTTACAACTGTCAGAACTAATCATAACTTACATGATGCCGTTGGCCTTATATTATTGAATCATTATCGCATGAATTTAAAAGCATAAATCACATGAATCAGGAAGTATCATAACAAATAAGCATTATGAAATTTCCGATCTACTTGGATTTACAATCATTTGGAAGCGCGCTTAGTTACTCTAGATTAAAGTATCTAATCAATCACACACTAATAAAATTGCATGCATGAAATGTAAAACAATCACACTGTAGACACACGATTTTAGCATAAAAACCCTAATCGGAAAAAAATCACGAGACCTAATCCAGCCCAAGTTTTAAGCACTATAATAATCGAACAGTTTACAAGAATACATACAACTGTACCAATCCGAAACTTACGAATCTAAGTTGAAGTCGAACCTTGCTTGCATCCCCGCAACTCACTGTTCTCCTGTGCTTGAACCACGAAGAACACCAGGCCATGAATCCTTGCCTTAATGCACCACCAAGACACTTTGAAGCCAATAAAGATTTAAAGGTCTTCAACTTGCTAAGGAGATTCTAGGGTTTTCTCTAGAGTCTTTCTATCTTTCTTCTTAAATAAACCTTAGAAGATAAAGCCTTGAAGCTTATATAGACAATGAGACTCTTTTAATCCAAATAGGAGACATAACTTAAAATTCGTCTGGGAGTTCGCTGGAGCAAGACTTGAGTGAGAAGTAGCGAGAACCTCTTTCCGCGATCTCGCCGGAGCGAGACCTGAGCGAGAGGTAGCGAGAAGTTGCTTTCGTGATCTCGCTGGAGCGAGAGCTTAGCGTGAAGGTAGTGACGGCTACTACCCTGAATTTTTCATTCTCGTTGGAGCGAGAGCTCGGCGAGAAGGTAGCGACAACTACTGGCTAGAATCTTCATTTTTTGCTGAGATGAGACCTTAGCGAGACCTGGGCAAAAAATTGCAGAATTCCATTCTTGAACTCCTTTGTCCATGAATCGATGTCCAACCCTTCTTGACATTGGTCTGAGCATACAAGACACAACCGGACAAATTTACAATAATTTTGATTACAAGATTGTGCCAATTACAATATATTACAATATAGAACTAATAATCTCACCCTTTGGCCAATCTGTGACAAAACTCCAACCCTTAAGACAATTACAAATCAAATCCAAAAACCAACTAACCCCAAACCAATGCTAATTCAAGTTCTCAATGACCTACAAAACAATAGCCCTATTGTCGTGCTTCGGTTTTTGGGTGTCCAAGGTCATTTTCGGTTTGGAGACCAAAAGTACGGAACTCTGTCACTAGAACTTGTCCTCCTAGAAGGATAAGTGCGACTAGGTTTGAAAATTGAATATTGGTTTGATTAAGGGCTTTGTAGAAAAATAGGAGTCGCCACCTAACTTGATTAAGGTGAGTTAGGGCACCTAAAACTAAATGCTAATCCGAAGATTAAACTTAGGGTTTTTGACAAAGACTTTGAAAACTCCCTTAAGAGAGAGTTTTTTTTTTTTTAAGAAAATAGGTTGTTTGGCAACCTTTGGAAAGATTTAAGCCCTTTTGGAAAATAACTCCATTTTGGTCCTTCGAAAACAGAAATCTATGGTCCAGGGGTTGGTTACGTGTAGGGAAGATATCCTAAGATCATCACCCTACCCTGCCCTTTCGGTACCTACATGTCTAATTACCCTTTGTTCACTTACTAGAATAACCGGTTACCATTGTCCACTTAATATCCACTTTAGAATTTTGAAAAAGGGGTTTAGTCATCACCTTTCGGATGAATGATACATGATGCAAGTTTTGGAAGAAGTTTGAAAATAGGGGAGTTTTGAAGGAGTTTGAAACGAGAACTTTGAATTGATTGAAGGTTTTTTTTTTTTTTTTGAAAAAGGGATTGGAGTTGAAATAGAAGTTATGACCACACCATTTTAGGTTGCCTACGTATCTCATTTAGCGAGAATCAACTCATTCGTAGTTCGGGTAAAAGTCCGATGGAAAATAGGCGTGTTAGGGCCTTTGAAAAAGTTTAAGACACTTTGAGGTCTTTGGAAAGGTTTAAGACACTTTGAGGTCTTTGAAAACTTTGACTCGAAATTGGATGGTAGAGTGCTTTGAAAATGTTTTTGGATTAACTTAAGGGAGTTTTGAAGAAATGCTTTGGCATGACTCAAGAGAACTTGAAAGTCTTTTTGAAGTCTTGTTTTGAAAACCTTGGAGGTATGACTTTGGAATGTTTTGATAAATTAGTTGTTGAAAATGACTTTTGAAAATGGCTAAATGTTTGGAGTCCTAATATGGACAACCTTGGAGGTTATTCTTGATTTATCACTTTTCCTTAGAATCCCTAACCATGAGAGGGCTAGGGACACCTTAGGTTTGTGACCTTTTGAAAATATTTTTTTGAAAATGCCTTGAAGATGGAGTGTAAGAACATTTGAAGAGTTTATGGAGTTGGTTTTTTGAAACCTCAAAAGGGTTGAAGGTTTTGAAAAAAGTGGGTAATGGGCATAGTATCATTTTTTGAAAAGAGTTTTGAAAACCATTTTTGTAGGAGGCCATTCTATCAAGAGAAGGTTCCTATGACCAAATAAGAGGGAAACCATTCAAGAGAGGGTTCCATGGGGCCATTCCAATCACAAACTTGAGAGAATGGAAGCCTTGAAAATTAGACGGTTAGAAAACAACTCTTATGCAAGTTAAAATGCAATGATGCCAAAATGAGAGTTAGGGGATTAATGGGGAACTCTCTAAGGCTTGATTTCTAAGGTCTTATCCTAAGCTTCAAGGGGACATCTCTTGGAACCATTTTCGAAAGGAATATAGAGCTTGAAAATGACATAGAAATAAGACAATGTAAGCATTGTAGAACATGGAAATGAAGCCAAGCACACAAGATATGATTAAAATGGGAATATGTAAGGGGTCATGATCACATACAAGGCTTTTAAGCTACACCACATAAACAAGGGGCTTCTAGGCCATGCCATCTTAAAGTAGACTAATGAGAGATCTCCCTACTCGGTGGCTCTCACTTGTTTTCCTCTAGGCATAATCTAGGAGCCCTCTTGGCTCAAGCATGCAAGAATGGGGGGTTGTAGATGGGAATTAAAACAGAGAATAGCCTAAGTAGGCTAGGAGGGAGAAAAGAAGAGTGGGGAAAGACACAAATGCAAAAGGGATACCACCTTTTGCCTTCAACACACTTGTAGTCTTCAATGTACGTCTTGATTGGAGCTTGAATGACTTCGAGAAGGCTTGAGGGGCTGGAGTGTGTAATGGTGTATAAGGCCTTGTAGGCGAAGTGTATAGGCTTGAGAGAGGGAGAATCTAGCCTAAGTGTTGGAGGGGTGGAATATATGTAAGGATTCGAGGTTCTGGAGTGATTTCAGTAGGGCTTCGCATCAATTTCGGACTTGGAATATGCAAGGGGGGGTCTAGTATTTATAAGCAATCTGGGATAAGCCTGGTGCATGCGCTACATGCGCTTGACCAAAATTTGCGCTGGCGCATGTAGCACATGTGCAGGTACTGTTCTATTACCATAATGACACGTGGCACCTTGTGTACTGGTTAAATCTCGACCGTTGATCAAAATTTGGTCGATCAGATCAAAATTTGAACGCATGTAGCATATGCTCCATTACCGAGAAGATTCGTCCAAACTTTGTCTCGATAATTGAGCCAACCGGGAAGGTTTTGGGGGAATCGGTTGCACCCACGGTGTTCTCTTAGGGTTTTTCGTGAACTCTCATGTTTTCAGAAAGTTTGAATTGTGTTTAGAAACGCGGGATATCATCTCGGGAAGCGTGCATGAAAGGACATTTTTGCAGAGCATTTATGATATGCTCTAAGGGTGTTCGAAAGTGGCTATTTTTGTGTTGTGTGATAGAGGCCTTCAGGAAGCGATCTATCCGATCGAGCCATACTGATAGAAAGTACTCTGGAAATACCTTCGAAAATTTCCAGATTTACGCAATTTTTAAGTCATTTGACAGTGCGTTTGAATAAGAAAATTAGAGAAAAAGTCAACCTCGGCAGAGCGTCTGCGAGACGCTCCAGGGGTTGTCAAAAGTAGCAGTGTTGGCGCCGTGCGATGAGGGGCTTCGGGGAGCGATCTATCCGATCGAGTCGTATCGATGGAAGGATCTATGAATGAACTTTCAGGAATTCCCTGATTTGCGATTTTCTCAAGTCATTTGATGATGCGTTATAACTAGGAAATCGGGGAGAAGAGACAATTTAAGGGGAGCGTCTGCGAGACGCTCCAGGAAACTTTTACTGAGTCGTGAGCATTTAATGTCATAGGGTCCTCCTTAGGTTAAACAAAGGTGTATGGCGAGACCCTCTGCTTCAAATCTTAGGACCAATGCTGTTTTAGGATGCGTTCGGGTTGTTAGGGGCGAAATGGTTATTTTGACTGGGTTTGGCTGAAAATGGTCAGGAATGGTTTGGCGTACCGCATAAAGTGTGTTGGGTCGTTCCGGGATGGTTTCGAGACAGTCTTTTACCGTTCGGCAGGTGTGCAATGCTGAGGTGTTCAGGGGCAAAACGATCATTTTGACCAGAGTTAGTCGGAATGGGACCGGAATTGGATTGGATAGGTGTGGAGTACGCCTAACGGTTTAGTAACATTTTGGAAGGGTGGACTTATCGTTTTGAGGGATTTTGAGCTTTCTCAAAATGTGCCTAAAGGCCTAACGGGCAAGTTTTGGTTATTAGGCCTTTGTTGGGCCCAGCAGGCCCAAGAAGTATTTGACTGATTGGACAGGAGTTCGAAAGTTGATTTAGGCTTGAATGTGCTTACAGAGTTTTGAAAGGGAGTTTGGTTAGACCGGAGATTGCCGAGTGGACAAAAATGGGGTGCTTACACCTATATAGCCAAGATCATTAGATGCATTAGAACTAGAAAGAAAGATCATTAGACACATTAGAACTAGAAAGCAATCAACTAATCCATAAGCAATGATAAGCAACAAGTTCTCCCATTTTTTGTCGTAAGTGGACAAAGGGAACACAATGTAGGCCAAAACAATGAGTGAAAGCATAACGAAAACAAAATAAACCAAAGGATCAACCAACTATAGAACATTAGGACCAAAAGATTATCCAACCAATGAATAAGTTCTAAGTAAAAAGAAACAACCCACAAAGTTGTAACACTATACCAAAACATGAGTTAAAGGTGACATATGCCAAGAGCAATTGTCTAACACAAAAGATAACGAACTAACACAGCAAAACACCAATACAACGCCTAAGGACCACCAACCATCAGACCATCACCAATCCACAAAGCCACTCAAGAGAATCGGGAATGAAGAGAAGCAAGCATAGATCCAAGCTTAGACATTTCGGTGTTTATGTTATTCAACATGCGGTCTTGTGCTTCAACCCGAACACCCAATTAATCAACTTTGGTGTGCAAAGAGTCTAGCTTTCCTTTAACCCGCTCAAGGTAGTCCATAGAAACTCCAATACCAGCATACAGAGCTTCCTCGTCAGCTTGGTTAGATGCACCCACTTGACTAGTGCTCCCACGCTTTCTAAACTTACTCTTTGCTTCACTCATGGAAGTACTCAAATTAAGAGTCTGAAGGTTCAGGGGAGTCATGGTAAAGTTAATGTGATCCGAAGGAAGATGCAAAATACCCTTACGCTCGAGGAAGCGAGTGATGAAATAGGGATAAGGGAGATCCGCTCGTTTTAATTTCGACTTGGATGCCCGGTTCTTGGTTTCCATCATAAATTTGGGAAGATCAATAACCCGACCCAAACCAATGGCATGCATCCAAAGACATCGCTCAAAATCACAATCAGAGGTGTGTGAAGTGGGATCAATGTTGGCGCACAAAATAAGATGCAACATGCGATATGGAATAGTAAAGGAGGTGTGGGAAATGGGCTTTTGTCGCCAAATTTCTTGATTGTCAGGGGCATGGTGATTACTCTTAGAAATAGTAATCTTTTGGCTTAAATTGTTAGTTGATTAGTTGAATTTAGTGTTAATTTAGTATTCTAACTCCTAAAACGCATTAAAACTCTTTTTGTGCACTTCTTGTAGGAATTGGAGCTTAAACTAAGGCAAACGGGCAAATTTGGGGATGACCGATCGATCGCCCGATCGAACGGTCCACGGAACGTTCGATCGGCTGATCAATCGGTGATCTTGCGATTGATCAGTGATCCTTTGTTCGACCTTCTGCAGTAAACTTCAGAGAGGGCGTTTTTTCGATCGATCGATCGATCGTTCGATCGGTGACGTCGGAATTTCCTCAACAGACTATACAGAAGCAAAATTCAGAGGGGTCGGTTTTGCGATCGATCGGGCGTTCGATTGCCTTGACCGTTCGATCGGGCGATCGATCGGTCGCCTACTGATCGATCGGTGTATACAGACTCTATTTTTCTGCAGAGTATAAAAGCTGTATGTTCGAGACAAAAAGGATTCTAGTCATTTTCTGCAAAAGCTGGACAGTGAAGAAGCTCTAAAAAGGGAATTTTTGTTATCTTGTAAGGTTTTTAGTTAGATTTACTTTTAATGCTTTGTATTTAATGTTTTTTATTGCTTTTGGATCATTGTAAATGAATGCTTGATATATATATATATGAAGTGAATGATTTTCTACTTTTTCTAGCAACTTTCTATCATTTTCTTGGCACTTTCCCTCATTTTCTTAGCAACCAAACACTAGTTCTTTATAGTTTAATGGTAGATTTGGCTTCTTTTGTGTTATTTGACATGGATTCTAGTAGCTAAATACTTCTTGGATGTGGTTGTGAAGATACACCAAAGATCTTCAAAGGGTTGAAAATGGGTTGTATGAACTTTAAAGTCATATCCTCAAAATTATATGGTTTCATTTGATTTAGCATGAAATTCATTAGAAAAACTTAGATTCATAACCCCTTGGCAATATTTATACACAAATCAATGTTTGGTATAGGTATTGCACATGTCTAAGGTTTGATTCTAGGGTGCCAATCATAGATTCCCTCTTTATGCTCAATCAAACAAAAACTTACATTTTTATAGTCGACATTTTCCGAATCAAGAATCCAAGGTGAGATTCTTGATTTGAGTTATAAACCTCTCATTGGAGACCCTTGTTGTGAATTGGTGGATTGAAACAACCATATTCAAGCCTTTCTTCTAAATTGCATTAAACTAGCTTTAGTTGTCTTTATTAGTCATTAAATTATTGCATGAAGCATTGAACCACCATCATCTCAAAACCAACATATTTTCGGTCTCTTTTATGTTAGGAAAAGATAAGAATCTTTATTTGCAATCCATTAAGATAAGTACCCGTGCTAGTTGAGCTTTGTTGCTATATTTGCAGAATTTTCTTGGGAGAGAATGACACCGAATCCTCCGGTTTTACTACAAGCGCGACCTCCGCACTCTTGCGGAGTGGGTCCAGTTGAAACACATCTGGAGGCGTGTTAAGTTTTGGCGCCGTTGCCGGGGAATTCATAGGCAAAAGCTACACCGGACGAAAGCTAAAGATTGCGAAAGAAAATTGAAGAAAAAAAAAAAAGAGGAGCAAGCAAAAGAAAAAAAAAAAGGGTGGATTTCATCACCACCCCCGAGGGAGGCATCTACGGGCTTCGGGCCCCGGTACACTCTCATTTCCCTTAAGGTGTTTTATTTTTAGGATTGTTTTTTTATTTCTTCTTTTCTCTAGTTTCTTTTGTTTGATATAGTATAATTGCATTGCATTTTTGTTAGGAAATTATCCCTCTTCGGGAGTATTTAGTGGAGCTAGGCTAGTGTGTGAAAGTTTCAAATTAGTGGTACACTTATTGTATGTGGAGATTGGAGGTACGGAGTTGAATTGAGAAAAAGCCATTGTCCGGCCTAGGAAATTGTGTATGATGTGCTAAACAACCCTATCGGTTCAACCTTATGTGTGCATTCATTCTTGCATGTCATATTTCACGAGGGACGAACATCATCGCCTTGTTAGGATTGAGAGCATTGAGAGCACAATCACATTTTCACCAACACCTAGCTTACCATTAGTGGTCGACTTAGGTTTCATTCCAATGGCAAATCCCAATGAACCTGGCTTACTTAACATTCAACCCTTGCATCCAAATGTCCAAATTAACCCAGAAGGTCATGAGGAGTTTGAAAGAGGGAGCCACCATGGCGACGTGGCGGCCCCCCCTATACGGACTCTCTAGGACTACCTAAACCCACCAAGGCAAGCACCAACATCGTGCATTGTTTTCCCGCCCCATCACAACACTCTAAACATTAGGTCGGGAATGATGCAAATGTTGCCTCAATTCCACGGGATGGATTCGGAACAACCCTACATTTTTCTTAAGGAATTTGAAGATGCTTGTTCAATTGTTATGGACAACTCATGTCCAATGGAAGTATTTTTGTTGAAACTCTTCCCATTTTGTTTGAAGGATAAAGCTAAGCTTTGGTTCAATTCCTTGCGACCCATGTCCATCCATTCTTGGGCTACTCTCCAAGGAGAATTTTTGAGTAAATTTTTTTTCAAAAATCGAACTGAGGCCATTTGAAGGCAAATTTCACAGTTTTCTCCTTTGTTGGGCGAAACTTTCTTTCAATGTTGGGAGAGGTTCAAAGACCTCTTAAATTCTTGCCCACATCATGGTTTTGCCGATTGGCATGTCATCAACACATTTTATTCTTCCTTGACACCCCAACTCAAGCAATTTGTCGAGTCTATGTGTGCGGGGACGTTTTTTGATAAGCAACCCCATGAGGCATACGATTATTTTGATAACGTAGCAAATAAGACTAGAGATTGGGCACTTACTGAGACCTAAAATCCCGAGGGTCGCTCAATCCAACAAGGGTGGGAAGATATCAACTCAAGGAAGTTGATGATGTCAATGCTAGGGTGGCTACCTTGGCAAGAAAATTAGAGGCTCTTAAGGTGAAAAAAGTTCAATTGATAGAGAGTGAGGAGATGAGAGAAGTATGTTGTCTTGTGTGTGAAACCTCGGATCATACCACCTTTTCATGCCTAATCATTCCGGGTATGAAGGAGGCTTTGCATGGCCAAGTTAACGCAATTGGCCAATATTCAAGAGGAGGGGGTAACCTCTATTCAAACACATACAACCCGGGATGGAGAGATCATCCCAACTTTGGGTGGAGGAACAATGAAGGGACTTCAAACTCCCACAACTACCAAGAAGGGTATCAAAACCCTCAATCATACCAAGCACGTCCACCCTCACAAGCACTCCCACCACAACATCCACCTCCACCGTACCAACAAGCACCCGTAACCCAATTCTAAAATCAACCAAGGCCATACCAACCCCCCCATAGGAAGCCCTTAGAGGACAATGTTTACCAACTTGCTAATGACATGAGGGGGGTTAGTTCAAGGGTTGATAAACAAGAGAAGGTGCTAGACCAACACTTTAGGTTACTTGAGGACATCCAAAAGCTTTGACACAAGCTTTGACCCAAAATGTCTTGGGAAGATTCCCGGCACAACGTCAACCTAACTCGGTGGTTAGGCAAGTGCACATAATCGAGGGTAAGAGTGACCCTAGTACGAGTTATGACCAAGTGCAAGCCATAACCACCCTTAGAAGTGGCAAGACCATTGATAAAACTATCCCACCTTGGGATGAGACTTCTAGGAAGAGTGTTGGCTAAGGAGAGAAAGAGAAAGAGGAAAAAGAGCCGAGAGAGGGGGGGGGGAGAACTTAGCCAATCCCATCGAGATTTTGAGTGAAAGTGAGAGGGATAAGAGAAGGGACATAGTCAAACATGCTCCCTTCCCGCAAAGGTTGACCAAACCAAAAAAATGAACTTCTAAATGCAGAAATTTATGAAGTGTTCAAACAAGTAAAGGTCAACATCCCTATCCTTGACGCAATCAAGCAAATACCTTCTTATGCTAAGTTCTTAAAAGACTTATGCACTTTTAAGCGAAGGTTGCATGTCAAGGAAACCGCCATAATAAATGAAAATCAAAGTGCAATTTTGCAATGTAAAACTGTGTTGAAATTCAAGGACCTCGGATGTCCTACCATTTCTTGTACCATTGGGAATACCAAGATCGGTCGTGCCTTGTTAGACTTAGGGTCTAGTGTCAACTTTTTACCCTTTTCAGTGTATAAGGAGCTTGGCCTAGGAGAGTTGAGCCTTACTCGTGTTACCTTGCAATTGGCGGATCGTTCTATAAAGGTTCCAAGAGGTATTATCGAGGATGTTCTCATCCAAGTTGATAACTTTTGCTTCCCGGTCGATTTCATGGTCCTAGACACCCAACCTGTTGAGAGTTATATAGCTCACAACCAAATTCCTGTGATCTTGGGACGCCCTTTCCTAGTTACTTCCAATGCCATCATACATTGTAGGAATGGGTTAGTGAAATTGTCTTTTGGCAACACCACCTTCGAGCTTAACATCTTTTCAGTTGCCAAACAAAAGGGGGAATGTGAGGATATCCAGGAGGTAGACATCATAGAGAGCATAGTTCAAGAACACTTTGAGCGGGAGATTTTTGAGGACCCTTTGGAGAGGGCATTAGTGAGAGGTGAACTGCATGCTTCACTTGATAGTGAGGGCATGGTGTCAAGTGAATTGTCTCATTTAGAGGGTGAGAGAGAGGAGTGTTTACATGTGGGTCAATGGACCCCTTCTTTTGAACCCCTCAACCCTAGTGCCGAGAAACCAATTCCGTCGGAGGAGAAGCCTCCCATTCCCGAGAGGAAGCCTTTGCCTTCCAATTTAAAGTATGCATTTTTAGGGGATGGGAAGTCATACCCGGTTGTGATTTCCTCTAGCTTGTCTGGGAGCCAAGAGGAAGGATTGATAACATTGCTAAGGAAACATAGAAAAGCCCTAGGATGGACTATCGCTGACCTTCATGGGATTAGTCCTCTCGTGTGCACTCACCGCATTTTTTTAGAAGAGGAGGCTAAATCCATTCGTCAAATGCAAAGGCGATTAAATCCCAATATGAAGGAAGTGGTTAAAGGTGAGGTTTTAAAATTGCTAGATGTGAGTATTATTTACCCCATCTCCGATTCGAGATGGGTTAGTCCGACCCAAGTGGTGCCTAAAAAGTCGGGTGTCACGGTGATAAGAAATGACAACAATGAGTTAGTGCCAACCCGTGTGCAAACCGGGTGGCGAATGTGCATTGATTATCATCGCCTCAATAACGTGACCCGAAAGGACCATTTCCCTTTACCCTTTCTTGATCAAGTCCTAGAAAGGGTTTCCGGTAAGGCTTTTTATTGTTTCCTAGACGGATATTCGGGATACAATCAAATTGAAGTAGCCTTTGAGGATCAAACCAAGACAACATTCACTTGTCCCTTTGGCACTGATGCTTATAAACGTATGCCCTTCGGGCTATGTAATGCACCGGCGACATTTCAAAGGTGTATGATGAGCATATTTAGCAACATGGTTGAGCAAATTGTCGAAGTCTTCATGGATGATTTTTCCGTCCATGGGGACACTTATGAAGGTTGTCTTGGTAATTTAGGAAAAGTTTTGATGAGATGTGAGGAGAGTAACCTTGTGCTCAATTGGGAAAAATGTCATTTTATGGTTACTAGTGGTATAGTTTTGGGGCATATAGTGTCGGCCGAAGGGCTTGAAGTTGATAAGGCAAAAATTGAACTCATTCAAAAATTGCCCGCCCCGATGTGTGTGAAGGAGGTTAGATCATTTCTTGGGCATGTCGGTTTCTATCGGCGTTTCATTGAGGGTTTTAGCGCAATCTTTAGGCCCATGTGTCATCTTTTGTCTCAAGATGTTCCCTTTGAGTGGACATCCTCTTGTCAACAAGCTTTTGACAAGTTGAAGGAACTTTTGACCACAGCCCCAATCATTCGAGCACCCAATTGGTCTCTTCTATTTGAGCTAATGTGTGATGCTAGTGACTATGCTGTGGGGGCTGTCCTAGGACAAAGAGTTGATAAGAAGCCATATGTCATTTATTATGCTTCTAGAACTCTCAATGAAGCTCAAATCAACTATACCACAACCAAGAAGGAACTCCTTGTGGTGGTTTTTGCACTAGACAAATTTAGGTCTTACTTGATTGGGTCATTGGTCATCATCTACACCAACCATGCGGCCCTAAAGTATCTTCTCAAAAAACCTGATGCAAAATCGCGCCTCATCCGATGGATACTTTTGCTCCAAGAATTTCATATCGAAATGCGTGATATAAAAGGGGTTGAAAATGTAGTTGCAGACCACTTGTTTCGGCTTCCCTTAAATGAGCGAGCCATGGACCCAACCCCTATCAAGGAGCACTTCCTGGATGAGCATTTCATGCATGTGAGTGCCGTTGAGCAAGTTTCAACCCCTTGGTTTGCGGACATTGCAAACTTCCTTGTCACCGGTGATGTTCCTTCCACATGGTCATCCATTGACAAGCGTAAATTCTTCCGGAATGTGAGCTATTTTTCGTGGAATGATCCTCACTTGTTTAAGTATTGTCCGGACCAAATCATTCGCCGGTGTGTCCCAAATCATGAATTTTAACAAGTAATAGAGTTTTGTCACTCTCATGCTTGTGGAGGACACTTCTTCTCCAAGAAAACCACGGCCAAAATTTTGCAATGTGGGCTTTATTGGCCCACCATGTTCAAGGATGTACATACTTTTTGTCTAGCTTGCGATAGGTGCCAACGGTTAGGAACACTTTCTAAGAGGCACATGATGCCTCTTCACCCCATCACTATTTTGGAAATATTTGATTGTTGGGGGATCGATTTCATGGGACCGTTTCCTAACTCGTATGGGTACCTTTTTATCCTTGTTGCGGTAGATTATGTCTCTAAGTGGGTGGAAGCAATTGCCACCCGAAGCAATGACCACCAAGTGGTCTTGCGATTTTTGAAAGAGAACATTTTTTGTAGGTATGGCATGCCTCGTGCCATGATAAGTGATAGCGGTTCACATTTTTGTAATAAGCCCTTTGCGTCTTTAATGCGTAAGTATGGAATGGTCCATAAGGTTGGATTGCCATACCATCCTCAAACGCAAGGGCAAGTAGAGTTGGCGAATCGGAAAATCAAGCGCATTCTTGAGAAAACCGTCAATCCTAATAGGAAAGATTGATCTCTTAGATTGACTGATGGGTTGTGGGCATACCGCACGGGTTATAAAACCATTCTTGGCTCATCACCCTATAGACTTGTGTACGGGAAGGCCTGTCATCTTCCCATCGAAATTGAGCATAAAGCATATTAGGCGATTCATCAATGTAATGAGGATATTGATGTTGCGGGTACCCACCAAAAACTCCAACTCAATGAGTTAGATGAACTCCGCAATGATGCATTTGAAAATGCAAAAATTGCTAAGGCCCAGATAAAACACTTTCATGACCAACATATCATTCGAAAAACTTTCAAAGTTGGCCAAAAAGTGTTAGTGTATGATTCATGCTTGCATCTATTTTCGAGCAAGTTACGGAGTAAGTGGACCGGGCCATACCTAGTGAAAGAAGTTTTTCCCCATGGAGCCATTGAGGTGCAAAATCTCACGAATGACTCGGCATTTAAGGTGAATGGTCAGTGGCTAAAGCCGTATTTTGAGTCGTTCCAAGGGAAGTTGGATTGTGTGGATCTCATTGATCCACCGTCCTTTGAGTGACATTAGATTGTCGTGTTTTATAGTTCAGGAGTAGTTCTTTTGTTTTCCTTTTTATAGGTTTCTTTCTCTTTTCTTTTTGGTAGTTAGTGTGTACATTTCTATTCCCGAGCGTCCCGCCCACTCTGTTGTTCTTTTCCTCGTCCATTTTCCTCATGCCTTGAGGTCATGGCCTGATTTCAGTTGGGGGGGGGGGGGGGGGCACCATTGTTATGTTGTTGTGGAAATTTCTGAGAATTTCTGCAGAACTTCAGAGAGGCCGTATTTGCAATCGATCGGCGGGCCAAACCGATCGATCGGGTGATCGATCTGTGAAGACTGCGATCGATCGGGCTTATTATCGCACCGATCGAAAGGGAGAGGTACCGATTAATCGGCCGTTCGATCGGTTGCGCTCCATTTCGATCGGTCCGCGAGGCGATCGATCGGTTTAAAGAGCCGATCGATCGGTGACCGAGTTGTCTATAAAATCCCACTGTTCACTGTTCATTCTCATTTCACTCACGAGAAATTGAGAGTTTTGAGAGCCTTTTCGTATATCGAAGCAGCGAGGCCCTGCCAGCTTACTTTGGTGGACTTTATCTCGCCTTTTCACGGGTTTCTGCGCTTCGAGAGGTATTCCTTCTGCCTATCTTTGTCCATTCTGTTCATTTCCAGCTATACTTAGCTTTGTTAGAGAGTTATGGTCGAGACTAGGAGTACTGAGGGTACAACTGGGGTAGGGACTTCTCAGACTCTGGCCCAGTTCCAGCAGCTCTAGCGTGAGCATGCTAGAAGGGAGAGAGAAGGAGAGTATGATACTACTCGTTTCCGAGGGAGAGATCAGGAGCGAGAGTTTGGACGGGTGTGGAGCGCCCGTAAGGTAGTAGTGGAGAGGCGTTGGACAGTGAGTCAGTTTGATGTTGAGCCATATGGTTGGCTCCAGCCTTTGACCGATCACCAGTGGTTGGGGTTAGCTTCTTTTAGAGGCCAGTACTCAGCCACCCTCGTGGCAGAGTTCATGGCTAACATTTCATCGGACCCTGTACGTGGCGACAGACATATTCTTTGCTATTGGGTTCGGGGTAGGGATGTTGTTATCACCCCGGATTCCTTTGCTGAGCAGTTTGGTATACCGAGGGTTGCTAACCCTCAGTTTTCTTATGATGGGGAGCATCCACCATCTCATGAGGAGATGTGCGCCGAGATTTTAGCACCGGGAGAGTCCTGGACCGCTTTTCAGATCAGGATTAGGCAGATTGCCCCCAGATACCACCCGCTGTTCCTTTGGACATGCTATTCGATCTTTCCACTGGGGAGGACGGTGGAGTGCAGTAGGATGTGAGGGCAGTTGATGTGGGCTATTGGCACGGGCAAGACTATTGACTTGCCCCATTTCATGTATATGGCATTGTGGGCCGCGACTCAGGTTGCTACTCCCCAGTCCAGCATCCCTTTTGGTTGTTTTTTGACAGCGAGGATTAGGGCGGCAGGGGTTAGTGTTACAGATATTGTGTTGCTCTCATCTTCGGCTGACATAGACTGGAAGACGGAGAAGAAGGCGGCAGGGCAGTTGACGAATAAGGGGGGGTCAGCTAGTTCGGCTCACTCGTCTTCTCAGCAGCCGCCTTCTCAGACTCAGGAGGAGACCCAGTCAGGGGAGCAGCGGCAGGATCAGACAGGGCAGCCAGCGCAGCCTCAAGCTCAGGCTCAGGAGGAGCCAGCTCAGGGGACGTTACTTCAGACTTTGGCAGTTATTCAGGAGCAGCTGACCACTCAACAGGCAGAGCGCCAGCAGTGGCAGGCCGACATTATGGCTACATTAGATCTTCAGGACACTGCCATTACTGCACTTCAGGGTCAGCTGATTGACATTCAACAGTAGCAGTAGACTCAGTCCACTCGACTCCAGGAGATTATCCAGCACCTTGGCTGGCCTCCTCCTGATGATGATAGAGACTTCTTTTCGGATCTCCAGTTAGATTAGATGCATTGTGCACTTCATAGCATTTCATTTCATATGATGTATCTAAATCTTTTTGATTATAGTGGATGTATTTATTTTTGAGCTGTTTTGTATAGTGATCTTTCCTATTGTGGCATACCCTTTTTGTATACATTTATTGCATTCGTTTGTCTATTCCAGGTATATTTTGGCATTTCAGTTACAGATATCCTTTTTGATTGATATCCATATTGCATATATTATTCCGATCGAGGTAATGGGTATTGTATAGTATTCGTATCGCTCTTTTCTATAACTTGACACCTTAGCTATGTCCTTAATTGTTGATATCATTTCTTTTTGGATTTTTGTGATGGAGGTGTCAAGATTGTTTTAAACAAGTACCATACCATGTTTTTGATTAAATTTGAGTTGATGATTAACCCACCTTAGAGATTATGATACATTACAAGTTTTTGGCATAAAATCATTATAAGAGACAATTCACATTGTTGCACGCTAACATGTTATATGATGCCTTGTGTTTCATTCTTATGCATACATGTCCTTATAAGGTGGAGATTTTTACCGTGTGAGCTTTAGAGCCTATTTATCGCCTTTGAAGAGTGAATCACATTTATTCAAGATTATTTTTGTTGATCCTCATTCATTGAATAGCTTCATTATATTTTGATGTTGGTTTACATGTTCGAGTGTTAGATAGATTTATTGACCCCTTATACACTTTTGAAGTTTTGATTTGTTGTATTCTTCGGATTCTAAACACATAGGCCATTTCATTCCATTGAGCCATTCCATGTGTATTTTTCTTCTTTTTAATGTTCATATGCATGTGCATAAGTTTAAAAAGTGTCAATGCCAATAGATGCATTGCTCTTATATTTGTAAAGTTGGAGGTGTATGGAGTTGAAGAGTGAAGAAAAAAATATATATACATAGAAAGGGATGAAAAGGTGCTTTCAAAAAAAAAAAAAATCAAATACAAAAGAAGTGAGGTGAAGGAAGATTACAAAAGTGATTCAAAAGATTGGAAATGTGGAAGTGAATATCATTGATCATCATGTGTAATGCGCATGCATATGTTGAAACCTTTTACCACTTTCTATCCTCTTACATGGCTCTTCTTTCATTCATCACCCTTATGGCATTGATATCCGAAGATACATGAATCTTTAATTCAATTGTGTATAAGGCATTTATGTCAATTTTCTAGATTATGCTTAAGCTGTGAATATTCCTTCATGAAGCTATGCCAAGTTGATACACTAACAATTTATTCGTTTTTGGTTTCGGAATTGCTCTACTTGCATGGTTTATACATTTACTCGTTAAAAAAGCTTTCCATTGAGGGACCATGAGTGTTCATGTTTAAAGTTGAGTGTACGCCTTGTGAGACTTGGATCGAAGCATCGAGGACGTAATTGTACGAGTTTTGAATCATTAGGGTCATATGTCATTGGTAGTACGCGTCAATGTGTTTTATTTCTTCCATGCTTTATGCCTTTGCCTTAATTTGGTTCACAACCTATGTGGATGGAGATTTGACTTGAATAAGATTAATACATGTGTATATTTTTGTTTTCCTCTCATACTTTGATAGGGACTATCAAAGGTTTAGTTGGGGGGTGTTGATTACTTTTAGAAATAGTAATCTTTTGGCTTAAATTGTTAGTTGATTAGTTGAATTTAGTGTTAGTTTAGTATTTTAACTCTTAAAACGCATTAAAACTCTTTTTGTGCACTTCTTGCAGGAATTAGAGCTTAAACTAAGGCAAATGGGCAAATTTGGGGATGACTGATCGATCAGCCGATCGATTGGTGATCTTGCGATCGATTAGTGATCCTTTGTTCGACCTTCTGCAGCAAACTTCAGAGAGGGCGTTTTTCCGATCGATCGGTCGTTCGATCGGTGACGTCGGAATTTCCTCAACAAACTATACAGAAGCAAACTTCAGAGGGGTCGGTTTTGCGATCGATCGGGCGTTCGATCGCCTTGACCATTCGATCGGGCGATCGATCGGTCGCCTACTGATCGATCGGTGTATATAGACTCTATTTTTCTGCAGAGTATAAAAGCTGTATGTTCGAGACAAAAAGGATTCTAGGTCATTTTCTGCAAAAGCTGGACAGTGAAGAAGCTCCAAAAAGGGAATTTTTGTTATCTTGTAAGGTTTTTAGTTAGATTTACTTTTAATGCTTTGTATTTAATGTCTTTTATTGCTTTTGGATCATTGTAAATGAATGCTTGATATATATATGAAGTGAATGATTTTCTACTTTTTCTAGCAACTTTCTATCATTTTCTTGGCACTTTCCCTCATTTTCTTAGCAACCAAACACTAGTTCTTTATAGTTTAATGGTAGATTTGGCTTCTTTTGTGTTATTTGACATGGATTCTAGTAGCTAAATACTTCTTGGATGTGGTTGTGAAGATACACCAAAGATCTTCAAAGGGTTGAAAATGGGTTGTATGAACTTTAAAGTCATATCCTCAAAATTATATGGTTTCATTTGATTTAGCATGAAATTCATTAGAAAAACTTAGATTCATAACCCCTTGGCAATATTTATACACAAATCAATGTTTGGTATAGGTATTGCACATGTCTAAGGTTTGATTCTAGGGTGCCAATCATAGATTCCCTCTTTATGCTCAATCAAACAAAAACTTACATTTTTATAGTCGACATTTTCCGAATCAAGAATCCAAGGTGAGATTCTTGATTTGAGTTATAGACCTCTCATTGGAGACCTTGTTGTGAATTGGTGGATTAAAACAATCATGTCCAAGCCTTTCTTCTAAATTGTATAAAACTAGCTTTAGTTGTCTTTATTAGTCATGAAATTATTGCATGAAGCATTGAACCACTATCATCTCAAAACCAACATATTTTTGGTCTCTTTTATGTTAGGAAAAGATAAGAATCTTTATTTGCAATCCATTAAGATAAGTACTCGTGCTAGTTGAGCTTTGTTGCTATATTTACAGAATTTCCTTGGGAGAGAACGACACCAGATCCTCCAGTTTTACTACAAGCGCGACCTCCGTACTCTTGTGGAGTGGCTCCAGTTGAAGCACATCTGGAGGCGTGTCACATGGGGACCATTTTATCAATGGGACGAAAAGTGCTCCAATCAGTAGGAGGGAAATCTGGGTAAGGGGGCCCAGGTAGAGAGTAAAACTCACAAATATCATTCATAGATGTTTTAAAATGCAAATCCAGTTCTCACTAGGGTGAGAGGTAACGAGAGCCTAGCGAGAAGTACAAAAACCAATTTTTTTGTTTTGTTTTGTTTTTGGTATATAGATATATATGAACAGGAATAAAAGAAATAAGTAAAAACAAAATATGATCATCAATTTTCAAGGATATTCAAAGATCAACACAACTCATTGACAGTCCCACAAGTAAATATTGAAATAGATCTAAAAACAAACAACAATAAGTTATCCAAATTAAATCAAACATTCATAAACAATGGCTATGAAATGACATAAATTCATGACGATGGGGAATATCAGTGTATAGTGTGAAATGCCAAATTCTCATGTGATGAGAGATGCAAGAAAAATTCTCTTGGTCTACTCTCACTGAAGGTCATGAGATTCAACAACCACTAGAAAGCGAACCGGTTACAATCCAATCGGAAAGCAAAGATATGCCTAGTACTTACTCCCCCTAAATCTCAACACCATTTTTTTTTTTCAGTTTTCTTGCTTGAAAGCATGGTAGCCCTTTCTATGACTAGACTCAGAGGGTGTATATTACGTCTATAGTGGCTTTCACACATGCCCAACAGATTTTCTTTAACACACAAAGTAGCCTTTTCTATGACTAGACCCGAAGGGTGCATGTTACGTCCATAGAGGCTTTCAAGAAGAATTTGGTACTCATCAATGTACAAGAGAGAGAGAGAGAGAGAGAGAGAGAGAGAGACATACTATCAGTATTGTGCATATCTAACCATAGGTTAGTCTAGCATATGATTAAATCTCAAACCACAGTGAGTAAAACACCTATAAAACTTCTAAATGCAGCCAAATCAACCAAGCTCAGCACACGTGCACATAAGTTGATACCCATAACTATGAAGATTGTCATTTAAGCTATTAGTCATGAAGTCAATTCAAAGTGTAAGCTCAAGGTCATTCAAGTTATGAAAGATCACAATTAATATGTGAGTGCAAGATGTGCAAAGAGATCTATCACTCAAAGAATCTCAATGATAATTAAGATAATCAAAGAAAATCTTTTTGGCCTTTTTGTTTTAAAGAAATAGTTTTGTAACACGAAAATAATACAATACACAACTTTAGCTCTAGGAAATAGGATAGAATAAGAAACACACCCTAGGCTAAAAGAGATGAGAGAAATCACTCCAAGAAACATACATCAAGAGATTTCCTAAGGAGCTCAAACCTAAGGGAATCTAACGGCTTGGTGAATAGGTCAGCAAGTTGATTTTCAGTATGAATATGTTCTAGAGTGATTATGTTATCTTCAATGAGCTCACGAATGAAGTGATGTCTTATATCAATATGTTTGGTTCTAGAGTGTTAAATAGGATTCTTAGATATGCTTATAGTACTCAAGTTATCACAATATAGAACCATCCTATTCTGATTTAGGCCATAATCACTAAGCATCTGTGTCATCCAAAGTAACTGAGTACACCCACTATCAACAGCTATATACTTAGCTTCAACCGTGGATAAGGAAATAGAATTTTGTTTTTTTACTAAACTAAGCAACCAAGTTATTGCCTACATAAAAGCATCCGCCAGAGGTGTTTTTCTAATCATCTACACTTCCTGCCCAATTTGCATCAAAAAATCCAACCAAGGTAGCATTCGTATCAAATGAAAACAATATCCCAAAGTTCACAGTCCCACTAACATATTTGATAACACGTTTTACCGCAACCAAATGAGACTTTTTAGGATATGCTTGATACCTAGCACACATACAAACAATGAAGGCAATATCAGGTCTACTAGCAGTGAGGTATAGTAAACTGCCTATCATGCTTCTAAACATTGTCTGATCAACATCAACACCTAAAACATCTTTGTTCAATTTCATACTAGTACTCATAGGAGTTCTAGCATGTTTAGCAGACTCAAGTCTAAATCTTTTCACTAGGTCTTTAGCATACTTAGATTGAGAGATAAAGATAGCACAACCTATCTGCTTAACTTGAAGACCTAAAAAATAAGTAAACTCACCTATCATACTCATTTCAAACTCACTCTTCATGTAATCAGAAAATTCATGTGCAAGAGTGTCAGAGGTGGAACCAAACACAATGTCATCAACATAAATCTGTGCAATCAATATGTGTTTAGAGTCCTTTTTGATGAAAAAAGTTTTGTCAGACCCTCCCCTAGAGAAACCAAAATCTAGGAGACAGGTGGTGAGTCTCTCATACCAAGCTGTTTCAATCCATACAAAGCCTTTTTCAGTTTATAAACATGATTAGGGTAATGTAGATCCTCAAACCCCTTGGGTTACTCCACAAAGGCTTCTTCTTAAAAAATGCCATTCAGAAAAGCACTCTTCACATCCTTTTGATAAATTTAAACTTCAAGTAGTAAGCAATAGCAAGTAAGATTCTTATAAACTCAAGTCTAGCCAGCGAAGCAAAAGTTTCATCAAAGTTAATACCCTCAATTTGGGAATATCCTTGTGTTACTAGCCTAGCCTTATTCCTAATGACAGTGCCATGTTCATCAGTTTTATTCTTGTAAACCTAATTGGTTCCTATTACATTTGAATCTTTAGGTCTAGGTACAAGAGTCCATACATCATTACGCACAAATTGTTCAAGTTCCTCTTGCATAGCATTTATCCAACATTCATTAGTTAAAGCTTCCTTTAGATTTTTAGGCTCAAAAGTAGACGTATAGCATAAGAAGCTTACCTCATCCCTTACCTGCCTCCTTAATTTCCTGCCGGATGTAACATCCCTAATGACTTGAGTTATGGGATTGTCGCGCCCAAATTTTTCACACTCGAGGAATACACACACAAGCAGAAAAAACACTGTACTCTTTCATTAGAACTCACCCTCCTAAAAGAATGAATACAACTATATTTGAATTGAAAATTGATTTGCATAAAGGGTTTTTGAAAAACATTTGGAGTTGCCACCTAACTTGATTAAGGTGAGTTAGGTCACCTAAAAACTAAGTATAATCCGAAGACTACACTTAGGGTTTTTGAAAACGATTTTGAAAATACTACATCTAGAGAGGGTTTTTAAGAAAACAGGTAGTTTGGCAACCTTTAGAAAACATTTAAGCCCTTTTTGAAAATAAACTCCATTTTGGTCAGTGAAATCAGTGATCTAGATTCGGAGGTTGGTTACGTGTAAGGAAGACGCACTAAGCCATCACCTTACCCCGCCCTTGCGGTACCTACATGTCTATTTACCCTAAATTCACCTATGAGAGTCTTCAACTAACAAATATTCAATCCTATCCACTTTAGAAAAATAATTTTGAAAAAAATGATGCATGATATGTAAATGCAATAGAAGAAGAGAGTTGGAAAATAGATTTGAAAGAAATTGATTTGATTTTAGAAAAGGGATTTGAAAAGATAGATTAGAAAGTTTTAGAAATTGGAAATAGAAATTTGGAATTGGAAACTCAGAAGAGATTAGAAAATTGGAGACTTGAAAAAAAGGTTGTGACCGCACCCATGAGGGTTGCCTACGTATCCTTTTTAAGGAATCAAGTCAGTCATAGTTCAGACAAGAGTCCGATATAAAATAGTAGATTGGATTCGAAAAAGAGTTTGATTTGAACTTCAGAAGATTGGAAATTGGAAATTGGAATTGAAGGATTAGAAAAATGATTTGGAAAGATTGAAGTTTAGGAAACCTAGACTTAGGAAGATAGGATTTAGGAAAGACTTGAGATTTAAGAAAGATTTGACTCGAATGTTGGACATGGAAGATTAGAAAAAATTGGATTTTGGAAGAGTTTGAATTAAGAAAGGTCCGATTTAGGAAAGTTTCATTTTAGGAAGGTTCCGTTTTAGGAAAGTTTTCGAATTAGGAAAGTTTTCGAAATAGGGAAGTTTAGAATTTAGGAAGTTTCGAATTTAGAAAGTTTTAGAGTTTGAGTTTTAGAAATTCTTGAAATTGGGAAAGGTTTTGAGTTTAGAAAGTTTTAGATTTGAAAGGATTTGAAGTTTAGAAAATTGAAATTTGGAAAGGGATGAAATTAGGAAAGAGTTGAATTAAGAAAGATTTGAAAGCTTAATGTTTAAGGAAATATTTGAAAGTTTAAGTTTAGGAAACTTATGGTTTAGGAAGATATGGGATTAGGAAAGAGTGAATTAGGAAAAGTTTAGACTAGGAAGGATTGAGATTCCTATTTCTTAAAACAAGGATTGGATTTTGTTTATAAAAGAGATGGTTTGATCTTGTTTCCAAGAACGAAGGATAGGATCTAGTTTCCTAGATGGGGAGATTGGATTTGGTTTCCTAAAGGGAAGATTGGATTTGACATGAATTTGGAAAGATAGAGTTTTGGAAATCCTAGATTTTGGAGACTATAGTTTTGACATAGAAAAGAGGTTTTGGAAATATATATAATTTCGATGTAGAAAACAAGAGGTTTTGAAAACCTAGGTTTTGAGGCCAAAATAAGGGATTGCAAATCATGTTTTTGGGAAGAAAAATTATGGCTTCCTAAACGTGGGTTCTAGGATTCAACTTAGGCTCCAAGGA
Source organism: Euryodendron excelsum (assembly GCA_033060915.1). NCBI lineage: Eukaryota > Viridiplantae > Streptophyta > Magnoliopsida > Ericales > Pentaphylacaceae > Euryodendron > Euryodendron excelsum. The sequence continues at coordinate 17,362,052 of CM065386.1, forward strand.
AAGAGTTTTTGGAAAGTGGGTTTTTAGAAAGGGGTATTTTTGGAAGGAAATCCTAGAGAGGAGTTTCTAGATAGATATTTTTGGGAGGAGTTGTTTAGGAAGGAAACGTAAGGAGCGTCTTTGGAGAATGGACTTTGAGGAAAGCATTTTTGGAAAGGAGCTTTTAGGAAAGATGTTTTTGGAAAGAGATTGTTGGCAAGGAGTTTTTGGAAATAATTTTGGAAATAAGATTGGGAAGAGTTTATGGAAAGCATGTTAGAAAATGAATTTTTAAGAGGAGATTTTTGAGAAGAGTTTTTTTAGAAAGTATATAAAATACCTCACTTTCCTAAAGCGATTTTAACCATAAGAAGATTAGATCCACTTTAAGATAGTGGTTTTGAAAACAACTATGTTTTGAAAATATGGACCATATTAGTCACTTTAAATGTAACACTTTTCTAAAGCAACCCTAGCCATGAAAAGGCTAGAATCACCTTAGGATTGTGGTTTTGAAAACAAGTTTTGAAGAAGAAGATTTTGATGCAATTTTGAAAACGATATTAATGCAAGCTTTGAAAACGAGTTTGAAAATGAATTTTAGAAGAATGCAAGATCATGATATGCACAATGCAAAGAAGGTCGTGAACATACAAGGTTAAAGGCTTCACCACATAATCAAGCGGGCCGAATCCACGTGGTCTCCGATTAGACTAAAAGAAAGCCCCTGACACGGTGACTCTCCAATAGTCTAATCTTACACATGGACCAGAAATTCCCTTGTTTCAAGCATGCAAGAAGGGGGGGAAGAAGATGGGGGATTAAAATAGAAGAAAACCCAAGTGGGTTAGGAGAGAGAAGAGAGGGGGGAAGATGCGTAAACATAAATAAGAAGCCTACCTTTTGTCTTCTTTATTTTGCTTAGCCTTGCGCGCTTTACTTTGCTTGTCTTGCTTCGGTCTTCACTTCAATCTTTAAGAGTTTGTCTTCAATCTTCAAAACTTCAGATTGCAGTACTTCAAGTCTTCAAAGGAGGTTTTAGAGGCTAGTGTATGAGTGTATAGAAGTGTATGTGAGTGTATAGGAGGATATGGTTTGTGTATGGAGGCTTTGGTTTGGAAAACTTAAGGAGACTCGGGTTTTGAGAAGCTACGAGCTCTGTATATCGAAAAGTAGGATTTTTAGATTGAGTTTGCGGAAACCTTTCACGCTGGAGAAAGCTCTATATTTATAGAGATAGGAATGACTTGGCGTCTGTTGTAGTGGCGCTAGGCCAAAAAACCTTCTGGCGCTACTACTAGGAGTGGTGCCAGGCCAAATATTGGCTTGGCGCCAGCCAGTTAGGAAAGTTTTAAGGTCGGCAAACAACGTATCTTAAGAAGATTTGGGCGCCTGTACTAGTGACTACCATGCAATTTTTAGCCTAGCTTCACTAGGAGTGACTCCGGAAGGTCCGGGAAGCATTTAGGGGATCGGGAATGACCCGAAAGGCCGAAAAGGGACAGAAACACTTAGAACAGTGTCCCAGAGGTAATGGACTTGAAAAAGGATGACAAGATTTCTCGGAAGGGTTGATTGAGCCATTAGGGGCAAAACGGTCAACTGGATTGGAAAGCTATCGGGATGGACTCGGAATGTCCCAGAAGAAGACTTGAGGTTTGAGAACATTATTCAGAATGTTCCAGGAGGTTAGCAGTTCGATACCCAGAGCCGGTGTGGTCGGAAAAGGCAACCGGCTCACCAGGGGCAAAACGGTTATTTTGTACTGGGTTTACCGGAACTGACTCGGAATTATTCAGAAAGATAAAGGAAGGTCGAGGATACTATAAAAATCATTCTCGGGAGATTACTGGTTTGATACCCAAAGCCGGTGTGGTCCTCGGAGTGTTTAGATGCCTAAGGGCAAAATGGTCATCTTGACCAAAAAGTCTCAGAATTGGCCCAAAATTGACTAGAAGGCACCTAATCATGCCGAATTGCTTTTAAGACAATCTTGGGAAGGGTGGACTTACCGTTCTGGGGACTTAGGTGTGTTCTCGAGAAACGTGCTGAAAAATAGTCCTAGGGGCAGTTTGGTCATTTTTCACCGAAGTGGGCTAGCAGACACTAGTGTTGACCTGGGTTTTGAGTGTTTCCGCCACTCTAACAGATGTCTCATGATACAGGGGTTTATTGACAATTCCCTATATCGACCTGCTTGCAAGTATTTCCGCTACTCTGACGGTTGTGATGTTTACGAGTACTTCCGCTACTCTGACGGTTTGAGATCATTCCCGAGACTGCCTGATCTCGGGAAGCTGCTAAAGGGACTTAGCGCTTGAGAAGTTAACTTTCTCGAAAGGCATGCCGAAACAGACATTTCTGCATTGGCGGGCTAGCAGGAGCCAAAGGTGGACCGTTCTACCATCTAGGGGACTTAGGGTCTCGTCCCGGTCAACATGTTTAAAGGGGACTTACTGTCTTTAGAAAGACGTGCCTATTAGAATTGGAAAGGTGTCTTATCGTCTTCGAAAAGACGTGCCTGATTTGGAATATGGAAAGGGGACTTACCGTCTTCAGAAAGACGTGCCTGATTTGGATTTGAAAAGTGGACTTACCATCTCCAGAAAGACGTGCTTGATTTGAAATTGGACCGAACAATTTCCCTAAGGGCATTTTGGTCATTTTGCCTCTATTTGGGCCTGGTGGGCCCGCAAAGTGATGGATAGGCGGGATTAGACTTGGAAAGTTAATTTGATTGGAATACGTCCATATTGACTTGAGTACAAGTCTAGACGGACTGTAAATTGCCGAGCGGTCAAAAATGGGGTGCTTACAAGGATGATGAAGCTTTACTCTTGATGAAGGTTCAAGGGTTTTCTTTGACTCTTCAAGATCCACTGTTTCTTTTTCAGTTTGATGCTCATGTCCTTCATCTGGACTTGCAACCTGTTATGTTATTCTATCAAAAGTAATCTCATCATCATCATTATGATTCTTATGGACTATATTAAGACCTATATCATTAACAACCACATTAATAGATTCCATGATAGTACATGTCTTAAGATTAAACACTCTAAATGCTCTACGATTTAAGGAGTACTCAAGAAATATTCCTTCATCACTTCGGGAGTCAAACTTATCAAGTTGCTCTCTATCCCTGATTACACTCTAAAAAGTGCAATCTAAAGTCCCTAAATAGTTGTTGTTAGTCCAATTAGGTTGTATATATGTTCTATTTTAGCATAATAAATGTCTTAATGAGTGATGGTGGATTGTGTGCAGGAAAATGGGCGAAACGTGGAACAAAAAGGCTAAGTTATGCAGATACCGTACGTACGGTAGGAGACACCATACGTACGGTGGTCCAACCGTACGTACGGTATGTCCAATCGTACGCACGCCCCCAGTTCCAGACCCAACTTCAGAGGATGGCATTTAGCGTAGGGCTAATTGTACGTACGGTGGCCCAACCGTACGTACGGTAGGTCCAACCGTACGTACGCCTACAATACCAAGAGCAAACTTCAGAGAGTGCAAATCAGCGTAGCCCCAACCGTACGTACGGTCTGCTCACCGTACGTACGGTACCGGCCCTGTGTGCGCGAATTTTGCAGCTGTGTCACTTAAAAGAGGACGTGATTTTTGTATCAATCATCAGATTTAGCTTGGATTTTCTGTTAGGATTAGATATAGAGAGAGAAAGTGGGTTAGATCTATATTCCCTTGTATTTTCTCACATTTTCTCGCATTTTTCTTGTAAACAAACACTCATTTCTTCTTAATTCAATGAGAAATCTTCAATTACTCTTGCTTACTCTTATGGAATCAAGTAGCTAGACTCTTCCTTGGATGCAATTGTGAAGATCTACCAAGAATCTTCAAGGTCTTCAATGGAGGTATATACACTTCAATGTTTCATCTCTTGAATTATTCAAATTCATCTCAATTGTGTGTTGTAATTCTTTAGAAAACTTAGATTCATAATCACGTTTGGTAATTTCTATGCACAACTCATTGATTGGTATAGGCATTGCACAAATTATGATTTGAACCTAAGATTCCTAGCAATTGATCATTAATTACAATCAATTGAGCATGAATCCCAATTTATATAGCCTAAATCTTCCGAATTAAGGTTCCACGGAGTGAATCCTTAATTTGAGTTATAAAACCCTCCATTGGGACACTTGTAGAGAATTGGTAGATTTGATCAATTGTATCCAAGCCCCTTTTATCAATTGTCATCAATTTAGCATAATTACTTTCAATTCTAGGTGTAATTAGCGTAGTTCAAGTAGTTTACAACATACCTCCAACCAAACAATTTTCAGTCTATTTTTAGTATAATTTCGATTTGCTAAGCAACTTGCTAATTCTTCCCGTTTGTTGTTGGTTTCAACTCGTGTCACGCCTATATTGGGCTCGGTCCTTGGGAGAGAACGATACCGGGCTTTGCCGGTTTTACTTCGATTGACACCCGTGCTCTTGCGGGGAAAGCTCCAACTCAATGTGTATTTGGGAGAGTGAATCAATCCCTTAGGATGTAGCACTTGCTCCCAAACACTCGGAAATACTTTACATTGGGTTTCTTACCGTTTCATAGTTCATATGGGGTGTTTTAGTTCCAGTTTTAGATACACACAGTTGATGATGCAGTAAGTAGTGTTCATAGCTTCGGCCTAAAATCTGGTGGGTAATAATTTTTCATGAAGCATAACTCTAGCTATCTCTTGTATTACTTGATTCTTGCGTTCCAACGCTCCGTTCTGTTGTGGAGTCTTAAGTGCGGAGAATTCATGCCGAATGCCTTGTTCATCACAGAATTTCGCATATTCTGAGTTTTCAAACTCTTTTCCATTGTCTGTTCGAATTCTTGTAATGCAACCAATTTTGATTCCTTTTTCCTTCTGTAATCGGACACATAGACTCCTGAAAACATTGAAGGTATCAGATTTCTCTTTAATAAAATCAACCCATGTAAATCTAGAAAAATCGTCAATAGCAACGAAGATGTACTTCTTACCTCCTATGCTCTCAATTCTTATTGGACCCATCAGGTCCATATGCACAAGTTCAAGAGGATACGAGGTAGATATCTCCTTAATTTTCTTGTGTACAGTTTTTATTTGTTTACCAAGTTGACACAAACCACGCACTCCACTTGAAGGTTTTCCAAGTTTTGGAATCCCTCTTATCAGTTCAGAACTAGACAACTTAGATAGGTCATTGTAATTTATGTGACCTAATCTTTTGTGCCATAATTCTGTCTCATCAAGTTTTGCTGAGTTACACACAATTCCACTATCAAACACAATTCTATAAAACTTATCAGAAGTTTGAACACCAGATATTACACATTCACCATTCATATTCATGATTTGACATTTAAATTTAGAAAAGTGAACATCATGCTTGGCATCACAAAGTTGATTAATGCTAATAAGATTTGCTTTCAAGCCATTAACAAACAGGACATCATTCAACTTTGGTATATTGGGGGTGACAACACTCCTTTTTCCAATAACTTTAGATGTGTTACCATCACCAAAAGTCACATAGTCTCCATCATACTCCTCAAAAGTAGTAAAAAATGACTTATCACCACTCATGTGTCTAGAGCACCACTGTTAAGATACCATATTTTAGAGTCATGGGCTTTCAAAGCAGTATGAACTACATTACACCTAAGATTTGAAGCTCTAACCCAAACAACCCTTTACTTGGGTTTTTCAACTTTTCTCGATGACTTGGGTTGAGTTCTAGGACTTGCCTTAACCTTAACAATTTGAAAGTTATGATAGTTCCTATTCTGCCTTTGTTGATGTGGTTTTCTCAACTCATAGGGCAAGTTAGAGTTCCACTGAAGTACTTCAAACCTATTGTGTGTAAACCCATTATTCTGTTGTTGTCTGACTTGATTTCTAGACTGAGTCTGAACATACTCCCAAGGTAGACCATATAATTTATGGCAGAATGGCCTTGTGTGACCTCTAACGCCACAGTAGTGACACGTAGGGACAAATTGTATGGTATACGAGTGATAAGGTGTATAAGAAGTATCATGTCTATATGTGGGAGGAGCATACCTGTTCTTACCGTTGGATGAAGATGGTTGAAGCTTACCAGCATTAGGTTTTTGCTTTGAAGATGTGGCTTGATTAGTATACCCAATTCTTGATCTATCAAATGCAACCTTCTGAGCATTCTAGATTTCGTCAAATTTTTTAGATCCTGCATCAAACTTCTTGAAGACATTATTAGTTTTAGTACTAGAAGCTTCCAATTTTGCAACCTTATCTTCAAGCATTTTTTTCGTTTTAGTACATGAATGATGTTTCTTTTCAAGAGCAATTAGTTTATCAGAAAGAGTTGCTCGATGAGTTTTCAGTTGATTGATAAGAGTTTGTGCTTCCATAGCCTCCTTTTTTAGTGTCTCGCTTTCTTCTAAAACCTTTTTTAATTTAAGACCAAGTTTCCCATTAACTTTGGTTAATTTAAAATATTGCGAGTATAACTGATCATAGGCTTGTTGGAGATCACCTTTCTCATTAGCATCCGATTCAATTTCATCAAGGTTAGTGGAATCATCTGACTCGCCTAAGCTACCAGTTTCAGGCAAGATAGGAGATGTATCACCAGGCAAAGATGCAATAAAAGCAGTAAAATTACCTGAATTTGGCTTAGTTTCTGGCTCATTATCATTCTCAGGATCAGAATCATCCCAAGTTACCGTAAACCCTTTTATCTTTCTTTTCCTATTCGGGCATTCTTGTGTAAGGTGACCATACCCATGACATTCAAAACATTGGGGTTTTTATGATGGTTTATTACCACTTCTCTTGGGATTCTTTCCAGGATTATTTCTATCAATAGACTTTCCAGTATTTCTATCAAAAGTTGAGGGTTGACCTTTGTTTCTATCAACATTTGAAAATCTCCCTTTGTTTCTGTTTTGAAAAACTTTTTGAACTTTTTGGCAAAAAAGGCAAACTCTTCTTGTCCTAACTCTGTGTCATCCTCATTTGAGACATCATCTACGTCTTCCAAAGTAGTTTTTAACGCAAGATCTTTAAGAGTATTTTTATTTGGTTGACGTAGATTTGTCTCAAATGTTTATAAGGACACGACCAATTCCTCTACTTTGATAGAATCAACGTCTTTACTATCTTCTATAGCAGTAACCTTGGCTTAGAATCTATCGGGTAAATATCTCAAAATTTTTTGAACAATTTTTTAAGAAGAGATTATTTCGCTAAGATTAAAACTTGAGTTGACAATGTCACTTAATTTTGCAGAAAATTGATCAAAGGTCTCATTGTCTTCCATTCTCAAGTTTTCGAAGTTAGTTGTCAGTTGTTGAAGTTTAGAAATTTTCACAGTAATAGTTCCCTCATGTGTTACTTCAAGTATATCCCACGCTTCTTTAGCATTCTCACACGTTGACACACGTCTGAATTTATTAGGTGAGAGAGCGTTAAAGATAGGATTGAGACCCTTACTATTCCAACCGCTATTTGCATAATCAACTACATCCCAATCTTGTGCATCTTTTATCGTAACAGATGTAACAGAAGTAATAGTACTAGATGTACTTGTGGTCGTGGGGGGACTCCACCTATGAGCAACTGACAGCCACACTCTTTCATCTATAGATTTAAGAAAAGCTCTCATGTGAACTTTCCAGTACGCATAATTGGTTCCATCAAATAATGGAGATTTAGTGGTAAAGCCTCATTCGCGTGGTAAATTCATGTAATCAGATTATCAGGACCTCACTCTTTGAAAAAACAAAACTTAGTTTTGAGTGTCCTACTCTAATACCAATTGAAATTTTCGATCTACTTGGATTTACAATCACTTGGAAGCGCGCTTGGTTACTTTTGATTAAACTATCTAATTAATCACACACTAATAAAATTGCATGCATGAAACATAAAGCAGTCACATTGTGGACACACAATTTTAGCGTGGAAACTTTAATCAGAAAAAAATCACGGGACCTAGTTCAGCCCAAGTTCCAAGCACTATAACAATCGAACAGTTTACAAGAACACTTACAACTGTACCAATCCGCAACCCACGAATCTAAGTTGAAGTCGAACCTTGCTTGCATCCCCCACAACTCACTGTTCTCCCGTGCTTGAACCATGATGAACACCACGCCGTGAATCCTTGCCTTGATGCACCACCCAGACACTTTGAAGTCAATGAAGATTTAAAGCTCTTCAACTTGCTAAGGAGATTCTAAGTTTTTCTCTCGAGTATTTTTATCTCTTTCTCTTTAAAAAAAAAACCTTAGAAGATAAAGCCTTGAAGCTTATATAGACAATGAGGCTTTTTTAATCCAAATAGGAGACATAACTTAAAATCCGTCCGGGAGTTCGCTGGACCGAGACCTGAGCGAGAAGTAGCGAGAACCTCTCTGCGCGATCTCGTTGGAGCGAGACCTGAGCGAGAGGTAGCGAGAAGCTGCTTTCGTAATCTCGCTGGAGCGAGAGCTTAGCGAGAAGGTAGCGACGGCTACTGCTCTAAATTTTTCATTCTCACTGGAGCGAGAGCTTGGCGAGAACGTAACGATAGCTACTGCCTTGAATTTCCATTCTAGCTAGAGTGAGAGCTCAGCGAGAGAGTAGCGACAACTATTGGCCAGAATCTTCATTTCTCACTGGGGCGAGACCTTAGCGACACTTGGGCGAAAAAACTGCAAAATTTCACTCTTGAACTCCTTTGTCCATGAATCGATTTCCAAACCCTCCTTAGCATTGGTCCGAGCATACAAGACACAACTGGACAAATTTACAATAGTTTTGATCACAAGATTGTGCCAATTACAATATATTACAATATAGAACTAACAGATTCTATTTCGGTTGAATAACTCGCAAACATTAAAATGCAAATATTCATCATATCATTTAAGTCAAATCAAAACAAAACTCTGTTCATGTCTACGAGTGCTGAATAATATTATTATTTTAATGCAACAACATAATCCATTAACATGCCTTTAGAAATGTATATATGTATATATCCAAATAAACTCTATGCCGAGTAATTATTAAACGGTAAATGAATATCAAATAAATATATACCAAAATTATATATTATCCACATACTAAACAACATGTACTAAAGGATGGCTCTGATACCACAATGTGAGATAAACTATACATACACATATATAATAACTGTAATATATATGTATTTATACACAGCGAAAATATTAATCATATATTAATTTAACATGTATACTAACCTCCAGCTATTGTTGTCCAAGTAAACTTGCTTTCCTGATCCTTAGTGTTTGAAGAAAACTCTTTGTGTTTTTGCCAACATAAGTTGTTTTCCTCTCACACTCTATGTATATACAACTCTCTATAGATAGGATCTTCTAATTTATGCAGGACTGAATACCCAAAATGATGGATATCACATGCAATATATAACTGCTAGGTTAGGGACTCTTATCTTTATCCTTATTGGTTCATTCCATCAAGGAACCATTATTTGATAGTGGGAACTTGATAGGCCTTAGTTAACCACCACTAGGTTTCACATGGAGTGAGCAACTATCCTTATCATCACTCATAACTAACTAACAAATAGATATATATATGTATATTCTTTATATATGTGGCAAGTAGGCTACCTTAAGGAGCCTTATACTACATGTATATCAACCTGTCCTGAAAAAAGTAAGCATTTCTTACGTTTCAGGTCTTGTTGATGTTAATATCTCGACGGCGGAGGCTGCGATGCAGCCTCGCCGGGAGCAATGAAACCCATATTCTAGAACTGCTAGGGGCTTGGAAGCTCCGGACAGTTTGTAGTCTTCATGACTTGGTGAAAAGGGAAGGTCCCAGCTTGGTCTTCTTAATGGAGACTAAGTTACAAGTTTTGGCTATAAAAAGAGTGAAGTTTAAAGTTGGTATAGATCATGGGGTTTTTGTGGACAGAATTGGTTTATCTGGAGGACTTGCTCTGTTGTGGCGTAAAGAAATTTCTGTAAACTTGCATAGCTATTCACAGGGTAATATTGATGCAATTATTGATGGGGGTATGGGTAAGGTAGTTGGAGATTTACAGGATTTTAAGGTAATTCAGAGGTACCAAAGAGGAATGATTCCTGGGAATTGTTGCGTCGACTTTCGGGTCTTTTTGACTTGCCATGGCTGTGTGCAGGGAATTTTAATGAGATCCTGCATTTGTCAGAAAAGAAAGGTATGTGTGTTAGAAGTAGAGGTCAAATTTCTACTTTTAGGGATGCTCTGGATTCAAATGAGCTACACAGGCGGTTTGCACTTAGTGAACGACTGGATAAGTGTTTGGCTAACTTTGATTGGTGTCATATGTTTCCGGGTGCAAGGGTAAGGCACTTAGTGAATTCCTGTTCTGATCATGCATTGGTTTGTATGGAGGTTATGAGCTCTAGGATTGACAGGAGGAGCAAACGTGATAAGCTGTACCATTTTGAGGCCATGTGGTTGCGTAAGGATGATTATGTGAAGTTGTTGAAAATTCTTGGGCTTAAGTTCTTAGTGGAAATAGTTTGGAGAATGAATGTGTAAAAATTGCAAATTCCGGTGCTGCTTTCAGTCACTGGAATGTTAATAATTTTAGTAATATGCAAAAGCTGCTTAAGCAAAGGTCAGAAAAGCTACAACAGACCCGAGAGGAAGATGCTTCCTCAAATGCTATCATAGAGGAGAATAAAATAACGAAGGAAATTGATGAGTTACTGAGACAATATTTTGAAAACCAGACCGTTTAGCGAATAAGAAAATCAGAAAAGTGACTAGATTAAGAGTTATTAATTCAACCATCGGGTTAATTGATATTGAATCATGATGTCATAAATATATTTAAATATATAAATAAATAAATTCTGAATTTTTTTTTTCACATTTTGTACACCTTTTATTGAACCGGTATTTTTTAATTCTTTTATGATCGGTTCAACAATTTGACCATTGGGTTGACCAGTTTTTATTGAGTTTTTGTTTAAAACGGTTTTAAACATGAACCAGACCTTTTTTGGATCGGTTCTTGATTTTTTCGATTGAACTGACCGGTCCGGTCTGATTTTTAAACACTAACTGGAAAAGGACGAGACTATGCAGCATCAACGGGCTCGATCTAACTACTCATGGAGTGGAGATAAGAATACATCTTTTTCCATGCAAAAGCATCACAACAGCACAGGAAACATAAAATTGTAGGTATGGAAGATGAGGCTGGTAATTGGTGAACTGCTGAGGCAAATGTGAAAGAGATTGTAGTTTCATATTTTTAGAATATTTTCAAGTCTACGGATCCGCAGGATATGTCTAAAATTTTGGGAGCAGTTGACAGTCGAGTTACGAATGATATGAAGCTTTTTTTAGCAGGAGAGTTCTCGGTTGAGGGGGTGCAATCAACACTTTTTCAGATGATCCAACTAAAGCCCTAGGCTCAGAAGGTAAGCCTGCTACGTGTTTTCAAAAATTGGAAAGTTGTTGGGTTGAATGTGACTAAAGCTGCTTTTGACTTTCTCAATGGAGATATCTCAATTGAAAGTATTAATAAAACTTTCATTGTTATGATCCCAAAAGTTAAGGAACCAAAAAGGGTGGTAGAATATAGGCCAATAAGTCTATGTAATGTGTTACATAAGGTTATAGCTAAGGCTCTGGCTAATATACTGAAATTGGTTCTACAGACAGTGATTGCTGAAACTTAAAGTGCTTTTGTGCCTGGTAAAGTTATCAACGATAATGTGCTGGTAGCTTTTAAAGCTTTTCATTATCTTAAGAAGAAGAGATGTGAAAAAACGGGGTTAGTTTGGTCTTAAACTTGACATGAGCAAAGCTTATGATAGGATAGAATAGAAATATTTGGAGAAGATGACGGAAATAATGCGTTTCCCTAGTAGATGGATTTCTTTGATAATGAAGTGTTTGTCGTCTGTATCTTATTTTGTTCTCATAAATGGTTTGCCAACAAATTTTTTTAGCCCTTTGAGAGGTTTTAGACAAGGGGATCCTCTTTCTCTCTCTCTATCTAGTTGTGTTATGTGCTGAAGGTTCTTTGCTCTTTTAAGGAGGTAATTCAGTATGTAGAAGAGGACTTTCTATCTCCCAGTATGTAGAAGGTAATTCAGTCTTTTACTTGGTAATGCCTCTGTCGAAGAAGCTTAGGAGATCAATCGGATTCTTCAAGTGTATGAAGCTGCCTCAGGTCAGATGGTTAATTTAGATAAGTTTGCAGTGGTGTTTAGCCTAAACATGATGGTTAAGGAAGCTGAAAATATTCGTCAAATTTTAGGCATAAGTATTTTTTACGGTCACGGGAAATATTTAGGGGTGCTGTCAATGCTTGGCAAATCAAAAAAGGAAGTTTTCATGAATATGAAGGACAAAATATGGAAGAGAATTCAGGTTGGGCAAGAAGTCTTAATTAAAGCTGTAGCTCAAGCTATTTTAATATATGTTATGTCTTGCTTTAAAATACCGGAAACTTTTTGTGATGATATAAACTCGATGATTAGCCGTTGTTAGTGGGGGAGTTCAGAAGAAAAGAAGAAGATTCATTGGGTAAGTTGAGGAGCGCTATGTACATGGAAGAAGATGGGTGGTTTGAACTTCAGGGACCTGGCTGCATTTAATAAAGCCGTTTTGGCTAAGCAAGGTTGGAGGTTGGTTAAGAATTTATCTTCTCTTGTGGGTCAGGTATATTGAAAGCTAAATATTTCCAAAATACTAGTTTTTTAGAAACTGAGTTGGGAGCCAATCCATCTTTTACTTGGAGGAGTATCTGGGAAGCTAAGGATTTGGTGATGGCAGGGTTGCGTTGGAGAGTAGGTAATGGGAAGGACATTAGAATCTGGGAGGAGAAATGGCTGCCTACTCCTCTATCCTTTAAAGTTATTTCTCTTAGGCATGACTCAATTTCAGTTCATAAGGTGTCTAACTTAATTGATGGAGTGAGTGGATTATGGAATGTTGAGTTAATAAACTCTACTTTTTTGGATTTTGGGGCAAAAGTTATATGCAGTCTCCCTTTAAGTCCTGATTGGCCTCCTGACACTTTTGTCTGGCATTTATCAAAGAATGAGCTTTTTCGGTTCGTTCGGCTTATCATGGGGCTATAACTTTGCAGAATTTAGAGAAACGTATGGTAGGTTGCTCTAATCCAGCGACTGTTGAACAGTTTTGGGCTATAATCTAGAAGCTGGATGTTCCTCCTAAAATAAAATTTTTTGTATGGAAAGCTTGTCCTGGTATTCTTCCTGTACGAAAAAATTTATTTTGGAGGAAAGCTGTTGGCAATTCTAGCTGTGGTATGTGCAGGGAAACAGAGGAATCTATTTTCCATTGATTAATTTCCTAATCATGAGCTGCGGATATTTGGAAACACTTCTCCTTTGTGTCTAACCCAGGTGGTGTGGATGGGGATTTTATGCAATGAGTTCTTGACTTGTAGCGCAAAACTGATGAAAGTCTGGTAAGTTTTGCCTGTGTGGTTGTTTGGAATATATGGCTCAACATGAATAGTTTTATCTTTAGTGGAAGGCGAAGACACCCCCAATTGTTGCTAATGCTTCCAGTGAGTTTTATACAGAATTTTTGCCAACAAAGGTCAAGATCCAAGTAACTCCTTAACCAGTTATTCAAAGTAGATGACACCCTCCTCCTCATACGGGTATGTACAAAATCAATTTTAATGGCTCTTTCAAGCAAAACAGTGATGCTGGTATTAGGGTGGTGGTTCGAGATTACAAGGGTAAAGTGATTGCTTCAATGGTGGATCAAATTAACAATCCTTGTAGTGTGAATTTTGTCGAAGCTATGGAAGCTCTCAAGGGATTAGTTTTTACAGCAGACTTGGAGTTGTAGGATGCTCATCTTGAAGGTGACTCAATGTTTGTTATTAAAGCAATTAATTTTGATGATGAAGACTTGTCTCCAGTGCGTCATTTGATCTCTTATGTGAATCACCAAGGAAATTTAGTGGCTCCTCTATTAGCTAAGCAAGTTTTGAAGGAGGATCATATGTCTGTTTGGATGAAGGAGGTCCCTCTATCCATTGTTCTTGCTGTTGTTTATGATTTAATGTAATTCTATTCAGATGAAGGAAGATCATTTCCTTTGTTCTGTAGTCTTTCCTATTTTTGCAAATTTTTTTTGCCGGATTTGGAATTCACTATAAAAAAAAAAAAAAAAGAGAAAAGAATTCAACCTCCATCAGAACATATGAACAAGTATAAAAGGCTTGCTTGGTTGGTGCTAGGGGATCTGATTGTGATGTTCTTTAAAAAAGAGCAATGGGACCAATATTACCCAGCAACCTATGGGTGGGTTCAACCCCAAGTTCAGCCATGGCCTAGGTTTAATCATGTCCATCGATTGAAACATTCAACTTACACGGATAATATTATTAGGACAATAACAATTAGTGTTTATTTAAAAATACAATTTGTGCGAAGAAATTTTCCACACAAGTAGATGAAGTGTTAACATGTAGGAGCAGGACCTGCAAGACCACCAACAAGTGACCACTGCTCGACGAGTTTCTTCAGCTGTAGACACACTGAAACTTAACTTATATGGTGGAGGTGAGAGTTTGCATTCTATACAATTATTTTGTCAGCTAGTAACCTTTGTCTTTGACAGTGTAGGCTTCATCTCCACTTCAGGTAGTAATGAGCCACCGTCATCCCTAATTGCGGGAGTTTCTTGTGTCTCTGCCCATTAAGCCCTATATCTTAGGGGCTATGGTGAGTGGCTTTGTCGTCATTCTCGGTTTGACCGAGTCAACCTGCAGTTATTTGACTCACTCCAAATATATGCAATATATAAACGCAACATTCGGGGTTAATGAAGTAGTTTAAATCCGGTGAATTCAAATATCAATTCTCTCGAAAATAAACTTAACATAAGTTATAGGCTTCCAACTTATATCTATTTCTCTTAAGATTTACAACAACTCAAGAAAAATTACTCCTTAAAAAGGTAAAATAAAAATCAATTGATTTTGAAAGGTTAGTTTGCCTAAACTAAAGTAATATTAAATCAAGTAAACTATTAAGATAAAAGAGCTTACACCTAATTGATCTAACCAACTAATTTCAACAAGTGTTCAATAGAGAAATTTATAACTCAAATTAATGATCACTCTATGGATTCTTGATTTAGAAGATTTAGATTATAGAATCATAAATTCATTAGCAATTAACTTTAAAATTGAATTCAATTGAAGAATCCTAGATTCATGCAATCGATTTGTGCAATGTTATACCAATTCGAAGATTTTGCATAGAAATTATCAAACTTAGTCAAGAATCTAAGTTTTCTTAAGTAACCAAGCATTAATTGCTAAGAATTAAAAAGATTAAAAGATGAATAAATGAAACTCATGTTACCTCCATTGAACCCTTGAAGAGTCTTGATTGGTCTGTTAGAGATTTATACTAAAAGACATATTTTGTGTAATGGTTTTAGTATTATTAATAAATTAGTTATTCCATTTTAATAAAAATATGTGTGAGTAATGTTTGTCTTGCCTTATATGTTTAATGATTATGCATGTGTGTCTCTCATTCTATATAGTAGGTGATTTTGTGTGTAGAGTATGACTTACACACGAAAGATTAGATCATCAGTTCTTATGGAATATAAGTTTATAGTTCACAGTCTTAGATAGAACTTAACACACCATTAGTAGGACTGTAGCATAAGGTTTTAATAGGTCTGTCTTGACTATGGAGAATGGTATAGTTCCAACTCCTTGCACTAGTACACTTTGTTTGTATTGAACAGGACCATGTTAAGGTAATTATTTTTACACTGATTATATAAAAAAATTAATATCTCATGATTATTATGAGTGCTTATACTCTTAATCCGAATATGATAAATAGACACGTACATATAGTATTTATTGCTTTGATTCACAGAAGAGTGAGATTCTTTGTGGGGTAATAAACTCATTGAGTTGGACAATAACATTACTTGTATGGTGAAAATTAATTATTGATGAAATCTACGCCCCGATATAGGGATTGATAATACCCCTTTGAGGAAGTTTATAAGTTTTGATTATGTCAAACTTTGCAGGTGGATTATAAATCCGACATATCAAATACATTAAGTGGAATATCTCAAGGAATTAAATAAATCTATTAAATTTAACTGTCAGTAATTTAATTTAATAGACGAGTATCTGTGATCTTAACATGAGGAGATAAATAAACATTTAATAATATGGAGCTTGAAATATAATTCCTAGTATGACAGAGAGTGCAATTATAATTCATTAATGGTATAAATTATAATTTATGTAAATAGAGATTAATTTTGGTTGGATTAAAAATTCTTATTTGCGTAGGAAGCCCTATCATACTAATCTCGTAGTTCCTACTGTAACATCTATATATACGCACTCTAAGAGCAACTAAAATTACACTTACTCATAATTAAGGTATACACATTTTTATGAAAGCAAGAAACCTAACAGTTGCGAGCCCACTCTCTCTGGAGTAAGACATGTTTGAGGAATATAGTAGAAGTCCAAAGGTTGAGTTTGAGCAGTTGAATATTTCTTGTTGCTGTTACGTGCCGTTCGAGATCAAAGCATAGAGATTTTGAAGTTCATACCTGCTGTTATTCAAGATCAAACCGGAGAGATTTCGAAGGTATAATTTGAATCATATAGATTAGTTTCTGCTAATCATATTAAAATTTTTGGTACTATGTGTATGTACTATAACTGAATCGTAAAAAATTTTGCAGTCTTGCATCCAAGTACAAGTTTAGCTACTCATTACCATGGTGAAAACAAGATGAATTGAAGATAAATTGCATAAAAATTAAAGAATTTAGTGCTAGATTACAATGAAAATGAAGAACCATAAATAAATCTAGGGTTTCTCTATCTAAAATTACTCCTACAACTCTCTAAAAATGCAAAAATAAAAACTAGAACCCTAATTTTTGACCAAAACTGCCTTAAATAGTTGGAAATAAAACAGGGCTCCGTCAGGCAATTGAACGATACAATTCACCCATTCGAATGGTCATTATTCACACGTTCGAACGGTAACTATTCATTGCTAATGTCATTATTCAACCGTTCGAACGATCACTATTCATTGCTGAAGCCACTATTGACCCGTTCGAACGACACTATTGATAACATTTTTTACTCTTGTTTGAATTGCATCCAAATTGCTCCAAATTAAGCTCAAAACCTGTACAAAGCAAAAAAAGTAAGTTAATACTAAAATCTAACTAAAGAGGTATATAAACTCTTAAACTAAGGCTAATAAAGCATAAATTAATATGTTGTAATTACACTTTTGGCGTGCAATCATTATTCCAGATTGCCACTTCGGCACTTATCATCTTACGTAGCGATCCTGACAGAAATACCTCCTTAACAAGTGTATGTCGTCCCACATCGAGAAATTAAGGTGTGTGTGTGTGTGAATATTTAACAATCCTGGTATACTCATAAAAGTTAGATTATTTTGTGAGTTATACTTGAATTACTATAAAAATAATAATAATAATAAGTGTATGCCAAAAAAAATCAAAGAATGACAACTACACAAATCAAGTTATTTTTAAAATTTCTTATTCTAACGTTGATTGGCTAACACAACAAGAGTAATTCACCCCATGCCAATGATTCTTTTGTTTAGCCCTAAGTTCATTCAAATGGAATTTTATATATGATTTTGATGATAACTTACTTTGATTTATAAATATTTTCTTAATTAAATATATTCAATACTTTTAATCCTTGGTCTAGTTGGTGTAATAAAGTTTTACAAGACTATAAAGCACTTGAAAGGGAGATCAAGACTCGAAAAGTAATATCTAAATCATTGAAAATCATATTTTAAGGAAACCTCATTCAAGAAAGAAAATTAAAGGACATAATTTTTTTTTAAGGTTAAAAATTTGATGAAATTGTATCCTATGATACATCCATAGTAGTTTGCTTATATCTTTTGATCTAACCATTGGATTGATCTGATTCTTGTGGGGATATAAATAAGACTCAAATATCTAATTACGGTGTTTTATGAATTTTTTTTTTATGAAAAGAACATTTTGTGAGACAAAAATGAGCTGAAAAATGATTTATTGAATTTGAAATTCAAAATATGACACTTTGGAGAGAGTCATGATTATTTGATCACATCTTCTAATCCAGAAATTCAAATGATCTGATTCTTGAAGTTGTGAAAATCTAACATCCATATATACATTTGATGTGTTATATGAATTTTCAAATTTGCTTAATTTACTTAACACATCTAAGAGCAGGTGCAACAAAGTAGTACATAATAAAAATAACCCGGTAAAATTAGGATCGAATCACATAGAATGGATATAGTAGTTAAAACTAGATGACAAACGTAACCAAAAGAAAAATAAAATAAAATCTTTTTGTAATTTTGAGATGGAGGTTGCTAAACTAGATAACGACACCAAAAATGCTTGGCAAACATAATAAAATAAAACAGTTTTAGATTCAATTGATTCAATCATTTGGCTTACTTGGGAATGATCAATATAGATTTGCTAACTGTCGATCATTTAGCCTACTTGGACCTTATAAATTAGCATAAGTTTATATTCAAAATAATCAATCACTAGAATATGACGTTAAAATCATGAACTCTCACCATAGACTTAAAAACACTAGGTAATACTTTGTCAGAGTATGAGTATAACAAACATAATTAAAGGCACATGTTTTCAAAGGTTTTAGCTTATAAACTTATTCAATTAAAATCGAAAACTCTAATCATCGATTTGCATATACCGAGATATGCTTTGTCAGGGCATAAAGTATTACAAACATAATTAAAAGTTTCAGTTTTCAAAAGAAACTAAATGTCAATTATTATGAATATAACTCGATTCATTTCGGATTAGGATTAAGAGCCTTAGGTTCCTATCAGAGAATTGGACATAAAAATATACTAGACAGGGGATTAGCATAAAATATACAAGTTTTCAAAAAGTATAGATTAAACCAGTATCTACTTTACTTTTACACTACTTCTATATTAATTACACTGCTCTTAACTTAATCTAATTTAAATTCACATGAAACCATTACGTGCATAAAATATACGTGTACGTGCCCAAACATGTAATATACCGAACGTGTGCAAAACACTAAGTTTTTAAATAAATCTGGAATGAAAAAACAAACCTTAATCGATCATCCTAATTCAGTCAAGTGATATTCCAATTGGCTCAAAGAATAAAACTAAATACTAGTGTTGAAAATACTAGACATGAAATAAAAAGAATTTATAAATAAAAAGATTTAATACAAAACAATACAATAACAATAAAGAAAAATACATAAATCGACAAAAATTGACTAAAATTAACTAGCTAAAAATTACACCTAAAACAAATCCACAAATAAACCCTCAAAAGGAAGGCCTCGGCCAGAGGCTAGGCGCTTCCGCCTTTGGATCTTCTTCTAAAAATATGAAATTTCTAAATGCCTCTAGTGTTGCTATGTATAGATTCACAAAATGAATAGCATTCCCTGTAATGCATTATCATTATTTATTTATTGGTTATCATCATCTCCGCTTGGATCATCGCATCCATTTGAGTATTCTTTAGTTATCATCATTCCACTTGTTGGTCATCTTCATCTCCACTTGAGTATTCTTTCGGTTTATTATGAATTCCTTATATATAAATAATACACAAACATGCATATATAATATATGTAATTATAACCTTCGCACACAATATGTATAATATAATATTCGCATACAAATATTTATATACAATACACACTTGCACACTCATATATATGTATATATATATATAATATTATGCCCACTAATACACATATATATAATATATTATATTACATCAAATTAATATTCGAATAAATGTGTATGTGCACGCCAACTTCATTTTATTCGATTTTAACTTTAAATCTGCACAAGATATAAAAATATAAAAGAAAACTAATATTATATTAAACTGATAGCTAATTTGTACATAATTACTAACAATAACTTATAATAGGGACTCCAACTTGTTCTTTTTAGAGTGCAATCAAAATTCAAATATTATCTAGATAAAACACAAGGTGAAAGAAAACTTAGAACAGTAGAAATTCAAAGATAACAGCTGGGAGACAATCTGAGTAATTCACTCATATCTTCTGACTCAGTTATTCAAATGCTATGATTCTTGAAATTTTGAAAAGCTGATTTTCATATATACACCTTTTGTCTAATAGAAAATTTTCAAGTTTGAATGTTAAGAAGGTGAACAGTGAGTTGAAAGTGAAGGCATCTGTGTAGAAATTCAAATATGTCAGCTGGGAGATAGATCCAATAATTGGATCATTACTTTTGATATAACCATTGAAATTTCTTGATTGTTGTGGATATAGAAAGATGACTTCTATATCTACCAACTCTCTCTTATAGTCATGTTTAAATTTGAACGTTATCAAGATAAAAATTGAGGTGGAAGTAAAAACATCTGATCAGAAATTAAAAACCTGTCTAGCAACAAGTAGCTCAACGGAAAGAAATGTCTTCAATGCTGTCCAACGGCTATAAACTCATTTGAAGCTACAAATAATCATCATATCTTCATCTATAAATAAAGATATACGGATTATTTGGTTGGGTGTGACTAGCATCTATGTAAAAACTAGTTAGAGGTGTGACTAGCAAAATATATATTTGTTTTTCGTATTATTTATGTGCAAAGTTTCAGGCAGCAAAGGATATATTTCAACAAAGTTCTGCACTCTATAATATCAAGAAAAATGCTATCCACAGCTATGGCTATAGGTCACTCTTGCTGATAAGTGCCACATTAAGTGAATCTTACTCGCTGATGTGGCACCTATTAGTTGGTGAGTGACCCACAACCGTGGCTATGGGTAGAGCTCCTCTAATCTCAAATGTTTGGAGCTACGATCAAGCTATTTAAAGTATGATATGCTTGGTATAGCTGCATTACCTGAACTCTAGCCTAATGTTGAGACAATTACCTTAGACCATCTTCAGAAGATGGAAGAGGATGTAAGGTGTTAGGCATCAGTTAATTATTATTCTTTTTTCACTTTGTTGCGTACAACTTGATCTCAAGCTCATGTAGGAGAGCATGTTAGAGACTCAAAAAATCTCTTAAATAAGCAATCAATCTTAGCCATTCAAGTCTGTGACAAGTCGTGTTAAAATATTTTAAATGAATTGAAAATGAAATTCAAAAGATTGTATTGGATCCTATTGTTTCCTCCTTGTTAGAAGAGCTTTGATACCATATTAGAGTAATAAAGAGGAGAGGGATAGAGAGAGAAGAAGAATTTTAGAGAGAGAAGAAGAATTTTAGAGAGAGAAAAGAATCTCTGTATTGTAATATATTATATTGATATTGATGTATTAAAGTAGCCTATTACATTAAGAGAAAATTTCTATATATAAGCCTTTTTTCACACGCTTTACGTGCCTAATTATTGAGCCTCTCTCGATCATAATGATTCTTTTCTTGCCTAAGTCTCTCTAGATCTCTTAGCTCCTCTTTAGTCTTTGAAGTTCTCTGGGCCTGTTAAACTGTTTGTAATATTGTTTATATTTGTTTTCATGACATCGTTTTCAAACTCAAGTTGGTTTCTATCTTACCTACTTAAGTTTGAGAGGGGATGTTAAACTATATTAGTATAGTTTTCTAGTTCCATGGTTTTCTAGTTAGCAAGTTTCTTTTAAGTGTTTGTTTTCTATCTACCATTACTTGTTCACCACTCCTTGTAAGCTTATATATAGAGAATTTTTTTATCCTCATGCATTCTATTGATATTGATGTATTGAAGTAGTTTATTACAATGAGAGGGAGTCTGTTGAAGGTGTATTTTGAAGATTTGACTAACTAAAATAACTAATTAACTAATTTTAAAGAGCCTGTTAGAGATGCTCTTAGCTCTAGTTTTTATTTCTTAAGACAGCCGGTTTAGAATTTTATCCCAATGTCAAGTTTCTTTTTGGAAATTGTATAAAAAAAAATTTAAAGGTAGTTTTGCACGATCTCCAAAGAGTAATCACACCTTGTAGCAAGCAAAATAAATAAATAAAACAGCTGACATTACTAAATGTCCTCCTGAAATGTTTGTAAATGTAAAAGAAAAAAGAAGTTAGTATTAACTTGGTACAGTTCAAACATGCATGAATAGAATTGTCTGGCATGTTTTATTTTCGTTTTCAAGAATTTTAAAAACAATATAGAAAAATAAAAAGCAGAAATGTTACCAAAGAGACTGCTTTGTCATGTACAGTTGTAAAACGAAAAAAAATAAGTTGCCATTATATTTTCTCCCTCACTAAATTAAATCTTCAATTAAAGTACCAGTAGGAAATGTCAAGAAATCAAGAATTAGAGGCCAAAAAAAAAAAAACATCTAAGAGGAAAAAATCTCTCCTTTGTTTTTTAATCATATTCTTCGTAATTTTGTTTACGAACAAATAAGAAATATGATTTATTTTGTATTTTTTTTTTCGTGAACAAAAGTTTGAACTATACGAAGTATAGAGAAGACCTATGGTGAATTCGTGAACAAGAAAATGAAACAAATTAGAAAAAAATAAGAAGGAAAAAAAAAAAAAAAAACCAGAGCAGAAGAGTGTGTTCAAAACCAACTTTGGTTTATAATCAGGGTTGAATGTATGCCACAAAGGAAAGCAAATACGTATATACTGTTCGTAGCCTGAACGACTTCCCGGACCACCTCCTCCTCTCCATCCTCTCATTTCTACCCACACTCGACGCCATTCGAACCTCCTCACTCTCTCGCAAATGGCGAAGCCTTTGGCATTTGGTCCCCTCTCTCAACTTCGACTACGCTCTCTTCCCTCCCGCTGGCTCCCGCTCGGACACACGTCGCCACTTCGCCGACTTCGTCGACCGAACCCTAATCCTCCGCCGATCCCACTAACCTCTACTGAAGCTCCGCTTCCAGTTCGACCACTCCGACGACTACTATGGCGGCCACGTTGACTCCTGGATTCGCTACGTCGTCGATCACTGCGCCCTCGAGCTCGAACTCGACTTCTTTATTGACCAGAGCTACCATCTGCACGACGACGACGACCCCCCGTTATTCGACTTCCCTTTCTCCGCATTGAGAAATAGCCGCGTTAGGGTTTTGAACATCTGCTACTGTTATCTCACGTTGCCGGCTAGTGTGTCGGGGATACGATTTCACTCGCCCCGGTCAATAATCCTCGATCAGGTTGGTTTGGCGGACGAAATGGTCTTGGTCTTAATTTTGGGGTGCCCAAATCTCGAATTGTTGGTTGTCGATCATTGCTGGGCGACGAAGAATCTCGAGATCCGATCTTCGAAGCTAAAGGACTTATCGCTTCGGAATTTTCGGAGGATGATGACATTGACGAGAGTTCCGTTGAGATACGTGCTCCGAACCTCGTTTCACTGAGTATTGATTGTTTTGTGGTGAGAAACTATGCTTTGGAGGCATCATCTCTGTTTAAAGCGCATATTTGTTTCCCGCACAATTGGAGTATTATAGCTATTGGATTGAGGTTGGTTGCCCATGTTGAGCGTCTCAGCATCCAAAATTGGTCGTTGAAGGTATTCTTTTTGTCTTCCCTGTTATTGTTTTGATTGTTGTACAGAAACGTGCATTATATGTAAGACCATGAAATGGAATGGAAATGCACACCAGCCAAATTTTCATTCCTAGATAGAGTTTAGAATTTAGACCAACTAGGGGGAAAAAAAATAAATACAAAACGATGCCAAAATGTGGTTTTAATAGTGACCTTGATTGGCATTTTGATAAGGGTAAGGAAGAAACTACCAGGCTAATCCATGAGGCTGTGTCTTCTTCCCTAAGGGTTGGTTTCTGGACAAGTGATTGAGTATTATACGAGGGGATATGCATAACAAGCAGAAAGGTTGCCACCGTGCCATCAAACTTTTAAGGTGATGGAGTTGTTACTTTTAGATGCCCCCCACAAACACCCCCCCACCCCCCCACACCCCCCGCGCCAGCCGCCGCTTTAGTGTCTGTCTCCCTGGCTCATTCTCCCTTTCTCCGGCTCTCTGGCATAGATTGGTAGGATGAACTGAAAATGTGAGCAGAGATAATTATTTGTATGAAAAGCCTTTATAAATCATTTACATACAAGATAGAAAGATACCAATCCAAAAGTTCAAATTTGAGAACTTTGAGCCTATTGTAACCTTGACAAATTGTTGAGATATTAGGCATCAAGAGTTTTATTTGGTTTTAATAAGCCTCCACTCTGAAGGTGTTAATTGAGCCAACAATGCTTCACTTCACGATAAAGCCAAGATATTGCAACTGTCATGTTCAATTACCTGGGAGAATATACATTATTTGTGTGTGGAAAGCACCTTAAGGAGAAAGGTATTATGAGTGGTTGGGATGTTTTATCCATGTCAGTTTGCAGTGGTGGATGGTTGGAAGAGTGATTTCCTGGTAAGACACTTGGCATTGGGATGTGACTGGGGAATCATTTATTCCTAGATTTGTTTGGTGTTATTAAGATAATGTGCTACTTATTATTATTATTTGATGAGCAATGGAAATAAACTAAAAGATAAGGAGGTGTTAGTTATCAAAACAAAAAATAAGGACGTGTTAGTTTTGGATTATGACCTTGGCAGAGAATAGAATTTCCTACAACCCAAGGTTTGTTTTAGCTTGGAAGATTGGGCAATTAGAATGGTGTATGGTTTATTTGCTTTTTTTAATTTGTGTGAATAGAGAGGAGGATGATACCATTAAGAGATGGAGCACCTAGGGATGTAGGTTCCTGCTAAATTCTGATTATTAGTTATAGGGATGCAAAAGAGAAATTGGTTTATAA
This sequence comes from Euryodendron excelsum, assembly GCA_033060915.1. NCBI lineage: Eukaryota > Viridiplantae > Streptophyta > Magnoliopsida > Ericales > Pentaphylacaceae > Euryodendron > Euryodendron excelsum. The sequence goes on from CM065386.1 coordinate 17,386,911, forward strand.
GGAGATGAGGTGTTTATTGCTTTTATCTTGAATTTTTTTTTTTCTTTGGATGGTTGTCCGAATAGGTCGTAACTATTGATAATTTAATTATGATTGGAAGAGTTATTCGAAATTATTGTTGCAAGTGCAAGGGTGAGGAGGAGATGGTGGATAATCTTCTGGCATAGTGTAGGTGTAGTAGGTTCAGTAGTCATATGTATTCATTATTTGTTTTCTTTGGAATGGATTAGGTGATGCTCTGGACACTGCTTGGGTTGTTTCAAGAGTGAACTGAGGCTTATTGTAGAAATGCAGGAGCTCTATTGGAGGGAAGTTAGCTTTTCCCTATTGGGTGCAAGGGGTAGGAAAGGAGTAAGTGTGTTGTTGAAGGTGCCTCTGAAGCTTAGTATTCACTAACAATTAGGACATAAAAACAAATAAGTGAATCGTGCATGTGTTAAGTGTCCGATTTGTCTAATTTTCATGTTTAAGGATTCTGGGACACGACAAACTATTCATATTTCTTGATATATTTATTTTATTTTTTAGGATAAGATAGTGTTTACAAGGTGCTATAGAACATTTCATGCATATTATGAAAGTTTTATGCATATTTCTATAGTAAGGTTGAATTACTAAATATTTTTGTTAGGTGAATGTCCAATTATACATCTCAGATTCCTATCCATACCCATACCATTGTCAGAGTCCAAGTGTCTATTGTCTGACAAGGGTACCTTTAAGCTCCTAGGGTCCTAAAAGAAAGAATTAATAGGTATAAGTCTACATTGTTTAGATTTTAATCATTGGCTCCCTAGTCATATTCTTCTAATTTGAAATGTGTTTTATGTGTGTCTAGCATTGGACATGTGCCCAAGAGTCCAAAACATATCCGGTCTTAAAAATATTATTAAAATAATAGGACACATTGGACTGGAATCTGACAAGTGCCGCTGCTGACATGAAAACACCACCTTCATAGAAATGTCCATATTTCTTAGGTTGAAATTCACTAGTCAAACTTGCTAGTCTGTCATAGTCAACGTCAATTATGCTCATCTCAACCATGATCCTTAAATTTATTTGAAAGAGGGGAATAACTTTGTGTATACAATTTATTAGAAACTTCATAAAAAGAAATTTGATAAGAAATTCGCGTAAAAATTGAAAATGACAAACAATATCAAACATGTAAAGCGGCCCAATAGAGGACTTCTGATTCTTATATCATTCAAATCACAGGTTCAAACCTCTTTTTGACTTCAAAACCTATTATATGAAACAATGTGAATATGCTATTAGGTCTATTGCGGTTTGCTATGGTGCATCATAGCCCTTATATGATGGACTCGGTATGCTGTGGTGCATTGTAACTTAGTACAGAGTAACGTGTCAGTAAACCAATTGATAGAAATATAAAATTCCATCCACGTGTAGTAAATATTTGCAAGGACAAAATTTTTACTGAATCCATGAATTCCCCAACATGAATTCGTGAGTGGGGTTGATTTTGCTCCCAATTGGCAGATTCATGAATCAGAGCATGATGTGGACCATTTGGCCACCTAAACAGGCAAATCAGGGCACTTAGGTTTTATTTGTGGTAGCAGCCACTTCTTCTGAAGTGGTGAAAAGCCACTGGTTGGAATGTTTATATTGGCCTTTACATCTATTGAGGACCGAGATGCCACTTCTTCTGAACTAGTGAAAAGCCACTGATTGGAATGCTTACATTGGCCTCTACATCCATTGAGGAATTAGACATTAGCATGTTGGCATTTTATTATTTGCGGGTTATTTTTATTTCTTCAAGTTTATTTTATTTTTTTCGCACAGAAGAACATGTCTTTTATATTAGGGAGGCTATATCATAGCATAACCAACTAGGAAAAACAAAGACATGCTAAAGCTAATAAAGCATTCCTTATTCTTGTTTCTGCTAAGCATTTGAAGGGTGAAAATAGGATCTGAACCCCAGCGATTCTGAACTGCCTTATTAGGTTCTCTCTTTAACACTTCAGCATGTGTTTGGATGGTAAAGTTCACGTCTCTCTTGAATGTTGCTTTGGTTTGAGTCACAATGCCCCTATGCCATCATGGTGTGGCCTTTAGCTCTATGAACCTGCTAACCTTGGAGTACTTTCATCTGCGGTCCCACCAAACCTCTCCACCCAGATAACCATAGAATCCTGAGTAAACTTAACTCAAAGCTGGTACAGAAACTGTTTTGAGTCTTGAGGGTTTGATCTAACTGTCCAAACTTGTGTTGTTGTGTTGATTGTGTTGCCCCAACCACACTCTCGTTTCTACTTCATTAGATTGTTATCTGTATATGGTGTCTGATTCCAAGTGATTGAGTTAAAAAACCTTCTTAGTTTGTAGTATCCTGACAGAAAGTGATTTTGTTAATGGTTCATACTTTTGTAGTACCTGCTGAGGAGCTTAGATGTCAACATTCATGGCTGCTGGTTCCATATTGCGTTATGTTGTTCTACTAACTGTTTCAATGGGAAGTATCTTGATGACTTTTTGACATTTTATTGGCTTGCTTTTTCATGCGTGTTGTACATCTTTAAATCTACTGGCACCAAAGGATGTTTTCTCTAAAAGTTCTGCCCTGAACAATCTCAAACATCTGGAGCTACAAACTGGGCATTTAAAATCTGATTTGCTTGGTATGAGTGCATTGTTAGAGCTTTCTCCCAACCTCCAGACAATGATACTAGATTATCTTTCCGAGATAGATGAAGATGTAAGTACACATGATCCTAGTTGTTTTTGTCGGTTTCTACGTAGGGCATATTTGACTTGAGTTTGCAGATTACTGCTTGATTTTCAACAACTTTGTTGTTTCATTATCCAGCAGAAATTATCAGAAGACGATTTCCCAGATGAACCAATCAATCTAAGCATGCCAAATCTCAGGCAAGTTAAGATGAAAGATTTTGGGAGAACGGAGAATCAATTGCATTTCGTGGAGCTTTTGAAAAAGCAAGGAGTGGTTTTAGAGAAGATTGTCATAGTTCCTGCAAAAGTGGGTGAGACCATATATCCTCCAGTAGTTCTACGTAGAAATTCAAATTGAATATTTTGGGGTACCCAGAAATAATCATTTTTAATGTGCTATTTACCTACTAATCGTTATGAACTTTTGCTTGGTCAAATATTTACTCCAATTTGAATTTCTAGAAATTAACTCTTTTTACCTTTAAAACGTGTTCAAATTTTTCCTATTTGACAAGGACCATTTGATAGTCTGAAAATGTGAATTGAGCCATTTTAATTAGAATTGATTCATATGCAGAATTAAATAATTGGATGAGTTTGTGTATAAAAGAACAACTCAAAAATTTATACAAATGGTTTTTATTTTAATGATAATTTACATTTATTTATTTATTTTAAGATGAATAATTACCTAATCTAAATCGAAAAAAATACAAACCTGCTTTGTTACACTTTTTGAGTTAACTCATTTGCAAAGTTCAAATTTTGTGTTAGATAATTTTAAAAAGTAAGTACAATCAAAGAGGCCCTAAATGAATACCAAATTTTATAGGACCAGAAGATATCAGAACATATTAAGAAGTCTAGCAGGCTTGCTTGGTTGGTGCTTGGGGATCTGTTTTGATGGTCTTTAAGGAAGAGCAATGGGGCCAATGTTACCCAGCAACCTGTGGGTGGGGTTGAACATTGAGTCTCATGGTCTTTAAGAAAGAGCAATGGGGCCAATATTACCCAGTAACCTGTGGGTGGGTTCAACAAATGTTCACCCATGGCTTGGGTTTAATCACGTGCATTGATGGAAGCATTCAACTAGTATAGAAGGCTTGCGTGGTTGGCGCTTGAGGATCTGTTTTGATGGTCTCTAAGTAGGAGCAATGGGGCCAATGTTACCCAGCATCCTGTGGGTGGGTGGAACATTGATTCTGATGGTCTTTAAGAAAGAGCAATGGGCCCAATACCCAATAACTTGTGGGTGGGTTCAACCAATGTTCAGCCATGGCTTAGGTTTAATCATGTCCATTGATTGAGGCGTTCAACTTAAGACGGATAATATTAAGACAAGGATCTTGCTAAAATGTGTCTTAAGAGCACATTCTGATGGTTTTTAAGATTGTTTTGTTTTGTTATACAAAGTATTAAAAATTATAAAAACATAGTTTTCAATATTAAAAATTAAATTGTATAATCAAATAAAACAAACTTAAAATGTGTCCTAAGGGCATATGTTACTGTTAGCATTTGCCTTAAGACAACAACACCTAGATTTTATATAAAAATGCAAGTTGTGCCGAGAAATTTTTCACACAAGTAGTTCTTCATATATCTTTCACACAAGTAGCTTAAGTGTTAATATGTGCAAGCAGGACGTGCAAGATTACCAGAAAGTAAGCATTGCTCACTGCTAGAGGAGGTTCTTTGGCAGGAGACACTTCGAAATTTAAGTTAGAAGTGGTGGGAAGAAAGAGGACATGACATCGATGGTAGAGGTGAGAGTTTGCATTGCGTAAAATTGTCAATGGCCCTCCCTTTCCCTCAACATGGTGACTCGCTCCCAAATGTGATATTTCTATAAGTGGAGTTAGTATCTTGCAGGAGTACGGGGGTCGCGATGAAATATAAATCAGAAAATCCAGTATCGTTCTTTCTCAAATGACCTAGCTAAATATAGGTTGTAACACTCACCTCATAGTAACCTAACCTAGGATTGAATTGCAATAGAAAGGAAAATTGAATTTAAAATAAAAAGAAAAATAAAAAGATCGAAAATCTTTTAAGTTTTGATGGTTGTTTTGAATTCTTAAACTATTGTAATGAAAATAAAGACAATTAATACTAGACAATTAAAGTAAAGAAAATTAAAACTAAAATTAAAGCAATTAAAAGGGAATTGGGTTCAATTGATCCAATCATTCAATTCATCTAAGGTTTTTAATGGGGTTTATAACTGAAATTAAACACAACATTTGAGAGTATTTGATTTAGAATATTTAACTTTTAAAAACCAATTATTCTCAAGTAATTGAAATTAGATACATGTTCAATGGGGAATCAAAGGTTAATACCATCGATTTAACTTAGTCAATACCCAATTTGTAGTTTGTGCATTGATTAGCCAAATATAATCAATAACCTAGATTTTCTTAGTTATCTTACAATAAATTGATAAGAATTAATTTCTAGCAATTGCCGAAATCTTTTCTACTAAAAATTTCTAAATTAATACCATCGATTTGGGTGATAAAAATCCCCAAACTTGGTCAATAATCTAGATTTTCTAAAAAATCCATATGAAATTATTAGGAATTCAAAATCTAGGAAAATATGACAATTAATACATGAGATACCTCCATCGAAACCCTTGGATTTTTTGGGTGATTTTCACATTTAAATCTAACACAAATTCCTAGCTACTTGAATACATCATAAAAATATGTAAAAATGTAAAGAAAGTATGTAGAGACTTAAATCTAAAATTTACTTGAATATTAAAGCTGTTTGGTTATAAAAAAAAATGCAAAAAAGTGCAAGAAAGTAAAAGAAAATACAATATAATGGAAGAAAACTACAAGTTTTATACCTATACTACCATTACAAATCTAAATCTAAGTTAAAAATGAAGAAAAATGAAAAAACTAACATTGGAGGAGTTCTCCTGCCGCCCTCTTGCTAAAATTAACCTTTCCTACTCAAAAAACCTACAAAAAATTTTAAAAATGTAGCTTCGGATGCAAAAAATATAATCTGGATGAACAGTAACCGTCGGAATACTGTTTGAATGGTGCATCTAACAGTCATCTAAAGTGCGTCTGAACGCACTGTTCGGACAGGTGAACGGTAACCGTCCAATGAACAGTAACTGTTCGAACGGGTATTATTCATCACTATTCGACCAAGAAACTTTGAAGTTTTATTTGACCATCTTAGAGCACGATTCAGCTGATGCACATTAGAGGCAAAGTTGTAGCTCTTGAAGTCTTCTTTCCAATAGCGCAAAAATCAGCTCAATCGGACATCGGAGTGAAAAGTTATGGCCAAAATGCCAAGATAGGTTGGACTTCTTTTCACCGATTTACTCGTTTTGAACCTGCTTTGATCATTCTTTGCGTCTATTTGCCTTTATTAGCTCCTATAATCTACAAAGCGCACAAAAAATATAATCAAACTAAAATAAGGAAATTAACACTAACATAAATCTAACAAGGTATGAATTAAGGGCCTATAATTACACTTTTAGGGTGTAATCACATGAACGAAGGCAAGATTCAATCTTAATTTTTGGTACCAACACTAGGAAAATTTGGCAATTAAACTAGTAGCACCTTCAACTGCTCGTCAGGTCATTTGTAGCCTTAAGGGGCAAGACCAACCTTAGCTGGGATGGAATTTCACAATTTCAATTCAAAAGGTTGGCCTACGCATGTTTGGGATATTGCCATGTAAAAGTTAGTATTACTAGAGAAGTTACACTAGTAACATATATGTAACAAAATTCCTCAAAATTTTGAATAAATTATATTTCCACCCTTGTCATTTGTGGTGAGTTTCATTTTGGTCAATTTATAGTTTCAATTTTGAAATGTTAAACCCTACACTTTTTAATAAATTTTATTAGATCCAACCATCAATTACTATTTTTTTTTTTTTGATACTTCGGAATAGAAACCATCAATTGCTACTTGAGATTTAGGGAAGAAGGAAAGGGTACACATCAACATCACATGGCTTTGTTTGACCACGTGGAGCTCTTGCACATTTTACGTGAAATTCATGTGCATTTTACGTGGAGCTCACATAGATCTCGTGTAGATTTCATGTAGAGCACACTTATGTTTTTTCTCCAAATCTTTAGTAGAAGTTGATAGTTAGATCAAACTATATTCAATCAAAATTTTAGGATTGAATATGTCAGAATTGAAATTGTTGAGATCAAAGTGAGACTCACCCGTAACTACATGAGCGAAAAATGTAATTTACACTATTTTTTTTTTCACAACTCCTATATTTCGATAGGCCAGCCATTGCATGACATGTCACCACTGTGTAATTTAAGAAGGGTTAGATGTACATAGCATTTTTATATGCAAAGAAGTTTTTCGTATTTTAAAATTCTAGAATTGTCTATTATTTTAAAGGGTGATGTTAAACTATACCCTTGTGGTTTAAAATTGAAGCTGTTTGAACAAAACGGAATCATTGTGTTTTGACTGTACTTGAACGAAATTTGAGAGACCAAAATTACTTTAATGACTTCTAATTTTTCCCGTTTTCTTCATCTTTTTTGATGGCCCAACATTCCCACCACCTCACCATAAGTAGCACCACCACCGCAAGATGTTGGTGGTGACGCTGACACTTTTGGAAGGTGTTGAGTGGTCTAGAGGGGAAATAGAACAAAGAATTACATAAAATGGTAAGGGTACTAGAAACATTTTGCAGGAAATATAAACGAGTCAACATTAACTATACTATAGGGAAAATAGAACTACGAATTAAAGAAAAAGGTAAGGGTACTAGAAAAATTTTGCAGAAACATAAACGAGTCAATGTTAACTATACTATAAAGCGCATAACACATTTTTGGGCTAGTCAAGAAGGTGGCATTTGAGTTCATTGTTTCAATTTATATACTCAAGATCTCCATGTAAACTTCTGATGTGAAACTCAGCACACGCCAACACGGGTTGTTCGTTACAATCTTTCTCTCTTAAAGATCCCCATATAAACTTCTGATGTGGAACTCAGCACACACCAACACGGGTTGTTCTTTACAATTTTTCCCCCTTGAAGATCTTGTATCCTTGAGCATATGTAATAAACACAGGAACTCTCTTAAAAGGGCTAGTCAAGAAGCTGACATTTGGATTTATTGCTCATACTTATATATTCAATATTCTCGTGTAAACTTTTAATATGAGACTCAGCATATGTCAGCGCGAGTTGTCACTTCAAGCTTACTCAATTTGATAATCTGCTTTGCTGGACATTCAATCTTTTTATTTTTATTTTTTTATGGCATTAGAAGAACATTATGTATATAAATTAGAGTTTAATCAGGTGAGTCGAACCCGGCATCATTAGCCACCAGGCTAACCCCACTCCTCCCGGACATACCATGTTGATGCAATAGTGGTTTTGACATAGTATTATATGGTGCTGATTTAGAGATATTATTCAATGTGATCGTCTCATATATTTTTTAGAAGATCCAAACGTACTCAATTCATTACTCGGCTTCAGTGAAGATACCATCTAGATGCAATAGTAACATTGATACACCACTATAAGTTGTTGATGTAGAGATATTCTTTCTTGTGAACGTCCAATATATCTTTCTACGAGAGCTAGTTTACCCAATTCGTTGCTCAGCTTTCTTGGACTAATCATCTGGATGCTATACCGGCATTGATACATTACCAAATCAAAATATTATAACTTATAGTTTCAATTATGAAACGCTGGATGCTACATTTTGTAATTAGTTTTAATTAAATCAATAGTTAATTGCTACTAGAGATTTGGGAAAAAAAAGGTACACGTCAACATCGCATAGCTTTCTTTGACCACGTCGAGCTCTTGTGCATTTTACGTGAACCTCATGTATATTTATTGTGGAGCTCGCATAGATCCTGTGTGTACTTGAAAATGAATTTTGAGGGACCAAAATTACTTAAATGACTTTTAAATTTTTTTCTATTTTTCTTCATCTTTCTCAATGTCCCACCATTCCCACCACCTTGCCTCAACTAGCACCACCATCAGAGGATGGTGGTGGGGCGTCGGCAATTTTGGAAGGTGATAAGTGGTTTACAGAGTGAAAAGAACTAAGAAAATAAAAAAAAGAGACTACAAACAATTTGCAGAAAATATAAACGAGCCAACCTTAACTATATTATAAAGCTCATAATTTTTTTTTGGAGATCCAAGCTTACTAAATTCGTAACTTGGATTCGCTAGGTTGACTTAATTACATTATAAGGCTCATAAATTTTTTTAGGAGAGCCAAGGTTACTTATTTCATTACTCGGCTTCGCTGCATTTAATTACGTTATAAAGCTCATAATTTTTTAGGAAGGCCAAGTTTACACAATTCCACACTCGGCTTCGCCGGACTTACCATCTGGATGCAATAGAGGCATTAATTGAAACACTATTGTATGGTGTTGATTTAGAGATATTATTCCGTGTGAACCTATCATAGTTTTTAGAAGCGCCAAACTTACTCAATTTATTACTCGGCTTCGCTGGACTTATCATATCGATACTATGGGGCAAGACACACACTGTCTTGGTGCCACCTTAGGGCATTATGAGGTTGCCTTCGGGCGCCGATACACTATTATGTGGTGTCGATTTAGAAATGTTATTCCATGTGAATGTTGATAACAACTGTAAATGTAGGGCTGGAGTTTGAAGAACAGAAAGACGTTGCCCTCATTCAATACAATAAAACAACAGATACATGTACATATAAGTCTCAAGATAAAAGAAGTAAAGTACCTATTCTACCCTTTAGAAAAGAAAGGATAAAGACCAACATAACCTTCTATACATCCTTAACAACCCCCTCAAACTCAAGATGTTGTAGGAGAAAACAGGAGATTTTGTTACAAAAAAATATATACCGCGCGAAAGTGTGAGATTTGGTGAAGAAATTTGCAAGTTGAAGAGAGGAAGAAATGTGAGACAGCACAATTGTTTGATCAACAAGATGATTGCGAATGAAGTGGCAATTAATCTCGATGTGCTTAGTCCATTCATGAAATATAGAGTTATGTGCAATTTGAATGGCACTACAATTATCACAAAACATAGGAGTGGGAGAGGTCAGATGCAAACCCATGTCTGCTAACAACCAACGAATCCAAATAATTTCAGCAGTGGCATGAGCCATGACATGATATTCTACCTCGTAACTTGAGCGAGCTGCAATACTCTATTTCTTACTCTTCCAAGAGATGAGAGAATCGCCTAGGAAAATACAAAAGCCAGTAGTGGAGCAACAATCTGTAACATCCCTTGCCCATTCAGCATCAGAATAAGCATGAAGTTCTAATTTAAAAGAAGATGACAACAAGAGACTTTAAAACAAAGTGCCTCGGAGATAGCGAAGAATGCAAACAACAGTAGCAGCCCAATGAATGAAACGTGGAGAAGAGACAAATTGACTGACATGATGCACAACATAGGTAATATCAAGATGAATGACAGTAAGGTACACAAGACATTCAACTATCTCACGATACAAAGTCGGATTAGATAAAGGCTCACCATCTGTAGGGTGAAGCTTCACATTAAGCTCAACAGGTGTATCAATTGTGTGATGATCAGTGAGTTGAGAATGGGTCAACTACTGATGCAACATATTTTGATTGAGAGAACAAATAGCCTCTAGGAGAGTAGGCCACTTCAATGCCAAGAAAATAGCATAAAGGACCAAAGTCCTTCATTTCAAATTCTGAATGAAGCCTTTTTTTTTTTGGAGATGGTTGATGCTATAATTGTCTATTAATGAGCATATCATCAATGTATAATAGTAATAGTATACGACCTCAGGTGGATGTTGAATAGAACAAGGCTGAATCATGCTCACTTTGAACAAAGCTTGCATGTTGCATTGTAACAGTGAATTTTTTAAACCAAGTGTTTAAGTCCATAAATAGCACACTAAAGATGACAAACCTGATGCGGTTGATGATTAAGACTAGGAGGTGGTTGTAAATAAACTTCTTCTTGAAGCTGGCCATGAAGAAAAGCATTCCTCACATCCATTGAATAGAGAGACCAATTATGAATTGAAGCTACAGAGATCAAAAATCGCAAAGAGGTCATTTTTGCTATCGATGCAAAAGTCTCTTCATAATCAATTGCATGCTCTTGGGTATAACCTTTAGCAACCAATCGAGCCTTATGACGTTCAATTGAGCCATGAGCAAGGGTTTTGACTTTGTACACCCATTTACAACCAACAATTTTCTTTTCACGAGGAAGAGGAACGAGATCCCAAGTGTGCATCTTTTCAAAGCATCTGATTCTTCACTTATAGCATCTTGCCAATGAGGAAGAAAAGCAGTCTCCTCATGATAAGATTTAGGCTCAAGCAAAGAATGAACATAAGCAAGAAAGGAGTAATATGTTGAAGAAAAATAAGTTCGATAATCTTGGAAACGAATAGGAGGACAACGATAATGAGTGGGATACCTGCGTGCAAGAGGAGGAACAATGGGATCAACATCATCAGAGACAAAAGTTCGTCAAGCCTGAGTAAGGAGATCTTCATGTGATGAGCCTGATGATTGTACTCTAAAAAACACAAATCGAAGTCCTTAATTATAAGCTATTGTTAGTAATTGTGTACATATTAGATATTATTTTAATAAAATATTAGTTTTCTTTTATATTTTTGTATCTTGTGTATATTTAAAGCTAAAACCTAGCAAAATGAAGCCGACGAACACGCAAATATTATTCGGGTTTTAATTTGATATACTGTAGAATTTATATATATATATGTGTGTGTGTGTGTGTGTGTGTGTGTGTTTGTGTGTGTAATATTATATTATAACATAGGTGAATGTATTACATATATGTGTGCAGGTAGCCTGTCTGTATTTATATATTATAAATATATGTATTATATATATATTGTCGCGTCCCAATTTTTTGCACTCGAGAAAATAAGTGAGAAAAATACGATACTCTCTCGTTAGAACTCATCCTCCTAGAAAAACGAGTGTGACTAGATTTGAACTGTAAATTGATTTGAATAAGGGCTTTTGAAAAAAATTTGGAGTCGCCATCTAACTTTGTTTAAGTGAGTTAGGTCACCTAAAACTAAGTGTAATTCGAATATTAAATTTAGGATCTTTGAAAAGGTTTTTGAAAAACTTCCTCAAGAGAGGTTGATTGCACTCTAAAAGTGCAATTATAATACCTTAATTTGCTTATTGTTAGCCTTAGTTTAGGAGTTTATATGCTTCCTTAATTAGATTTTAGTATCAACTAAAGTTATTCTATTTTGCATAGGTTTTGAGCTTAATGTGAAGGGTTTCAGACGCATTTCAGATGAAGGAAGAGTGTGTTTTTCAAAAGAATGCTGTCAATGTACAAGCTGTTAAAGCTGTGGTACAACTAGTTGAAGCACACATAACTAAAACTTTGAAGGGCTATATCTCCCAAACTAAAAAGGATACCGGAATCTATAATATATTGATTTCATATAACTTTTGAAGATCTATTCAAATAAGCTGACAAAGCTCGTACATACGTACTTATGGTGAAGCCCGTAGGTACAGTCTGCCAAAATTTCAAACTTCAAAAGGCTGTATTCAGCGTATACGGGACCATCCGAAGTCCGTATGTACGGTATTTTGGACCGTACGTAAGGTCTCGGCGCCCCCTGTTTGGTTTTTACTACTATATATCTGGGAATTGATGGGATTTTTTGTATCTATCTCTATTTTAGATTAGATTTTCAGTTGGTACAAATTGTAGAGAGATAAAGTGGATTTATATTGTATTTTCCTTCATTTTCCTATACTTTCTTCGTAAATAAACACCAATCTCTTCTTCAATTAATGAGAAATTTGCAATTCTTCTCATTCTACTTCATGGAATCAAGTAGCTAAACTTATCATTGGATGCAATTGTGAAGATCTACCAAGGATTTTCAATGGAGGTATATACACTTCAATGAATTATCTCATGATTTATTCATATTCATCTCAATTATGTTGTAAATCTATAGAAAACTTAGATTTATAATCACTTTTGGTAATTTCTATGCACAATTTCTTAATTGGTATAGATATTGCACAATTGATGATTTGCTTCAATGATTCTTAACAATTGAACACAAATTTACAACGAATTAAGTATGAATTCCCGTTCTTATGGTATAAATATTCCGAATCAAGGATTCACGGAGTGATTTATTGATTTGAGTAATCATACCCTCCATTGAGACACTTGTAGAGAATTGGTAAATTAGATCAATTGTATCCAAGCTTTCCATTAATTGTTCTTAGCTTTATTTAGAAGTGTTTTAAATACGTAGTGTAATTAGTTGAGTTTGGTAGTCAACACACTCTCACCATTAAAACAATTTTTGGTCTTATTTGTAGTTAATTTCAATTTGCTAAGCAACTTGCTAATTTGACCCAATTAGTTGGTTGTTTTGCTCTTATGTGTTGCCTATATAGGGTTTGATCATTTGGGAGAACGATATCGGTACTTCTCGAAATTTTACTTCAATCGTAACACCCGTGCTCTTGCAGGAAGCCCAAGTCCATATCACTTTTGGGAGCGATTCAAGCTTTGGCCCTGCTGCCGGGGATCAAAAGCATAAGGCGAATACCAACAAGTTGCGGATTGGAGAAGCATTTGGCGAATTGCATACATAAAAAAAAAAAAAAAAGCAAGCAAAACAAAAACAAACAAAGGAGAAAAAGAAAACGAAACAGAGCAGCAAAAAAAAAAAAAAAAATTGCAAACGGGTGGGAGTTGATCACTCACCCTCGACGCAGGAATCTTCAGCTAAAGCCATGGGTAACTTCATTCCACCCTTTTGTGTAATAACATGATAGATTTTGATTTTTGGTTTTCTCTTTTATTTTAGGATTATTTTTGTTTGATTAGTATAGAATTTTTCATTGCATTGAGAACTCAATTGGTGGATAGTAATTGGTGGATAGACTTGTATGCTATATGCTTAATGGTGGTATTGTTATTGCCTAAGGAGATTGGAGGTTTCAGTTGATTTGAATTGAATTGAATTGCGAATTAGTGGTACATTTATGTGGAGATTGGAGGATTCAGAAGGCAAATTGGTGGAAGGGAACTGTGAATTGATTTGTTAAGGTGTGGATTGTCAATTTGTTTATACATTGCATTTATTTTCTATTGTGCATTTCATTTTGTTTGGTGGCTCATTTTCACACACATCACCATCTCACCACATTGGCATAGGCACAATGGACTGCTCTTCTCAATGGATTGAGAATGGTGGTGTTGATGCCCCTCCATGTTGGTCTCTTAGAGATTATATTCAAGCTAATACAATGAGAAACCAAGAACCATCCAACATGTTTCTTAGATAGTGTCATCGAGCCAATGGCCAAAGGGAGCCTTCTAGCCCACCTCCCAATCTTGGGTGGTGTAATCAATCTAACCTTGGTAGGGGATATGAGAGCATATATTCACATCATTATCTCGACTCACCTCAATCCTACCAAAAGTCCTTTGACTATTACCATGTATCACCTTCACTTTATCACTACCAAGAACACTTTAACCATTCCCAAGCTTCACCACTAATTTATCCTTATCCTGAGAACTTTAGTGAAGCCCATCCTAATTCTTACCCCCACCAAGAATAAGTTCATCCTACCTCTCTCCACATTGGCACAATAGAGTTTATTCTAGAGGATGCACTAGAGGACACCTTATCACCATTCATGCAAATGCAAAATGGTGTAAACTCTAGGATAGACAAAGGCCTTGAACACAAAGGTCAACTTCTTGATAATATTAAGGGTCAATTGGCCCTATTAATGCAAACCTTAGGTGTTCAAGAGGGGGAAAAGATTTTCACGCAATTTCAACCTAATTCTCATGAACAAATGCTTGGAAGTGAGTCCAATCTAACTCTTCACCAAGTGCAAGTCCAGCCAATTGAGCACATCCACCCTATCACTAACCTTGGGAATGAGAGCATCACTATAAGCACCCCATTTTTGCCCGCTCGGAAGTCTTCAGTCCGTCCAGACTTGTATTCAAGTCAATATGGACATATTGCGAGTCAAACCAGTCTTTCAGACATAATCCAGTCAATTGATCTCTCGCGGGCCCATTGGGCCCAAACAGAGGCAAAATGACCAAGTGCCCTTGGGGTATTATCCGGTCAAATTCCAGTAGGCACGTCTTTTTGAAGACAGTAAGTCCCCGTTTAAATCTCAAATCCAATTTTAATTCCAATTCTAATTAAATCAGCACACCTTTCAAGAAATTTGATTCCTCAAGGTGGTAAGTCCATTCTGTCCTGTACGTTTTTTGAGAAAAATCTTCGGAACGGTAAGTCCCTTCAAACTTGTCGATCGAGACGAGACCCCAAGTCCCTGAGATGGTAGAACAGTCCACCTTTGGCGCCTGCTAGCCCACCAATGAAGAAATATCTGTTATTCAGCACGCCTTCTAAAAAAATTGATTCCTCAGGCAATAAGTCCACTTAGCAGCTTTCCGAGATCAGGCGGTCTTTGAAATAATCGCGAACCGTTAGAGTAATGGAAGTACTCGTAAACATCGCAACCATTAGAGTGACGGAAACACTTGTAAACAGATCGATATTGGGAATTGCCAACAAACCCCTATGTCACGGGACCACCGTTAGAGTGATAGAAACACTCAAAATTCAGGTCAACATCAGTGCCTACTAACCCACTTCGGTGAAAAATGACCAAACTGCCCCTAGGGCCATTTCTGGCACGTTCCTTGAGAAAGTACCTAAGTCCTCAAAACGGTAAGTCCACTCTTCCAGGATTGTCCTAAAGACAATCCGACATGATTAGGTGCCTTCCAGTCGGTTTTGAGCCAATTCCGAGACCCTCCGGTCAAAATGACCATTTTGCCCCTAGGCATCCGAGCACCCTAGGAACCACACCAGCTCTGGGTATCAAACTGGTAATCTCCTAGGGATGTTTCTGATAGTATCCCTGGCCATCCGATACATTTCTAGGTCATTCCGAGTAAGTTCTGGTAAGCCCGGTGCAAAATGACCTTTTTGCCCTTGGTGGGCCATTTGACTTTTCTAACCACACCGGGTCTGGGTATCAAACCTGCCACCTCCTGGAACATTCTAGCTAATGTTTCCAAGCCTCTAGTCTTCTTTCGGGATATTTTGAGTCCATCCCGGTAGTTCTTCCGTCCAATTGGCCGTTTTACCCCTAATAGCCCGGTCAACCTTTTCAACAAATCCTGACACTATTTTTCAAGTCCACTACCCCGGGACACTATTCTAAGGGCTCTTGTCCTTTTTCGATTCTTCGGGCCATTCCCGGTCCTTTAAATAATTCTTGGACCTTCTGGAGTCACTCCTAGTGAAGTCAGGCTAAAAATTACATGGTAGTCACTAGTATAGGCGCCCATATCTTCTGAAGATACATTGTTTGCTGACCTTAAAACTTTTCTAAGTGGCTGGCACCACTGCCAAGCAAAAATTTGGCTTGACGCCACTTGGAGTGACGCTAGTAGGAAATTTTGCCTAGCGCCACTACAACAAGCGTCAGGTTAATCTTCTGTCTATAAATACAGAGCCTCCTCCAGCGTAAAATGGGTCTGCAAACTCAGTCCAAAAACACAGCTCTTTGATATACAAAGCTCGAAGTCCTTCCAAACCTTAGTTCCCTTTGGGTTCTTCAAACCCTAGCCTCCATATACAAACCTTAGCTTCTATACACTCACATACACTCATATACTAGCCTCCAAAGTCTCTATTGAAGACTTGAAGTATTGCAATTCCGAAGCTCTCGAAGATCAAAGCAAGTTCTCGAAGACCGATGCAAAGCAAAGCAAAGATTGAAGTAAAGTAAGCGACCATAACAAAGCGAATAAAAGAAGACATAAGGTAGGCTTCTTATTTACGTTTACGCAATTCCCCCCTCTCTCTTCTCTCTCCTAACCCAATTGAGTTTTCTTCTATTTTAATCCCCCATCTTCTACCCCCTTTTCTTGCATACTCGAAACAAGGGACTCCTCGGTTCATGTATAGGATTAGACTATTGAAAGTCACCGTGTCAGGGGCTTTCTCTTAGTCTAACCAGAGATCACGTGGGTTCGGCCCCTTTGATTATGTAGTGAAGCCTTTAACCTTGTATGTTCATGACCCCAACTTGCATTGTGCATATCATAATCATGCATCTCTCCAAAATTCATTTTCAAACTTGTTTTCAAAACTTTCATCAAAACCGTTTTCAAAACTTGCATTGAAATTTTCTTCTTCAAAACTTATTTTCAAAATCACAATCCTAAGGTGATTCTAGCCTTTCCATGGTTAGGGTTGCTTTAGGAAAGTGTTACATTCAAAGTGACCAATATGGTCTACATTTTCAAATCCTTGTTGTTTTCAAAACCAAAATCCTAGAGGGGTTCTAACCTTCTTATGGTTAACATCGTTTTAGGAAAGTAAGATATTTTTAGAAACTTGCAAAAGTCCACATTCAAATCCTTTTCAAATCTCTTTTTAAACTTACTTTCTAAAAATCTCTTTTTCTAAAATTTCTTTTCCAAAACTCTCTCCAATCTCCTTTTCAAAATTACTTTTTAAAAATTACTTTCTAAAAACCCCCTTCAAAAAATTTATTTTCCAAAACTCCTTTTCAAACTTCTTTCCAAAAAGCTCTCTTTAAAATTCACTTTCTAAAAAAACTCTTTAAGTTTCCTTCCTAAAAACTCTTTCCAAAAATCCTTTTCCAAAAACTCTCTTTTCTAGTTTGCTTTCTAAAAAAACATCTTTCTAAGATCTCCTTCCAAAAATCTTCCTTTCCAAAAAATTCACTTTCCAAAATCTCTTTTCTTAGAGTCTAAGTTAAGTCCTAGAGCCAATGGTTAGAAACCCTAATTTTCTTTTTTAAAACAAGACTTTCAATCTTGCCTCAAAATCTAGGTTTCCCAAAACCTCCTTTTTACATCAAAACCATCAATTTTCAAAACATATTTTCTATATCAAACTATAGCCTTCCAAATCTAAGATTTCTATAATTTCACTTTCTAATTTTATGTCAAATCCAATCTCCCATTTATGAAACTAGATTCAATCCTCCGTTTTTGAAAATAAAGTCAAATCACCTCCTTTTAGAAATAAAGTCCAATATTTTGTTTTAGGAAATAGGAATCCAAATCTTTTCTAATCCAAATCTTTCCTAATCCCAATCCTTCCTAATCCAAATCTTTCCTAATCCAATCCTTCCTAAGCTCATACCTTCCTAAACCTTAAGTTTCTAAAAGTTAAACTTTCAAATCTTTCCTTAAACTTTAAGCCTCTTAATCTTTCTAAACCCAAACTTTTCCTCAGTCTATACTTTTCCAAATTTTAACTTTTCAAATTCTAAATTTTCAAATCTTTCTTAAATTCAAACATTTCCAAAGTCCTAGACTTTTTAAATTCTAAACTTTCTTAAATCAAACTTTTTCTAATTCAAATCTTTCCAAAAATCAACTCTTTCTTAAAAAGGAACCTTTCCAATTTTAAAACTTTCCTATTTTAAAATATTCTAATTTCAAAACATTCCAATTATGAAATTTTTCCAAAATGAAACTTTCCTAAAACGGAACATTTCTATTTTGAAACTTTCGTAATTCGAACCTTTCCTGAATTCAATTTTTCTCTAATTTTTCAAGTCCAACATTCGAGTCAAATCTTTTCTCAAACCCTTCCAAGTCAAGTTCAATCTTTCTTAAACCTCAAGTCTTTTCTAAGTTCCATCCTT
This sequence comes from Euryodendron excelsum, assembly GCA_033060915.1. Lineage (NCBI taxonomy): Eukaryota > Viridiplantae > Streptophyta > Magnoliopsida > Ericales > Pentaphylacaceae > Euryodendron > Euryodendron excelsum. The sequence goes on from CM065386.1 coordinate 17,405,375, forward strand.
TCTAAGTCTAGGCTTCCTAAAACCAAGCTTTCCAAAACCAATCTTTTCAAATCTTGCAATCAAAGTTCAAATTTCCTAATCTCCCAATCCAAATTCCAACTCAATTTCTTTTTTCCGATCAAAATCTTCTATTTTCAATCGGACTCTTGTTTAAACTATGGTTGACCTGATTCCTCAAAAGGGATACGTAGGCAACCCTCATGGGTGCGGTCACAATCTTTTTTTTCAAATCTCCAATTGCATAAATTTTTTCAAATCTCCAATTCCACAATTATTTTCAAACTTTCAATTCCAAAAATCTATTTTTAAATTTCTATTTCCAAATCCTTCTTTCAAAATCAAATCAAGTTCTTTTCAAATTTATTTTCAAAATGAAAGTCTTTTCTATTGCACTTACATATCATGCATCATGTCAATTCATTTCTAAAAATTCTTTTCTAAAGTGGATAGTTTTGGACATTTATTAATCGAAGACTCTAATGAGTGAACCTAGGGTGAATAGACATGTAGGTACCGCAAGGGCGGGGTGGGGTGATGGCTTAGTACGTCTTTCCTGCACGTAACCAACGTCTGAACCTAGAATCACTATTTTCAAATACCAAATGAAATTATTTTCAAAAAAGGGCTTACATATTTTCAAAGGTTGCCAAAAAACCTATTTTCTTAAAACTCCTCTCTCGAGGAAATATTTTCAAAAACCTTTTTTCAAAAACCCTAAGTGTAATATTCGGATTGTGCTTAGTTTTTAGGTGATTGATTACACCCTAAAAGTGTAATCATATGCCCTTAATTCATACCTTGTTAGATTTATATTAGTATTAATTTCTTTATTTTAGTTAGATATTTATTTGATTGTGTTGTTTGTGTGCTTTGTAGGTTATAAAAGCTAATAAAGGTAAATGGACGCAAAGAATGATCAAAGCAAGTTCAAAATGAGAAAACAGGTGAAGAGAAGTCCAACCTGTCTTGGTATTTTGGCCATAACTTTTCACTCTAATGTTCGATTGAGCTGATTTTTATGCCATTGGAAAGAAAACTTCAAGAGCTACAACTTTGCCTCTAATGTGCATTAGTTGTGGCATCATGCTCTAAGGTGGTCAAATAAAGTTTTAAAGTTTCTGGGTTGAATAGTGATAAATAGTACTCGTTTGAACGGTTACTGTTCATCGGATGGTTGTTGTTCACCTGTCTGAATGCAATCGTTCATCCATAATGCTTTTTTTACATCCGAAGCTTCATTTTTAGGGTTTTTTTTTATAGGTTTTTTTTTTTTTTTTTTTTTTGTGTAGTTAAGGTTAGTTTAAGGTAAAGGGGCAGCGGGAGAAGCTCCCAACAGGTTAGTTTTTCTATTTTTCTTCATTTTTAACTTATATTTAGCTTTGTAATGGTAATATAGGAGTATGACTTGTAATTTCCTTTTGTTGTATTGTATTTTTTTTTTTCACTTTCTTGTATTTTCCTTGTATCCAAATACTCTTAATCTTCAAGTAAATTTTAGTTTAAATATCTAAATGCTTTATTTTCATTTTACATGCTTTTATTATGAGTTTAATTAGCTAGTTTTGCGATTGGGTTCGAATGTGAAAATTACTCAAATAATCCAAGGAATTCAATAGAGGTATCTCATGAATTAATTACCATATTTTCTAGAATTTAAATTCCTAGTAATTACATGTGGAATTTTAGAAAATCTAGATTGTTGACTAAGTTTGGAAATTTTTGTCACCCAAATCGATAGTATTAATTTAGGACTCTTGACTAAACAAAAACTCCACAATTGCTAGAAATTTATTCCTAACAATTGATTGAAGATACCTTAAAAAACCTAGGTTATTGACAATGTTTGGCTAATCAATACACAAACCACAAATTTGGTATTGACTAAGTTGAAACGATGGTATTAACCTTTGATTCCCCATTAAACATGTATCTAATTTTAATTGTTTAAGAATTATTGGTTTTCAAAGTTAAATCTTCCGAATCAAACACACTTAAGTGTTGTGTTTGATTTAAGTTATAAACCCCATTAGAAACCTTGGATAAAATTGAGTGATTGGATTATTTGAGCCAATTCACTTTTAATTGCTTCAAGTTTAATTTTATTTTTCTTTACTTTAATTTTCAAGTGTTAATTGCTTTCATTTTCATTGTAATAGGTTAGTAGTTCAAAACAACCATAAAAAACTCAAAAGATTTTCGGTCATTTTATTTTTCCTTCTTATTTTAGATCCAATTCCCTTTTTTATTGCAATTCAATCCTTAGCAAGGTTAGTGTGAGCCTATATTAGACTTGGTCTCTTAGGAGAGAACGATACCGAATTACCGGTTTATACTTCATCGCAACCTCCGTACTCTTGCGGGGTACTAACTCTATTTGTAGGAATACCGCATTTGGGGGCGAGTTAGTGACCTAACTCACCTTAATCAAGTTAGGTGGCAACTCCAAATTGTTTTCCAAAAACCCTTTATTCAAATCAATTTTCAATTCAAACCTAGTCGCACTCGTCCTTCTAGGAGGATGAGTTCTAACTAGAGAATACAATATTTTTTCCACTTGTATGTGTATTCCTCGAGTGCAAAAAATCTGAGCGCGATAATCACCATTGATCAAACCACCTGTCCTCAAGCCTTTGAGTCGAAGGAAGAAGTTCCTAAGGTAAGTGAGGACATTATTGAAAATGTCTCTAAGGATGAAGAACCTAGTGAGAGCGAAGAGGAGTCCAAGATTGAGGACCCTAAGAAAAAGGAGAGTAAGCCTAGGGGAGAGGAAGATAATAAGAGAAAAGAAGAGTCAAATAAGGTTGTAAGTGAGTCCAATCTCACCTTCCAATCAATTGAGCAAATCCATCACATATTTACCTTTAAGAGTGAGGACATCATTGAACACATCACCTTTCCCCAATAGTGTGAGTCTAGGGAAGAAGTTCTTACAGTGAGTGAAGAAGTTATTGAACATCTCACTAGTGATGCAGAACCCAAGAGAGAGGAGCCTATGATTAAGGCTTCCAAGTAAGACAAGAGTGAGGAAGAGGGTGATAAAGGAACTAGTTAGAGAGAAGAGGAGTCCAAGAAGGTCAAAAATGATGAAACGCATATTGAGGACCCTCTAGAGAGAACAATTCCCTTTGATGAAGGTCTTGAACCTTTTGATGTTGGGGATGTTCAAGTGAATGTGGATGTTGTTATTTTAGAGAATGTGTCCACCATTTTAGAGGGTCAAGCGACCTCTACCCTTAAACCTCTAGAATTTAGTCTTAGCACACCAACTCCTTTGAAGCTTGAACTCCCGCTTTTCAAACCAACTACCTTTCAACTAGGCAAACAACTAGAGAGAGAGAGGAGTTCGAGATTGAGGACTCCAAATAAGAAGAGAAGAGTGAGGATTTTGGTCTCTCAAATGTTAGGGATGTGCATGTCAAAGAGGATGATGTTGGTCTAGAGGTTATTCTTATCATATCTATAGGTCATGAGATCCATACATTTCTACCTCTAGCACTTAGTCCTATACCTTCAGAGCTGTTGAATCTCCATGCCCCAACATTAGAGCCAATCATCCTTCCCATTGCTGACCGACAAAAAAAAGGGGATGGTCAATTGCCACATAACATGAGATTCATTGGCATTTTTGTGCATAATTATTTTGTATTTTCTATATATCATAACACTTTTTACCCTTGTGTGCTTACATGTTCTATTATTGAGTTCATCAAAGGGTTTACCATTGTCTATTCTTATGTGTCTTTGAACTCTTTACAAGTTGCACGCGTCGATGTGTGGGATGTTGACAAATTTTTAATTTGTGGTATTGTTTGATCTTCCCTTCAAGTCAAGTAGGAATAGGAGTAGTTATTTTTGTTTCTTTATTTTCGTAGTTTGTTTTTCAGCCTAGTTGGGGTGGTTCATTTGGCACCCTAACACCTCTTCCTTCATCTTTTCATGTCATTCCATGTCTTGTCTTTATGCATTGAGGACAATGCATCCTTCTAGTTAGGGGGAGAGTAGAGGTTTTTGCTTCTATTTGTGTTTTTGTTTATTTGATTTTGCACTTTGGTTTTTGTTTATTTGTGTTGCTCCCTATTCTATATATATATATATAAAATTCATGATTTCCTTTAGTTAGAGGTAGAGTTTAGATTGCACATATATATATATATATATATATCTTTTGTTACATTTCGATCTCTTTGTGGTATATTGATTCTTAGGTATTATATTGAATGATGATCTTTCAATTACTTGGGATCTTGGCAAGAGGTTGAAGTATCTTAGGGTTTCGGTATCTCTTCCTTTTACAGTCTAGCACATTCTTTCCATATTCTTCTATATTGATGTCTAGTTTGCATGGTGGATGTGTTGACTTTTTGTTTCCAGAGTACCATGACATGACTTGAGAGAGTGTTGTTTGAGATGAGAAGAGAGGAACATATGCTTTTATTTTCCTAAGATTGATGCATTATCTCTCTATACTTGATCTCTTTATAGATTGTGCTTTATTCATGCTTAAGTAGAGGGGACTACTTTATTGTGCACAATTATGATGACGAGCATCAATCTTTACTACCTCTAGCATGTTCATCTTTACATTAGTGCAAATTGTTACCTTGTGAGCTTTAGAGTATTTATCGATTTTTGGAGCGTTTACATTTAATCAAGGATAGATTCTTCACCCTCATTTAATTCAATAGCTTCATTATGTTTGTATTTGGTTCATGAGTTGAGTATTGATCTTGATATTGATACTTGTATTTTACGAAATGCTTCAGTTGTACAACTTTAGAAATGATCTTATACCATATTCTTCTTGATAGCCTTTAGTCTTCCATTGCCAAACCATACATTTCCCTTGACCCTTGTTTATTTTTTTGCTTTTATCATTTGAAAAATTCAAAGTAATTTCTTCTTTTGTATCACAAAGTAACACCTATGTGAGAGAAGAAAGTGTTGCTTCATTATTAACGTTGAAGAGAGAGAGAGAGAGAGAGAGAGAGAGAGAGAGAGAGAGATTTGGAAATTTAAACACAAAAAGTGCATCTTGAAGTATAAAAAAATAGATGTTGAAAAAAAGGGGATGATGAAAGAAAAGAAGAAAAGAATGAAAAACGAGTTCGAGACAAAAAAAAAAGAGAGAAAAACAAATTGATGTGAAAATATTTTGAGAAAAGGCAAGAAGTAGAGAAGAGTGTATCAAACAATTAAAAAGGGAAATAGTTGTAGTTGCTTTGCATTTATCATTTCATGTCTTGATCACATATGATATGACCATTTACTATCTTTTTACCCTCACCCTTCACCTCTTCTACATTGCTATTTCCTCCTTTACATAGATTAGTGATCCAAGTTGTACTTGATTGAAGTTTTCAATGGAAAATAAGCTATATTTTGTCAATATCTTTGAATCAATTCCTAACTATGAACATTCTTTTATGGAGCTATGCTAAAGTCAATACACTTCTATCTTTTCGATTTTTGTAATTGGTATGTTCACTTGATGTGTCTCTTTACATTAACTCTATTGTTGAACATATCATTGTGAGAACCATGTGGGTCTTTTAATTGAGAGTGTATTGCTAGTGAGGTTTGGATCAAAGCTTTAAAAGATAGATTTATGTTTAGAGATGTTTTGGCTTGAACTTTTCATCATGATATTTCACACACTCACTTAAACCTCTCTTTTGCATGGCGTGTGGCATGATCTTGTAAGTGTTAAGAAGTGAGAGTAGAATGCATTGATTGAGATTTGATTAGTTGTTATTCCTTAATCTCGTCTAAATGTTGCAACTCATAAAGGGATGCTTGTGGGTATCATCAAATGAAACTCTCACCAGACACCACTCGTCTACTAGGGCAACCTAGGGGTTTAAAGGCTTGATACATAGGCATTTGCATTTGGGACTCCCACGAAAGTTGAGATTATCATTTGTACATACTTGTTTTAGTTTTAGTATTTTGCCAGGGACTAGCAAAAAGTAAGTTGGGGGGTATGATTGCACTCTAAAAGTGTAATTATAACACCTTAATTTGCCAATTGTTAGCCTTAGTTTATGAGTTTATATGCTTCCTTAATTAGATTTTAGTATCAACTAAAGTTATTCTGCTTTGTATAGGTTTTAAGCTTAATGTGGAGGGTTTCGGGCGCATTTCGGATGAATGAAAAGTGTGTTTTTCAAAAGGATGCTTTCAATGTACAAGCTGTTAAAGTTGTGGTACAACCAGTTGAGGCACGCAAAGCTAAAACTTTAAAGGTCCATATCTTCCAAACCAGAAAAGCTACTGGAATCTATAATATATTTATTTTATATAACTTTCGAAGATCTATTCAAATAAGCTGACCGTACATGCGGTGGCTTTAACCATACGTATGGTGGTTCAACCGTACGTACGGTTTGCCAAAATTTCAAACTTCAAAAGGCTGTATTCAACTTATACAGGACCGTACGAAGTTTGTAAGTATGGTATTTTGACTGTACGTATGGTACTTTGGACCATACGTACGATCTCGCCGCCCCTTGCTTGGTTTTCACTGCTATATCTTCGAGAATTGACGGGATTTTTTGTATTTATCTCCATTTGACTTAAGACTCCAAGAAAAAGGGTTTTTGGAAAGTAAATCTTTTGAAAAGAGTTTCTAAGAAGGAGACTTGAAGATAGATTTTAGAAAGTGAATTTTTGAAGAGAACTTTTAGAAAGGAGTTTGAAAAGAGCATTTTGAAAAATAGATTTTTGAAGGGAGATTTTGGAAAATAATTTTTAGAAAGTGGATTTTTGAAGAGAGCTTTTAAAAATTATTTTGAGAAGAGTTTTTGGAAAGCAATTTGAAAAGCAATTTTGGAAGTGGTTTGAATATGGACTTTTGAAATCTTTTGAAGTGTTCAATTTTCTAAAAATTCTAACCATGAAGAGATTAGAACCATTTTAAGTTGGTGGTTTTGAAAACAACATCAATTTGAAATATGAACCAATTTGGTCACATTGAATATCACACCCTCTTAAAACAACTCTAACCATGGAATGACTAGAATAATATTAAGATTATGGTTTTGATAGAAAACAAGTTAGGGTTTACACCCAAAATATGGACCTTAATGATCACAATGAATATAGCACTTTTTCGAAAGCAACTCTAATCATGAATTGGCTAGAATCACTCTAAGAGGGTGATTTTAAAAACAATGTTTTGAATGAAAGTTTAAAAGACAATTTTGACGCAAACTTTGAAAACAACTTTTGAAAACAATTTTGAAGAGATGTATGAACATGATATGCATAATGCAAGTAAGGTTGTGAACATACAAGGTTGGCTTCACCACATAATCAAGAGGGCCAAATCCACATGATATAATGTTGAATTAGAAGAAAGCCCCCGACACGGTGACTTTCAACCATCCTTCCTACACATAAATCGGGGATTCCCTTGTTTCAAGCATGCAAGAAAGGGAGAAGAAGATAGGGGATTAAAACAGAAGAAAACCCAAGTGGGTTAGAAGGAAGAAGAGAGGGGGAAGTCTGTAAACATAAAGAGAGAGCCTACCTTGTATTCTTCTTGTTTTCTTATTTTATTTGCTTTGCTTTCTTTGATCCTTGAAAGCTTTCAATTTGCAGCACTTTGAGTCTTGAATGGAAGCTTTTAAGGCTTGTGTATGAGTGTATAGAGTATGTATAGATATTAGGGTTAAGTGTATAGGGGCTAGGGTTTGAAGAGACTAGAGAGGCTAGGGTTTTAGAGAGACGTTGAGTTCTGTAATTCGAAAAGCAGAGTTTTGGACTGAGTTTACAGACCCTTTTTACTCAGGAGGAGGCTCTATATTTATCAACAGAAGATTGACCTAGCGCATGTTGCAGTGGCGCCAGGCCAAATTTCCTTCTGGCGCCACTAAGAGTGGCGCTAGGCCAATCTTTGGCTTGACACCACTACTAGTGGCGCCATCCACTTAGGAAACTTTTATGATCGGCAAGCAATGTATCTTTCAACCCTTGATACGCAAGGCAAAAGATTTGAGTGCCTATAATAGTGACTACTATGCAATTTTTAGGTTGGCTTCACTAGGAGTAATTTCAGAAGGTTCGAGAATGTTCTAGAAGACCGGGAATGGTCTGGAAGGCCAAAAATGGGTAAAAACCCTTGAAATAGTGTCTCAGAGGTAACAGACTTAGAAAAAACAACGTCAAGATTGTTGCAGTGATCGGTAAACCCCTTAGGGGCAAAACGGTCAACTTAGACATGAGAATCGCCAGAGTGGACTTGAAATGTCTCAAGAGAGGACTTGAAGGTTGGAAACACTATGTAAAATGTTCTAAGGGATTGTCGGTTTGATACCCAAAGTTGGTGTGGTTGGGAAAGGCGACTGGCCCACTAAGGGCAAAACGGTTATTTTGTATCGGGCTTGCCGGAATAGACTCGGAGTGATTTGGAAAGGTATTGGGAGGTCGGGAATACTATTAGAGGCATTCTCATGATGTTACCGATTTGATACCCAGAGCCAGTGTGGTTCCCGGAGGTGCTCGGATGCTTGGGGCAAAATGATCATTTTGGCCGAATGGTCTCGGAATTGGTCCGGAATCGATTGGAAGGCACTTAAGTATGGCGGATCATCTTTGGGATGATCTTAGAAAGGTGAACTTACCGCTCTGAGGACTTAGATACTTTCTCAAGAAGCGTGCCGAAAAGGCACAAGGGACAGTTTGGTCATTTTTTACCAGAATGGGCTAGTAGGCATTGCTGTTGACCCAGGTTTTAAGTGTTTCCATCACTCTAACATTTTGTGATGAGTTGGTTTCGAAAGGTATCTCGTCCTTTGGTAAACGTGTCATGACCAAAAGGCGAATTCGGTCCCGTGAAATAAGGGGTTTTCTGGCAATTCCCAATGTCGACCTATTTGTGAGTGTTTCTGCCACTCTGATAGTTGTCGCGCCTAGATTTTTCGCACTCGAGGATACACACACAAGCAGAAAAAACACTGTACTCTTTCGTTAAAACTCACCCTTCTAGAAGAATGAGTGCAACTAGATTTGAATGAAAAATTGATTTGAATAAAGGACTTTTGGAAAACATTTGGAGTCGCCACCTAACTTGATTAAGGCGAGTTAGGTCACCTAAAAAAACTAAGCACAATCCGAAAACCACACTTAGGGTTTTTGAAAACGATTTTTGAAAATACTACCTCTAGAGAAGGTTTTTAAGAAAATAGGTTGTTTGGCAACCTTGAGAAAATAACTAAGCCCTTTTTAAAAATAAACTCCATTTTGGTCTTTCGAAATCAGTGGTCCTAGGTTCGGAGGTTGGTTACGTGTAGGGAAGATGCACTAAGCCATCACCTTACCCCGCCTTTGCGGTACCTACATGTCTATTTACCTTAGATTCACCTATGAGAGTCTTTAACTAACAAATGTTCAATCCTATTTACTTTAGAAAAAGAATGTTTAAAAAAATATGATGCATGAGATGCAAGTGCAAGAAAAAGATTTAGAAATAGGTTTGAAAAGAAAGAGATGGAAGTTTGAAATTGGAAAGAAAGTTTAGAAATTGAAATTAGGGATTAAAAATAGATTTTTAGAATTGGAAGTTGGAAATAGAACTTAGAATTGGAAATTGGAAAGCAGTTATGGAATTGGAGATTTGAAAGAAGTTGTGAAAATAGAAACTTGAAAAAAGGTTGTGGAATTTGAGATTTTAAAAAAGTTGTGACCGCACCCATGATGGTTGTCTACGTATCCTTTTTGAGGAATCAGGTCAGTCATAGTTCGGATAAGAGTTCGATAGAAAATAGAATGTTTGATGTGGAAGAAGAAGTTGAATTGGAATTTGGATTTGATTTTGAATTTAGAATAGAGAATTGGAAATTGTAATTGAAGGATTATGAAATTGATTTGGAAAGATAGAAATTGGAAGAGGGATTCGGAGTTGTTTTGGAAAGATTGAGATTTAGGAAACCTAGACTTAGGAAGATAGGATTTAGGAAGGACTCGAGGTTTAGGAAAGATTTAACTCGAATGTTGGACTTGGAAGATTGGAGAAAGATTGGATTTAGGAAAGATTCAAATTAGGAAATGTTCGAATTAGGAAAGTTTCGTTTTAGGAAAGTTTCATTTTAGGAAGGTTTTGAAATAAGAAAGGTTTCGTTTTAAGAAAGTTTTGAAATTAGAAAATTTTGAATTTGGAACATTTTGAAAGTTGGAAAGTTTAGAATTTAGAAAGTGTTTGAGTTCTAGAAATTCTTGAAGTTAGGAAAGGTTTGAGTTTAAGAAAGATTTGAGAACTTAGATTTGAAAAGTTAAGATTTGAAAATAGATGAAATAAGGAAGGAGTGCATTAGGAAAGATTTGGAAGCTTGAAGTTTAAGGAAAGATTTAAAAGTTTAGGTTTAGGAAACTTATGGTTTAGGAAGGTAGGAGATTAGGAAGGATTTGAATTAGGAAAGATTTAGACTAGGAAGGATTGAGATTCCTATTTCCTAAATCGAAGGATTGGATTTTGTTTCTAAAAGAGATGTTTTGATTTTGTTTTAAAAAACGGAGGATAGGATTTAGTTTCCTAAATGGAAGATTGGATTTGGCTTCCTAAAGGGGAGATTGGATTTGGCATAAATTTGGAAAAATGGAGTTTTAGAAATCCTAGTTTTGGGAAGACTATAGTTTCGATGTAGAAAATAGGTTTTGGAAATATATATAGTTTTGATGTAGAAAACAAGAAGTTTTGGAAACTTAGGTTTTGAGGCCAAAGTAAGGGATTGGAAATCATGCTTTTGGAAAGGATAATTAGGGTTTCCTAATTGTGGGTTCTAGGGTTTGACTTGGACTCTAAGGAAGGAGATTTTGAAAAGTAACACTTTAAGAGAGTTTTTGGAAAGGGAATTTTTGGAAGGAGAACGTTGGGAAGAGTTTTTAGGAAATAGATTTAGGGAGAGAGTTTTCTAAGAAGGAAACCTAAGGAGTGTTTTTAGAAAGTGAATTTTGAGGAGAGTGTTTTGGAAATGAGTTTTTAGAAAAGTGAGTTTTGTGGAGGGAAGTTTTAGAAAAACAACTTTGGAAAGGAATTTGAAGAAGGAGATTGGAGAGAGTTTTTGGAAAGTATGTTGAAAAAGAGGTTTTTAGAAGGAGGGATTTGAAAAGAGAGAGTATATATAAAATACCTCACTTTCCTAAAACGATTCTAACCACAAGAAGGTTAGAACTACTTTAAGATAGTGGTTTTCAAAACAACAATGTTTTGAAAATATGGACCATGTTGGTTACTTTAAATGTAACACTTTCCTAAAACAACCCTAGCCATGAAAAGGCTAGAACCACCTTAGGATTGTGGTTTTGAAAAAGAAGATTTTGATGCAATTTTGAAAACGATATTAATGCAAGCTTTGAAAACGAGTTTGAAAACGAAGTTTGGAAGAATGCAAGATCATGATATGCACAATGCAAAGAGGAGTCGTGAACATACAAGGTTAAAGGCTTTACCACATAATCAAGGGGGCTGAACCCACGTGGTCTCCGGTTAGACTAAAAGAAAGCCCCTGACACAGTGACTCTCCAATAGCCTAATCCTACATATGGACCGGGAATTCCCTTGTTTCAAGCACGCAAGAAGGGGGGGAAGAAGATGGGGGATTAAAATAGAAGAAAACCCAAGTGGGTTAGGAGAGAGAAGAGAGGGGGAAAGATGCGTAAACGTAAATAAGAAGCCTACCTTGTATCTTCTTTATTTTGCTTAGCTTTATGCACTTTGCTTTGCTAGCTTCGCTTCGGTTTTCACTTCAGTCTTCGTCTTGATCTTAGAATGTTTGCTTCGATCTTCAAGAGCTTTAGATTGCAGCACTTCAAGTCTTCAAATGAGGCTTTGGAGGCTAGTGTATGAGTGTATAGAAGTGTATGCGAGTGTATAGGGGTCTAGGGTTTGTGTATGGAGGCTAGGGTTTGGAAAACCTAAGGAGACTAAGGAGACTAGGGTTTAGAGAGGCTACGAGTTATGTATATCGAAAAGTAGGGTTTTTAGACTGAGTTTACGAACCTCTTTCACGCTGGAGGAGGTTCTGTATTTATAGACAAGGGAATGACCTGACACTTGTTGCAGTGGAGCCAAGGCAAATTTCCTCTTGGCGCCCAGCAACTTAGGAAAGTTCATTAAGTCGGCAAGCAACGTATCTTGAGAAGATTTGGGTGCCTGTACTAGTGACTACTATGCAATTTTTAGCCTGGCTTCACTAAGAGTGACTCCGAAAAGTTCAGGAACGATTCAATGGGGCCGGGAACCCAAAGGGCCTAAAAAGGGCAGAAACCCTTAGAATGGAGTCCCGGAGGTATTTGACTTAAAAAAGGATGACAAAATGTGTTGGAAGGGTTGACCGGGCCATTAGGGGCAAAACGGTCAATCGGGCCGAAAAGCTGCCGTGATGGACTTAGAATGTCTCAGAAGACGACTCGAGATTTGGAAACATTATTTAGAATGTTCCTAAGAGGCTACCGGTTTGATACCCAGAGCCGATGTGGTCGGAAAAGGCGACCGGCCCACTAGGGGCAAAACGGTCATTTTGCACAAGGTTTAACGGAACTGACTTGGATTGATCCGGAAAAATAAATGAAGGTCGAGGATACTATAAAAAGCATTCTCGGGAGGTTACCGGTTTGATACCCAGAGCCAGTGTGGTCCCCGAAGAGTTTGGATGCCTAAAGGCAAAATGGTCATCTTGACTGGAAAGCATCGGAACTGGCCCAAAATTGACTAGAAGGCACCTAATCATGCTGGATCATCTCTAAGACAATCTTGGAAGGGTGGACTTACCGTTCTGAGGACTTAGGTATTATCTCGAGAAACGTGCCAAAAAATGGCCCTATTGGCAATTTGGTCATTTTTCACCGAAGTGGACTAGTAGGCATTGGTGTTGACCTGGGTTTTGAGTGTTTCCGCCACTCTGACGATGGTCTCATGATACAGGGGTTTGTTGGCAATTCCCTATATCGACTTACTTGTGAGTATTTTCGCTACTCTGACGATTGCGATGTTTACGAGTACTTCTACTACTCTGACGGTTCGCGATCATTCCCGAGACTGCTTGATCTTGGGAAGCTGTTAAAGGGACTTAGCGCCTGAGAAGTTAATTTTCTCGGAAGGTGCTTGAACGCTACCGAGTTAGATGGTGCTCAACTGCAAGTGCACGGGTCGCGATGCAATATAGAATCTCGAAAGTACGAGTATCGTCCCTCAAGGAGCAATGCCAAGGTATTCACAAGAAAACTCTCACACTAAACCCAATCCTAACTTCTATCAACTGATGCTTCTAAAAAGAGAAAAAGAAAATCTTGTGTCTATTTTTTTTCCGAATAAACTAGACTATATTTAACTAATAAGAGCAGATGAAATTAAATAAAACTTTATAAAGAAAAAGACTCAAGATCAATTGATCGGATTAATCGAGTTTCTCGGAATCCCAATGAAGGTTTTATCTATAACTCAAATCCTTCGACTACGTTGTGAATCTCGGATTAGGAATATTTAACTTTGTAACCAATACTTCCCTCAATCTTCAACTTCTAGAATAATTCAAATTGTTATAATCAAGGACGCGCATCATCGATTCATACAACACTTATATGGAACCCGACTCACGCATAAACGTTACAAGGCAGCGTATATACTGAGTGCGGTATTCACATGTAAGGGTTACCGAACATAATAGGACGCTCAGGTTTTCGAAAGCATCTAGAATGAAGAAGAAGAAGGAGAAGAATAGAAATTAAGAAGATGCAGCAATGAATTCAACCTTACCTCCATTGATCATCCTTGATCCCCGATTAATCTTCACAATCGATCCCGAGTTGAGATATTTAGCCGCTCATGGCCATGGATAAACAAAACATTGTATTGAAAACGTTGTAGAATGTAAAAGCGATGAACAAACTACAAATCTTGAAGTAAGTGCAGTAAAGAGAAATTCTTGATCACAATCTTGAATTTGAAACATTAAAAATTGAATTTATGAGTTTTAATTACAAGAATAATGATAAACTTAATTACTCCTCTAAAACTAGACCAAAAAGTGATGAAAAACCCTGGAAAAACGTCCCCCCTCCTTCAGAAAATCGAAGAGGTATATATATACATCGCAGCAGAGTCCTAGCAGGAATAGGAGATCCTAGCCAAAAATCCTTCTTAGCATTCGAACCCTCTTCAGGGCGTTCGAACGCTCAGCAACACGAATCAACTTTTTTCCTTTCTATGGTTCGAACGCCCAACTCCCCTTATAATTAGGGTTCGAACCCTAAGGCCTGAACATGCTCATTTATTCAACCAGCTTCTGATGGTTCGAACTCCCATATGGGGCGTTCGAACCCTAAGGCAAAAAAAAAACATTTCCTTCAACTTTTGCTAGCCATGGTTTGAACTCCCTGTTTCTTCCTATTTTCATAGTTCGAACCCTCAGTGTATTTTCCTTCAATTCTCAACTATTCTCCCCTTTATTTCTTTGTAGCTCCGCTCAAGACTTTTGGGGTCCATTTCTCGAAATGCTCATTAGACGTGAACTTGCATAGCTTTGTGAGATCTTTCCAATGACGCGTCTTCCATTCCATTCCGAGTTGCGGATCAAAACTTGCACATTTCCCAAGACAACTTCCAGCAACCATCCGCGATATGCGTGCCTACACTCCGGATCACTTTTATGACTCCAAATCCTCTTCATTATCAACATTTACCTGCAATAAACTCAAAACACGATTATTAGTACAATATACACTAAAGAAGGCATAATTAACCTACTTAGGTCAGTTTGGTTGCATTGAACTACACTTATGCAGCTCAATCAGAAGGCATGCCGAAATGGATATTTCTGCATTAGTGGGCTAGCAGGCACCAAAGGTGGACCGTTCTACCATTTAGGGGACTTGGGGTCTCATCCTGGTCGACAAGTTTAAAGAGATTTACCGTCTTCGGAAAGACGTGCCTATTGGAATTGGAAAGGGGTCTTATCGTCTTCAAAAAGACGTGCTTATTGAAATATGGAAAGGACAATACCTCTAGGGGCATTTTGGTCATTTTGCGTCGATTTGGGTCTGGTGGGCCCGCGAAGCGATGGATAAACGGGATTAGGACTAGAATTCTAGAATATGTCCATATTGACTTGAAATCAAGTCTGGATGGACTGTAGACTACCTAGCGGTCAAAAATAGGGTGCTTACAATGGTTACGACGTTTGCGATTGTTTTCGCCACTCTGATGGTGTGCATTCATTCCAAAGATTGCCTAATCTTAAAAAGCTACAATGTGGACTTATCTTCTGAGGAATCAATTTTCTTGAAAGACATGCCAAATAACGGACATTCTTCATTGGTGGGCTACCAGGCGCCTAAGGTGGACTATTCTACCATCTTGGGGACTTGGGTTTTGTCCTGGTAGAGGGGTTTGAAGGGACTTACCGTTTCGAAGATTTTTCTCAAAAAATGTGCTGGACTAGATGGTCTTACCGCTTAAGGAATTAACTTTCTTAAAAGGCATGTCAAATTTAATTTGAATTGGAATTGGACTTGTCAAAGGGGACTTACCGTCTCTAGGAAGACGCGCCAATCAGAATAAAACCGAGTAATGTCATAAGGGCATTTTGGCCATTTTGCCTCTATTGGGCCTGTTGGGCCCACGAAGTGATTGATTGATTGATTGGATTGAGTTTGGAAAACTGGTTTTGACTTGAATGTGTCTGTGTCGGTTTAAATGTTAGTCCGATCAAACTAGAGATTGCCGAGTGGGCAAAAATGGGGTGATTATAACTACTGGTGAGGTTATCTCAACCCTCACCTGGCTGTATTTTTTGCTACTATCTTGGGCCATCCTTGAGGCACCAAGGGAATTTTCTTAGGCTTTGTTTAGGCAACCCTCGGGCATAAGTTTGGCACACTTTGAGTGGTCATGGGGAGCAAAGAAGCGGACCATGACACTCTCCCCCACTTGAATTTGTCATTGTCCTCGATGACTTAGGAATTTGGTTGTTTGAAGTTGAAATTTAATATTGTCCCTCGGATTATCTCGGCACTTGATGAGTTGTCTCTCTTGCTCTTGCCTCTCGAAGATATCCGACGGAAATGGGGCGCACAGCTTGGCCACCCGTGACACAAGCTCGAACTCGAAGCCCATTCGTCTTGGATTAGCCTCCTTGGCCAGGCGCCTTAGAAGTCCATCTCCAAGTTGCCTCCTCGAACTTCTGACTTGAATTGGCCACCTTGGCCAGGCGCCATAGAAGTTTGTCTCTAGGTTACCACCACGAATGCTTGATTATTTTGGCCACCTTGGCCGGGCGCCTTAGAAGTTCATCTCTAGGTCGCCTTCTCGAATGCTGTATTGATTTGCCCACACCTTGGTCGGGCACCTGAGAAGTTCGTCTCTAGGCCGCCACTTTGAATGCTAGGTCAATTTGGCCACACTTTTGGCTAGGTACCTTAGAACTCCTGTCTCTAAGTCACCTCCTTAAATGCATCCCCGCACTTGAACTTCGTGCCCCTTATGGACATTGCTTGCCCTCTTAGCTTAGTCTTGAAAGTCCATCTTCAAGACTCTTGAAAGGAATTGGAACATTGCCTCCTCCTTGTCCCTTCATGGGTTAAGTGTTGGTTGCTCTTTTGGCTTGGCCTTGAAAGTCCGTCTCTAAGACCCCTTTGACACTTGCTTGAAATCTCCACCCCTCCTAGGTGGGAGTAGTTGATAGGCACGTTGAGAATTCATTGTTCCGACCATTATCCTTTCGGCTCTTCACGTTTGCCCTCCAACTATCTCATGATTGAAAACAAGCTTCCAACCTTGTTGGTGGACATGGCATGAACAATGTGCAACTTGTGTTGTCTGTCGCACAAGAAGTGGAATGGCAACATGGCAATCACTAATCCAAGGCAATTATGGTCTTCCTCTTAAAGTCCAACCCAAGGATAGCTGCAATTAGTCCATGGGCACCGCCACTTATGCTCCCTCGTGAGCAATCTTTGATGTTGGGATTGACTTGAACACGCCACCAATATTTCCATGTTGAACTGGCTAAAGCAAACTCTTTCAAGGCTTCTCAGTCCTGTCGATACGGGCTTGATTTGGTGTCAACGCCCTTATCACTCTAGACTTGGAGTCCAACACTACTTTGCTATGTCTAAGCTGGAACATCTCCCTTCTTGCCACTCTAGGCTTTGTGAGTTTGATGAATCTGACCCATCGACAACAAGCAAATATGCACTAGGAGTTTCCAAAGCTGTTTTGGGCACCACTACTCTAATGGCAGCAAAGTGACATCTCGCAAGATGTGGCTTGCAAGCCAATCATCCCCTTGACGGTCCTTCACCACATAATCAATCTCTAATTGCTTCAAGATATACGACCAATGACAATGCACCCTGAACTCAAACGAGGTGAAACATTAAGTCCACTCGAGCTTTACACGGTCCTTCGGTAGCTTTGAAGTCAAATCCCTTCATTAACACTCTTGCTTAAGTTGGAGTAAGGAAACACCCCACTAGGTGTGGCTCACAAGCTAACCGTTATTCTTTACGGTCCTTGTCTCTACTTCAAATATTCAACACGTGCACACCATGCGCCTGTAAACACCCTATTTTTTACCGCTCGGCAGTCTACGGTCCGTCCAGACTTGTACTCAAGTCAATATGGACGTATTCCAATCGAAATCAACTTTTTAAGTCTAATATCATCTATCCATCGATTCGTGGGCCCACCAGGCTCAAATAGAGGCAAAATGACCAAAATGCCCTTAGGGGCATTGTTCAATCCAATTCCAAATCAGGCGCGTCTTTCCGAAGACGGTAAGTCCCCTTTCCAATTCTAAATTAGGCACGTCTTTCCGAAGACGGTAAGTCCCCTTTCCAAATCCAAATTAGGTACGTTTTTTCGAAGACGGTAATTCCCTTTTCATATTCTAATAAGTGTGTCTTTCTGAATATGGTAAGTCCCCTTTCCAATTCCATCAGGCACGTCTTTCTGAAGACTGTAAGACCCCTTTCCAACCCCTTTTTCAATTCTAATTCCAATCCCTCTCTTGAGAAAGCTGATTCCAATTCCAAATCCACCTTTGGCGCCTGCTAGCCCGCCAATGCAGAAATGTCCATTTCGGCATGCCTTCTGAGAAAGTTGACTTCTCAGGCTCTAAGTCCCTTTAGCAGCTTCGCGAGATCAAGCAGTCTCGGGAATGATCGAGAATCGTCAAAGTAGCGGAAGTACTCGTAAACATTACAACCGTCAGAGTAGCAGAAATACTCACAAGCAGGTCGATATAGGGAATTGCCAACAAACCCCTGTATCACAAGACCGCCATCAGAGTGGCAGAAACACTCAAAACCCAGGCCAACACCAGTGCCTGCTAGTCCATTTCAGTGAAAAATGACCAAACTGCCTGCTAGGGCCATTTTCGACACGTTTCTCGAGAACACACCTAAGTCCTCATAATGGTAAGTCCACCCTTCCAAGATTGTCTTAAAAGCAATCCGGCATGATTAGTTGCCTTCTAGTCAGTTTTGGGCCAATTTCGAGACTTTTCGGTCAAGATGACCATTTTGCCCCTAGGCATCCGAACGTCCCGGGGACAACACCTGCTCTGGGTATCAAACCGGTAATCTCTCGAGAATTCTTCTTATAGTATTCCCAACCTTTCTTTATCTTTCCGGATCATTCCGAGTCAGTTCCGATAAACCCGGTGCAAAATAACTGTTTTGCCCCTAGTGGGCTGATCGCCTTTTTTGATCACACCGACTCTTGGTTTTAAGCCAGTAGCCTTTAAGAACATTCTAAATAATGTTTCTAAATCTCAAGTCTTCTTCTAGGACATTCTGAGTCCGTCCCGGCAGCTTTTCGACCTAATTGACCGTTTTGCCCCTAACAGCTCGGTCAATCCGTCTGACAAATTTTGTCACCCTTTTTCAAGTCTACTACCTCCGAGACACTATTTTAAGTGTTCCTGTTCTTTTCCAGCCTTTTGGACCATTTCTGGTCCTTTAAGTCCTTCCCGGGCTTTCCGGAGTCACTCCTAGTGAAGCTAGGCTAAAAATTGCATGGTAGTCACTAGTACAGGTGCCCAAATCTTCTCAAGGTACGTTGCTTGCTGACTTAATGAACTTTCCTAAGTTGCTGGTGCCACTAGTAGTAGCGCCAAGCCAAAAAATGGAGTGGCGCCAAGAGGAAATTTACCCTGGCACCACTGCAACAGGCGCCAGGTCAGTTCTTTGTTTATAAATACAGAGTCTCCTCCAACGTGAAAGAGGTCTGTTAACTCAGTCTAAAGACCCTATTATTCGACATACAGAGCTCGTAGCCTCTCTAAACCTTAGTGTCCTTAGGTTTTTCCAAACCCTAGCCTCTATACACAAACCTTAGTCTCATATACACTCACATACACTTCTATATACTCATACACTAGCCTCCAAAACCTCTTTTGAAGACTTGAAGTGCTGCAATCTGAAGTTTTGAAGATTGAAGTGAAGACCGAAGCAAGACAAGCAAAGCAAAATATAGAAGACACAAGGTAGGGTTTCTCTTTAAGTTTACGCATCTTCCCCCTCTCTTTTCTTTCCTAACCCATTTGGGTTTTCTTCTATTTTAATCCCCCATCTTCTTCCCCCCCTTCTTGCATGCTTGAAACAAGGGAATTCCCGGTCCATGTGTAAGATTAGGCTATTAGAGAGTCACCATGTTAGGGGCTTTCTTTTAGTCTAAACGGATACCACGTGGGTTCGGCCCCCTTGATTATGTGGTGAAGCCTTTAACCTTGTATGTTCATGACCCCAATTTGCATTCTGCATATCATAATTTTGCATTCTTCTCAAATTCATTTTCAAACTCTTTTTTCAAAACTTGCATTAACATCATTTTCAAACTTGCATTAAAACCTTCTTTTTCAAAACTTGTTTTCAAAGTCACAATCTTAAGGTGATTCTAGCCTTTCCATGGCTAGGGTTACTTTAGGAAAGTATTACATTTAAGGTGACCAATATGGTCCATACTTTCAAAACATTGTTTTCAAACCACTATCTTAAAGTGGTTTTAACCTTCTTATGGTTAGAATCGCTTGAGGAAAGTGAGGTATTTTATATATACTTTCTAAAAACTCTCTTTTCAAATCTCGTCTTCTAAAAACCTCTCTTTCAACCTACTTTCTAAAAATTCTCTTCGACCTCCTTTTCAAAATTTCTTTCCAAAGTTGTTTTTCTAAAACTTCCCTCCAGAAAACTCACTTTTTTAAAAACTCCTTTCCAAAACACTCTCCTTAAAATTCATTTTCTAAAACATTCCCTAGGTTTCCTTCTTAGAAAACTCTCTTTCTAAATCTCTATCCTAAAAAATCTTTCTAACGATCTTCTTCCAAAAATCCCCTTTCCAAAAACTCTCTCAAAATGTTACTTTCCAAAAACCCACTTTCCAATATCTCCTTCCTTAGAGTCCAAGTCAAAGCCTAAAACCCACAATTAGGAAAGCCTAATTTTCCTTCCCAAAAGTATGATTTTCAATCCCTTATTTTGGCCTCAAAACCTAGGTTTCCAAAATTTTTTGTTTTCTATATCAAAATTATATTTTCAAAATCTCTTTTCTACGTCAAAACTATAGTCTTCCCAAAACTAGGATTTTTAAAAACTCCGTCTTTCCAAATTCATGTCGAATCCAATCTCCCCTTTAGGAAGCCAAATCCAATCTTCCATTTAGGAAACTAGATCCTATCCTCCATTTTTGGAAACAAAATCAAACCTTTTCTTTTAGAAGCAAAATCCAATCCCTTGTTTTAGGAAATAGGAATCTCAATCCTTCCTAGTCTAAACCTTTCCTAATTCAAATCCTTACTAATCTCCTACTTTCCTAAACCATAAGTTTTCAAAACTTAAACTTTTAAATCTTTCCTCAAACTTTAAGTTTCCAAATCTTCCCTAATTCCACCATTTCCTAATTCCACACCCTTCCAAATTTCAAAACTTTCTAAATCCAAAACTTTCTTAAGTTAAAACTTTCTAAACCCAAATCTTCCTAAATTCTAAACTTTCCTAAACTTCAAATCTTTCCAAATCTAAAGCTTTCTAAACTCAAAACTTTCTTACTTTCAAAACTTCCCTATTTCAAAACTCTCCTATTTCAAAAACATTCATTTTTCCTAAAAACAAAACCTTTCTTATTTTCAAAACTTTCCTAAATCAAAACTTTCCTAATTTTGAAACTTTCCTAAAATGAAACTTTTCTAATTCGAACCTTTCCTAAATCCAATCTTTCCCAATCTTCCAAGTCCAACATTCGAGTCGAGTCTTTCTTAATCTCAAGTCCTTTCTAAGTCCTATCTTCCTAGGTCTAGGGTCTCTATTCTTCCATTTCAAATTCCAATATTCTATTCTAAATTCAAATCAAATCCAAATTCCAATTCAATTTCTTTTTCCAATCAAACCTTCTATTTTCTATCGAACTCTTGTTCGAACTACAACTGACTTGATTCCTCCAAAAGGATACGTAGGCAACCCTCATGGGTGCGATCACAACCTTTTTTAATCTCCAATTTCACAACCTTTTTCAAATCTCCAATTCCATAATCTACTTTTATAATTCCAAGTTTCTATTTCCAAATCTCTATTTCCAATTTCCAAAACTTTCCAATTTCAATTCTACCTTTTCAAGTCTCTTTCTAAAAATAAATCAATTTATTTTCAAATCTATTTTCTCACTCTCTTTTCTTGTACTTGCACATCATGCATCATGCTAGTTTCTTTCTAAAAATTCTTTTCTAACGTAAATAAGATTGAACATTTGTTAGTTGAAGACTCTCATAGGCGAATTTAGGATAAATAGACATGTCGGTATCGTAAAGGGGGGGTAGGGTGATGGCTTAGTGCGTCTTCCCTATACGTAACCAACCTCCGAACCTAGGATCACTAATTTCGAAAGACCAAAATGGAGTTTATTTTCAAAAAGGGCTTAATTATTTCTAAAGGTTTCCAAACAACCTGTTTTCCTAAAAACCCTCTCTTGAGGAAGTATTTTTTTTAAAAATCATTTTCAAAAATCCCAAGTGTGGTTCTCGGATTGTGCTTAGTTTTTAGGTGACCTAACTCACCTTAATCAAGTTAGATGGCGACTCCAAATTGTTTTTTAAAAGCCCTTTATTCAAATTTATTTTTAATTCAAATCTAGTCGCACTCATTCTTCAAGGTGGGTGAGTTCTAACGAGAGAATACAGTGTTTTTCCAGCTTGTGTGTGTTTTCCTCGAGTGCAAAAAATCTGTGCACGACAGTGCCCGAACTTAAACGAGGTGAAATATTAAGTCCACTCGAGCTTTGCATGGTCCTTCGGTAGCTTTGAAGTCAAATCCTTTCATTGGCACTCTTATCTAAGTTGGAGTAAGGAAACACCCCACTAGGTGTGGCTCACAAGCTAACTATTACTTTTTATGGCCTTTATCTCCGCTTTAAATATTCAACACGTGCACACCATGCGCCCCGAACTTAAACGAGGTGAAACATTAAGTCCACTCGAGCTTTGCATGGTCCTTCGATAGTTTTAAAGTCAAATCCCTTCATTGGCACTCTTGCCTAAGTTGGAGTAAGAAAACACCCCACTAGGTGTGGCTCACTAGCTAACTGTTACTCTTTACAACCCTTGTCTCTGCTTTAAATATTCAACACGTGCACACCATGCGCTCTGTTGCATGAATGACTAAAAATGGGACCCCTGTGCTTGCCCACTCTTGATGAAAGTCCTTCCCGTGCCCTTCTAATTGTTGTTCCATCTTTCTTCCTTGAAAGATAACCCATTGGCTCCCCCACTCTTGGGCTTATCGGCACTTGTGGCTCCCCCACTCTTGGGTTTGCCGTGCACTTGAGATGATTCTTGATGTGGCTCCCTTACTTTTGGATTTTTCGTATACTTGAGACTTACTATTTCCCACACCGTTGCTAATTCACCCTTCCCAGACTACTGTGGCTCAAAGACATAGCCTTCAAGGCATTCCATTGCATTTTTGGGCACCCACGCCCTAGTTGCACGCTCTTTTAGGAAATAGAACAACTTTTTCCTTATAAACACGTCTCCTGTGTCAAGCATTGGGCAAAGAACTTGTTTAGCAATATCACCTTTTGGGCACCGATGTGCACTAAGCTTCATTAGGCCCACGGGCCTCTTTACTTGTTTTGGGAAAGAATAACCACTTGAGTTTCACTTGAATTCCTCCCATCTTGGCATTGCTGCATAGGCCCAACCATTGCTCCATGTGCGTCATCCTCCACCTCTGTGGCTCTTTTGGACATGCACATAGTAGCTTTGGATGCCTTCTCATCCTCTTTGGCATCCCTTGTACCTCTATCGACATGTTGGCACAAGACTTAGCACTTATATGCGGCATGTCTCCCACCGATGCTTTGTTCTCGCTTTACTCCATTAGCGCACGTAGGCACATGGCTTGACACTTGCACTTCTTCAACTTGTGCTTGGCCCACCCTTGCTCCATTGCCCCTTTTGCCACTTGTTTTTTAGGGGTGTGTCAGGGCGATGATACAACCGTTGGAGCCTCCCGAGTCTTGCCCTTCCTCTTGGGCTTGCCCACCACACTTCTTGATGAGGCATCATCTTGTCTAGGCTCATATACTCTTACCCGATTCCATATGGCCACCGCCGAATTACAACTATCGAACCCACTGGCATGCACTCTTCGTGCTTGAGTCACCATCCTTTACTCTTTCATTGCTTCTTTTCGTTTTTGCAACTAGACGGCACCAACTACATTCCCATGGTCCGTTGTGGGGCACAGGGACGGCCACTACCTCGTTGTAGCTTCCACCAACCATGCTCTGATATCAACTGTTACGGGCCAATATTCTGTGAGTTAGGCAATCACAAATAAGGCTCGTGCAACGTTTACCAAGTTCGTCTGACAAGCCATCCAAATTCGGATCATCTCATTTAGAAGTTAGAATCGAGCATTAATGGCCAACTGCCAAGTAACCTCTCTCGAGAATGGGTGAAAATAATAAAACATATTTTATTGATAAAAGCATCATTACATAGCTCACTATATGTACAAGACATGCCTCAAAGCCATTTTAAAACTAATACAAAGAAACGTGACACCCTCTCGATGAGTCATAATAGGTCTACAAAAATATTTACAAGAAATTTGATAAAACCCTTTTACATACATCTATATATGACCCTAAACTAATTTTTTAGCCTTTCGAAAAAATTATAACACCTCTCCTCGATAGAGTTAGGACACGACCAACTTGGATGCATTTTTGGCTACTATCTTGGGCCATTCTTGAGGCACCAAGGGGTTGTTTTGGGCTTTATTTGGATGACTTTTGGGCACAAGTTTGACACACTTTGAGTGATCATGGGGCGCGAAAAAGCCGACCATGACACTAAGCAAAGCAAGTTTGCAAAAGATTATTGAACTGGATCACCAAACTTAACACAAAGTATCCAGGAGTTGGGAAAATCAAAACCCACTTCATTGATTACTAGACCACTATTACAAACACAGAAAACAGAAAATTAAACTCTGATACACGGTTGAAGCACTGGATTGATACAAGATCTCCGAAACATGCAAGACCCTCAATTCGCATTCCCATTTTCCTTGGTTCCATTCTCTTTCGCTGCAACTTCTCTCTCAAGTGGCGCCTTCTGGTCTGCTTCATCAGCCTTCAACGACCTTAAGTTGTCCTCCTCCACTTTCTTCTCCAGAACTTCGATCAAGATCAGCAAGCTAGCTTCTGCAGTGCCGTCAACGGCAGTCTTGGTAATCAAATTCTCTGCCACATCCGCCGGACTAATGTCGGTCTCCTCCAATAATCCTCGAATTTTGGGGAACAATTCATGCTTGTCAATACCCAAGTAATTCTTTGCCAAAACCTTAAAAGCCTCAAAGCCGCAGTATGACATCTCAATGTGCTTGTCCATTCGTCCCCTCCGAATCAGGGCGGAATCAAGGTTCTCGACGTGGTTTGTCGTGAATACCATCAACCTTCCGCCCTCGTTTGCCGAGAAGAGACCATCAACGCAATTCAGAAGACCCGAGAGTGTCACCTTCTCTATTATCTTGTTGTCGTCGCTCTGCTTCTTCTCCCTCTGACCAGTAATTTTGCTCGAGCAATCTATGTCTTCAATCACGAGAATAGAATTGCAGGGTATTCTATTCAACAGCCTCTTCAGCGCAGAATTGCTTAAAACCGCAGTCAACTCGAGGTCATAAACGTCATAGCTCAAAAGATTCGCCATCGCTGCAATCATTGTAGACTTACCGGTGCCGGGAGGGCCGTAAATGAGATATCCTCGCTTCCAAGGCTTTCCGATCCTCCTATAGTAATCTCTCGCATTAGAAAATGTTATTAAGTCTTCAATGATGTCCTGCTTCTTCTTCTGATCCATTGCGATAGTGTCGAATGTCGCCGGGTGGTCGAATTCCATTATGTAGTTCCAGTAAGCTTCTCGTTCACTCCAACAGTTGGAGTACAGTTTCAGCTGTCGATTTCTGGCCGCCGTTGCTGTCCCCTCTTCCATCACATGCTTCAAGTATTCTCCGACGACAATTTTGCGGTTCATTTTGCGGAAGGTCAGCGTATAGTACTTGTTCTTCCTTGACCCGCGGAACTCGCCGGACTCCTCTTTGGTTAAATGCCACGAAATCTTGATCCCGTTGAACTCGTCGGAAACCCCCTCGCCGTCGTCTACGCAGAGGACCGGAGTTTTGATGTCTTTGATTGCATTGGCTCGGAGCCGCGGGGCTTGAGTCGAGCAATTGGCGCTGAGGTAGGTCTCGATGGCGGCGTAGGCTTCGTAGTTTTTGGGTCCTCCGTCGGAGGTATCTTTATGGAACTTGATTTGGACATAAGGGTCCATTGAACTCACCAGTTTGCGAATGCATCTTTCAAGATAGCCCCTAAAGTGACTGAACAGGAATTGTTGAAACATGGACAGAACCACCATTGAGGCGGCGATTGCCATGGCGAAGCCTATTTGGTTCATGCCTCCTTGAGCCCCCTGCTGTCCCATGAGCGCCTGCGTCATAATGTTCACCATCTTCGAATCTCTTCAGTAAAATTTTCCCTTTGTTATGCCCTTTGGCTATACTCTGTTTAGTTGGGGTCTCTTATAATATGATTACAGAGGTAGAAGACGTTACACGCTTTCTCTCTCTCTCATGGAGAAAAGGGTGCTTGAGTGTTTTTTCTCTGGTCATTTGACATCTTGCATTTTCTGGGTGTCTCGTTCTTTCCCCAAGCACTCCTCGTCGGCAATACCACGGAAAGTGGAAACCACTTCATGTAAGAATTGACTAGTGGCGGTGGGGTTGTCTTTCGTGGCCCCAAAGTCGCTAAAGCAACGCTGTTTGATTTTGGGCTTCTTATTTTACTGGGCTTGCAGTATCTTGATGTCATGGCATTGATGTCATGGATCATTAACGGCTTAACGCCACGTCTTTGATTGCTTTGGTGGGCAGAAAATGCCAATGGCAGAGGAATTTCAAAATGTCGGCATGGCGCTGCGAAACTTTATTTTTAAGCTTTGATCGAGCTGCGGACTCTAATCGAAACAAGTGTTAGAAATCATGAATCTCACATTTTTCATTACTTTGTGTAGCCAACGAAGTGTATTAGTAAGAAATCGAGAGACTTTGGCGTGGGGCATGTCTGAACATGATTAGTCGGTGGCATGACAATTTCGTAATTTGTATTTTTCATATTTATTAGATATATGAATTATAACTCCTCGAGGGGGTAGGATGTTTTTCCTATCAGTTTGGAGATGACTCAGAATGCTATTATAAAGGGGGCATGGTGTTGACTCTACCACCCCCTAATGCTACCGAAAGGGACAACATTTAAATGAGTCCCCCAGGGAGTGGGGGAAACTTGGGGGCCGACTGTGGCACGTGGCTGCGGTCCTCATGCTAGTCAAGGGGCTACATGGGCGGCATTGTGTCCGGTAGGACAAATGTTTGACATTAGCTTCGAGAATGGGATTGTGACATTCGCACCCGCTATGCCATAATTATATAGTGGTGAGGCTTATGTCTATGACGGATGGGGCCTTGGTATGCACACTTGCATGCCGTATACCTCGTGTGCACTTGCGCATTAGGTTCAAGCTTGTGCACACGGCCGCTTGGTTTGGCTAGCATTGATGTCGCTCTTGGCACTATATTGTGGGCTTTCAGTTGCTATTCGGTGGTGCCTTTCCTTGTGAGCTACCTTGACGTAGGGCGCTAAGAGCTTCATGGATGGACGTGTTGTGCCTAACGGGTGATGCTTGACTAACGCGCATGTCTTGTTGCACATGGCTATCTTACTTGTGTTTCAAGAGGGACTAACGCTAAGCACATTGTTTGTCGTGTGTGCGCGCATTTAAATATGGCATTGTTATCGCCTATAGCTTGGTTTAGCCGAATGGCTTGAGCATTAGAGATCCGAGCTTAAAGAGTTATGCGGGGCATTACGGATAGATCTTGGACAAGCGCATAATCTTATGCATTGGTGTTTGAGTTTGGCGAGACTATTACTTGGTGCATAGTCACCTCACGGGTGTATCCCGCTGCATATGATCATAGTGAGTTGCATTACTGTTACCGTGTGGTGCCCGACTTGCTAGCCCGTGACACATTGGAAAGCCTCATGCGACCGCGAAAAACATATCATGATGATTAGGAGTAGACATTGAGCGGGCTGGACTCAGCCTGCGGGTTTACACGAAATATTTTTCGTCTGGTTCAAAATCAAATCGCAAGTCTATTCAATTAAAAAAATTACATTTCGAAGTTTGCCCATTAAACAAAAAATTTGTTTAATGTGAAATTTTTTTTCTATAAATAACATTGAATAACATAAAATTTAATTACATATATATAATATTAAAATATAAAAAATATATTATTTTATATATATTTCAGGTCATACTTTAAAGATAATTCTTGATGATGCAGCAATCTCGTGGTGTCTTGTCCCCAAGCCTTTGATGAATTCTCTTCCGTTGGTTGGTGATCTCCTGTTCTAAGCACACCGGTGTGGTGCCTGCCAAAGACCCTCCGATATTCAAATTAGATTCAAGAGAATAATGTTACTCAAAAATGTAGTTTGCTACGATTTTTCTCTCAGGTGCGTACCTGGCGAAGAAGGCTTTTATTTTTCTTTGTATGCATGCATGGGGGTGGTTGGTGACTTTTCCATATGGCGGTGTTCTATTGGATGGTCAGACTTATGTTAGAGCACTTGAGAGAGTCGTTTCCCCACTCCATCATAGCGTGTGTCATAACTGCGTCAGGAGTAGGATGATTGTCTCTCGCACACTCCACGCCCTCGCTTTGAGTGTATGCTATAATGTCCGGTGTCAGTTATGGGCCCCCACCAATATGATGGAAAGGACAAATAGAGCGGGGAGCACACCCGAAGGTCTAGTCTGTTCGGAAGCCGAGAGCCAAGGTGGGGCTCTAATCGAGACCCGACCAGACGTTTGGTGGGTCTCTAGTCTAGTCGGAAAAACGTCATTACTAATTCTTTAACCTGTTCATTAAACTAATTGAACTTAAAAAAAATTCTCTAATCTTATAATTTATGAACAAATTTGGGCAAAGCTGTTGAACTCATGGGCCATGACCACTGATGAAGTTGTTTCGAGACAGGTCATATCCGTCATACCAATTTAGTAGATGACTTTAAGGTCTCAAAATAGTTACAAAAAGAGAAGCCAAAATTCATAAAAAAAAATGTCGGAATCATAGTTGCACGGAAACTCAACTTAGGGGCAGAAATGCATTTCTTCGGAAACGTGTTTTCAGGATGGTTACGAAACTCATTTAAAAACTTTGGAAAAACTTTTTCGGAAACGCAGGGGAAATGTTTTGGAAACTTTTAGAAAACGTTTGTGAAACTGTTAAGAAACTATTGAGATACTTAAGGGAAACTCTTGGGAAACTTAGAAAACGTTTTGAAAACTTAAAATATTAATTTTTATACATTTTTTTCTTTAAGTTCTCACTAAGTATACATGAAATTATTTATATAGGTTTTCACTAAGTTTTTCAAAGGTTTATACTAAATTTTCTAAAGGTCTCTACTAAGTTTCTCAAAAGTTTTTATTAAGTTTTCTAAAGATTCCCGCTAAATTTTTTAAAAATCTTCTTCGAATTTTAAAAAAGTTTCTTATTAAGTTTTTCAATCATTTCTCGCTTTCCGTTTCTCTCTATATTTTTTAGTCGCGTTTTCTATTTTTATTTTTTCTAACATTTCTTACTTTTACTTTTTATTCCGATAACTATGGTCAGAATAGAAAAAAAATACTAATGGAAGGAGATGCCCTTCAGATAAAGGTATTACTTGACGACAAAGAAAACATTGTGGTAAAGCAAAAAGTCTTTGCAGCCGACGCACGAAGACAAATTCATCGCCTAAAGTCGCGGCCTGGACTAAAAGTAGAGATTCTTAACATAATTGAGGTTGTGTTTAGTGGAGTCTTTGAAAACAGCCTTTTATTCTTATAGAAAATAGAAAACTGCTTGGTTTGGTTTCAGAATTTTCATATGAAAACAATTTCAAAAATGAATCTTTTATTGCTTCCTAAAATTAGAGTATTTTAAAAAAAAAATTCCAAAAATATTTTTTGAAACTAGTTTACTTTAAACGATTTGAGCTAGTAGAACAGTTCAATGGTCAAGCACTTAGTTTCCTAACTCACAACAAGGAGTTCGGGTCCAATTCCAACGTCGGCTTCACTCAGGCCAAAAACAAAGAACACGGCGATTTTCAAAGACAAAAACCAAAAAAAGGAATCGACACCCAACCAAACTCATTGAAATTGTTTTTGAAAAATTGAATTAAAAAAATAAATTTTAAGAAAATACTAGAATATCATTCTATGCTCTCTTTGTTAAAAACTTTGCCGAATATGTAAATTTGTGCTTAGATGGGGCAAAGAAGAACACTTACAAGGTCTATGTATTTAAAAGATTTATAAAGTTGTACATAATGGAGGAACGAATTTAGCCTATAGTGTCTTCGTTTATATGTGTGGTTATGGTTTCGACTCAACCTCCTTATCTCCCTCCCAATGTATAGAAAAAAGGTTATACTTTATGACTGTATTTGTCTCGAAGAATAAAGTCGTGAAATTGAATTAATAATCTTGTGTTTAGCTTTACCCCGCTTTGGATTGAGCAAAAGGGAAATGTGATAAAATCAATTATTTGCTAAGAGTATATTCGATGAATAAAATGAATTAAAAACCTCCACTACTCTTTTTTTTTTTAAGGGATATAATCTACACAAAAAGTTTATTCTTCTCAATACTAGTACTCTTTTTCTGCAATTAGGGGTAAATTGTTTTTTTTTTTTACGAGCCAATTCTAATACAACCCGTTAAATTAGGCCATACATTTGTGTATGCTTCAGAAACATTTAGTGTCTAATACGATTAGGGGTAAATTTTGAAATTTTAATGAATCAGTGAATCAATTAATTAATTACAAAAAATGCCACGTCATATTAAATATTAGATTATTGATCAGTGAGATTGCATGGATCAGTTTGTGTCACATAAAGCGTGTAATGAATGAGGGATGAACGCATAAAGCAGGGCCCGAGAATGGGCTGGTCTTTTAGGGACTAATTGACTTCATTTTTGTGCCCAAAAATTGGGTAAAAAGAAGGATCAGTGCTCTACTTAGTGTTCAAACAAACGGTACAAATTAAAACAAAAAAAGAAAACAAAATAAAGGGGTCGGTGTTTCAAAACCTAAACGAGTTGGATAGGCCACATAGATTTGCCGATGCTATTTTTGTAATTAAGGATTATTATACTAAAAATTTTTATTTTTAAATGAAAAGCTCTCATTCACCCATATTATTTTATACATAAATTATGTCTGAATTTTTTTTATTGTATGGCATATAGTATCATTTTCTTTCTCATGGTCACACTAGTTTTACTTGAATCATATTCTCCAACCGTAGAATATCTAAACTCCCAGAGACTGGCATGTAACCCTCTCCGGTGGCTCGGGTTAAGCATGGATCATCAGCCAGAGATCCAAGCCTCAGTTTGGCCAATTTTAGAATTTAGCATGATGGCTAAATTTAGAATTGACCCAAGCTATGAAGTAATAACGATGAAGCTTACATTGAGGCAGTGTGAAGCCAATTTCATGGGTTTGGGCTCAGCCTAATTATTCCATTCAACCCAATTCAACATATCATTTTGCATTGTACCACCATTAAGCCAATCTTTCTATTACTTGAGCATATTGTATTTGTAACTCTCAAATCTTGAGACCTATCCATGGGCCGTAGCTGGCATAATTTAGTATAAAGTTGTTGGTGTGCTATCGCAAGCACCCAAAAATAAAATTGATACCCGAAAAATAAATATGTAATAGTGCAAGTAAGAATCGTTCCCACGAAGAGTGTTTAGCCTAATTTTATGCTATGTGAACAAGGATTGAGAGGATTTGGATTTAATGAAAACTATTTTAATAATCACAATTCAGATTAAAGTATTGAAATCAATCAGAAGAACAAACCTTGGTCTAAGTCAATATCCACCATCGGAATTTACGATTGATCATTGATGCAAGCATATTAATTCACACATTGAATATTCACCATCGGAATTATTTTTCTATCTCTCCTTAGTCGTAGTTAATCAGAAACAAGCGATCTGATTAACCCTAACTATTAAATAACCGAGGATAAGCACACAAGGTTTAATCTATTAGCAACCTTAAAAATTAGAGAGATCAATGAAACTAAACAACACAAGCACACGCGGTTGCATTTAATTTAGTCGAATGCCCCTTCTAAGATATAATAATTCCCAACGCAGTAAATCATTAAATCTCAGTTGCCTCACAAATCAGAGGAATTAAACAATTACGGATTTGATATCTAACTCAGCAGTAGATTGCAATGATTAATAAACTAGTAGGCCTCCTAGCGATTAAACAAGATAATCATGAAAATAGGCATAGAACGCATTTGATACTCAAAGCATAAATCGAATAATAAAAACAAATTAGATCTCACAGTTTATTATTAATTCTGAGGTTTCTGTCCATTTTGACCAAGATTCAGAGTTTAGCCACGCAGAGCCATGAAAAATAGCTCAAAGAATAACCTAAAATAATCTGAAAAATGACCAACCCTAGAAACAAAACAGTCACAGCTTTTATAGACTTTTGAAAATCTGCAGCTACGTTAAACCGTTGAAACGCCCTTGATACCATTCAAACGCATCAGACTACTATTCGAATGGTACGTCGAATGCACTTTGAACGGTAAAACCTGCCCCCTGAATCTTTCTAACGCTCTTCGAACCTGAACTTGACGTGTATCCGTTTGACGTAGCGTTCGAATGCATGCTTAGCCGTTCGAACGCCCCTGGGGACCGTTTGAACGCTCCTTCGAACGTTGCATGTATTTTTGCTCGAATTCATCCCTTTTAAGCTAGGATCCTTTTTCTGGGCATTCCATAGCATCCTAAGTCAAAATATAATAATAGTGAGCATCTTTAGGTACCAAATAAGTATAAAAGATTAAACATTACGGGATAAAAATATGATATTTGCATTCTCATCAGTTGGTGCAATGATTTTAAGCAAGCACAAGAAAATCCCATTTAGTCCTCCAGAAAATTACCATAGAAATCGTACAAAGTGCTGGAAACCCCTTGAAAGTCTCACAAATTATGCTTTAGCATTCTGTAATTATATAATAGCAACCATTAAACATAGGCAAAAAAATAATAAAAACCAAAAACAAAAGCTTGAACTCAACTGAAATGCTAACTATATCTTTCATCCTAATCAATCAGAACTCAAGTTCTCTCTCCAAAGCAACTTTTGTAAGATTGATTGCATAAATCTATCAATTATAAACTTTAGATTTTAAGACCTAAAATTATCATGATTTTCATGTATCAATAATGCAAAAATACATAAGTATGGAAAACATGCCTGTAGCTATGATTGCAAACCTTAAAGCAATTGATATGAGTGGAGAATCCTTTGAACTAGCCAGAAATACGGTTTCTCTCTCTTAACCTTTTTTTCTCTAACGTTACACAATAATGATGGGAAACTGTGTACATTTATAGGTAGAGAGGGGACTGATTTCCATTTTTAACTATAAGTCTACTTACCCATCACAGCAGGAGTAGAAAACTACTTCTCTTATTAACCAATAAAATATAAGAGATTACAACAGAATAGGATTGGAAACCTTATCATTAGTAAACACATAAATAATAGATAAATCATATGTGTCACATCAAGTGAGCCACATAAAAGTCCAACATTCTCTTACGTGGCCCATATGATTACCTTTCTTCTTGTGTTCAACAAGGTTAATAAACGCACGTAATAAATCTAATCCATCTAATCTCACTTTAATTTGGTTATCATCATAATACCATAATTAAACAAGTTACCAATGCGAGTCGTGACAATTGTACATTAAAAGCCAACATAGTCACTTCCATGTACCACAACACTAGCAAACTATTTAACATGGTCAATAAATGAGAAGTGTGTATAAAATGGTCCAACAATAATGTCTTTTGTCAAAGATTACTCTTGTTATCGTTCATACATGTACATTCATGTTGGAAAACAAGAATCATCATAAATACATGTAAATGAGCTCTCAAAGTTTCAAAAAACAAACATTATGCAAAATCCATAAGCTTAAATGAACATTATGGGCTACAATAAAGACTCATTATGTTAACATGTTACTTAAATATCTTTTGTAGCAACTCTTTCATTAATGAATTTGCAATAATAATTTTTTATACTTAAATGTTCTGTAGACACTTAATGTTTTTGAACTTTCTCTTTAATGACAAAGTCATTAAAGATAGCTACGGAGTCATCACAATAAATTCTTAGAGGCTTGACAATAAAATCAATAATTCCAAGTCCTAAGATAAATTCCGCAACCACAATCCACGAACCATGGCCTCAAAGCATGCCACAATTCAACTTTTATAATGAATTAAGTTATGACAGTTTGTCTCACACTTTTCTATACTATTGTTTCTCCAAATAATAGGAACTAATAATTAAAAGTGGACTTTCTACTATCAACATATACAACAAAATCCAAAACTTAATGGTCAATCATGTCAAGATGATCATACCTCTTAAACATGAGCATGTATTATTTCATTCATTGCAAATACCTCATCACTTCATTTGCAATTTTCAATAATCCATTCCAACTACAAAACTGATGTTTGGCATAATGCAAGTATGTGCATACATTAGACTTCTCTTGATAGAAGGATAACAAATATATTATATTTGTTTGTATTTCCATTCGTTCTTCGGCATTACATAAAGCTGAACTTATCCTCTTTCTTACTTGGAACAACACAATTGAATAGTTCTCCATATTGAATTTCTCTAGAACTCTATCTATAAGTGTTTTTGAGACAATCATAACAATTCACATAATCAGTTCTAGAATAATTCAATTCTTGTCACGAAGTGGTTTCGATCAAATTTTCTTTCAAAGTTCTCATAGAGAAATTTTGTAATTTCATACAATAAATAAAAAAAATATTATTTGGAAACACATAATATGATCAACATAAAGAATAAAAAATATAAACTTACTCCCATTAATCTTTAGTGATAAAAACACAGATATTACTATCATCAAACTTAAGATATCAACATAGGAAAGCTTGTTAAAATACATACTCATTATGGAATGGCTGATCATTTATTTGTTATTTGACATTACCCAATTGTTCAACAACTATAAGAACAACTTCTTTTCATATCTTAACTTCTTAAATAACCATATTTCATGATTTGTCACTCCCACTGATTTCACAATTCTTAAGAAATTTGACATTACTGGTTAAAGGCTTTCTACAATAATATGTATAATGAGGAATTACTTAACATACTCCTAATCATGTCCTTTAAAATACTACTATAATGCCTTTCAATCAAGTTAGATATGGATTATCATAAAATTCACAAAAGTTCAATGGATAACTTCAATGAGTCATACACTTCTTGTGGCTACATTTTTCTTTAATATAATCCATATAAAACACTTAAATTAGCAAATGTAGATTTAGAAAAAATCTCATCATTCATTAATCTTTTCAAACTTTCTCTAAACATATAACTCAGCTGTTTGTGTCATAAGATGGAAGAACTTCCATTAAGCAAGCTACATTTAGTTATAACATTACGTGGTAGAAATTTTAACAAATAGTTCATCAAAGTTTAATTTATAAAAAACATAATACAAAATGCCAAAATCAATAAAAGATGTATTCTTAAATAACATGAAACTTTTATACCAAACTTAAAAGATAGGAACCCTCATTATCAAGTTTAGACAAGAATGTTACAAGAAACATAATAATATAAAGTGTTTGAAACAAATTTTAATGATGATCTTATTACTTTAGCCTTGCCTTTTCTTGAACAAACATATTGACTAATTTATCCACATTCCACTTGTCCATAATAGTATGATAGTGAATATGGAAAAACCCATCATGAGGAGGTAAAGAATTCAAGATAAGTTGCACGATAAATAAATCATTCACATTTTTCCCTAAAATCTTCAACTTAATAGCTAGATTTTTCATCTTACGGACATGTTCATGCATCCCATGTGTACTATCAAATTTAATGATGATAATATCATTAGTGTCCCCGCAAGAACTAGTTTGTTGTTGGGAAACGTTAAATGAGAACTGAAAACAGTAAGATAAATACTGATTATATTAGTGCTTTGAGTTATCAACAAGATTAAAGATGAGTTAGAATAATTACATATTCTAATAAGCATACCGTGATTCTCCTTTGGGCAGAAATCACGACATACCCATTGTTTTACTATTCTAGTGATACCATTTCACCTAATAGGACTAATCAGTGATTTATCCATAATTAGGTAGGTCGGTTACCTTTGGATATCCAGTTCCATTCCCAATTAGGTATACACCAATCATCCTATTCTAGTTTAACTGATCACTTGAAAAGTGGTGCACCTTTGTGCCAATTCCTAATATTCATGTGATCAAAAACTATGATTTGCAATGTCATTACTTTTAATAACTGGGGGATGGGTATTAAATGCCAATTATATAATTTAAAATCTATATGTCATTCTAGTTGGGCCACTTTGGCAGCTACCAAACTATATCATACTATAGACAACAAATTAAACAATGACTTTGCACAAAACATTAGATGCCAATTATACAATTTGAAATCTGTGTATCATTCTAGTTGGACCACTTTGGTGGCTACCAAACTATTTCATTATATAGATAACAAATTGAAACTATTAGATCAACAACAATATACTACCAGTAATTAATCATTAGGGTGTACAAGATCATTCATAAAGCTAACAATTAATTTCAGTTAATCAAAACCTTCAATAATTATATAAAGCAATCATAGAAAAGAAGAATAAAAAACACTACATGCCGTGCCATAAATTATAAAAGGGCAATAATTTACATCGTGGGGTCTTTAGAAGAGACCTTAGCATCTTCATAAATAATAATAAAATTATTTTTCTTTCATTAAATAAGGCGGATACTATTACTCTTATCATACTGTATACATATTCATACAATAGCACAAATATATCTTGGGTCTTTCATGCACAAGCAAACTTCTTTTCACAACGGGCGAGAGCAATATGGTTTCCTCTTCTTCGGTATTTTCCCCTTTGGGATCCTCCTTGTTCTTCCCCGTAAGGTCAGATTATAGCACAACACTTGGGTTAGCAGGTTCGGGGTCTTTGGAAAAACCAGTGGATGATGACGGGGCCAAAACAGCTTCTTTTATGGCCATAGATTGGATGAACTTGAACATCTCATCGATCTTGGCTCTCTTTTCATTGACTTCCTCACGAGAAACAGAAGATGACTCGTCAGAATTGGCAGCCATTAGTGCAGCTCTTTGTCGGGTAATGATGGGGTTTCTAGGTAGATGTTGGTCTTTCTTATGAGTAATGATGACTTCCTATGGTGTAGTTTCTCTAAAAAAAAAAGAAAGAAAGAAAGAAAGAAAGGAAAACAAAGACACAAGCCATAAGTTAGCTTTTGATATTTGGAAAGGTTTATGCAATGCATGCCTTAAGAGTTTCCCTTCTTGAGAGGGAGACTAAACATGATAGATTGGGCTCATTTTTTAGAGATAGGGGGCTTGCCCCTGTATATAGATATCTTACCGTTTGAGTGGGAACATGCATTCATTCGTTCATTCATTCATTCATGAAAACTAAAGAAATACATTGACCATTGGAGTTTAAATACAATGGATTTCAAATACATTTTAATAGGTGGATAGGGAATAATTTCCTTGGACTTCCACCTATCTACTTTTACATTTGATATCCTAAATTACTCTTGAGTCTTAGGATTCGCCTTTTTGAGCTTGATGTTGAGGAGGTCGTTGAGAGACTTTGTTTGATTACCCCTTGTCTTCTTGGCAATCCAATCTCTGTGAGCATAGAGAGATTGGAGCCCATCTTATAGAATGACTTGAAACTTGAAATGCATGCAATGAGTCATTGGGGCTACATGAGAACCCTTAAGATTTTGATAGGTTTAATACAAGGGAGAGTGAACTTGGTGTCACTCTCTTTGGATTGATCATATGCATGAAAATGCAATGACTAGAGTTACTTTGGAACTTTTTTCTTGACATGGGATATTGAATGCATGAACATGGATGCATAGAGTAGAGAGAGAGAATGCACTTGTAAAATAAAACACGGATGCATGAGCAGTTAGATAGGCATTATAACAGCAGGAATACAAGCATTATAACAACATGAATAGACAAGTTTAAAGGGAAGTAAAGTAGTAGCCATTTCCTCTATGGTTTTGAAAACGACGTGTGTGTCTTAAATTCGGCGGAGGTTCGGCTATGCATGGTGTCTATATAAGCATGAGGTTGAGGGTTTACTAATGCTTCCTAAAAAAGCTCAGTTTTCAAATCTTCAAACCTAGGCCCACTTCCCGAGGTGGTGCTATTATCGGTTGGTGATCTGAGAGGGGGAACCATTAAAAGGCCATAGAAGATAGTTTTGATTTTATTTGAATTAGGAAATATTTGATTTCTATTTCCTAAAGTAGAAAATTAGATTTTATCTCCAAAAAGAAAAGATTTGGTTTGGTTTCTAAAATTGACAGATTTGATCTAATTTCTTAAATGGGTAGATTTAACCTAGTTTCCCAATTTGAAAAATTGGATTTGACATGGAATTAGAAAGGTTGAATTTTAAAAATCTAGAATTTGGAAATCTATGATTTTGGTACAAAGAGATTTTGGAAGTCTAGGATTTGATATAGAAGATAGTTTTGAAAATCTATGATTTGAAGCAAAATAGGAAGTCATGTTTTTAGGAAAGAGAATTAAGGTTTCCTAGGGTTTATATTGTATTTTCCTTCATTTTTCTATACTTTCTTTGTAAACAAACACCAATCTTCTTCAATTAATGAGAAATTTGCAATTCTTCACATTCTACTTCATGGAATCAAGTAGTTAAACTCATCCTTAGATACAATTGTGAAGATATACCAAGGATCTTCAAGGTCTTTAATAGACGTATATACACTTCGATGAGTTATCTCATGATTTCTTCATATTCATCTCAATTGTGTTGTAAATCTATAAAAAAAACTTAGATTTATAATCACTTTTGTAATCTCTATGCATAATTCCTTAATTGGTATAGATATTGCACAATTGATGATTTGTTTCTATGATTCTTAACACTTGAACACAAATTTACATCGAATTGAGTATGAATTCCCGTTCTTATGGTCTAAATCTTTCGAATCAAGGATCTGCGGAGTGATTTCTTGATTTGACTAATCAAACCCTCAATTGAGACACTTGTAAAGAATTAGTAGATTAGATCAATTGTATTCAAGCTTTCCATGAATTGTTCTTAGCTTTAGTTAGAAGTGTTTTAAATACGTGGTGTAATTAGTTTAGTTTGGTAGTCAACACACTCTCACCATTAAAACAATTTTCGGTCTTATTTGTAGTTAATTTCAATTTGTTAAGCGACTTGCTAATTCGACCCAATTGGTTGGTTGTTTTGCTCTTATGTGTTACCTATATTGGGTTTGATCCTTTGGGAGAACAATACTGATACTTGCCAAAATTTTACTTTAATCGCGACACCCGTGCTCTTGCGGGAAGCTTAAGTCCATATCACTTTTGTGAGCGATTCAAGTTTTGGCGTTGTGGCTGGGGATAAAAAAACATAAGGCAAATACCAACAAGGTGCGGATTGGAGAAGCACTTGGCGAATTGCATAAATAAAAAAAAAAAAAAAGCAAGCAAAACAAAAACAAACAAAGGAGAAAAAGAAAACGAATCAGAGCAACAAAACAAAAAAAAAAAAAGAAAATTGCAAACGGGTGGGAGTTGATCACTTACCCTCGGCAGAGGAATCTTCGGCTAAGGCCATGGGTAACTTCGTTCCACCCTTTTGTGTGATAACATGATAAATTTTGATTTTTGGTTTTCTCTTTTATTTTAGGATTATTTTTGTTTGATTAGTATAAAATTTTTCATTGCATTAAGAACTCAATTGGTGGATAATAATTAGTGGATAGGCTTGTGTGCTATATGCTTATTGGTGGTATTATTATTGCCTAAGGAGATTGGAGGTTTCGATTGGTTTGAATTGAATTGAATTGCAAATTAGTGGTACATTTATGTGGAGATTGGAGGGTTCGGCAAATTGGTAGAAGGGAACTATGAATTGATTTGTTGAGGCGTGGATTGCCAATTTATTTGTACATTGCATTTATCTTCTATTGTGCATTTCATTTTGTTTGGTGGCTCATTTTCACACACCTCACCATCTCACCACATTGGCATAGGCACAATGGACTACTTTTCTGAATGGATTAAAAATGGTGATGTAGACGCCCCTCTATGTTGGTCTCCTAGAGACTATATTCAAGCTAATACAATGAGAAACCAAGAACCATTCAACATGTCTCTTAGAGAGTGTCTTTGAGCCAATGGCCAAATGATTACCCTTAGAAATAGTAATCTTTTGGCTTAAATTGTTAGTTGAATAGTTAAATTTGGTGTTAATTTAGTATTCTAACTCCTAAAACACGTTAAAACTCTTTTTGTACACTTTTTGCAGGATTTGGAGCTGAAACTAAGGCAAATGGGCAAATGTGGGGATGACCGATCGATCGCCAGATCAATCGCCCGATCGAACGGTCCACGGAACGTTCGATCGGCCGATCGATCGGTGATCCCGCGATCGATCAGTGATGCTCTGTTCAACCTTTTGCAGCAAACTTCAGAGAGGGCGTTTTTCCGATCGATCGGGCGTTCGATCGGTGACGTCGGAATCCTCTCAACAGACAACACAGAAGCAAACTTCAGAGGGGTCGGTTTTGCGATTGATCGGGCGTTCGATCGCCCTAACCGTTCGATCGGGCGATCAATTGACCGATCGATCGGTCGTACATCGATCGATCGGTGTGTACAGGCTCTGTTTTTCTGCAGAGTATAAAAGTTTTTGTTCGAGACAAAAAGTGATATAGGGTATTTTCTGCAGCAGTTTGGACGGGAAGAAGGCTCCAAAAAGTGGATTTTTGTTATCTTGTAAGGTTTTTAGTTAGATCTACTCTTAAGGCTTTGTATTTAATGTTATTTATGGCTTTTGGATCATTGTAAGTGAATGTTTGATATATATATGAAGTGAATGATTTTCTACATTTTCTAGCAACTTTCCATCATTTTCTTGGCGCTTTCTCTCATTTTCTTGGCAACCAAACACTAGTTTTTTATAGTTTAATGGTAGATTTGTCTCTTTTTATGTTAGTTAACATGGATTCTAGTAGCTAAACACTCCTTGGATGTGGTTGTGAAGATCCACCAAGGATCTTCAAAGGGTTGAAAATGGGTTGTATGGACTTCAAAATCATATCCTCAAAATTATATGGTTTCATTTGATTTAGTATGAGATTCATTAAAAAAAACATAGATTCATAACCCTTTGGTAATATTTATGCACAAATCAACATTTGGTATAGGTATTGCACATGTTTAAGGTTTGATTCTAGGGTACCAATTATATATTCTCTCTCTAGGCTCAATCAAACAAAACCCACATTTTTATAGCCGACATTTTCCGAATCAAGAATCCAAGGTGTGATTCTTGATTTGAGTTATAAAACCTCTCATTGGAAACCCTTGTTGTGAATTGGTGGATCAAAACAACCATGTCCAAGCTTTTCTCCTTAATCACATAAAACTAGCTTTAGTTGTTTTTTTTCATAGTCACTAAATTATTGTATGAAGCATATAACCATCATCATCTCAAAACCAACATATTTTCGGTCTCTTTTATGTTAAGAATTTTCATTTGCAATCCATTAAGATAAGTACCCGTGCTAGTTGAGTTTTGTTGCTATATTTGCAGAATTCCCTTGGGAGAGAACGATACCGGATCCTCCGGTTTTACTACAAGCGCAACCTCCGTGCCCTTGCGGAGTGGCTCCAGTTGAAGCACAATTGGAGGCGTGCCAAGTTTTGGCGCCGTTGCCGGGGAATTCATAGGCAAAAGCTACACCGGACGAAAGCTAAGGATTGCGGAAGAAAATTGAAAAAAAAAAAAAAAAAGAAGAGCAAGCAAAGAAAAAAAAAAAAACACACAAAAAGGGTGGATTTCATCACCACCCCCGAGGGAAGCATCTACGGGCTTCGGGCCCCGGTACACTCTCATTTCCCTTAAGGTGTTTTATTTTTAGGATTATTTTCTATTTCTTCTTTTCTCTAGTTTCTTTTGTTTGATATAGCATAATTGCATTGCATTTTTGTTAAGAAATTATCCCTCTTCGGGAGTATTTAGTGGAGTTAGGATAGTGTGTGAAAGTTTCAAATTGGTGGTACGCTTATTGTATGTGGAGATTGGAGGTACGGAGTTGAATTGAGAAAAAGCCGTTGTCCGGCCTAGAATTGAAAAAAGCCGTTGTCCGGCCTAGGGAATTGTGTATGATGTGTTGAACGACCTTATCGGTCCAACCTTATGTGTGCATTCATTCTTGCATGTCATATTTCACGCGGGACGAACATCATCGCCTTGTGAGGATTGAGAGCATTGAGAGCACAAGCACATCTTCACCAACACCTAGCTTACCTTTAGTGGTCGACCTAGGTTTCATTCCAATGGCAAATCCCAATGAACCCGGCTTACCTAACATTCAACCCTTGTATCCAAATGTCCAAATCCACCCGGAAGGTCATGAGGAGTTTGAAAGAGGGAGCCATCATGGCGACGTGGCGGCTCCCCCTATGCGGACTCTCCGGGACTACCTAAACCCACCAAGGCAAGCACCAACATCATGCATTGTTTTCCCGCCCCATCACAACACTCTAAACATTAGGTCGAGAATGATGCAAATGTTGCCTCAATTCCATGGGATG
Source organism: Euryodendron excelsum (assembly GCA_033060915.1). Taxonomy (NCBI): domain Eukaryota; kingdom Viridiplantae; phylum Streptophyta; class Magnoliopsida; order Ericales; family Pentaphylacaceae; genus Euryodendron; species Euryodendron excelsum. The sequence goes on from CM065386.1 coordinate 17,447,801, forward strand.
GATTCGAAACAACCCTACATTTTTCTTAAGGAATTTGAGGATGCTTGTTCAATTGCTATGGACAACTCATGTCCAAGGGAAGTATTTTTGTTGAAACTCTTTCCATTTTGTTTGAAGGACAAAGCTAAGCTTTGGTTCAATTCCTTGCGACCCATGTCCATCCATTCTTGGGCTACTCTCCAAGGGGAATTTTTGAGCAAATTTTTCCCCGAAAATAGAACCGAGGCCATTCGAAGGCAAATTTCACAGTTTTCTCCTTTATTGGGGGAAACTTTCTTTCAATGTTGGGAGAGGTTCAAAGACCTCTTAAATTCTTGCCCCCATCACGGTTTCGCCGATTGGCACGTCATCAACACATTTTATTCTTCTTTGACACCCCAACTCAAGCAATTTGTCGAGTCCATGTGTGCGGGGACGTTTTTTGATAAGCAACCCCATGAGGCATACGATTATTTTGATAACTTGGCAAATAAGGCTAGAGATTGGGCACTTACCGGGACCCAAAATCCCGAGGGTCGCTCAATCCAACAAGGGGTGGGAAGATATCAACTCAAGGAAGTTGATGATGTCAATGCTAGGGTGGCTACCTTAGCAAGAAAGTTAGAGGCTCTTGAGGTGAAAAAAGTTCAATCGGTAGAGAGTGAGGAGTTGAGGGAAGTATGTTGTCTTGTGTGTGAAACCTCGGACCATACCACCGCTTCATGCCCAATCATTCCGGGTGTGAAGGAGGCTTTGCACGGCCAAGTTAACGCAATTGGCCAATATTCAAGAGGAGGGGGTAACCCCTATTCAAACACATACAACCCGGGGTGGAGAGATCATCCCAACTTTGGGTGGAGGAACAATGAAGGGACTTCAAACTCCCACAACTATCAAGGAGGTATCAAAACCCTCAATCATACCAAGCACCTCCACCTCCACAAGCACTTCCACCACAACATCCACCTCCACAAGCACTTCCACCACAACATCCACCTCCACCTTACCAACAAGCACCCGTGCCCCAATTCCAAAATCAACCAAGGCCTTACCAACCCCTCCATAGGAAGCCCATAGAGGACAATGTTTACCAACTTGCCAATGACATGAGGGGGGTTAGTTCAAGGGTTGATAAACAAGAAAAAGTGCTAGACCAACACTATAGGTTACTTGAGGACATCCAAAAGCAAATGTCTACGTTGACACAAGCTTTGACCCAAAATGTTCCGGGAAGATTCCCGGCTCAACCTCAACCTAACCCGGCGGTTCGGCAAGTGCACATAACCGAGGGTAAGAGTGACCCTAGTACAAGTCATGACCAAGTGCAAGCCATAACCACACTTAGAAGTGGCAAGACCATTGATAAAACTATCCCACCTCGGGATGAGACTTCTAGGAAGAGTGTTGGTCAAGGAGAGAGAGAAAAAGAGAAAGAGAAAAAGAAAAAGAGCCGAGAGAAGGGGGGGGGGGGGGACTTAGCCAATCCCATTGAGATTTTGAGTGAAAGTGAGAGGGATAAGAGAAGGGACATAGTCAAACATGCTCCCTTCCCGCAAAGGTTGACCAAACCAAAGAATGAACTTCTAAATGCGGAAATTTATGAAGTGTTTAAACAAGTAAAGGTCAACATCCCTATCCTTGATGCAATTAAGCAAATACCTTCTTATGCTAAGTTCTTGAAGGACTTATGCACTTTTAAGCGAAGGTTGCATGTCAAGGAAACCGCCATGATGAATGAAAACCAAAGTGCGATTTTGCAATGTAAAACCGTGCCGAAATTCAAGGACCCCGGATGTCCTACTATTTCTTGTACCATTGGGAACACCAAGATCGATCGTGCCTTGTTAGACTTAGGGTCTAGTGTCAACCTTTTGCCCTTTTCAGTGTATAAGGAACTTGGCCTAGGAGAGTTGAGCCCTACTCGTGTTACCTTGCAATTGGCGGATCGTTCTATAAAGGTTCCAAGAGGTATCATCGAGGATGTTCTCATCCAAGTTGATAACTTTTGCTTCCCGGTCGATTTCATTGTCCTAGACACCCAACCTGTTGAGAGTTGCATAGCTCACAACCAAATTCCTGTGATCTTGGGACGCCCTTTCCTAGCTACTTCCAATGCCATCATACATTGTAGGAATGGGTTAGTGAAATTGTCTTTTGGCAACACCACCTTCGAGCTTAACATCTTTTCGGTTGCCAAACAAAAGGGGGAATGTGAGGATATCCGGGAGGTAGATATCATAGAGAGCATAGTTCAAGAGCACTTTGAGCGGGAGAGTTTTGAGGACCCTTTGGAGAGGGCATTAGTGAGAAGTGAACCGCATGCTTCACTTGATAGTGAGGGCATGGTGTCAAGTGAATTGTCTCATTTAGAGGGTGCGAGAGAGGAGTGTTTACATGTGGGTCAATGGACCCCTTCTTTTGAACCCCTCCACCCTAGTGCCGAGAAACCGATTCCTTCGGAGGAGAAGCCTCCCATTCCCGAGAGGAAACCCTTGCCTTCCAATTTAAAATATGCATTTTTAGGGGATGGGGAGTCATACCCGGTTGTGATTTCCTCTAGCTTGTCTGGGAGCCAAGAGGAAGGGTTGATAGCGTTGCTTAGGAAACATAGAAAAGCCCTAGGATGGACTATCGCCGACCTTCATGGGATTAGTCCTCTTGTGTGCACTCACCGTATTTTTTTAGAAGAGGAGGCTAAATCCATTCGTCAAATGCAAAGGCGATTGAACCCTAATATGAAGGAAGTGGTTAAAGGTGAGGTTTTAAAATTGCTAGATGCGGGTATCATTTACCCCATCTCCGATTCGAAATGGGTTAGTCCGACCCAAGTGGTGCCTAAGAAATCGGGTGTCACGGTGATAAGAAATGACAACAATGAGTTAGTGCCAACCCGTGTGCAAACCGGGTGGCGAATGTGCATTGATTATCGCCGCCTCAATAATGTGACCCGAAAGGACCACTTCCCTTTACCCTTCCTTGATCAAGTCCTAGAAAGGGTGTCCGGTAAGGCTTTCTATTGTTTTTTAGATGGATATTCGGGGTACAATCAAATCGATGTAGCCCTTGAGGATCAAGCCAAGACAACATTCACTTGTCCGTTTGGCACATATGCTTATAAACGTATGCCCTTCGGGCTATGTAATGCACCGGCGACATTTCAAAGGTGCATGATGAGCATATTTAGCGACATGATTGAGCAAATTGTCGAAGTCTTCATGGATGATTTTTCCGTATATGGGGATACTTATGAAGGTTGTCTTGGTAATTTAGGAAAAGTTTTGATGAGATGTGAGGAGAGTAACCTTGTACTCAATTGGGAAAAATGTCATTTTATGGTTACAAGTGGTATAGTTTTGGGGCATATTGTGTCGGCCGAAGGGCTTGAAGTTGATAAAGCAAAAATTGAACTCATTCAAAAATTGCCCGCCCCAACGTGTGTGAAGGAGATTAGATCATTTCTTGGGCATGCCGGTTTCTATCGGCGTTTCATTGAGGGTTTTAGTGCAATCTCTAGGCCCATGTGTCATCTTTTGTCCCAAGATGTTCCCTTTGAGTGGACATCTTCTTGTCAACAAGCTTTTGACAAGTTGAAGGGACTTTTGACCACCGCCCCAATCATTCGAGCACCCAATTGGTCTCTTCCATTTGAGCTAATGTGTGATGCTAGCGACTATGCCGTGGGGGCCGTCCTAGGACAAAGAGTTGACAAGAAGCCCTATGTCATTTATTATGCTTCTAGAACTCTCAATGAAGCTCAAATCAACTATACCACAACCGAGAAGGAACTCCTTGCGGTGGTTTTTGCACTTGATAAATTTAGGTCTTACTTGATTGGGTCATTGGTCATCATCTACACCGACCATGCGGCCCTAAAGTATCTCCTCACAAAACCCGATGCAAAACCGCGCCTCATTCGATGGATACTTTTGCTCCAAGAATTTCATATTGAAATGCGTGATAAAAAAAGGGGTTGAAAATGTAGTTGCGGACCACTTGTCTCGGCTTCCCTTAAATGGGCAAGCCATGGACCCAACCCCTATCAAGGAGCACTTCCCGGATGAGCATCTCATGCATGTGAGTGCCGTTGAGCAAGTTTCAATCCCTTGGTTTGCGGACATTGCGAACTTCCTTGTCACCGGTGAGGTTCCTTCCACATGGTCATCCATTGACAAGCGTAAATTCTTCCGGAATGTGCGCTATTTTTCGTGGGATGATCCCCACTTGTTTAAGTATTGTCCGGACCAAATCATTCGCCGGTGTGTCCCAAATCACGAATTCCAACAAGTGATAGAATTTTGTCACTCTCATGCTTGTGGAGGACACTTCTCCTCCAAGAAGACCACGGCCAAAATTTTGCAATGTGGGCTTTATTGGCCCACCATGTTCAAGGATGTACATACTTTTTGTGTAGCTTGCGATAGGTGCCAACGGTTAGGAACACTTTCTAAGAGGCACATGATGCCTCTTCACCCCATCACTATTTTGGAAATATTTGATTGTTGGGGGATCGATTTCATGGGACCGTTTCCTAACTCGTTTGGGTACCTTTTTATTCTTGTTGCGGTAGATTATGTCTCAAAGTGGGTGGAAGCAATTGCCACCCGAAGCAATGACCACCAAGTGGTCTTGCGATTTTTGAAAGAGAACATTTTTTGTAGGTATGGCATGCCTCGTGCCATAATAAGTGATGGCGGTTCACATTTTTGTAACAAGCCCTTTGCGTCTTTAATGCGTAAGTATGGTGTGGTCCATAAGGTTGGATTACCATACCATCCTCAAACGCAAGGGCAAGTTGAGTTGGCCAATCGGGAAATTAAGCGCATTCTAGAGAAAACCGTCAATCCAAATAGGAAAGATTGGTCTCTTAGATTGACCGATGGGTTGTGGGCATACCGCACGGGCTATAAAACCATTCTTGGCGCATCACCCTATAGACTTGTGTACGGGAAGGCATGTCATCTTCCCGTCGAAATTGAGCATAAAGCATATTGGGCGATTCGTCAATGTAATGAGGATATTGATGTTGCGGGTACCCACCGAAAGCTCCAACTCAATGAGTTAGATGAACTCCGCAATGATGCATTTGAAAATGCAAAAATTGCTAAGGCCCGGATGAAACACTTTCATGACCAACATATCATTCGAAAAACTTTCAAAGTTGGCCAAAAAGTGTTATTGTATGATTCACGCTTGCATCTCTTTCCGGGCAAATTGCGGAGTAAGTGGGCCGGGCCATACATTGTTAAAGAAGTTTTTCCCCATGGAGCCATTGAGGTGCAAAACCTCACGAATGGCTCGGCATTTAAGGTAAATGGCCAGCGGCTAAAGCCGTATTTTGAGACGTTTCAAGGGGAGTTGGACTGTGTGGATCTCATCGATCCACCGTCCTTTGAGTGACATTAGATTGTCGTGTTTCATAATTTAGGAGTAGTTATTTTGTTTTTCTTTTTCTAGGTTTCTTTCTCTTTTCTTTTGGTAGTTAGTTGTGTACATTTGTATTCCCGAGAGTCTCGCCCTCCCCGTTGTTCTTTTCCTATTCCATTTTCTTCATGCCTTGAGGTCATGGCATGATTCCAGTTGGGGGGGGCACCATTTGCATGATTCTGTGAACCATTCTGAGAATTTCTGCAGAACTTCAGAGAAGCTGTTTTTGCGATCGATCGGTGGGCCAAACCGATCGATCGGCCGATCGATCGTGTACTTTGTGATCGATCGGGCGATCGATCGGTGACGACTGCGATCGATCGGGGTTGTTACCGCACCGATCGAAAGGGAGCGGTATCGATCGATCGGCCGTTCGATCGGTGGCGCTCCATTTCGATCGGTCCGCGAGGCGATCGATCGGTTCAGAGGGCCGATCGATCGATGGCCGAGTTCTCTATATAAAGGCCACTGTTCATTGTTCATTTTCATTTCGCTCGCTTATACTTGAAAGTTTAAAGAGTCTGTTTGTCTGTCAGAGCAGCGAGGCCCTGCCAGCTCACTTTGGTGGACATTGTCTCGTCTGTTCACAGTTTTCTGCGCTTCGAGAGGTATTCCTTCCGCCGATCTTTGTCCATTCTTTTCATTTCCAGCTGTACTTAGCTTTGTAGAGAGTTATGGTCGAGACTAGGAGTTCTGAAGGTACAGCTGGGGCGGGGACTTCTCAGACTCTGGCCCAGTTCCAGCAGCTCCAGCGTGAGCATGCTAGGAGGGAGAGAGAAGGAGAGTATGATTCCACTCGCTTCCAGGGGAGGGATCAGGAGCGAGAGTTTGGACGGGTGTGGAGCGCCCGTAAGATAGTAGTGGAGAAGCGTTGGATAGTGAGTCAGTTTGATGCTGAGCCATATGGTTGGCTCCAGCCTTTGACCGACCGCCGGTGGTTGGGGTTAGCTTCTTTTAGGGGCCAGTACTCAGCCACCCTCGTGGCAGAGTTCATGGCTAACATTTCATCGAACCCCGTTGGTGGCGACAGACATATTCTTCGCTCTTGGGTTCGGGGTAGGGATGTTGTTATCACCCCGGACTCCTTTGCTGAGCAGTTTGGTATACCGAGGGTTGCTAACCCTCAGTTCTCTTATGATGGGGAGCATCCACCATCTCATGAGGAGATGTGCGCTGAGATTTTAGCACCGGGAGAGTCCTGGACCGCTTCCCAGATCAGGATTAGGCAGATTGCCCCCAGATACCACCCGCTGTTCCTTTGGACTTGCTATTCGATCTTTCCACTAGGGAGGACGGTGGAGTGCAGTAGGATGCGGGGGCAGTTGATGTGGGCTATTGGCACGGGCAGGACTATTGACTTGCCCCACTTCATGTATATGGCATTATAGGCCGCGACTCAGGTTGCTACTCCCCAGTCCAGCGTCCCTTTTGGTTGTTTTTTGACAGCGAGGATTAGGGCGGCAGGGGTTAGTGTTGCGGATGTTGTACTGCTCTCCTCTTCGACTGACATAGACTGGAAGACGGAGAAGAGAGCGGCAGGGCAGTTGTCGAAGAAGCGGGGTCAACTAGTTCGGCTCACTCGTCTTCTCAGCAGCCGGCTTCTCAGACTCAGGAGGAGACCCAGTCAGGGGAGCAGCGGCAGGATCAGACTCAGACTCAGGCTCAGGCTCAGGAGGAGCCAGCTCCGGGGACGTTACTTCAGACTTTGGCAGCTATTCAGGAGCAGCTGACCGCTCAGCAGGCAGAGCGCCAGCAGTGGCAGGCCGACATTATGGCTAGATTAGATCTTCAGGACACTGCCATTGCCGCACTTCAGGGTCAGCTGATTAACATCCAGCAGCAGCAGCAGACCCAGTCCACTCGACTCCAGGAGATTATCCAGCACCTTGGCCAGCCTCCTCCGGATGATGGAGACCTCTTTTCGGATCTTCAGATAGATTAGATGCATTGCGCACTTCATAGCATTTCATTTCATATGATGTATCTAAATCTTTTTGATTATAGTGGATGTATTTATTTTTGAGCTGTTTGTATAGTGATCTTTCTTATTGTGGCATACCCTTTTTGTATACATTTGTTGTGTTCTCTTGTCTTTTTCGTGTATATTTTTGGCAGTTCAGTTACAGGAGTACTTTTTGATTGATATCCATATCGCATGTATTGTTCCAACCGAGGTAATGGGTATTGTATGGTATTCGTATCGCCCTTTTCTATAACTTGACACCTTAGCTATGTCCTTAATTGTTGATATCTTTTCTTTTTGGATTTTTGTGATGGAGGTGTCAAGGTTGTTTCAAATAAGTACCATACCATGTTTTTGATTAAATTTGAGTTGATGATTAACCCACCTTAGAGATTATGATACATTGCAAGTTTTTGGCATAAAATCATTATAAGAGACAATTCACATTGTTGCGCACTAACATGTTATGTGATGCCTTGTGTTTCATTCTTATGCATGCATGTCCTTATAAGGTGGAGATTTTTTACCGTGTGAGCTTTAGAGCCTATTTATCGCCTTTGAAGAGTGAATCACATTTATTCAAGATTATTTTTGTTGATCCTCATTCATTGAATAGCTTCATTATTTCTTGATGTTGGTTTACATGTTCGAGTGTTTTATAGATTTATTGACCCCTTATACACTTTTGAAGTTTTGATTTGTTGTATTCTTCGGATTCTAAACACATAGGCCATTTCATTCCATTGAGCCATTCCATGTGTTTTTTTTCTTCTTTTTAATATCCATATGCATGTGCATAAGTTTAAAGAGTGTCAATGCCAATAGATGCATTACTCTTATATTTGTAAAGTTTGAGGTGTATGGAGTTGAAAAAAAAAAAAAAAAAAAATTTACATACATACATAGAAAGGGATGAAAAGGTGTGTTCAAATAAAAAAAAAATGAAATACAAAAGAAGTGAGGTGAAGGAAGATAGTAAAAGTGATTCAAAAGAGTGAAAATATAGAAGTGAATATCATTGATCATCATGTGTAATGTGCATGCATATGTTGAACCCTTTTTCCATTTTCTATCCTCTTACATGGCTCTTCTCTCATTCATCACCCTTATGGCCTTGATATCCGAAGATACATGAATCTTTAATTCAATTGTGTATGAGGCATTTATGTCAATTTTCTAGATTATGCTTAAGCTGTGAATATTCCTTCATGAAGCTATGCCAAGTCGATACACTTACAATTTATTCGTCTTTGGTTTTGGAATTGCTCTACTTGCATGATTTATACATTTACTCGTTAAAAGAGCTTTCCATTGAGGGACCCAGAGTGTTCATGTTCAAAGTTGAGTGTATGCCTTGTGAGACTTGGATCGAAGCATCGAGGACGTAATTGTACGAGTTTTGAATCATTAGGGTCATATGTCATTGGTAGTACGCGTCAATATGTTTTGTTTCTTCCATGCTTTATGCCTTTACCTTGCTTTGGTTCACAACCTAGGTGGATGGAGATTTGACTTGAATAAGATTAATGCATGTATATATTTTTGTTTTCCTCTCATACTTTGATAGGGACTATCAAAGGTTTAGTTGGGGGGTGTTGATTACCCTTAGAAATAGTAATCTTTTGGCTTAAATTGTTAGTTGAATAGTTAAATTTGGTGTTAATTTAGTATTCTAACTCCTAAAACGCGTTAAAACTCTTTTTGTACACTTTTTGCAGGATTTGGAGCTGAAACTAAGGCAAATGGGCAAATGTGGGGATGACCGATCGATCGCCAGATCGATTGCCCGATCGAACGGTCCACGGAACGTTCGATCGGCCGATCGATCGGTGATGCTCTGTTCAACCTTCTGCAGCAAACTTCAGAGAGGGCATTTTTTCGATCGATCGGGCGTTCGATTGGTGACGTCGGAATCCTCTCAACAGACAACACAGAAGCAAACTTCAGAGGGGTCGGTTTTGCGATCGATCGGGCGTTCGATCGCCCTAACCGTTCGATCGGCCGATCGATCGGCCGATCGATCGGTCATACACCGATCGATCGGTGTGTACAGGCTCTGTTTTTCTGCAGAGTATAAAAGCTTTTGTTCGAGACAAAAAGTGATATAGGGTATTTTCTGCAGCAGTTTGGACGGGAAGAAGGCTCCAAAAAGTGGATTTTTGTTATCTTGTAAGGTTTTTAGTTAGATCTACTCTTAAGGCTTTGTATTTAATGTTATTTATGGCTTTTGGATCATTGTAAGTGAATGTTTGATATATATATGAAGTGAATGATTTTCTACATTTTCTAGCAACTTTCCATCATTTTCTTGGCGCTTTCTCTCATTTTCTTGGCAACCAAACACTAGTTTTTTATAGTTTAATGGTAGATTTGTCTCTTTTTATGTTAGTTAACATGGATTCTAGTAGCTAAACACTCCTTGAATGTGGTTGTGAAGATTCACCAAGGATCTTCAAAGGGTTGAAAATAGGTTGTATGGACTTCAAAATCATATCCTCAAAATTATATGGTTTCATTTGATTTAGTATGAGATTCATTAGAAAAACCTAGATTCATAACCCTTTGGTAATATTTATGCACAAATCAACATTTGGTATAGGTATTGCACATGTTTAAGGTTTGATTCTAGGGTACCAATTATATATTCTCTCTCTAGGCTCAATCAAACAAAACCCACATTTTTATAGTCGACATTTTCCGAATCAAGAATCCAAGGTGTGATTCTTGATTTGAGTTATAAAACCTCTCATTGGAAACCCTTGTTGTGAATTGGTGGATCAAAACAACTATGTCCAAGCTTTTCTCCTTAATCACATAAAACTAGCTTTAGTTGTTTTTTCATAGTCACTAAATTATTGTATGAAGCATATAACCATCATCATCTCAAAACCAACATATTTTCGGTCTCTTTTATGTTAAGAATTTTCATTTGCAATCCATTAAGATAAGTACCCGTGCTAGTTGAGCTTTGTTGCTATATTTGCAGAATTCCCTTGGGAGAGAACGACACCGGATCCTCCGGTTTTACTACAAGCGCGACCTCCGTGCCCTTGCGGAGTGGCTCCAGTTGAAGCACAATTGGAGGCGTGCCACCAAAGGGAGCCTCCTAGCCCACCTCCCAATCTCAGGTGGTGTAATCAATCCAACCTTGGTAGGGGACATGAGAGTATATATTCACATCATTATTTTGACTCACCTCAATCCTTCTAAGAGCCCTTTGACTATTACCATGTATAAACCTCTACTTTATCACTACTAAGAACCATTTAACCATTCCCAAGCTTCACCACCAATTTATCCTTATCCTGAGAACTTTTGTGAAGCCCATCCTAATTCTTACTCCCACCAAGAACAAGTTCATCCTACATTTCCCTACAATGGCACAATAGAGTTCATTCTCGAGAATACACTAGAGGACACCTTACCACCATTCATGCAAATGCAAAATGGTGTAAACTCTAGGATAGACAAAGGCCTTGAACACAAAGGTCAACGTCTTGATAATATTAAGGGTCAATTGGCCCTATTAATGCAAACCTTAGGTGTTCAAGAGGGGGAAGAGATTTTCACTCAATTTCAACCTAATTCTCATGAACAAATGCTTGGAAGTGAGTCCAATCTAACTCTTCACCAAGAGCAAGTCCATCCAATTGAACACATCCACCCTATCACTAACCTTGGAATTGAGAGCATTACCATTGATCAAACCTCCTGTCCTCAAGCCTTTGAGTCTAAGGAAGACGTTCCTAAGATAAGTGAGGACATTATTGAAAATGTCTCTAAGGATGAAGAACCTCGTGAGAGCGGCGAAGAGTCCAAGATTGAGGACCCTAAGAAAGAAGAGAGTGAGCCTAGGGGAGAGGAAGATAATAAGAGAAAAGAGGAGCCAAATAAGGTTGCAAGTGAGTCCAATCTCACCTTCCATTCAATTGAGCAAATCCATCCCATTTTTACCCTTAAAAGTGAGGACATCATCGAACACATCACCTTTCCCCAAGAGTGTGAGCCTAGGGAATAAGTTCTTGTGAGTGAAGAAGTTGTTGAACATCTCACTAGTGATGCGGAACCCAAGAGAGAGGAGCTAATGATTAAGGCTTCCAAGCAAGACAAGAGTGAGGAAGAGGGTGATGAAGGAACTAGTGAGAGAGAAGAGGAGTCCAAGAAGGTCAAAAATGATGAAGAGCATATTGAGGACCCTCTCGGGAGAACAATTGCCTTTGATGAAGGTCTTGAACCTTTTGATGTTGAGGATGTTCAGGTGAATGTGGGTGTTGTTATTTTAGAGAATGTGTTCCCCATGTTAGAGGGTCAAGCGACCTCTACCCTTAAACCTCTAGAATTTAGTCTTAGCACACCAACTCCTTTAAAGCTTGAACCCTCGCTTTTCGAACCAACTACCTTTCACCTAGGCCTACAACTAGAGAAAGAGGAGTTCGAGATTGAGGACTCCAAACAAGAAGAGAAGAGTGAGGATTTTGGTCTCTCAAATGTTAGGGATGTGCATGTCAAAGAGGATGATGTTGGTCTAGAGGTCATTCCTATCATATCTATAGGTCATAAGATCCATACATTTCTACCTTTAGCACCTAGTCCTATACCTCCGGAGCTGTTGAATCGCCATGCCCAAACATTAGAGCCAATCATCCTTCCCATTGCCGACCAAGAAAAAGAAGGGGATGGTCAATTGCCTCATAACATAAGCTTCATTGGCATTTTTGTGCATAATCATTTTGCATTTTCTATTTATCATGACACTTTTTACCCTTATGTGCTTACATGTTCTATTATTAAGTTCATCAAAGGGGTTACCATTATCTATTCTTATGTGTGTTTGAACTCTTTACAAGTTGCACGCGTCAATGTGCGGGATGTTGACAAACTTCCACTTTGTGGTATTAGGTGATCTTCCCTTCAAGTCATGTAGGAGTAGGAGTAGTGTTTTTTGTTTTTTTGTTTTCTTAGTTTGCTTTTTAGCCTAGTTGGGGGGGTGCATTCAGCACCCTAACTCCTCTTCCTTCATCCTTTTATGTCATTCCATGTCTTGTCTTCATGCATTGAGGAAAATGCATCCTTCTAGTTGGGCGGAGAGTAGAGGTTTTGCTTCTATTTGTGTTTTTGTTTCTTTGATTTTGCACTTTAGTTTTTGTTTATTTGTGTTACTCCCTATTCTATATATCTTCTGGTGTTTAAACTACAAGTTTGAATACTTTACATTATGCTAATGAGTTTAATGAGTAATTTACATTATGCTAATGAGTTTTGAACTACAAGTTCGAATACTTTACATTATACTTTACAAGTTCGAATATCTTCTGGTGTTCTAACTCAGTAATTTCCTTTCATTTTAATCAATCATATCATCGACATTTGTCGATTGTCTTTGGTTTAATCTCGTCATTACTTCCGGTAATTACAAGAGCCATTTTAAATAAAAATATGTTGGCAACAACAATATCATTTTTATTCCATCTTTGTCCTGTATTCTCATTATTATTCATTGAGATCTCATATTTTTCAAGTATCATTTTTTCTGCAAGGGATATCTCTTCAAGAAGGTTTCTCTTCTGGGAATTCTTTTACTGGAGTTTCTTCAGAACGTTTAGATGATGGAAATTCCTCTTCTGGAGGTTCATTTTCTTCTTCAAGAATTATAAAACTAATTTCCTATCTCTTCAGGAAATTGCTCTTCAAGAGTTCATTCTTCAGAAATTTTAGATATTATGGTTTCTTTAGAAACCCCAATTTGCTCATTTTGTTATGTTTTTTTTCTTTTTTTGAGAGTTTGAATTTTGCACCAACAGGCCTCTCAGGCTTCAAACGCTTTGAAATCACGTGCAATGCTTTGAAATCACATGCAATTATATTAATAGATGATCTTACAAGGACATCAACATATTATCCTATATGAACATTAATATATGCTAGAGCATTAGTAACTGGTATCGATATGATTTTATTATCTTCTTGGTGTCGGTGAATACTTCAGGTAATTAATTTGCCATCATATATAAGTAAATAATTTCTTTATGAACTTTAGATTTACATCGACTTGTCCGAGGATCAAGATGTATGTTAACTTTAGATTCACATCAACCTGTCTGAGGATCAAGATGAAACAGTTTTACAACATTCCAATTGATCTCTCGTTACATCTTATCTCCCTCTAATAGTACAAAAACTTACTCAACATAAGGACCATCTGCAAAATATGAGAGTTAATAGTAAATAAAGACGTAACAATTGTGTATATATATGCATAAATAAGAGATATATTAGTTTCACAGAGTAAATAAATAATTGTTTGGCAAAAAGAATCTTCTAGTTCTTTAACAGATGTCCATAAAATTGTCAATTATTGAACGTATTATTGTTAATCCCAGATGACCAAGACGATCATACTAAAAGATAAAAAGCTTTTGGGGTAAAATCACTTCTGGTGCATCAGTTTAGAAGCTTTCACTGTAAGTAATCTATAAATGCTTTCATGATTTCCTTTAGTTAGATGTAGAGTTTAGATTACATATATATATCTTTTGTTACACTTCAATCTCTTTATGGTATATTGATTCTTCTCAGGTATTATATTGAATGATGATCTTTCAATTACTTGGAATCTTGGTAAGAGGTTGAAGTATCTTGTGGTCTCGATATCATTTCATTTTACAATCTAGCACATTCTTTCCATATTCTCCTATATTGATGTCTAGTTTGCATAATGGATGTGTTGACTCTTTATTTCGAGTACCATGACATGACTTTAGAGAGTGCTATTTGAGATGAGAAGAGAGAAACATGTGTTTTTATTTTGCTAAGATTGATACATTATCTCTCTATACTTGATCTCTTTATAGATTGTGCTTCATTCATGCTTAAGTAGAGGGGACCACTTTATTGTGCACAATTATGATGACGAGCATCAATCTTTACTACCTCTAGCATGTTCATCTTTACATTAGTAGAGATTATTACCTTGTAACCTTTAGAGCATTTATCGTCTTTTGGAGTATTTACATTTACTCAAGGATAGATTCTTCACCCTTATTTAATTCAATAGCTTGATATTGTATTTTCCTAGGGTTTATAGTGTATTTTCCTTCATTTCCTATACTTTCTTTGTAAACAAACATCAATCTCTTCTTCAATTAATGAGAAATTTGCAATTCTTCACATTTTACTTCATGGAATCAAGTAGCTAAACTCATCTTTGGATGCAATTGTGAAGATCTACCAAGGATCTTCAAGGTCTTCAATGGAAGTATATACACTTCAATGAATTATCTTATGATTTCTTCATATTCATCTCAATTATGTTGTAAATCTATAAAAAAAAAAAAAAACTTAGATTTATAATCACTTTTGGTAATCTCTATGCATAATTTCTTAATTGGTATAGATATTGCATAATTGATGATTTGCTTCTATGATTCTTAACAATTGAACACAAATTTACATCGAATTGAGTATGAATTCCCATTTTTATGGTCTAAATCTTCCGAATCAAGGATCCGCGAAGCGATGTCTTGATTTGAGTAATCAAACCCTCTATTGAGATACTTATAGAGAATTGATAGATTAGATCAATTGTATCCAAACTTTTCATTAATTGTTCTTAGCTTTAGTTAGAAGTGTTTTAAATATGTAGTGTAATTAGTTTAGTTTGGTAGTCAACACACTCTTACCATTAAAATAATATTCGGTCTTATTTGTAGTTAATTTCAATTTGCTAAGCGACTTGCTAATTTGACCCAATTAGTTGGTTATTTTGCTCTTATGTGTTGCCTATATTGGGTTTGATCCTTTGGGAGAACGATACCGGTACTTATCGGAATTTTTCTTTGATCGCGACACTCATGTTCTTGCGGGAAGCTCAAATCCATATCACTTTTGAGAGCAATTCAGAGGTTTTTTTTTTTTTTTTTTTTGTATTGGAGAAAATAGGTTGTTTGACAATCTTTGAAAAGATTTAAGTTCTTTTTTAAAAATAACTCCGTTTTGATATTTGAAAATAATGATTCTAGGTTTGGAGATTGGTTACGCATAAAGAAGATGTACTAGGCTATCACCGTATCATACTCTTGCGGTACCTACATGTCTTTTCACCCTAGGTTCACTTATTTAGAATATTTGATTATTTAATGTCCAATTATGTCCACTTTGAGAATTTTAGAAAGAGGTTTGAGTCATCACTTTAGGGATGATATTATGCATGATATGCAAGTGCATGAAAAGGATTTGAAAACATATTTTGAAAAGGGGAATTGAAATTTTGAAAAAAGGTTATGGAAATTAAAAACTTGAAAAATATTATGACTGCACCCACGAGGGTTGCCTATGTATTCTTTTATTGAAAATCAGGTCAGTCGTAGTTTGGACTCGGAGTCCGATTGAAAATAGACATTTTGAGATCTTTAAAAAGTTTGATTTGAAAATATTTGATTTAAATCTTGATTGGAAGATTTGAAATTGAACTGGAAGTTGACTTTGCAATAAAATTTGAACTTGAAATTGAATTTTGAAATAGACCTTGGACTTGTTTTTGAAAAGTTTGAATTAAATTCCAAAGTCATCTTAACTTGAATTAAGGGTTGAAAATCATCTTGATTTAGACTTAAGATTTAGAAAAGGGTTGAAGTTTCCTAACTCAAGACTATGGTTGAACTAGGGTGTAGGTATTTTAGGGTTTATACAACCTTGGGTTGGAGCATGCAATTGAATGAAAAATACTTAATTTGAACTTGAAAAGTTTGATTTTGAAAAGTTCTAATTTAGGAAAGATAGGATTTAGGAAAGATTGAAAACAGTTTAATTTGATTTAGAAACACTTGACTTGGAAAGGTTAGAAAAGATTTTGATTGATTTAGAAATATTTAGTTTAAAAGGATTAAAAAATATTTGACTTGAATATTTGATTTGAAAGGTTTTAGAAAGGTAGAGTTTGGAAAGATTGGATTTTGAAAAACTGTGAATTAAAAAAGTTCCAAATTAGGAAAGTTCTATTTGAGGAAAACTGCCTTTTTGGAAAGAATTGATTTTGAAAATATTTAAATTTGGAAATTTTTAAATTTATAAAGATTTGAACTTAGAAAAATTTGAAATTTGGAAAGATTTGGAAGTTTGATATTTAGAAAGTCGGAATTTGAAAAGATTCAAAACTAGGAAGGTTTGAAAGTTTGAATTTAGGAACGATTTGAAATAAGGAAATATTTGATTTCTATTTTCTAAAGTTGAATATTGAATTTTATTTTTAAATATAAATGATTTGATTTGATTTCCTATTTGAAAAAGATTTAATTTGACTTGAAATTGGAAAGCTTTAGTTTTGGAAATCTTGAATTTGGAAATTTATGATTTTATGTAGAAAAAGAGTTTTAGAAATCTATGATTTGAGGCAAACAAAAATTCATAATTTTAAGAAAGGAATTAGAGTTTTCTAATCATGGATTGTAGGATTTTGCCTTGGACTCTCACTTTCTTAAAACGATTCTAACCATGAAAAGAGTAGAATCATTCTAGGATTATGATTTTGAAAATAACTATGGTTTGAATTATTGACCATAATGATCACATTGAATGTAACACTTTCCTAAAATAACCTTAACTATAAAGTGGTTAGAATCATCTTAGGAGTTATGATTTATTAAAAAATAATTTAGGATTTGAACCCAAAATTTAAACCTTAATGATCACATTAAATGTAACACTTTCCTAAAGTGATCCTAACTATGGAATGGTTAGAATTATCTTAGGATTTTGGTTTTGAAAACAAGTTTGAAAATGAAGTTTTTGATTGCAAGTTTTAAAAGAGAACTTTAATGCAAGTTTGAAAACAATTTTGAAAGTAATATTGAATGCAATACATGAACATGACAACCACAATGCAATAGGGTTTTGAACATACAAGGTTCGACTTCACCACATAATCAAGGGGGCCGAACCCACACTGTCTTAGGTTGAACTTGAAGAAAACCTGCAACACGGTAACCCTTATTAAGTTTTCCTAGGCATAAACCAGAAAGTCCCTTGTCTCAAGTATGCAAAAAGGGTGGTAGAAGATGGGGATTAAAACAGAAAAAAATCCAAGTAAGTTAGAAGAGAGAAGAGAGAGAGAGGGATTGCATAAACCAAATCAAAAACCTATCTTGTCTTCTCTTTGTTTTGATTGCTTTGTTTGCTTCCCCTAAAGAGCTTTGAATACGTAACACTTGATTTTCAATGAATGCTTGGAGGCTTGTATTTGAGTGTACAAAATGTATAAGGTTAAGATTTTGGTGTATGGAGTGTAGGGAGGTTAGGGTTTGAAAGAGGCTTGAGAAAACTAGGGTTTCGAAACCTGTTTTTAGTGAAGCAGTGTTTCTGGACTAAGTTTTTGGATTCTTTTTTACGCAGAGAGATGATCTGTATTTATAGGCAATTAGAATAGTGCCTAACACCTATTACAGTGGCGCCAAGCCATTTTTTGGCTTAGCGCCGCTACTAGTGATGCCAGCCATTTTGAAAAAATTTTGAAGTGGCAAAAAATAGATCTTTTGACCCTTGGGACGCAAGGCAGAAGATTTGGGCGCTTGTCTTAGTAACTACCATGCAATTTTTAGCTTAAGTTCACTAAGAATGACTCTGAAAAGTTTGGGAATGATCCGAAAGGCTGGGGATGGACATGAACCTCTAAAAAAGTGTCTCAGAGGTAGTTAGAGTGATAACTAGAGCCGGTGTGATTAGAAAGGACGATCGGCCCACCAGGACAAAACGATCATTTCACATTGGGTTTCCCAAAATGGACTCAGAATAGGCCAAAAAGGTATTGGAGGGTTGGGAATACTGTTGAAAGCATTTTCGATTTATAACCAGTTTGATACCCAGAGCCGATGTGATTTTCGGAGGAGATTGGATGCCTAGGGATAAAATGGTCATTTGGTTTTAAGTGGGCCCGACAGGCCCAAGAAGGGACCGGTGGACTGGATTGGAGCTTAAAGGGCAGGTTGGAGTCTAAATGTGTATGTGACGTTTGAAAGTGAGCCCAATCAAGCCAGAAATTGCCGAGTGAGCAAAATTGGGGGGGGGGGGGGGGGGGGGTGTGTGTGGTGGGGTGTGTGTGTGTGTGTGCTAGGTGTGATTTTTAGCCAGTTATTTTTAGTTAGTTTTTGTCCATTTATGTATTTTTATTTATTGTTATTATGTTTTTTTGTATTAAAATTTTTTATTTGTAAAGTATTTTTCTTTCATGTCTAGTCTTCTCCATATTAGTATTTAGTTTAATTTTTGGAGCTAATTGGGAAGATTGCTTGACTGAATTGAGATGATTAATTAAGATTTATCTTTTCATTCCGGATTCATTTGAAAATTTAGTGTTTTTGCACACGTTCAGTGTATTGCATGCTTGGGCATGTACATATATATTTTATGCACATATTGGTTTTGTGTGAGTTTAGATTAGATTAAGTTTAGGAGTAATGAAATTAATATAGTAGTAGTGTAAAAGTAAAGTAGAAGCTGGTTAATCTGCACTTTTCGAAGACTTGTATATTTTATTTGGGTCCTCTGTCTAGTATGTTTATATGTCCAAACCTCTAGTAGGAATCTAAGGCTCTTAATGCTAATCTAGAATGAATCGAGTTATATTCATGATAATTGACGTTTAGTTCTTTTTAAAAAATTAGACTTTTAATTATGTTTAGAATACTTTATGCCCTGCCAAAACATAGCTCGGTATATGCAAATCGATGATGAGAGTCTTCGATTTTAATTGAATAAGTTTTTAAGCTAGAACCTTTGAAAACATGTACCTTTAATTATGCTTGTTACACTTATGCTTTGACAAAGCATTGCGTAGTGTTTAGGAGTCAATGGTGAGGGTTCATGATTTTAACGTCATATTCTTGTAATTAATTATTTTGAATATACTAATATGCTAATTTATGAGATCCAAGAAAGCTAAATGATCAACAGTTGATAAATCTACATTGATTATTCCCAAGTCAAGTGATTGAATCAATTGAATCCAAGACTGTTTTATTTTATTCTGTTTGACAAGCATTTTTGACTTCCATCTCAAAACTACAAAAGGATTTTATTTTATGTTTCTTTTAGTTAAGTTTGTTATCCAATTTTAACTACTATATCTGTTCTGTATGGTTCGACAATGGTCTTACCGGGTTATTTTATTATATACTACTTCGCCATATATATATATATATATATATTTAAATTCTACAACATATCAAATTAAAACCCAAATAATGTATGCGTATCCGTCGGCTTTATTTTGTTTGATTTTAACTTTAAATCTACACAAGACATAAAAACATAAAAAAAAAAAACTAATATTTTATTAAAATAATAACTAACATGTACATAATTACTAATAATAGCTTATAATTAGAGAATCAAATTTTTACTTTTTAGAGTACTATCACCTGAAGAGGAAGCTTGCATATCGAGCTGCACATCAAAAGAACATAAAGAAATGATATCCATATTTTGCGTTTGAGGAATTTTAGAGGTGGGTTCATTAAAAGATGGTAAGGAAGACTAGGTGGGAGAAAGTTTTGAACAGGGATCCAAAACAACTAGATCATCCTTGGAAAATGAAATCGAAGAAGAAGGGAGACAAAAATAAGGAACATGCTCCAAAAAGATTACATGTCGAGAAGCCCGCAACCTTTTAGCAATTGGATCTTAACATCGGTACCCCTTTGACCAATTCCATATCCTAAAAAGACACAAAGAGATGACCTGGCTGATAATTTTGTATGCTCCTTGTCTGGGAGAAAAACAAAACATGCACAACTAAAGACATGAAGTTCACTGTAATCAGGTTGGAAGCCCAACAATTTTTGAAATGGAGAAAAACCAAAGGTCAATGAAGAAGGAATCCTATTAATAAGATATACAACTATTAGAAGAGCTTCTCTACAAAATGAACCAGGACAGATGCAGATAAAAGGAGAGATCTAGCAGTTTCAACAATATGTCGGTGTTTTCTTTATGCTACGCCATTTTGTTGAGGTGTATCTGTGCATGAAGATGGAAAAATGGTACCTTGAGAAGAAAGAAAAGTGCGGAATGGAGTATAATTGTATTTCCCAACAGAATCAGCTCTAAAAATCTTAATGGTTGCTAGAAATTGTGTCTTAACAAAGACATCAAATCCTGATTAAAATTTGAAAAACTCAGAACAATGTTTCATTAGATATCTCCAATAGAGACGAGAACAATCATCTACAAATATGGCATAATAATGAGACCCACCTTTTGTCAAGATGGGAGACGGACCCCAAATGTCAAAATGGATTAGATCAAAAGGAGCAAATGAGATTAAAGTACTTTTACAAAAAGGTGAGGCTGAGAACTGTGCAAGTTTACATCCTTTGCAATCCGAGATATCAACAGGAGAAACATTTTCCAAAAGATCACTAAAAAAGAACTAGAAACATGGCCAAGCCTAGAATACCAAAGATAAAATAAAGAGGAGTTGTTATTCAAAACAAAAGATGACAGTGTAGAGTTATATTGTTCAGTATCAAGACTAGGTAGATGCAATTGCCTCACTACATAAAGTTCCCCTTCTCTATGGCCGATCCCAATCAACTTCCCTAAGTTTTGATCCTGCACCATGCAACCAGTAGAAGAAAAATGAACATTACAACCTAGATCAGTTATCTGGCTAATAGAAAGAAGATTGTGTGATAATTGAGGAACATATAGAACATTTGAGACAGAAAGGGACCCCGATGGAAAAGAACTAAGAGTGACTAATCCAATTATATTAGTATTCATAAAAGAACAATTTGTTGTATGTATAGTTAATTGTATAGAAAGATGAGAACATTGCTCTAAGATGGAGGAGTTGGATGGCATATGATGTGATGCTCCTGAATCAAATATCCAAGTTGAAGAAACATTACCTGAGGAGTATGTCTGAGCTTTATTAATATCAGAAGCTGACAAAGCAAAGATACCTGAAGAACGAGGTCCAGAGGACAAGCCAAAAATATGATGTAGCTGCTTGGAAATCGAAGACTGAACATCTTCGATAGAAAAGCTTTCTTTGGGTTTAGAACTAGAAGTACTTGAACTCGAAGATGTGGAAGTGAAAGCTGTGTTGAGTCCCGGCACTCTAGAATTTGAATAACCTTTCTCTTTGTTTAACTTTGGACAATTCCTTTTCCAATGTCCCTTTTCATGACAGTAACTACATTCATCACTTTGCACTTTGCAACCATACTTCAATGTTTGAGGCATATTAGCGAACTAATGCTTTTGTGTTGTAATAAGTATCAAAGGAGGTTGTGCCAAAATGCAAGATTTTAGTCGAGTTTCTTCAGCAATCAACTCATTTACTGCCTCATTTACAGAGGGTAATGGTAAGCTATGCAAAAGAGATCCCCTTAATGGCTCAAATTCACTTCTCAAAGCCATGAGGAATTGCACTAGTCGTTGTTCTTCTCGAAACTTCAAGTAACTATCAACACAACTCAAATCAGTAGGCTCCATCATAGCTAATTGATTCCAAATTCAAGTCATCAAATTATAAAACCCATATCATTCTGTGTGAACATCTCATACAATTTTTATTTTTTTTAAGAAGATCCAAGCTTAATCAATTCATCACTCAGTTTCATTGGACTTATAAGTTTGGATGCATGCAATAATTACATTTGATACACTGTTATTTGATATTGATTTAAAGATGGTACCTGGTGTAAACATCTATGATACTCTTAATGTTATAGTGGCATAATATAATTTTCCATTAATTTGGGCCACCGTAACTTGGGATTCAACACTTTCAGTTTCTATTTTCTATTTGAGCAATGATACAAAGAGAATTTCAATGATGTGACGCACTATAGTCTTAACGTTCTAAAACAAAAGATGCACTACTTGAGTTCATAAGACAACCTCATTTGTTAAGCCATCCTTAATTAACTTATAAGGCCAAAATTTTTGTTTTAGCAAAACCAAGCTTACTCAATTCATTATTTTGCTTCGCTGGATTTTCGAGAGAATACTTACTCAATTCGTTACTCAGCATCACTGGACGCTGGACTTACAATTTGCATAAAATATATAGTGACATTGATATGCTATTACATGGTATTAATTTAGAGATATTATTCTTTGTTAGCGCCTCATGGTGTGACGACTATCATATGCACATCAATCATGATAGGTTGAGGTTCCCACCTAGATTTAATTAATTGTGAAAACAAATGCGACACTAGCATAGATAATTTTCCATTGATTTGGGTCATCACATTGCACACGTCTAGTTTATATCATTTTTAAAAATTTATTTTTAATATACTCGAGGCATAAATTTTTTTTTTCCACACGTGAGCACCAAAATGAACACATGGTCGTGAGTTCTACTTCTATATTATGTATATACTCCTTCATGGTTTTTAATAATGATATGTCACATTTTGGTATCTCGCTTGGGTAAAAAAAAATTTATATTATCGGTGGAGCAAAACTAAATTCTTCTTTTTAAGATTTTTTTTTTGTTTTTGTTTTTTTTTTTTTATCAGCAAAAGAGAAATGCATTAATAATGGATAGAAAAACCTTCTTTTTTTTTTTTTGGTTAAGAGTCCTGTGAGACAAACCCCAGTTGTTGAGCCAACTTTAATTAAATTATAAAGCTCATAAAATTTTGGGAGAGGTAATCTTACTCAATGCACTACCAGGCTTGGTTGGATTTTTAGTAGGGCTAAACCTACTCAATCACTACCAGGCTTGGTTGGATGTTTAGGAGAGCTAAGCCTACTCAATCCGTCACCCGGCTTAGCTAGACTTTCAAGTCTCAAAACAATAGTGACTTAATAGACTGTTATTATTTATTTATTTTTTTAATATGATGTTTAGATAAATTTATATATGCTTTAACTAATCTCCAAGCCTATCTAATTTTTTGTTCTACACAAATCTAAACAATTACGAGACCAAAATCCTAAAAATGTTATTTCATATGAACATTTCTCAATTAAATAATTATTTAGTACTTTTGAAACACTACAATATTATTATCCCAACTTTGTAAGCGCGGTCACGGAGGAAGAGAATCCACTTCATATAAAAACACATATATATGAACATGTGATGTTTGAAGAATAAAGGGTACAGAATAATATTTCATCACGATTCTCTTCCGCTTCTGTCTCCTGTTTCTATTTTCTTTTTAAGGGTAGTTCCGAGATAGAAAAGCTCAGTTGTTGAGGACTCCCATCTTGTCAATGATACGACTAGAGTTCCAACCCTAGTGAAGCCCTAAATCGTCAGACAGAGGAAATCCCAAGAAATATTCATGGAAACAAGAGCCTCAAAGAGGAAGAGGCTCGTCGCGGAGGCGGAGAACGAATTGAAGGAGAGAACCAGAGACAGAATCAGCGATCTGCCGGACGCAATTGCCCACAAAATCCTCTCTTTCCTACCGGTCGAGTTGATCGCCCAAACCAGCCTGCTATCGAAACGATGGAATTATCTATGGCGTTCCTACCCTTCTCTCGACTTCTCAACATTCCGTCCTCGTATCTACAAACTACCCACCAGCCCCCAGAAACCGGCCGCCGCACATCGGCTGCAATGCCGACAAGCCACCGCCATGGACTTCATCACCACGGTGTTGTCCCGCCGCCACGAAAACTCCAACGTAAAAATCTTCCGCCTCAACGGCACTCGCGTGAGTTTCTCTTGCTTGTCCGATTCCATTCGTCGGCTGGTGAAGCATAGGGTCGAGGAACTCGAACTCGAGGTTTACTTGGCCGACGACTTCGATCTGCCTCGCTGTCTCTTCGCTTGCGAAACCCTAAGGGTACTCAAGTTAAACCCCCAAAATCCAAACCCTAAACCTGAAAACCCATATTATTCGAGCTGTTTCCGGTTTCCGACCTCTCACGCCATGGCTTCGGCGTGCCTTCGATCTCTCCAGACCTTGTCGTTAACTTCCGTAAATTTTCCGCGTAGTTCTTCAATGGCTGTGTTATTCTCTGCTACTAGTTTCCCCCTCCTCAAGAAACTCTACTTGAAGCTGTGTGAAGGAATTATTGATCTTCATATCAAATGCCCATCCCTTGAAGATTTGGAACTTAACTGCTTGGAGCTAATTGGTTTGGACATTTCTGGAGCAAAATTAGAGTCACTTCAAGTCACATGGTGCTTCAGAGATTACGGGAATGGTTACAGGAATGGGAGTTGGGTCAAGATTTTTGCCCCTAGTGTCGAAATTTTCCATTGGGAATACAATGCAATGACTGAGAAATGTTCGATAGAGAGGTTCGAATCCCTGAGTCAAGGCTCCATTTGTTTTCTCTCCGAAACTATGAATGCAGCTAAATTGCGGAGTGCAGCTACCCTTCTATCTGTACTCTCTTTTGCCGGATCCATGATTGTTGGAAGCTATGTGGTTGAGGTGAGTTCCTCTAGTCCTTAACATAATTTCCAGCCAATTTTTTGTTTGGTGTGTTGGAGATTATCTGAAATTTTCTCGAGCAATCTAAAAAAGTCTGGTCATAGTAAAGTGTCAAGGGGTCTCAGCATTCCAAAGTGAGTTGTTAGTCTTCCTAAGCTTATAGAATTTAAGAGTTTTAAGTAGTAATGAATCTTGATTAGCTTCACATGTTAGTAAATAAATTGGCCTGTTATGCAGTCACTTAAACCTAAAAAAGGCCAGAATAGTAAAGATCCCCATGTCAAGAAAATATGCCATGTAATGAAGCACTATATCAATATAATATTTGGTTGATTGAAATTCAAATTTGTTCAATCTTCAGCCAAAAACCCATCAATCTACCAATGAGTACCTTGAATGAAATCTAAAGAAAATAAAAGGGAATGACTTCTAAAATTATTTTTTAGTTTTATTAGTAGTGGTAGTTCTCTGTGCGAGCCACATGCTTTGCTTTCCTTTTTTTTTTTTTTTTTTTGGGGTGGGTGGGGGGGGGCGGCGCATTTTATGTGCATGCTTTTAGCAAGTAATGGTTGGTTAAAGAGAGAAAAGTGAGAGTGAGTGAATGAGGTGAAGACATTTCAGGGTGTACCTATTTCCACTGATTTTGCTCTGTCAAGAAATTATGGCCTTTGTTGGTTCCTTATATGATTCACATTATATGAGATTATAATTTATTAAGCAACCAAAAAGTTTAGTAATTTTGTTAATATATTTACCTTGTTTGATGGTGATGATAGACAATAGAATGTTTTCACTTTCTCATCTAAGTTATAGTGATATTTACATTGATCTATGATGGCTAGGTTGTAGTGCTTAATAAAGCCTGATGTTTTCCTTCCACAATTGCTTTATTTTGATTCTACAGATAGTGATTTGATTTCATGTAGCCTTTTGTTGTCCCTTGCAGCTTTTTTCAGATATTGATGTTGCAGGTGATCGTCTAAGTTCTTTTAATAACCTCACGATCTTGGAATTGGACACTGGCTTGAACAAACATGATATGCCAGGGATAGTTTACCTACTTAGAAGCTCTCCAATACTCTATTCCCTCACCATAAATATACGTAATTGTTTGAAGAGGGGAAATGATGTAAGTATCAAAATCGGTATGATTTTACTAATGTTTTTGGGACTAATTTCCTTGAATGCTTCATATGTGCCTATAACTAAGCATAGAAAATTTGTCATCATTATTTCAGCTGAACCTTCTCATTCGAATTGTTATTTTTGTTTTGTTTATTTCAGAGATGGAATAGAGATCTGTTGCACAATACAAATTTCACTGAAGAACAATACTTGGAATCTCAAACTCAAGCTTTCAAGTCATTCAAGAATCACCTAGAGGTTGTAAAGATTGATGTTGAAGGTACTAAAATACAGGAGAGTGCGGTCAATGTAGTGAAGTTTTTGCTTAGGCATGGAAGAGTGTTGCAAGAAATGATCTTAAGTTCAGAAAGCAACCCAAGGGATCCTCCTCTCTGGCAGCAAAAAATTGGTTCGCAGTTAATGGAGTTTCCACAGGCATCTTCCAATGTTAAAATTTCTCTTGTTTAATTATCTGTGAAGTTCCCATATGTACATATGATAAGCCAGTATTTTAGAATTGCAAAGGAGAAGCACCAGAGGACAAGAGTCCCACAATGGTAAATAAGCTATATCTGTATGATTATACACGTTATGTGGTGAATTGGGGTGTTTAAATCTAGCTTACTACCTCATTTCATGCAAAAGTGGAAGAAAAGTTCCTTTGGTTTTGGAAGATTTTCATTTCCCTTTTGAAAGACTTCCTGTGCTTGAGGCAGAATAGTGTGCCATTTGGGATGACTTGCTCGTTCTAGCTATTACTTTTTTGTTGTACAAAATGCAGTCTGAAGACTTCTTGTTCTTTTTTTGTTTCTTTTATTTATTTAATTTTTTTAGCTCTTATCTTTTCTTGTTGGTTTTTTTTTTTTTGTTTTTTTGGCTTAGAAGGCAAATTACATACTGTCTGACAACGTAATTTGATTTGCAAATAGATACAAACCAACCGAGCTTCAGCTTCAGCTGCCCTTGGTTCAACTTTACTTCTGTGGTTTAGCAATGCTTTGGAGAAATAATTTCACGCTTATCTTCAGCAAAGGATATGAGTGATTGCCACCTCAAGTTACTCATCTTCTATTTTTTTCATGTAAAAAGTTTATTATAGATTTGTTTATGCGTTTTAGATGACCGAAACTGCAACTTTTGCATCGGTTGATAACAATATTTGTGCACAATCACTGCGGAATTAGTGCACTTAGGTCAGCTACCAAGTCGAAGAACGATCACACAATAAGCGCGCAGATTTGCATTGCTTTTTGCATACGTCCTAGTATAACCAAGTTTCCTGCTCTTGCAGTTTTTGTATCATTACCTTCTCTGTCTAAATACATATACGTTGCACTTCTACATTTCTTATTTTCATGAGACTAACTACAACCGGAATGATATGTCTGTATATTCTTCAACTTTTAGTGACCAATATCTATCTTTCCCCAATATACATCTTATGCAACAAGGTTTTTATCATGTCTATAAAGAATTTGATGTTTATTTGTTACTTTCAAGAAGTTGTTGCCAAATATTGTTTTGCTAATACTTATATAGTCTTGTTAAGGTTGCTCCTAAACTTGGACATTATGATCATGTAATTATGATTTTGCCACTTAAAAATGAAGGTTGAGCTTATTGTTAGGGTAGCATTAGCTGCTACCAAAATAAAACGTGTCTGCCAACAACCATAGTTGCTCTGGCAATATCCTCACCCACAAAAATAACGTGACGATTTGTATAGCATTACTCATTCTAATTTTTCATTTTTTTTTATTTTTTTGGGGTCTATTTAGGAACAAACTCTAGCGTTGTTCTCGTATCATATCGAGTTCATCATTGAAAGTTTCAAACCCTAAACTAACCCCCTCATAATATTCTTCTCAAAGAATACTGATCAAAAACAGCAAAACAGAAAGAAACGCAAAAAACAAATGGAAACAAGATCTGCCAAGAGGAAGAGGCTCCTCGTGAGTGAAGAAAATGAAGCTGAGAGAGGCGAAGACCGGATCAGCGACCTCCCCGATGCAGTTCTTCATCACGTTCTTTTTCTCCTACCCATCAAATCAATTGCACAAACTAGCGTGTTGTCGAAAAGATGGAGATGGCTATGGTCCTCCTTCCCCGATCTTGATTTCACCACAATTAACCAACCGATTAGCCATTTTTCGTCGAGCATAATCAATTCAAGCAGTCGCAAGAGAGTTCACTCTCCGGTAGCTCAAGGCATGGACTTTATCATCCAGGTTTTAGCTCTCCGCGACAAGCATTCTGACCTAAGGATCCTTCGTTTCTGCGCGCAGTTGAGCTTTTCTCGGCTAAATACTTTGATCCGTTGTGCCGTGAGGCATAATGTGCAAGAACTTGACGTCGAGGTTGCCACGGACGATTACTTTAACTTCCCAAGAAGTGTTATAACTTGTGAATCATTAAGGGTTTTCAAGTTAAAGTCTCGATATCCGGGTTTTCGGTTGCCTCCTTCCTCGATAATGAAGAGTGGTTTCCAATCACTCCACACTCTATCGCTCTCGCTCATCATTTTATATGAACAATCCTCACTTATTGATTTGTTTTCCGAGTCTTCGTTCCCTCACCTCAAGAAGTTGAATCTAGATGCTTGTTTTGGGTTGAAACATCTCAAAGTCGGTTGCCGAGCCCTTGAAGATTTAACCCTAGAGAATTGTTTTCAGTTAAATGATTTGAGCATTTTTGGTGGAAAACTCGAGAGATTGCGAGTGGCGAGTTGCTTTGATGCCTATAGTAGCAATAGTTGGGTGAAGATTGATGCCCCAAGGCTCCAAATCTTTGTTTGGGATTATAATGCTATTACTGAGAGTAGTTCTCTAGAGAACTTCGCTTTCCTTCAGGAGGCCTCTGTTGGTTTCTTTATACTTCATGAGGACATAACTGCAGAAAAGCGTTGGAGTGTATCCAATTTCCTATCTGGACTCTCTCATGCCCAATGTTTTACACTCGAAAGCCAATGCGTTGAGGTATATATTTTCCTCCTCTTTCTCTACACATTCTTTGCAACTTATCTTTGAGATGTCTTAGCAGAGAGTTGTTACCTTCGAACTTACGGATCCATGATAGAGCAATTCTATTCCTAGGTTCAGCATAGGTCCATAGTGTATATTTGTTATATTGTGTATGTAGAGTCAATATTGATGGATTCGGATCATCTCCATTTGGTACCCAAAAATAAAATAAAAAAAATTAGAGATCCCACTGAAAGTGTTTTTAACAACCATGCTTTTAAGATGTAAAAGCGTGATTGCATACTACATTATTGCCATACTTATTGGTGAGAATTTGCATGATTGCTACGTACATTCCTATCGACTACTCCTCCAACCACTCTTATTGAGTTGGCACATGCGGATAGGCAGACTAATTCTCAATCTTTTTCTCTCTACCTATCAGCGTATGCTAATTTAGTTGAAATGGTTGGAAAAGTAGTTGGTAAGAGTGACCCTAGCATTATTGTCATACTTATTGGTGAGAATCTAAATTATTTTCTTAAAACGTCCATAAGTTGGTTTTAACATATCATCAATTAATTATGAATACGGTCAGGGCTAGATTAACCTTTTACCACAGAATGCCTCCTTTGCTTCGATTGAGAATACTTCAAATTTTATAGAGGCTGTGCCAAAACCTAATACTTCGTTTGCAAATTTTACAATTATTTTAGTAAACAAAATTGGCATTTATATGCCCCAACAATATTAAATCTTACAAGGCCAAATGTAGGTAGACGGTAGTACAGCAGATCAATCATTTCCCATCAAACTAATTATTAACAATATTTGAAGTACGAAAACACAAAGCTTTTCATAAAGATAATCAACACTTCATAAATCACTTAGAATAAATTCCTTTCAGTGCAAGATAACAATAAAGAAAAGGAGTGTGTATGATTGTTGAGGCCTAAGCCTTTATCAATATACTGGTGATATGTTCCTTTATCAAAAGACATGCATGATCCGAGGTTTGAACTTTCATACGTGGTACTGTTGGAAGTTTTTTGCGTAAGCAATTTTCAACTAATTCTGAAACCATCAACTCACCTATACCAAGTACTACTGTGTGCCTTGAGCTGAATTTCAACTCTAAGATTCAAAGCAAAAAGGTTGGAGTGGCATAATTTGTTATGGTTCTCAAGATCATGGGAGGTTTATGATTCATATGAAATCTCCAGAAAGCAATACATCCCTAATAAGTTCAAACATTGTTGATTAATTACATGTATATATTTATACAACCTGCATGATATATCTTCCTTTCACCCACACATTTCTTAATTCATATAGCCTTTTGTTATTGACTGCAGATTCTGTCGAAGAATAGCCATTTCGCAAGTGTTCTTCTGCATCCCTTCGATACCCTCAAGACTTTGGAATTACGTACTGGTTTCGACAAACATAATATTCCAGCACTAGCATGCCTCTTCAGGAGCTCTCCTACTCTCCACACTCTCATCATCAAAATCATTAACGATTACAAGATTGAAAGGAGAGTGAGTGCCAGCATTATTACACTGATTTCATACATAACACATAAATTGGACTTTATTTTTATTATGTTCATTAATTCTAACAGCTTATAACTTTCATCCAATTCAGCAATGGAACAGGGAATTGTGGGACTTGTCTAGCTCGGGGGAAGAGCGATACTGGGAATCACAAACGCAAGCCCTGAAGTCCTTCCTGCATCACCTAAAGGTAGTAAAGATCCACGGGTTTTCAGAATGTGAGAATGATATTAGTCTAGCAAAGTTCTTGCTCAAGCATGGAAAGGTGTTGCAAGAAATGACTCTCTGCTCAGGACACTACAATTCTAGAGATTCCCTTCGGCGAGAGAGAATCAAGTCACAAATGATGGGATTCTCTAGGGCTTCTTCTAACGCTAAAATTGCATTTCAGTATGGTTGTTAAGAATTCTGAACCCAACCCCACGGCCGCCCACAACCCCCCCAAAACCAAAAAAAAAAAACAGAAAAAGAAAAAAAGAACTCAACAAAAAGAAAAAGAAAGAAACAAAGACAGAAGGGAAATTCTGGGAGTATTCATTGCGGTGACTTTTGATGGCTTTTGCTTATTAAGTGATGAGTTTTTCAATGCTACTCAATGAGGGTGCTTTAATTGTGTTCACATCCAAACAATCATATTTACTTACTTTCTAGAGTGATCAACAAGACAAGAAGAATAAGGCCTAGCCAATGCTACTTTCCAAATTGACATCCAGGAGAGATCATTTTCCCTAGCTCTAGAGAATGTCAGAAGTTACATTACCAGGTTGAAAGAAACCCCATCTAAATTTCAAGTAGCAGCTTGATAGAGGCCTTGGGGAATTGCTCTCCCCGGAGCCCTTAGTTTTGGTCTTATATTTCTGGACTCTAATTTGAACTTTGTGTTAATTTTAATTTTTTTTAAACTATGCATTTGGGTGAGGAGTTATGTGATAATTTCCTACTATCATTCTCCCATACACGGTTGATTCAATGTGGCTTTCATGATTGCCTTATTTGGTGCATTCTTTACATATATCAAAACTAAGAACTGAATCCTACACACACCCTTCTAGTCATATATATCACCATTGTAAGTAGGATGGTTTGGCCTTCTCTAAAGGACTCATGATGATAGGATTAGGAAAATAGAAAGCCTGCCTTTCTTCTTCTTCTTCAGTCTTTTTTTATTATTATTATTATTTGAATGAATTTTGTCCCGGATTAATTTTCCTCTCTTTTGGGCTCTTTTCTTGACAATGAGCTCTCCTGACCACAATTCCCTCTGGAGTCGCCCCTACAACCCCTTGACTCCTGCGGGCTACGTTCGAACTAAACGAGAATAAGGCTTTCTCCTCGAGAGAGCAGACTGACTACAAGGATAGAAAGGACCCGAGCCCAGCTAATTGAGTTCACAAGGAACGAACTTCCATTAGTAAAGTGAGCTAGGCCTCAAACATCAAATCATGTCTTACTGAATCTGACTGAGGAAGGAGATTTAGATTTAAGCCCACAGTTGAACTATTGGAGGATGTCCTGTAGGCATCTTTGAAGTCCCTTCAGGCAGGCTTGACATTTGAAAACAGTACCAAAATTGGGAGGAACATTGACCATAAAAACCACTATTCACAGTATTCATGAGTTCTGGTTAGTTATAAACTGTACAGATACATGAGGAACAAGGTCGCATTTGGTGATATTCACCTCAACGGTACTGTTGAGAGCTTACTCCAAATTTTGTTTTGGCCATGGCAATTGTCAATATACAGGAAGCTATTGTAAAAGAATTGGGTCTTTGATCAAATGTTGCTTTATAATTGAATAAACCATAGGTTGTTTTTGGAAAAAGTTTCGTTGGATTCCACTGTAGTGGTTTTGTTTTTCCCATAACAAGTTGTAGAGACGAAAGTACTTTCAGAAGCACTTGAAGTTATCGATCATTCAGGAAATATGTGAACAATAATTTAGCATGAGCTACCAACAATGCAGGCAAACTTACTAAAATGAGCAGGCCTATAAAGTGTTATAACACTTTTACGTACCTAAAACCATACAAGACTTATCATCTTGGGGCGCAGCTAAATACACTTGATCAAAAATGCTACACATAATTCCATTTAGCATCGCATCGTCTTCTTCAATACACAAGTAAGAAAATGATGTAAAAAATGAGAGTATGTATCTTATTACTCTATCAAAATCGAGTTTCTCTGCTATTACAAGAAAGAAGAGTCAAATTTTGACACTGTACTCTAGATCCATCAAGTGACATTCAATGTTCAAATCAGTGGAACCAATTTCGCAATGGTCATTCCATGCCACCCTGGCTAGGGTCCGTTGGCCCGAGAATCTTTGAAATATGACTGTTTAATTGCTGTGTTTCTTCATAGAAAGGCCAAAACAGTATTTTGATCAATTATGTGAACCTTTTCTGATATTGCTCTGATATATAAACACACACACACACACACACACACACACACACACATATATATATATATATAACTTTCCGTTTATGTCGATCTTATCATGATTGTTAGAATGTGGAAATTTAGTTAGCTACAGTGATGGGATTTGCATACGAAACTGACCTATTTTTTTTGTAAAATAGATCGAGAACTGGTTAATAATTGGGTTATTTGCGAACTTAATTTGCCACAGCTCAAAATGTTCACACATAATCTTGAAATTCGATCTGATGATACTGTTGCCGCATTCTTAAAAACCTGTACGTCTCAAAGTTAGATGTAAATTTGGCAACAGAATTGTCATTGCCATAGCAAGTGCCGGATTAGGCATTTTGCATAGCTCTGAAGATTACTAGATTTGCCTCCAACACTAGGGCTACACCATTAGGCAATCCAAAAGATACGAGTTGAAAGCCATAAAAAGTTGTCCAGTTGATTTTGGAACTAGAAAACATGCTTGACAGTTCTTGTCTCCTCAATGAAATTCACATGGAAGTTTTATATGGCTTGAAAAGTTTATATAAACAAAGAAACATCTAACACTGTTTCTTCGCTCTGACGATTTGATTGATATGGATTGGAAGAGGGAAAATGTGTGGGGGACACACAATCCATTCATGAACTCCTAGTGTATTCAACATATTGCAATTTACTTAGCATACAAACCGTCTATTTCATGAACGGATTTATTTTATGTATAAAGCATACAAAAAATAATCACTACTATGATTTTAACATTTCAATTCACCTACGCGGTTAAGGCTCATTTTTGTTGGGGGGTTTTTGTTTGTGTATATTTCAACTCAGTTAATACTTAAGACATTCTGTCACATGTGATCTGAGTTCTTCCCAATAAAAAGCTGATTAAATTTGGATTACTTCCAAATTTAAGTAATTTTAGCACTGCTAATAAGAAAATTTTTAAGTAATTTGGCACTGCTAGACGTGTAATTAAAGGTCTTGCTACTGCTCTAACTAGTGGCATTCTCGCTGTGGAAATAGGCTCTCTTCTAGCAGTGCATCTCATCACTAGTGAAAACACGATGAATCAATCTTACGAGACTCTGCTAGAAGGCTGAAAATTTCTATTGTGTAGCGGACATTGCTATATCATCCATGTGCTTGGAGAAGGCAACAATTGCATGGACTTCCTTGTTAATTAATTAACATGGAAGGAGATTAGGGTCAAGACTTTTTGCTGTTGGAGAGTCCCCCAAGACGCCTGACCAGCTTTTTGCTGCTTGATTCTGTCGGCACCGAGTTTGTTGAACGTAAAGTTGTGATTTGATTTACCAGGGGACCAAAAAAAAAAAGAAAGGCCGATAATAGTTAGCCAAACCCAAGGAAGATCAGTGTTAGTATTTACAACTGTTCGGATCAAAACCGAAACAAATAAAAGGAAAAAACAAAGAAAAGAGGAAAGACCATTAATTGATTGAGTCAATTTAAATCCTGGCTTCATTATCAAAACTAGTCTTACATCCTCCACAAATGGGGCCATGGAACTGAGAAATACACTAATAACAGGTTTAAAAAAATAATTCATTGAACAATAACTTCTTTTTGACAAACTAGAAAAGTAACCTACTACCCAGGCTTGTTAAAAAAACAACACTTTGTTCAGTCTCTTTCTCTACCACTTCAACTTGACAATAGGAAAATGGTGCTAGCTAGCTTGTTCTCTCTTCTTCAGCAGTTGTTGCACCATGGCCTATGACCAGCAACCCATTTCGGACATCTTGGGCTGAAGTAGTTCGAAACAACCCTTGAATTCAAAAGCTCGACAATGGGAGCATATTTCACACACCGGGGCGTC
Source organism: Euryodendron excelsum (assembly GCA_033060915.1). NCBI lineage: Eukaryota > Viridiplantae > Streptophyta > Magnoliopsida > Ericales > Pentaphylacaceae > Euryodendron > Euryodendron excelsum. The sequence continues at coordinate 17,482,473 of CM065386.1, forward strand.
TTGTACTGGTTTATCGATGCGCCATTGCTGAGAGCATAGTCCATGAGCTTATCAAACGTCCCACTCTCCACTATCTTTATCTCCAGAGGCCCAATTGACTTATCTGAGACACGGCCTTGGCGGTAGACACTATTCAGCGATTCTTCAATCCTAAGGCAGCAATGCTCCAAAACTGATGGAGGAATTGGGGTTGCACTCAGGCCAACTTCCCAGTACAAGACATAGTGGCCTGGGATAGTTGAAGTGTCCGCGTAGCTTGTGTATTCTAGAAGAGAAGCATTAAATGGAAAGAGTTGGCTAGCTGCATTCTTCACTGCATTCTGCAGCTCAACTTCATCTGTTTTGTCAGAATCAATGCTAAGAACAACGTTCTTTCGGCATACAAAGTTGAACTGAGGTGCCTTGTTCTTGAATCCAGAGACTCGAAGTATGTCTCCAACACGATAGCGATAAAGCCCTGGAATTCAAGAGTATAACGTCATGACTATTGTTCTTCATATATATATATATATATATATATTTACCTAAGAAAATGAAGATAAAGTTTATGCATTATGAAGAGTCTTACCGGCATATGTGGTGACCACGAGCTCATATTCTTGTCCAAGTTTAACATCAATAAGATCAACTAATTCCTGGTGCTCATTTGGGTTGAGAGGTGATGGTTTAGAGAGGGGATTGGCAGGTCCATTCTCTCTATTAACAGGCAAGAACTCGAAATAGGCCATGGTGGGGATGAGGGTGTAAGAGACTTCACTTGGCTTACAGAGAGGATTAAGGTTTAGGCCAAAGTAACACTCAGAAGAAGCATACATGGTGCAAACTAGTGGGAGACCATTACTGTAATAATCCAGTGTTGCAATATACTGTGACATTGTTCCTGTCACAATAACATCAATATATTTGGTGTTGGGCCATAACCTAGTTATGATCCCTTTCCATGACTCCCTATTACATTCCGCTTCTATAAAGTCTGCGAGATTAGGGTTTGGTCTGAGAATTTTCATGACAGACTCTCTCACTGAAGGATCATTGATTTGGGGGTTTACAGTTCCTGTTCGGATGTCGTTACAGAGAAGAGACCAGTGCTTTTCAAGGAAGCGAATGGCCCGGATGAAACCGGAAGCAAAGACAGCTCCTACCCGAAGAACTTCAGTGTTTTGACAGAGACCACAAAGAATTTGAGAGTACATGCTCTGGTAAGAGTCTAGACAAAGAATGGTTTCGTTCGGGCTTGTATAGTTAGTGTAAGGATCATAAGGCCTGTCTTTAAAGTAAGAGCTTTTGTAGTAACTGGTTAGGACTGGACGAGCCAAAAGTCCTCCTGGAGTCTTGGCTTCTGATTTTATGAACAAAAAATACATTCCTTTGCCTTTGTCCAAACCAGGAACAAACTGGTTCATCACAGGCATCAAAAGGCTATAAAGCAGCGATTTTCTCCCGAACTCATCTTCAATCGTCGGCATAAGTTTTCTCTCTCCCCCCGATGTTCCAGAGCTAAACATAGAAAACAAAGCCGATAATCAACACTATTATCTCAAACCCACAAATAAACAATTCACTTACGTCCATAGAAGGCCAAGGGACTCACCTTGTCAAGAACTCTGAGATGGGTTGAGAGCAAAGAATAGACGAAGAATCGCCATTAGCAATACGGACAATATCTGGCTGTAGATCCTCATATGTCACCACTGGCATCACCTTCTTGAAAGTTTCGCCGTCCATTTGCGCACTAAAGTCATGCCTTTGCAAGTATTCAACACCAGCATTACGCGAAAGAATTTCAGCAAGAACCCGCCTCTGAACTTCATCCGCATTACTAGTTACATCTTCAATGAATTGAAGTGCCTTCTTGTTTTTCTCATTGACGCCGTAGTCAATATAATTCCCGTCAGCCGTTAAGTTCTTCGGAGCCTCCGGCATGGTTTCAATTTCAGGTACCCCAAGAGGAGGAACAAAGCAAGAGAAGGAGATGCACAATTATTGGGAGCTAAAAAAAGTAGTTTAGATTTTTGTGGAGGAAAGGAGAGGAGATTTAAGAGATATATATAGAGAAAATGAAGGTGGGTGTAACCCACTTATGCATACAATAGGTGTTCAATCAAACAGTGAAGCAACCAAAAGGGCACATTGGTAAAAATGCGTCTTGTTTAGCTTTGTGTTTATGCGTTTGACCTTTCTAGTTTAACAAAAAGGTTATGCATTTACTTAGATAGGGTTGAGTTTACGTGCTATCAAAGAGTGTACAGTCATGAATATATGTGTCTTGGCTCACAAGGAAAATCGGAACCGTCTAATAACCTGGCCTAACCAGGACGCATTCAAGAGGAAGGGACCGTAACAGAAGGTTGTTGTACGGGCAATCCCCTCTAAACTCGCATTAATTAATTACTCGCAACTCAAGGATATATGCGTGCATATACCGCCGGTGCTCCTTAAAATGCAGGCAAGCCGCTTCCTTATCGCCGACACCATGGAACAAATCTTGGGGTGCAACTATACATATACACACATTCATATGCATGAGTATAATTTTAACATTATGAATTGATCAAAGGAATATTTATATAGTTGTCACTTTGAAGCAGACTCATAAATATATCTTCCTTGATATTTGTATCTTGCTAGCTATTGCATTCATATCTTGCACTTTGTCAACGAAGTCATTGTTTATTTAGAAAAAGAAATGGCGTATCTCGAGCTATAAAGCCCCACAAAGCAACCTATTTTACACATTGTAGACTATACCTTAATGTAAGGAGTATGAATTCAAGACTACGTTGATGTAAGATGTATGAATACAAAAGAGGAAGGTGGCTTATTTGACTTTTAGGCTTACCATAGTGCTTTGATATAGTACTTTCGGTGACAATTTTACATAAAATTAAAATTTTGGTTGCCTAATATTTTTGCATTTTGTATCGATCTTTGGCACAACCTACGAGAAAGACGGTAGTTAGTACGATAACAATGAAAGGTTTCTGTACCTTGGACCACCATAAGACATGAAAGTCCATCATCTACTCAGTTTATCTACAAGCTTGCGTACATGGGTGAATGAAAGATACGGAGGTTGGAGAAAAGGGACAATCTATCAAGTTATGTCATATGATTGATTACTTGCACGTCTCCCTTTAGATGTATTTTGCAATGCGATGTTCTAAAGGGTTTAATTATAGAAGGCTTGAAACAAAATGTCAAAGATAGTTAGTGCCCTTTCTATATATAGTTTGAATTGTATTGACAAAGTAAACGAAGTTAATGTACAATTCTATGAACGTGTGGAATTTCGTAAGGATGTATGGCATGGTTAGAGAAATGCGAACATGTCGAATAATGGTTAGAAATATGCGAACATGGCTAATGAGATTTGAAGTCTCCATGAAGAGAATTCAATGTTTATTTTTCATGTTATAAAGAAAAAGGTTTCTGCAAGCATTGAGAAGAGATGGTTGAGAGAGATATGTTGGCAAAAAGTAGGAAGGAAACCATTTCGAGGGAGACCTCTAATTAAAATTTTACAAGTGTTCGCAGGACTTTTTTTGTACTCAAACAAAATTATTTATTTGTGGTATACTATTGTTCGGAGGACTTCTTGTGCTCAATTATTGTAGGTGATGTTGAGTGCCTAGAACTCTTTCCATAAAGGAATCTAAGTTTAGGTTTAAACAAGTCCTCCCACCTCCAACCCTCCAACTAAAGACAGACTTTTGTATTCAATTATTGTAGGTCAAGCGGAGAGAAGTTAGTCTAATAATAATGGCACCCTCACTCATGTTTGACTCATTATCTTACTTTTGAGTTTTAGCTCTCTAATGAATCAAAAAAAAAAACACACAAAAATTTTATTCTAGGTCATGAATGCAATTTTTCAAGAAATTTCAAAAAATAGAGAGAGAAGGAAAGGGTCAGAAGCTTTTACCATTTGCAGCCATTTTTGTTAATTCCAAGCTGTTCCATATGCATTGTTTTTAGCAGTCGTGGACGCATAAGGGGATGTGCAGGGCCACAGCCCCACTAAGTTTGAAAAGTTATCTTATATCTTCTATATTTCGAAATATTTATTATAAATTAGTTGTATAAGCCCCTCCTAAAGTTTTAAAAAATTTTCTTAGACTATATACTTTTGAGTACACATAATAAAATAGTTGTACTATTCCCTCCACAACCCAAGTAATTTACCTTTGCCCTCCCAAATAGAGTAATTTTGCCATGTCCTTGTACTTTAAAAGAAAATTTTTTAATGAGGAAGTAGCGCCTATATTTTTTTGTTATTACATTCATTATAATTTTTATCTTCTTTATATTTGATGAATATCATACTACATAGTACACTGTTTAAATCTAAATGGCATAGTTGGTATATGATTTATTCATACCAATAACACGTTTCATTGATTTTCAATGAACATGTTTCAATGACAACTAATTCCTAACGATAATTAGAGAAAAGTACAAATTTCTTTCCATTTTTTCTACTTTATTGCGTTTTCTATGTTTATAAATCATATAAACTTGTCATGGACCCACCTCGACTTCGGCACGATCATGGGTTCAACTCACGATAGGATTATGATGCTTGTGACAGATAATATATGTTCCTCCTGCCGTTTACTCACTATAAAATTTAGATTACTAACATACTAATTCTCCCGCTCCCATTAAATCTAGATTACTAACATACTAACTCTCCAACCCCCACTAACTCCCCCTCCTTGCTAACTACTATAGCTGTATTTGATCCCTTCTAAAAAGAAGCATATAGACTTAAACCTCTAACATCAAGTTTGAGAAACTAACCAAATGCCACTTGAATTATAAGGCCAGCCATATTAATTTTGTACACTAACGGCACTGATGTAATCCATAGGTATGAATCGGATCAACAGGAAAAAAAAATTGAGTTGGCATGGATGGAATATTAGAGTCAAATATTAGGAACTAAACCTCGTGTAATTAGAGGAGTTTTGAGCCCCACCACGCGGTTAAAGTTACTATGATTTTCCTCAGGAAAACAACGAAAATATTACAGAAATTAGGCTTATGCTTGAATAAACACTGAATTCGTGTTTATAAGAGAAATGGGCATAGTAGATAGACTTTTCTCAGTTGCAATTTTAGGTGAATGGATTTTCAAAGAACATAGTTCATAAAGTTAGAGAACATGGATACCAGACTTTTGTATATCAATGTATTATTACAGTATGACAACATGTGCCACGTGATTCAGTGGCATTCAGTTAGCTACTCTATTTTCTCGACCGTTGATGTCTTCAAATCTACTCACTTAGAGATGAGTGACCAATTTGATATGTTTCCTATGATGTAATTATTTTTTATTGATTAAAAAAAATACGAGCAACTTATGATTGACTGATTGCAACATTTTTCTATTATTATACATAGAGCAATGTTGGTTTTTGCATCCAATAGGATATAGGTTCATATTTTTCCCGTTGAGACAACATTTTTACGGACGCTTCACAAATCAGGAGCAGTTCTGTTGTACAAAGTAAATTATGTTAACAAAGAAATTAAGAAAAGAAAAAAGTAGTTATCCAAATTTAACGGATTATTCCACTGCGATATATTTCCCACTTTCTTTGATATTTATCTAGGTACAGGTAAATTTCACTAAACCCTGAGATTTTTGGATATAGGTAGTTTTCACCCTCTTATTTTGCCTTTCATTTATTTTTTATTATGATTAAGGATGTTCGGACCAGTTTACAGGCATTTCGATCAATTCTTTTTTCGATCTGATCATAAGCAAGTCATTGCCACAACCAATGTTTATATCACCTCGGTCCTCCACACACGTCCATCCCTGTATCACGTTATATATTTTCTTCCTCTCTGACCAGACACAATTCCTTAATAGTATCAAATTTAAAAAAATTGGAGAGTTACAACGATTTTAGAAAAAGAAATTAACTTACTGCTAGTGGATTTTGTGATGTTCATAATAAAAATTTTCAAATACCAGAAATTAAATTACTCTAATTGGATCTTGTGATTTCCACAATAAAAATGTCGAAGGATCCCACAAATCACAATTTGGATCCATCTTTTTTCATTTTATTTAAACAGTACACCTTCTAATTAAGAGAGATGTATGCAAGCAGATTTTTACTAGCAGCAGTCACGACTGACTGAAGCAGTACAATTGAGGTCCACTGGCTGAGTGTAGGTCCAACTAAATTGGCAGCCAACCCGTCGGCAAGGGAACGTCAATAGTAGCTAGCACTCCTTATGTGAGAAATTTGGAAAATAAAAATTTAATTTTTTTTGAAGTGACGAAACGGACACGTCACCGCCAGACCTTAAGTGGTGAATAAGCCGTTGACACGTGGTCCCACCCCGGCACACCCGCCTGCTGTCTCCCTTGCGGCAGGAACGGTCAATTTATCTCCAGCCAGGTGTCGCACTACCTCGTGTTTCTCAACGGTCAACCGCCCACCCACATAAAAATCCGAATGCGACTGCTGGGGAAGGGTGGGGTTGCGTTGTGCTTGGTGAGAGACGAACGAAGATCACAAGAGATATATTGGGGAATGTTCGAACAACACACACGACTGATAATGGGATTGTGTCTGTTTTTCTACGTCAAAAAACACTTTTATTATGGAATTTTGTCACACGGATTATAATATATCTCCCGGCAATAATAATCAAATATTTTTTAAACAAAAAAATCAAAGTGAGAAGATTACACATTTATTTTCTGATACTACTTCTCTCTAACATTGAGTAATTACAAATACACCTCATAAATTATAATTTAATATCAGCACTTTTTATAATACATCTCTTACTAATTTGTATAAATTAACACCTTTTATAATCAGCACTTTTTATTACCAATATATTAGCAATTTGTTAGGAGAATGAATAAAAAAATTCACATGATTATAAAAATATAATTTTATACCTAAATTTATCTCCTCTTTTTGTAATAATTATTTAATAACTGAAATACCCCTTAAGTTCTATATTTACACATCATTTCAAAGGACATTTCAGTTATTAGACAATTATTATAATAAAAAATATTAATTTACTTATAAAACCATATTTTATAAATATATGCAAGTCGCATTATAATTTTTCATTCACTTTCTTAAAAGATTGCTATTAAAAAGTATTGATTAATAAAAATTAATAATTCAAGTAATCAATGTATCAGGTTTTAAAGTTAGGAGATTTAGTGATACTGAGTCAGAGTTCAAAATGAGTTTTATAATTACTCCTACAACATCTATGTGAACATTGAGATCACAATTGAAATCACATTGTCTGATGGTGATTTGAAATAATTTTTTCCTCAACTCTAATTTGAAGAGTTTTTTTTTTTGTTTGTTTGAGAAAGCGAAGAACATCAGATAACATAAATAGGTAAAAGGAGTACAAAGCAAGGGCAGCAAACTGCGCACTGTTAAGGAAAAATTTGATAACAAAGCCAATTGATACCCAAAGGAGTACAAAGCAAGAGCAGCAAACTGCTGTCAAGGAAAAAATTGATAATAAAGCCAATTGATACCCAACTGGTCTCTCAACCTTCATGTTTGGGGCTCAAAACCCCATTTTAGAACAAACATAGCTACAACATATGTTTCTCTTCTTAAAATCCCCTTCATGTTAAGATATTTAAGATTTATTTCCTCCTCAAAATTCAAATTTCATGTTTTTTTATCGACATGCAGATTTTACTGTAGGCTCTTAAAGCTCCATTTAGCTAGCTAGTTCCAAACCTTAAGCTTGCCGATCACTTCTGAAGTTACTGTTAATGATAAGGCTCTCATGGCAAATGCAGTGGTGGAAAAACAGGAATAAAAGGGTTGACAAACAATGACAAAGCAAATATCAAAACAAGCACAACCTAGATGAATCCTTTCAAATGTTCTCAATTATGACAAACCCGACAAAAACATTGTAGTGATGTGTGTGGCATAATCAACTGAGTGCTACCATGCATAGCCTATTAAAAATAACATGTGCATGGTGAAAAATTAGAACATAATATATTCAATTTATAATCAGACAACAAGAGATATAAACTGTTGCAATTCAATGTTATGTTCGCTAATTATAGGAATTAAATTTCTGGCCGAACTATGACGGAATTTGGAAGACTTCTCTTAGAACATTCAGCATTTTGTTTTGCTCCATGCTTCCCATATTTCCTGGTCAGGGTTAGTTCTCAGATTTATATGAATTCAGATATATATGTATATATATATATATATATTATACACAATACTTAATCAATAGCATTCAAAAGTCAAACTACATATGTGTCATGATTATGGTTTATATCTATCTATTTGAATCTATTTTTCTTGCATTAACATTTGCTACAGGCAACATGTAGCAGTAGAGAGCAGGAAACAGAATGCTCTTATGCCGCCTTCCAAATCGAGATATGCCTGTGAGCGACGACAAATATACCTTAATAGAAACTTTTTCTTGGCCATATAATCATATGGAGTAAGATAATCTGTTTTATGCACTTCATGTGGGTTGATAATGGCAATCACATGGCATGTGGGTGCAAGGAATATGAATGCAATGCATTAGAAGTCTTTACCCAAGATATGGCCTCCCCTGAAAGAAATGTTTTGTTTTTGCCAAACTGCTTTAAAATATTACCAAGTGCTTTGTCCATGAGTATTGAAAACCGGCAGCAGCAATGACCAATCAAACAACATTAATCAACTAGAACATTAGCGCATGTTTTTTTTTTTAATCTTTTGAAAACTGTTTTCGAAACATGTTTTCTGTTTTTAAGAAACGAAAAGCATGAAACATTGTAAACTATTCTTTACATCACATGCAATACGAACAATTTTCCTACCTCCAAGTACGTACTAGGAGATCTTATATTACACTTTCAAAGTCTCTGGACATGCTGTTCCTTTATCTAGTTTCTATGATAAAGGTTTCTTAGTTTCACAGGCTATTTGTTATAAGCCCTGCCCACACAAAAAAATCAGTTTTTAGTTCTTGCAAACATGGACCAGAACAGCCTAGTTTATTTAAAGATTCCTAATCTTAGGTATTATTGTAAGAATCTCCTTTCTCATGAGTACTGTAAGTGATGAAAACACATTCTTATGGGTTCTATAAATCATGTTACAACAAGATTTAATTACAAGATTCATGCCAACATGCCTTTCAATTGTGGACATTTCACAGGATATTTAACCATTGCATAATAACGATGAAGCCGTATCATATAAAGTTTGAAAGAAACTAGAGATGCACGTAAGGTCTTTTCTTTGCATGTGCAAAGGCATGAGAATCAACAAGACTGTGCACAGGAATGTGGACTTGACACAATTATCATCAGATACAATCATAACAAGCATACATATGGACCTAGCAGTCTATTTACATCCAGACAACTTCATACATGATATGTACCATTTTCCAAACACGGCACTGCACGAACACAAAAAAGAAAAAATTGAAGCTAAAATCTACTTTTGCTTTCTCGACAGATTGATGATGATACAACAAAAGTACAGCAATGGTCAATTTTACACTGTAACAAGATTATCTAGAAATCCCACTATTTAAAAAGATAGTGCAATCGCATCTCTTTTTAAAGATTTGATCATTTTATGTTGTCTCATTTTTGTTCCACTTTGATCCAAGATCACCCATTATTTGAGGAGGGAAGTCCTTTTCTGATATTTTCTATCTTATCAGGATAACAAAATGGTTAGACAACTTAATCATAAAATCCTTCAACTTAATTACTTCCATCCATTTCTCATGGATAATGATTTCAATCCAATTAGGAAATGGAGACACATTTTCTTGGTTTTCATACCTTTCTTCATGCCTTATTGCTTAGGTATCTGTCTATATCCACTTGCGCTAAAACTCTAGTCCATCAATTGCCGTACCATCAATACCATCAATACCGTGTCCCTACTATCGACCCTTCTTTGAAGAACTATCCAGGATTTTTATGTTCCATCGGCTAGCTAAAGAAAGAAGAGCAATATACTGTGGTTAGTGAAGATGTCTACTTTAAGTCTGATAACCTCTACTTCTATAAATTTATTATATCGCAGTACATGATGTAGTAGTTACTGATTCAATACTATATTTGGCAATAATACACAAGAAGGATAGTTACTTTTCCATTTTTATCTCTATGCATGTATCATATATATATATATATATAGAGAGAGAGAGAGAGAGAGAGAGCAAACTCGCCCTTTAATTTCTAAATCATGCCAACTACACGGAATCTAACTTTATATATTCCAAGTTTCAGGAACTTTCGTGTTATGGCACCCGTTGACAGCTCAATTGAACAGGTGAGCAAGCAACTTGTCTAATATTTATTTAGACTTTAGATGACCAAGATGCATGTCTTAGATGCAGACTTTCAATTGCGTATGTTATAAGTATTTAGTGCAAGGACCATTCAGCAAAAATTTTAAAAAGAAAATGTAGAGTTTGGTCTAATTTGTTGGAGGGATTTCGCAACCAGGACCTCAATTTGTGTTTTAGGATGCAGATTTGATTTATATTCTTATGTTCCGTCACTTTAATTGCCAGAGGCCACATGACAATATTCGTCCTTGGTTATGATCACTAAAAGCACTGTAGTACCTAACTCTTGTGTTCTATACATGTTCTGTATTTTGCTTTAGCCCCTGGTCTGCAAAACAGTATCAACAATCAGGCCAAGAAAACAAAGATCTGAATTTTTCTCAGCAATGAAACATAGCATTAGATTTTTTTTTTCCCTTCTCACTAGGACAAAAAAAAAAGGAGAAACAATGAAGTTCATTATTAGGGTATAAGTGGCATTTCCATGGAGAATAGGATTGTCCCCACAATTATTAAAGGCAGCGGTGGAACTGTGAAAGGCTCAGGCGATAGCACTTATTACAACAATGGATCAGTGGTGTTGATGTTGGGAGGGTATGATAAGGATAATCTAAGGTTGCAAGGCATGAAGAATGGATCAACAAAAGGATGGACAAGATCCTAGTCTTTATGGCACCTTAGTAATAAAAGTAAGTGAAAGCTTTTACTGATATCGGCTATGTGGCTTGTGACCATTCTAATCCTGTAGTACGAGAGGGACCTTTCTGGCCATCGTTTCGTGTAGCCTGTCTAGCGAACATATGGGCCATAACAGCCAACACTAGATTGACCACAAAGTACACACAAGGTATCACTGTCTTTTAAAATATTATTGCTGTCATATGGAGGGACAGTGTCTTTGAGTTTACTTCTCTGTGGAATTCTTTTCTTCTCCTTTACAACTTTCCAAGGAGAGAGGAGAGAGGAGAGAGGAGCAAGAGTCCAGTAAAAGTGGGAAGCACATTTATGTTGGAGTTGAGAGGTGAACATTAGCCTAACCGGTTAAAAAAATGAGGCAGCTTCTTTGGATGAGGAGTAGGGATGACCAAAGCTTCCACTAGAGACAGTATGAAGGAGTGTGTGTGGACCAGACTTGAGTGGAAGGTCTGCTGGTTTGTCTAGAAAGTGCCAGGTAATATGGAAAGGTGGTATGCTTAAACCCAATATTAGAAAACTGACAAACTTAATAATACAAAAGCAAACGGAGATATGGGCATGTATATTTGCTTAATTATTGTGTGTGTGTGTGCCTGCGTGTGTGTGTGTGAGAGAGAGAGAGAGAGAGAGAGAGAGAGAGAGAGAGAGCTAGGCATTTGAAGGAAATGGGTTCCTTGACAAATGTGTTTGAAAAGAGAGGTGGTGCATTGTGTCTACCTGTTATTGATCTCCATCAGAGATTTTACAGGAAGCATGATTGTGTTCTTTGCTTGGTATCCTTTTGTCTCCTATCTAGATTTCATGAAAGGGATGAGGATGAACACGTTGACTTGAGTGTGACAGCCCCATTTTTTTTTTTCATTTATTGCTGTAATACCTTACTCCCCCTCTCCCTTACTCTACAGGAACCTTGAATCCATTATCAAGATTGAAATTCTTATTTTTCTTTTCCCCCAAGGAAAATTTACTTTGAACTTGTCAGGCATTGATAGGGTGAAGAGTCACCATTAAGAATTCTTTATTATTACTACTTACGACTACTACTACAATAAACTATGCTTGCTATTCCCTAAGTTCATGAAAAACTTTCACAATTTTTTCCCCCCGAAAGAACCTTGATAAGTTTCAAACGTGAAGAGAACAAGAATAAAAGTAGGGATTAATGTCATATCCCAATATGCAATCACCCTAGAGTTCTATTCGAAGAAAAAACTATCTGTTTACCAGAATAAATGTAAGGACAAATGACATATCCCCTACAATGCAATCACCCTAGAGTTCTTTTTAAGATCTGATACTTCAGTTTAAGGAATTATCAATTAGAAGGGCTATTGCAAAAAGCAAGGAATCGGCAATCAGAACTATTAACAAAGAGCAATTGTGAGATTGCAACATTAAAGTCTTTATAGGACCAATCTAGCTCCCCTTAAATCTCTAGGAGATAAAAGAAATGTGATACAAAGTAAGTGCATGAAGCATCTCTCTCTCTCTCTCTCTCTCTCTCTCTCTCATTTATTTTTAGTTTTCCATTTTTTTGGTTTTTATTTTGGTTGGGAAGGGGGCGTAGGGGATACAACTTTTGCTAGACAGTTGGGGGTTGCACAGTGCATCCATTGTTCCCTAGATATATTTACAAGAACTTCTAGAAAGATGTGATGTATTCATCAGTACTACATATGATGCAACTAGATGGAATTTGAACCACCAGGAAGTTTTCGAAGAAAATCAACCAACGGTCAAATCTGCGACCCACTAAATTGGTTTAACAAAGTTCTTGATTGCTTATTCATATAACGAATGAAAAGATCATCAGACAGATACTATAATTTTGATACTAACCCGAATCTGAACTTTAGGCTTCTCAATCAGGGCTAGGCTTATCTCATATAAGCCTACTTATCTAGTTTTTAGTTATTAGTTCATCAAATTCCAAAACATTTATTCAAGTTGTTTACCCTTTGTATTATATATACATGAATGCATACATATATGCATATAATATATACATTGTATATATATAAGCGTTTACACACCTTCAGGTGAGAGAAAATAAGTTACCAAATCCTGTATAGGGATATAGGGATTGGAGGCCTTGTTTTGAACTAAAGACCCTTAGCCCTTATCCTCCAAGTGCCCAAAATTGATATGCTCCATTGCTGAGATCAGAATCAATAACACAAAAAAGGCTATTACAGGTGCCACCATATACTCTTACCAACTGGCTTTGGTGGGCTGAGGTTTGAGTGTGAGGTCGTTTAAAATCTATGTAATGAAGTTATTCGACATATGAGGCTGCTTAGTGGCCTGGGTGTTATGTCTAATGGGGTTTGACAAGTTGGTGGGATGTTCATTAGTTTTGGGCTCCATAGGATGTAGGGCCCTAGTTTAAACAGGTTAGTTTAACTGTGAAGGAGCAGGGCCCTAGTTCAACAAAGATAAGTAATTATTTTGGAAATTCTATACTCTAAAAACGAGGAAACATAATTTAATAATCTTAATTTAATTTTCTTAAGAGTTTTGGTAAATGGTTTTCAGAGATAGGTGCAATAGCATGAGGACATGTTTCAGACAACAAACAGGTCTTCCTGTAATGTGACTACAACATGTAGTCTAATGCATTTTTTGGACATACAATATTTTTCTTTGACACCCTTTTCATTGGTTGCAGCTACTTCCAAAGCATCTATGACTAATCAAAGCATGGCTTGCTTTGGCAAAAGTCATGGACCAACAATATTTCAAAGCCAGTAATTGCTGAACTAACAACAGCAGGTTAGAAAATCTCTTTAAACTTGTATCTTTTGCCTAATCAACCACACAAGAACTCTAGCATTTACATTAATTTTGATCTTGTGTCTTTAAGCACCCATGAAAACAATGGCTTTCTGTTATAGAAGGTTTCCACTGCTGAGATTTCAAGGAATGTCATATGTGGAACAACAATGAAGGATTAGTCTCCCTTAAATCATCTTAAGAACATTAAGCTACAATGAGATGGCATATTCAACACTCCACATATGCAGAAAAAACTAACAGCGCATCAGTCAATGTCTTCGTGCGAAGTGTATCCAAAAATTCATTATTTCAACCATCATAAACTTAATATTCACAAACAGATTTAAACCGAAAAAAAAAACTATAGGAACATTTCAAAACTTCAATCTTCCAGAGAATATGCATTCCTATCACTCACCTCATCTTTTGCTGCATTTTATTGTCAACGAAGTCTCAAGCTTAGACCATAAATGGGATCCCACCTACCTCCTGTCAGTTTCATGCTTTTAGCGTGGAGAAAAGGCGGCTCTAGAGGCAGGACACAAAAACTGCACATTGAACCAATCTATTAGCACTGAAAAAGGCCCGACTCCTAAACTGACCTTTTTTTTCCTGCATGAATCCGGATCTCCTAGAGCTTTTTTGTGCATTGTCAATGGAATTATTCTCCTCGCAATCACAAACAGTCAAGTTCTCAGAGTCATTCAATCCATAGACCAATAGCACTCCAAACCTATCACATTCGACAACAATGCTAGCATTTTGCAATAGAAAGAGTAAATCATCGTTTTGTCCATCAGAATGCCTTGAAAATGTCTGGGGAAAGTTTACCTCCATCCAAGGAAAGATTGCATTGAAAATCTCTTGCCATTACTTTATATCTACTTGCAAGGGGAACTTGACAGAAAAAGAAAGGAATGTATCTCCAATTTGACAGCAGGATGAGAAAAGGATAAATGAATCCGTACAATATGATTGTGAATTCTGCAATTCTCATATCTCTTTAAATACCTTTTACCTATTGAAAAGGACAACTTTACACAAAAGGGCAATGTGGATTTGATTTGATAGCGGGATGAGAAATGGATAAATGAATCCTTACACATGGACAGGTCTAGGCTTGTACTGACCTGATCAAGGAGGAGTGATTAACATAAAACAATCGATAAGTTAGTTTATGGAAGACAATACGATGAATAAGCATTTTCTTTTTCTTGTATTTGGATACTTTTTAGAACATCAGTTACAAGTTTGACACAGCTGTGCGGGCAAAGAAGGTGGGGATTCCTGCATAGGTCCATAGGATACCGGAGAACATCTCATTAACATCTTCCACCCTAGGGTTGGTGGTGACTAAAAAGTAAGCTTTTTAGAAATGTAGAACATGAAAAGGCCAATATATTTCATCAAGATTTTTTGTATCATAACCCAAGTTTGTATCAAAAGTAGTTCCAACAAACACTCTCAAAGTGAAAATATTTAATTGAACACACAAATGTCTAGATGTTTCCTCCATATATCGTTTTTAAGAGAAAATTAAAATAATGTGTTGTACATATTCAGAGCAATTATCCAGCCACTATATTTTGTGGATACATGATTAACAAAAGGATGAAAATATATAGTTCTAGAAGAAATAGAAACTAGCTGCACTTATATCATCAAAGATGCAAGAAAAGATAGGTGTAGAAATCTTAAAACCAGGACTGAAGAAATAATAGCTAAAGACTTTATTGCCATTTCAGTAAGTCCAGCTTTCATTTCTCTGAACAAGGGGAAAGACTCCCCTATAAGACATCTATAATTACAAAGACCCTCAGCTTAAAGAAAAACAAAACCCAATAACTCCCTCTAGGAATTCTCCCCATATTCATTAACGCTCCATTTGGCACCCGGATTTTTGGTATAAAAAGAAAAAAGAAAAGGTGAAGGAAAAAGAACAAAATGAAAGAGTATTTTTGTTATTTTTGTTTTCTTTTCCCTCACTGTTTCCTTTTCCTTTACTTTTTCCACCGAAAATCCGCGTTCCAAACGGAGCGTAAAAGAAATTGATTGTTATAACCTTTGTCTCACTCATCAATCTTTAGTTGCCTATTCCAATAGTTCCAGTAGTTCCATTAGTTATCATACGAGGACTAACAAAGTTCGGGGGGAAAAAAAAAGCCAAAAAAATGGCTAATGTACTGAATGAAGAACATAGAGCAAGAATCCTGTATATGCGTTTGAACATAACAGGAACTAGATAACTTAGTTATTCTCACATGATGGAAAGAAATGATTTTCAATAAAATTTCACTACAACTTGAAAGCTTATTGATTTGACAAAAGCTTGGACTAATCTTTGTTTCTTTTCAACTTGTTCATGAAACATTTCATGGGACTATCCCGACATGTTTCAGTAATTCCACAGCACTAGTACATTTATTTTTCCATACCAACAGGTTAGAGTTTGCATGACAAAGATATATGAAATGAAAAGATAATTAAAGTTTATACATGGCTAGAATTTTTTAGTTATTTACTGTCTTGAGACATCTCAACAACTATAAAATTTTTATTACATTGTGTTCAAAGAATTTACTCAATGAGATATAATGCTTTCAAGTTAAAATATTTTTACCTTCGAGAATTGGAAAGCGGCAAAATTATTATGGGACCATGTACTTAGAACACACGCCCAGAGTCATAGAGCCCTGCACAGTGAATGAGAATTAAAGGTGGCATTGTCTATATAAAACTCGTGACCCGCAAGGGCTGCAAATGATTTTGAACTCATTTACTATTAGAATAAAGCTCAAGTAAGCAACCATGATGTAATCACGAACCAGATTTATCAATCCAATGGAGATCACCATGTCAAGTACCTCAGATGTATCACCAACACTTTCATATGTCTGCAGCCTTTTTATGGAAAACAACACATTACACTTGGCTTAATTTCTCAAAAAGGCTTCAAGCATTACCAAAATATTTAATGATTCATCATCAGGTAATGAAATCAACAATTAAATTTGAGTTTAAAAGTCTGGCAATTTTATAAAATACCCACATTTCTTTATACAATCTTGGGTGTCAAAAAGCAACCCTTGGATGAATTCTCTCACACACAGAAAAACAACAGAAACAGAAAGAAAGGAGATTGTGTGAATGGCTTGACTCCCCAAAAATTACACCAAAAAAAAAAAGAAGAAAAAAGAATGGCATTACTTCCGATTCCCAAAGAAATACTTGTGATAAACAACAAGCAAGGGAACTAATTAAATGCTTGGGAAAGAAAACAAGGGGAAACAAAAGAGAGAAAACAAAAAGTGTAGTATCAATAATCAACGAAAGTAGGAAGTCTTGTTTCTTTTATGTATTAGCACAAATAAGTACATGGATAACAAGGAAATACAAATAAAAACATACACGAGAGTAATTTCAAGATTTTCATTTTCTTCTCATTTTCTTAACCCAATCCAAAAAAAATTATAGCTATTCTTTCACTTCATTTTCTTTTTATATCTTTTCCTTTTCCTTTGTTTTTTCCTCCACAAATACACATCCGAACATAGTGTGACACATCCAAAATCACCCATGAAGAAGCTCAACATTTTCTCCAGAAAAAGAAGCTCAATTTCTCCATGAGCAATTCGAATAATGCATGCACACAAACATATATATTAAATGCAGTTACGTTATATGTACTTTCCTCTAGCAAGTTGCATAACAGTCATTTCTCGTCACTATAACATAATTCAAAAATAATTAACGAAAATTACAAGTAACACAACATTCATTTTGAGTTATTTATACTCTTGGGAAACGAGAATTGGCAGACCAATTCTTGAAAAATCACCCATTTTGATATATTATTTCCAGCTTCAAATTTCGGAGAATAAAAAATTATAAAACAAAATGTTGCAGAAATTGAAAGAGAATATTTGATCCGTTGTGATTTTGAAGAATCGTGTGAGAAGAATGTAACTGAAAGAATTGGAGAGACCTTACAAAAGAGAGCCGGAGATTGGTCGCCCTCTGTTGGGGGACTCGGAGATTTTGTGCCTTCCCGCCTCTGGGCCGGTAACAAATAGCCCGTTTGGAACATGAGGAAAGGAAGGGAATATCACGTGCTTGGTTTCTGGTTTAGGAAGGAAACAAAACGAAGTTAGAAAGACGAGGGAAAGATACTTCCTGGTGATGACAATTTCTCGACCAGGCTAAAAGCATGCGCTACAGTATATTTGGTCGTCCTACGCTAATCGTCCTCGACTTTCCGAGCCGAGCAGGTGCCCGCAACCGTTCACCGGTCGGGTTAGGGACCAATCGCGCCTGTAGGGCTCACTTCTAACACCGGCTGCCCTGGCATGCGCCAGGGCGTAGATGTGGCGTGTACTTACAACAATCGTCACGCCTCTGATACCATTCTGACACACGCCACCTTAGAGTGTGGGGGTAGTCCTCTCAAGTGCTCTGATACTGCTCCGACACCACTCTGGCCCGCCAACCGGAGGCTGCCACGTGGGGAAGCCACCTACCTCTACCATGCAAGCATACAAGGGAAAGATTTATCCCCTTCGTAGGTACGCATATACACTCAATCCTGAATATCTCTCCCTCTAACGCCGAAATTCCCTTGAATCTAACTTGAACACCGGAGGGCCATTGGCTCCCATCACACCGATGGGTTTTAGTGCAGGAGATCACCGGCCGACCAAGAAGCAGTTTATCCCAGACCTGGGGGCAAGCCACCACGAGATTGCTGCATCATCAGCTGACACCGTCTGTGGGAACGACTTCTCTCGTGGCATTTCATGGTCTTGACTAGGTCTAGGATTAGCACCCTCCTTGAAGGGACTTCGATGACTGATTCTAGTACAGAGAAGATAGCCGCTTTAGAGAAGACGGTGGCTGACATGATGGCCTGCATGTAGCAACTGACCAGTCAAAATGCGGAGTTAATTCAACAAAACCCCTTTCCTCCTCCTCCACCAGCGATTCCGCCGCAGCCCAACCAGCTAGCCGAAGAATTACAGGAGCAGGAGGTCGACAAGGATCCGTCTGTCCTCCCCAACGGTGGCGAAAATGGCAATGGAGGGCGAGTTGAGGACCCCCTACTTCGGCGCGAGCCCAACATCGACGAAGCACAAACAAGCCACGCCATTCCATCGAGGATGGAAATGGTAGGCAACAAATTGGAAAGCTCCCATGCTTGGGACGAGCAGCTGAAAGCCATGCAAGCCCAAATGGCTGGAGTGTTGGCAGCGGTGGAAGCAAAAACTCCAAACACCGTGGACGCCCTCATTGGCCGAACGACCTCCCCGTTCACGCAGAAGGTGATGGAATTTCCACTCCCCCCAAAGTTTAAAATGCCGACCTTGGACGCGTTCGACGGTTCCAAGGACCCAGTGGACCACCTGGAAATGTTTAGAGTACTCATGCACCTACAAGCGGTGCCAGACAAGATCATGTGCAGAGCATTCCCCATCACGCTGAAGGGTTCGACGCGAACTTGGTTTAACAAAATAAAACCGACGACGGTCTTCACCTTCAAGGAACTCAGCAAGCTCTTTGTGAGCCACTACATCGGGGCCCAATGGCAAAGGCAGCCTGTGGCACACTTGCTGACAGTGAGGCAGAAGAAAGAGGAGACGCTACGGGAGTATGTTAAGAGGTTCAACCAAGAGACGCTGGTCGTGGACGACGTGGATGACAAGGTGGCTGTCACGGCGTTCATGAACGGCCTGAGAAGTGGGAAACTCCTCTTTTCCCTATCGAAGAGACCGGCCCAGGATATGGAAAAGTTAATGCTCCGTGCTCAGAAACACATGAATGCGGAGGATGCCATGAGTGCACGGCAGGATAATAAAGGGGATGGTTCACGCTCGGAGAAGAAGCGATCGAGCGGAACATCGAACGACGAGAGGGAGACGAAGACGAGCCGAAATAACAACCGGACGAGGAACAGGGGAGAGGAGAGGTGTGAGCACTATCGCGATCTCGACCAAACATTCACCCCCCTCACGACGAAATTGAAGGATGTATTAATGGAGATTAGAGATAACCCGGACCTAAAATGGCCCGAGCCTTTGAAGACACCATCGGGTATGATGAGCAGGCAGCGATACTGCCAATTCCACCGCGACCACGGCCACGACAAGGAGGACTGCATCGACCTGAAGCAGTAAATCAAAGATTTGATCAAACGGGGAAGGCTTAGCCGCTATA